>JAZKLR010000305.1:0-668222 GCA_037103525.1 Ganaspis brasiliensis
GCGCGATGAGCAATGCACAATGCGCTTGCGCGATGAGAGTTTTTTTCACTGTTTGGAAGTTTTTTTTATCTCTAACGTCACTAACCTAAAGACTGCGAGTGCTGACCCGCTAACGCGAACGAAACACGAGGTTTTCGTGCATGTGTGGTAGAAATAATTATATGAATTTGCTGTCATCAGCTGTTCTCTGCCTATTATATTAAAATATGCAACACTTTCTTACTGTGGTAGATTAATTCATGCAAATTATTCATAAAAATAGGAAAGAAAAATTTATGAATTACTATAAAAATAATAAAGTAATTCAACTCTAATCAATATATTTTATCATTTTGATATTAATTAATAAACTTGTTTTTACTTTTTTTTTTTAATAATTTGCATAAAGTAGTTCTTCGCCGTTAAGAAAATGAGCATCTGAGGACAGCAAATTCACAAAATCCAATGTTTCATTTATCCACAGGTATTTATACACATTACACGTACATATTTATCTATTTATATCAATTTTACATTGCATCAGATATTTTTTTTTATTTTCTTGACCAGAGAAATATATTTAAGTAAGTTGAACTCAAGGCATGTAAACAGGTTGAACAACTGTCCAACCTTACTTCTGACAAAAAAAGAAGTAAAACACGAGGCTTGTCCAACCTAATTTTATGCTAGTCCAATAATTTTTGTTACATGATTATGTTCACTTTCACGAGTTTTGTTATTCTTAATTAAAAAACTACTTCAAATGTACGTTACTATATAATAAATATATATTTAACAAAAATTTGCAATTTCTTATTTCGTTTTTTATATATATATATATATATATATATATATATATATATATATATAAAACTGAAATTGTTATTTAATAGTATACTATGCACTCGCGGGATAATGCCAGATTTTTTTCGACGAGGACGACTCGTGCTGAAAACGTCGTCCTCGTAGAAAAAAGGTTCTCCCAATGGTGCATACGATTGTTGTTACAACAAATGCACGTTTCAAGCGTCCCAAACTGCAAATAATACGCAGAGAATTAAAAACAGTCCGAGTTGCACGTTGAAACACTAGAAGGCACCAAGGGGGGGCTGGGGGGGGGTCTTGCCCCCCGCAACAGACGAGAGTGACGTGGTGGAAAAGAGGAGGGGGGGTCGGGGCGCGAAGCCCCCCCAAAAAAAATCAACTCAAAAGATTAAATAAAACACTTAAAAGTTTATGAAACTAGTAACCTACAAATTCAGACAGCTCACGGCAATGACGCATGTCGGTAACTAGTTACAAAAATGCTGCCTGCATATAGAAGTTTAAAACCAAACTCCCTAGACGCGTGAAACAACTTTTTAATCAGGTGTGTTAAAGTAAGTAAGTCTTCCAATAAATTTATGAAATATTTTTTAAATCAAATACACGTTTTGAGTAATTGATACTTGCGACGGTGAATCTACATGATACTTATTGAAAACACGTGTGTTTTGAACAAAATTACATTGTTTTAGTTAAAGTTACGGGCGCATTTTGTTTATGTTGCCATTTTGTTATGTAAAAATTATATCCCCAAAGAAGAATAAGTTCCCACGTGGTTTAAAAGTTTTGGTCCTGTAAAGGTTGGCTGATTCCAATCATTTGACATTCAGTGGTTTTCTAATAGCTGATTTTTACAATTGAAGATTAATTTGTAATTTTGCTGCAAATGTATGACAAATTAAACATAAATTTGTGTGGGAATTTTGCTGTAAGCACTCCTGAAGTTTTTTTTCAAGTTTCAGATCGGATCCAAAACAGTATTTAGGGAAGCGAGGTTTTTTAAAAGAAGAAGTAAAGTAAGAAAACTATATAGTATTATTCTTAGGGTTGGGCATACCCTCTCCTGGATCCGCTACTGAATGTCCTAAAAATTTGATGGAAGGCTTAAGTCAAGCGTTTAAGGGGAGGTTCTAGTCCAAATCGAAAAAAAAAATTATTTTTTTTTAATGCTTTATTTTCATTCTTAGGGTCTAGAAAATGTGTATGCAAAAGGATATTCCTCTATCTAATTTATTTTACGAGTTATAGCATATTAGACAAAAAAATGCGTCGCCGAAAAACAAGTAAAAACGCGCGCTCGCACCGCCTATTAAGTGGTGTGTTTCAAAACACACCGAAAATCAGTGCTTAAGTTCATAAAAAAATGCTCTTCGAGGATGAGGAAGGAACCTTATATGGTCCTGGAATAGCTGATTAGAAGTAAAATTAAAAAAACAAACATTACATACGATTTTTCCTTCGTCAAACTTTAAACGCGTTTTTCTCTAAACACCTTTTTTTTTGCGCGCGGGACACGATTCACCTTCAACGGCTGAACCGATTTCGATGTTTGACGGCTCAAATTAAAGCTTATTCAATTTAGGGGGCCACTAGGTTGCGTTTTTTTTTTTTTTTAAATTTTTGTTATTTTTTATTTTACGATAAAGCAAAAAAAAAAAAAAGTGGAAAAAACAGGTTTTTCTTTTTTAAATGACTCCAATTTTTTTAAAGGGTCTTTTTAAAAATCGGAGATTCATATGGACCCCCAAATTTTATCTAGTTTAAGAATATTTTTGGTTTTTTCAGTTCAGATCATTTGAATGGGCTGTAGAGTGCCCCGCGCACTTGGACTCCCGCCACGCACGGCTTTCTTCAGGGAGGGCTGGAGCCGCAATTTTTAATTATTTTTCCTTGAAAAAATTTTGTAAAATTTTTCAAATCTATACCAATAAATACCATAAGAAGTTATTTCAAAAAATAATTGCGTTAACTCAAAAAAAAAAATCCTAAAATTACGTTAATTTTCGGGACTTTGGACTAGAACCTCCCCTTAACAGGTTTACCGTATGTATGTACATATTTTATATATCTATATGGGTCGTTCTTTGAGAAAGTACAACCCTGCCGATACAAAATACCTGAAAAATGACTGGCCAAAATGACTGAGTGTGTTTGGTATTTTTAAGGTACGATTTGAATGATTTCGTATATAGAAAATGTCGAACATTTTCTTGTTTTTAAAATTAACATAACACCATTTTAAATTTCACCCAGCTTAATAATTCGTTATAAAAGAATAAAAGCGTACTTCATAAATGATTTACAACGTTAAAAACAATAAAAAAATAATTAACGAAATAATTAAATAAATAATAAAAAATTTTGTAAAATGTAACATTTTTTTTTTTTATTTTAAAATTATTAAATAAAAATTGACTTTAAAGCCTACTGTATAATTTTAATCAAATTTATTATTAAATAGATTGATTTTTATAAGTGTAAAAATATAAATACCTGAAAAATACCTGGACCAGGTATTTTTCAGGTATTTTCTAGTCATTTTGTATCGGTAGGGAAATCACCCGTTTACGATGTGTTTATTAAAAAATAGTACAATCAATTTAATTTATTAACAACTTTGTTAGCCATACGATAAAATTTAGCAATCTTCAATTAAATCACACGAGAAACAAATAAAAAGTGTCAAATTAACTGAAATATCTTATAAAATGAAGCGCAAAAACTCAACTATATTTCAGTTAATTTGAAAATTGTTTTTCGTGTGATTTAATTAAAGATTGATGAATTTTATCGTATAACTGACAAAGTTTTTAATAAATTAAATTAATTTTACTTTTTTACAATAAAAACATCGTGAACGGGTGATTTGTACTTTCTCAGAGAATGACCCATATATGTAAGACTATGTTCAGACTTCAATGTTTGATCTCACAGAATTGGGCCTGGCTGGAATTTACGACTCCAGACCAGTTGCCAATTCAAATATCACAGGAAAAGTGAAGTGTTGTGTTTAGCGAGCGCTTGACGGCAAAACCTCTCGGTGGTCAATTTCTCCATAGCTCGCCATGCGTCTCGAGCCATTTGATCAGTATAAAATTCTAACTGGATCTAACAACACTACTTTTTAATCTCTTGTATCACGCTTTTAGCGTTTTCGGTATTTCTCACGGTTGTTGTCAAGGTGTTTGTTTATCAATAAGGTTATGCTCATTCGATCTAATGGCGTTTCTCATTGTGAAGACATTTTCTCAAGTGTGTAAAATTGTCTCTCGACAAGATTTCTGTGCCTCACGCATGTAGCGTTTAATATCTTTCTCAAGGCTTGTCTCAATGTTTAACTGAAAAGATTGTCTCTAAATTGTATCAAGGATTGTTCTCAAAGGTGCATTTGTGTATTATGTGGTGCTCACGAGAAATTACGATAGTAACTTCTCAACAAATCATCTGAACTCTCTTCAATCAAAACCAAAGAAAAGGACTGTGTGCACGCATGTATGTGTTTTTCAACGTATTTTTGTAGTTTTTATCTACTGACCACGGAAGATCTCACAATTAAAGGTACATCTCATAATCAAGGTTTTTCTTATCATTTTATTTTTCTTTAATTCAGAGACAACAAAATTTCGACCTTTTCCTCTCTACCGGTATTGCTCACAATAGACTATATAATAATGATTCTTACTCTTATGTCTTAAAATATCTATTTAGAATCAAAAGACGCAAAATTGGTGTTTGTAGCCAGGGTGAGATTGGGAAAACGCAGGAGTCTGAAAGCACTCTCAAGGCGCAGCTGACCCTACTGCAAATTCTTATATGCGCGATGATCCAACTCGGAACTTATATGGGATTTCATACGGTTTTCTATCGGAACACATTGTGTTAAGGATGTGGTAACTCGTGCATGTTTCCTATATATAATTGATTGTATATATTTTTGCAAATAGGAATCTACGCAGGTTCCTACATACTTTTTGCATTAATTCTCGTATAAGAACTCATGAAACATACAAACATATAGTAATGTACTTGTTGTTATAAGTATAAAAACATATGGGTTCCTATAACATATTGTATGTAAAAATACCTATAAGAACCCGTCTGTGATTACATGTAGAAAAATAGGATCCTCTAAAAAAACCTGTGTTCCATCATGTGTCAAAACACATCAGCACATAGAGTCAACATAGATTCCCATATGAAATTGCATTAAAAAACCTGTTTCTGTTCAGAAACACGGATGATTATGTATTGGTTTCCATAAGGAAATCTGTATGGTTTCCCACACTTTAAAAACACATTTTCTTAAGATAGAAAACTATATGGGTTCTGAGTTTGATCCCATATGGGAATTCGTAATAGGAAAGGGGATAAGGTTTTTCTGACCTTCGCTATAGACAATTTGTTTTCCTTGTTAGTAAAGTGAGTTGATGGTCGGGCCACTCTGCATAACGATAACGCCTACCAAATTGTGGTTAACATAGTTGGGTCAACTATGACAGATGTAGTCCGTCAATATAACCAAATATAGAATAATTTTTTTTAAATATATAATATTGGAAACAATTTAATATTCTTTAACAACCAAGACGAACATCTTATAAACTTATAATAAAGCAAACTTATGAAATCAAATCTCTAATACAAGGTTTGATTTAAACCATAGACTTACAACAATACACGCAATTATAACATAACACTTTGACCACTACGCTATTCACGAATATGAACTTCCTTTAAAAAATATACGTCAAGAAATTGAGTGATAAAATAAATTTTCAACTTTGTTTAAACAACTTCTGTGTAATATTATTTATTTAAGTCTGCACGTCACAGTCGGCTTGCATGGTTGGCCCATCTTTAGTTGAAAATTTTAACTAAAGGTAATCCAACCATACCTCCCAATCGCGATAAACATGTAAAAACTGATCATCAGTAGAAAAGTGTTCAACAGTTCAGCTAATCATTACAAAATAAATCTTCAAACTTGGGTAGAGACAGTTCAGCTGAGAGTCTCTATTGAAAGTTCCTATTTAGGATCACATATAGAATCCCATATAAAATTCTATGTATCATCCTATATAGGATTCTATGTGGTATTATATGTAGGATTTTACATAGAATCACACATACGATCCCATATAGGATTTGTCAAAGGTTCCTACATAGGATCTTATACATTACTCCATTTGCCGTACCAATAGAATCCCATGTGCTATCCAATGTAGGATTCTATATAGGACCATGTATAGGATCGTATGCACTATCCTACATCTCACCCTGTTGAGAATTCGATCTAGAATCATATCATGTCTGTACTTCTCATATGGACAATCCTATGCAGTATCTCATATAGGATCTTATGAAGGTCAGTTTATGGGAATTTATGTAGGTTTCTAGGTATGATCCTACAAAGGTTTCTAAAAATGGCCTCTTTCAATTGCATATTCTCCCTCTAATAGATTGACGAGAAATATTAGGACAATATAAGAATTTAAACTTAACTGCTTTTAGCACATCTGAGCTGTCCGTCTCTCACCTAATTACTCAAACGATTCTATGTAGATGAGATATAACAAGGTCAATACAGTGTCAAAACAATTTTGACACTGACCTCATGTCCCTCGGCAATCTAATAGCGGAGGAATATGCATTGAAAACCCCGTTTTTAGTAATTCTATGTAGGGTCCTACCTACGAATTAACGTAAATTCCTATATAACGACCCGCATAGGATCGCATATGGAACACTTAATAGGTTCGCTCATATAAGAAATACATACATGAGATGATCCTACATCGGACCCCATACGGAGTCAAAGGTAGGATACGATCTTATATGGGATCATCCACATATGGGACGATATATGAAGTAATGCATGGGATGCTATGTACATATATAAGCCTGGCACTCAATGTATTTAAATGGACGCATATCAAAAGCGCATGTTCGATTGTATACAGTTAAAGGCCGCCGTTGTGCGTATGCTTTCGTGCATGTGAACTAATGTAAAAAACAATAAAAAAATGTAAGAAACGAATTCTCTGCAGCATCCTACGTAAGATCCTATATGGGAATCTTATTGTTAGTTGGGTTCTACGTAGGATCTTCTATGTTTTCATCATAGGATTCTATGTGATGTCGTATATAGGGTCCTATGTGGTATCGTATATAGGATCCTATGTATATGAAATTCCACCTGTCCACAGATAGGATCACTGCTATTACTTAGTTTCTTTATTTCATTTAATTTTTCTATAGGAAATTTACAGAAATTTTTAAGCGGAAATTCTAGAAAATTGACAAAAGATATTTACAAAAAGTTCGAGAAGTTCACAGAAAGTTCCGAGGAAAGATTCAGTTTCCAAGAAATCTTCATGAGAAATTTTTAGACGAAGTTTCAAAGGGAAATTTCCGTGGAATGTTTTTGCTATGCAAGTTCACAAAAAATCTTCATGGGAAGCTTTCGGGAAAGGACATCTCACAAAATGTACAGGAAATCGCTTTTGGCCAAATTGGTTCTAAGTGGAGTATATTAAAAATTTCAATACACCAAACAAAAAATTCTCAGGGCAATATGTCCCTCTAAAGTTTTCGGGAAATTCCGTATTAGAAGTTTTTGGGAAATTTCGTAGTAAATTTTTCGGACAATTTCCAAGTGAAGTTTTCAGAAAATTTCCGGTTAATTTCCATTAGAAGTTTTCGGGAATTTTCCATCGGAATTTTTCAGGAAATCTTCAAGTGAAGTTTTCTGGGAATATAAAAGTTAAGTTTTATGAGAATTTCTAATCAAAGTTTTCCGAAAATTCCATGCGAAGTTTTGAGGTAATTTACATGTGAAATTTCTAGTAAATTTTTATAGAAAGTTGTTGGAAAATTTCCATGTTAATTTTATAGGAAATTTTTAAGGAAAGTTTTCAAACATTTTTACGGAAGTTTTCGCATTGTTGTCGACAACGCGTTGTGCGTATAACCGATTTTGTCCTACCTGAATGGAGAGTGTGGTATTGAGGGTACTAACTTTCAACTGCTCTTAAAATTCTACGTTTTTATACTTTTAATCATGAGATAGTTAAAAATATTGTTTGCCCCCGTCAGTGCCCAAAATAACATACATTCCGTTCAGGTAGGGCAAAAAAAATTTTTTTTCTATTTTTTAGGAGGACAAAAACCTAGGTTTTAACCTAGGTTTTAACCGAGGTTTTAACCTAGGTTGGTAGTAGGTTTTTTCCTGGTTTTCGCTGTAACTAGTACCAGGTTTTTTAACAGGTTTTGGCGAGGTTAATGTTATGTGGGTTGGTCAGAAATGTTTTTTATTGGTTTTTTGAACGTGTTATACAGTTAGTTTAATATTTCGAATTGTTGTAAAGTTAAAAATTAATGTTTGTTGTCTTTTATATTGTTTTTGAAGAATTTTTTGTTTAAAGTTTGTCGAAAATCAGTTGAAAAAATTATTGAAATGGATGGGAATTTTATTTAATTGTTTTTTTTAACAAGTTACAGTTTTAGTTTAATACTGGGAATTATTTAAAAGTAAAAATTAATATTTGTTATCTTTTATATTGTTTTTAGTATTTTTGATTAAAATTTTTTGACCACCGGTTGAAAAAAATAGAGGAATGGATCTTGATTCTTTTAATTTGTTTTTTTTACAAGTTAAACATTTATTTTAACATCTGAAATTGTTGTAAATTTAAAAATCAATGTTTGGTACCTTTGTTATCGTTTTTTTAGACTTTTTTTTGTTTTTAATTTTTAGTAAGTTAAATTCAAGAAGAAGGAAGTTAATTTCTTGTATTGTATTCTTTATTCTTCTCTGTTCTTCTCTTCTGATTTGTTTGTCGTGGTTCCTCTTGTTTCCTATATTTTTATGCTTGTGGTCCCGCCTACTTGTAGATTTCATGTGATTGTGTAGAAATGGTTTCTTTTTCTTCTTATTTTGACCTGAAAAAATGGTTATTTATGAATTTTTTGTATCTTTGATAAATATGATTGTTTAATGTTTAAGATTAATTTTTAATATTTCAATTTTTTTGTTTATCTTATTCCATAGCCTGGTATTATTGTCTGCTAGTTGTTGATGCTTTCTTTTTTTGACTTAAACGGTGAATTGTTGTGTTATTTTCTTCTGTATTTTTATTAAAATTCCTAGCAGTTAAATATGAAACATTTTTCTTTGTTTTGCAAATATTTTTTTAATCCAGCCTCGATAACACAAGTTGCCAATATGTTAGCTAAGAAAGTGATGTATCTAATTACATAGAAATTACTTTTTGAGACGTTGATTTTGCCCTGTAACAGATGTTATTAATAATATTATTAATTGTTATCAATTATTTGTCAGTTTGTTTGTTTTAGACCTTGAAAGAAATTTTAGTTATTATGTTTAAATTTATTCTTTTCGAAAATTACTAGCAAAAAGATGAATTGAAATGTGAATTTTTGCTTTTCTTAAAATATTGATTTTTATTTATTCTTTTTTGTTTATTAAAATGTTTAGTGTTTGTTAGGTTAGTTTGACATTCACTTTCATGAAAATTGAAAATTTTGCACGTCTGTCCTTAAGAAATTATTGTTAAAGTTATTTGAAATGGTTATTAGTAAAGTATTTTTATTTATCTTACAGCCAAGGACCATTCCATGATGCTAATCCAAGTAGTTTTCTTTTCAGTTTTTATTTGTTTCCTTTTTTTGTCACACCATAAAATTTGTTTCTCCTGTTTTCTACACTTTTTATTTCTGAGTTGCACTATTCCTGACATTATGTATTTATTTATTTATCTATTTATTTGCATTTTCTTTATGCATAAACACTAGTTGTTTCCCATAAACACTTTATTTATTTTATGCGGTTTTTCAAAAATTTTTAAAACACTATTGCACTCAATAATTTATCCTTTATTCTCTGCTCACTTTTCACCTTTTTTTTATTACTTATCACTCCTTATTATTTATATTTTTAACTTTTTTCCCGAAATACGTTGAAAGTTGAGGTTATGTTTTTTTGTTTGGAACCCTGACTGCTCCCAACTCGAGTTTTTGATGATACACTCCTACACATTATAAAGGGGCTGATTCATAGTTCGGCGTTCTTACTGTATAATACCAAGAACCGCTACCAGATCGCAGCACCTGACGGATGCTTTTTGATAAAAGACTTGATTTATTCATAAATCAAATTAAAAGTCTGTTTAATAATATGAATAATAAAAATTAATAATAATTATAATGATAATAATTAAATTATAGCAAATGATAATAATAACAATTCGTTTCTTAACCTATTAAAAATTATGTTAAAACAAAGCCAAAAAATCTATCAGCTAATCATTTTATTGAAAGCATTTGCCAAAACAATATTTCAGAAATACAAAATTTCATTCATATTTTCTTACGATTAAAAACCGACAAAAGAATTTTCAAGACCTAAAATTCATAAAATTTTATAATCAAATACTTAAAAAACACTTAATACTCAATTTTTTTTCAAGTTTTTGCAGTTTTATAATTTCTATTAAAAAAATAGTAAAAAAAAAAAAAAACGAATCTTTGAGATTCGAACCCAGATTTTCCGGGCACAATCCGGCGCCCTAGCCAACTGAGCTATCAGACTTACTTAAAAGACGTCCATAATAGATTCTACTTACACTACAGATATTTTGTTTTGACAGACAAAATTTTTTTATGGAACCAATTCAAGAATTGGTCCCATATTAATATTCAGTATTATTTTTACTTAAACAATAATTTAAAAGTATAATTTTTATTACTAGTTCCCGGAAAAATAATTTTTACGTATTCTGTTTATTTCGCAGAGCTTGCGAAATAAATTTAAAAACTTTATGATTATTATTAATATTACTATTATTATTATGAATAGTATAATAATTATAATAGAAATAATAATAAAACGATAAATTAGAACATTTATTATTATAATCATAACAAACGTTCGATCTAACCTATTTGAAAATAATATTTACACTTAAAATATAATGCAGTTTTAAACTTACCACAAACTGACAATCCTTGTTTTCTATTTCCAAAGATGACAATTCACTTTTTTTCACTACACTGCACATTTTAAATAGTTTTAAAACACCATCCCGACAAACATATAACCAAACTGTTTATGAAAATGATTAAAAGTGGTTCTCAGTCATAACAAAAATTGTCTTGACAGTTGATTAACCATAGAAAGTACGATTACAAGTTTGGCACAGATACTCATTTTGACTCTGCAACTTCAGCTGGAAGGCATTCGTACGGGCTACTGTACTATTCAATAAAAAAAATTTGCAAAGATCGATTTTTTGAAGTTTTAAAACCCATGTAACCCCTTAATAACACAGCCACACAAAAATAAGTTCTTTGTCCGAGACACTATACTAATGTATTCTTACGTATTTTTTTCCGTTGAATGCGAATCCGAAGTCATAATTGCAACGTTAGCTAAAATTTTTTAGATAACCTAAAAAAAACTCGACTTTTTCGTGTTTTTGAGTACTTTTTTGAGTATTTTTCAAAAAATGTAGCCAATCTAGCAATTCTGACTTCGGATTCGGATTCAGCGGAAAAAAATACGTAGAAAAACACTACTGTAGTGTCTCAGACAAAAAATTATTTTTTGGGTTTTAATTGGTGTTTTCTTTTATCTTTTTTGAGATAATTTTTAAAATTTTTACCAATATGCAAATTATAAATTCAGATTTATATTCGTCAGAGAAAAATACATAAAAATACATTAGTGTAGTCACTACATTAATGTAGATTATATTCTTTCTACACTTGAGTTGTCAAAATTGCTGTAAAAAATAACCAAAAATATTTTTTTGTCAATTACACATCCACACAAAAAAAAACTTCTTTGTTCGAGACACTACACTAGTGTATTCTTATGTAACCTCTGCGTATGTGTAAGAAAAAAAATACATATATATGTTCTTTTATGTTATTAATCTCTAATTATTTTTATTAATATTAGAAGGAATGTTTAACTTTATCTTTGGCCTTAATGGAACCAAATGTTCTTTCTTTTTATCTTATTATATATTTTAGACTGATTATTTTTAAAAGGAAAAACTCATCCACTTACAATACCCCCAGGGTTATGTAACGATTAAAAACTATTCCTTAAGGTATTAGTCGCGTAAAATGATTTTCGTCAGATTTTTTTAAAACTTTGTATCTGTATTCATGAGGTATTTATCTGTGAAATGAGATCTATCCTATTAATTTTGACCACTTCTGAGCTTCAAAATATTAATTCAAAGTTTATACCTTTTACATGCAATAGCACAAAATGCATGTAAAAAATGTCTCTTATATTCAATTATAAAAAAACAAGTCGTCAGTTTTTCAAATAAAACTACTAAGTTACACTTTGAGATAAAATAAATCCTTTAAAAAAAAATTAATTTTATTGACCACGCCGTATAAAAAATACAATAATTTAAAAATTCATAATTTTTCATTTTCACGTGGTTTCATTGAAAAATGTCGAAAACGTGTAAGAAATACATCACGATAACTTATAGTACCTGACTCAAAATCGTGAAAATTACATATATTATATTAGAAGAGGTCACAAGGAAGCAAGTGAGTTGATATAAAAGTTTATTTTTTGTTCTTTTTATTTTGCGGGAGTTTTGCGGGAGCATTTACGCGACTAATACCTTAATCTTTAAAATCGCACATTTAATTTTAAATATAAAATTAGAAAAAAATAGAAATAATAATCATGAAATACAATAAATATATAAAGAACCCCGCACAAAACGTACACGAAATGGATCCCGGTCGATTTTGATTAAACTACGTCAAAATGTAGTTTTTCTTATCCCAAACAAAAAAGTCCTGTGCCAAAAATAAAAATAATAGACAGATTTCAAGATATACAGGGTCGAACCACCCCTATATATCAAACTTACTTAAGACAAAAATTCATGTCACTTAACAGGGGTCTAAATAATTTTAAAAAATATTTATAGCATTCAAATCTTGCAAAGCTAATAAAAATCTCACTCGAAAACCATTAATGATGATTCTGAAAGCGATCCACCCCCACAAAGCCACCCCCTCTAAGGCAAAGAAGGGTGTCTGTCTCTTAAAACATATTCACAATATAAGAAGACAGATTCACTAGCCCTAAGATTTCTTTAAACACTCGACTATGGTATGCATCATGTCAGTGAGATACCCTAGAATGATTATCAATGATGATCATCAACAATTATTCCTTTCCGACCGACCCATATTGACATAATCATGCTATATTATCTTGGCTCATATTCACTGGCCCTAAGATTTTTTTCACACTTCACCATGGTATGGATCATGTCAGTGGGTCCCCCTAGAATGATGATCAATAATGATCATCAACAATTAACCCCCTGCGACCAACTTATATTAAGATAATCATGCTACACCAACTTGTCTCAGATTCACTAGCCCTAAGATTTTTTTAAAACTCGACTATGGTATGGATCATGTAACTGGGACACCCTAGAATGATGATCAATGATGATCATTAACAATTAACCCTTTCCGACCAACCCATATTGAGATAATCATGCTATACCAACTTGGCTTAGATTCACTAGCCCTAAGATTTTTTTAACACTTGACCATGGTATGGATCATGTAAGTGGGTCCCCCTAAAATGATAATCAATGATGATCATAAACAATTAACCCCCTGCGACCAACCCATATTAAGATAATTAAGCTAAACCAACTTGTCTCAGATTCACTAGCCCTAAGATTTTTTTAACACTCGACTATGGTATGCATCATGTAAGTAGGACACCCTAGAATGATGATCAATGATGATCATCAACAATTAACCCCCTGCGACCAACCCATATTAAGATAATCAAGCTACACAAACTTGGCTCAGATTCACTAGCCCTAAGATTTTTTTAACACTCGACCATGGTATGGATCATGTCAGTAGGTCCCCCTAGAATGATAATCAATGATGATCATCAACAATTAACTCTTTCCGACCAACCCATATAGAGATAATCATGCTATACCAACTTGTCTCAGATTCACTAGCCCTAAGATTTTTTTACCACTCGACTATGGTATGGATCATGTAAGTGGGACACCCTAGAATGATAATCAATGATGATCATCAACAATTAACCCTGTCCGACCAACCCATATTGAGATAATCATGCTACACAAACTTGGCTCAGATTCACTAGCCCTAAGATTTTTTTAACACTCGACCATGGTATGGATCATGTCAGTAGGTCCCCCTAGAATGATGATCAATGATGATCATCAAGAATTAACCCTTTCCGACCAACCCATATTGAGATAATCAAGCTATACCAACTTGGCTTAGATTCACTAGCCCTAAGATTTTTTTAACACTTGACTATGGTATGGATCATGTAAGTGGGACACTCTAGAATGATAATCAATGATGATCATCAACAATTAACCCCTTGCGACCAACCCATATTAAGATAATCAAGCTACACCAACTTGTCTTAGATTCACTAGCCCTAAGATTTTTTTCACACTTCACCATGGTATGGATCATGTCAGTGGGTCCCCCTAGAATGATGATCAATATTGATCATCAACAATTAACCCCCTGCGACCAACTTATATTAAGATAATCATACTACACCAACTTGTCTCAGATTCACTAGCCCTAAGATTTTTTTAAAACTCGACTATGGTATGGATCATGTAACTGGGACACCCTAGAATGATGATCAATGATGATCATCAACAATTAACCCTTTCCGACCAACCCATATTGAGATAATCATGCTACACCAACTTGGCTTAGATTCACTAGCCCTAAGATTTTTTTAACACTTGACCATGGTATGGATCATGTAAGTGGGTCCCCCTAAAATGATAATCAATGATGATCATTAACAATTAACCCCCTGCGACCAACCCATATTAAGATAATCAAGCTAAACCAACTTGTCTCAGATTCACTAGCCCTAAGATTTTTTTAACACTCGACTATGGTATGCATCATGTAAGTAGGACACCCTAGAATGATGATCAATGATGATCATCAACAATTAACCCCCTGCGACCAACCCATATTAAGATAATCAAGCTACACAAACTTGGCTCAGATTCACTAGCCCTAAGATTTTTTTAACACTCGACCATGGTATGGATCATGTCAGTAGGTCCCCCTAGAATGATAATCAATGATGATCATCAACAATTAACCCTGTCCGACCAACCCATATTGAGATAATCATGCTACACAAACTTGGCTCAGATTCACTAGCCCTAAGATTTTTTTAACACTCGACCATGGTATGGATCATGTCAGTAGGTCCCCCTAGAATGATGATCAATGATGATCATCAAGAATTAACCCTTTCCGACCAACCCATATTGAGATAATCAAGCTATACCAACTTGGCTTAGATTCACTAGCCCTAAGATTTTTTTAACACTCGACTATGGTATGGATCATGTAAGTGGGACACTCTAGAATGATAATCAATGATGATCATCAACAATTAACTTCTTGCGACCAACCCATATTAAGATAATCAAGCTACACCAACTTGTCTTAGATTCACTAGCCCTAAGATTTTTTTAACACCCGCCTATGGTATGGATCATGTCAGTGGGACACCTTAGAATGATGATCAATGATGATCATCAACAATTAACCCTTTCCGACCAACCCATATTGAGATAATCAAGCTATACCAACTTGGCTTAGATTCACTAGCCCTCAGATTTTTTTAACACTCGACTATGGTATGGATCATGTAAGTGGGACACTCTAGAATGATAATCAATAATGATCATCAACAATTAACACTTTCCGACTAACCCATATTGAGATAATCATGCTACACAAACTTGGCTCAGATTCACTAGCCCTAAGATTTTTTAAACAATCGACCATGGTATGGATCATGTCAGTAGGTCCCCCTAGAATGATAATCAATGATGATCATCAACAATTAACTCTTTCCGACCAACCCATATTGAGATATTCATGCTATACAAACTTGGCTCAGATTCACTAGCCCTAAGATTTTTTTAACACTTGACTATGGTATGCATCATGTCAGTGAGATACCTTAGAATGATGATCAATGATGATCATCAACAATTATTCCTTTCCGACCGACCCATATTGACATAATCATGCTATACCATCTTGGCTCAGATTCACTAGCCCTAAGATTTTTTTAACACTCGACCATGGTATGGATCATGTCAGTAGGTCCCCCTAGAATGATGATCAATGATGATCATCAACAATTAACTCTTTCCGACCAACCCATATTGAGATATTCATGCTATACAAACTTGGCTCAGATTCACTAGCCCTAAGATTTTTTTAACACTTGACTATGGTATGCATCATGTCAGTGAGATACCTTAGAATGATGATCAATGATGATCATCAACAATTATTCCCTTCCGACCGACCCATATTGACATAATCAAGCTAAACCAACTTGTCTCAGATTCACTAGCCCTAAGATTTTTTTAACACTCGACTATGGTATGGATCACGTAAGTAGGACACCCTAGAATGATTATCAATGATGATCATCAACAATTATTCCTTTCCGACCGACCCATATTGACATAATCATGCTATACCATCTTGGCTCAGGTTCAGTAGCCCTAAGATTTTTTTAACGCTTGACTATGATATGGATCATTTTAGTGGGACCCCCTAGAATGATGATCAATGATGATCAACAACAATTAGCTCCCTGCGACCAACCCATATTAAGATAATCAAGCTAAACCAACTTGTCTCAGATTTACTAGCCCTAAGATTTTTTTAACACTCGCCTATGGTATGGATCACGTAAGTGGGACACCCTAGAATGATGATCAATGACGATCATCAACAATTAACCCTTTCCGACCAACCCATATTGAGATAATGATGCTATATCAACTTCGCTTAGATTCACTAGCCCTAAGATTTTTTTAACACTTCACCATGGTATGGATCATGTCAGTGGGTCCCCTTAAACAAGATCAATGACGATCATCAACAATTAACCCTTTCCGACCAACCCATATTGAGATAATCATGCTATACCAACTTGGCTTAAATTCACTAGCCCTAAGATTTTTTTAACACTTGACCATGGTATGGATCATGTCAGTGGGTCCCCCTAAAATGATGATCAATGATGATCATTAACAATTAACCCCCTGCGACCAACCCACATTAAGATAATCACGCTAAACCGACTTGTCTCAGATTCACTAGCCCTAAGATTTTTTTAACACTCGACTATGGTATGGATCATGTAAGTGGAACACCCGAGAATGATGATCAATGATGATCATCAACAATTAACCCTTTCCGACCAACCCATATTGAGATAATCATGCTACACAAACTTGGCACAGATTCACTAGCCCTAAGATTTTTTTAACACTCGAACATAGTATGGATTAAGTCAGTGGGACACCTTAGAATGATGATCAATGATGATCATTAACAATTAATTCTTTCCGACCTTCCCATATTGAGATAATCATGCAACATTATCTTGGCTCAGATTCACTAGCCCCAAAAATTTTTTATCACTCGCCTATGGTATGCATCATTTTAGTGAGATACCCTGGAATGATGATCAATGATGACCAACAACAATTAACCCCGTGCGACCAACTCATATTAAAATAATCATGCTATACCAACTTCGCTTAGGTTCACTAGCCCTAAGATTTTTTTAACACTTCACCATGTTATGGATCATGTCAGTGGGTCCCCCTTAAATGATGATCAATGACGATCATCAACAATTAACCCTTTTCGACCAACCCATATTGAGATAATGATGCTATACCAACTTCGCTTAGATTCACTAGCCCTAAGATTTTTTTAACACTTCACCATGGTATGGATCATGTCAGTGGGTCCCCTTAAATGATGATCAATGACGATCATCAACAATTAACCCTTTCCGACCAACCCATATTGAGATAATCATGCTATACCAACTTGGCTTAGATTCACTAGCCCTAAGATTTTTTTAACACTTGACCATGGTATGGATCATGTCAGTGGGTCCCCCTAAAATGATGATCAATGATGATCATTAACAATTAACCCCCTGCGACCAACCCACATTAAGATAATCACGCTAAACCAACTTGTCTCAGATTCACTAGCCCCAAGATTTTTTTAACACTCGACTATGGTATGGATCATGTAAGTGGAACACCCGAGAATGATGATCAATGATGATCATTAACAATTAACTCTTTCCGACCTTCCCATATTGAGATAATCATGCAACATTATCTTGGCTCAGATTCACTAGCCCCAAAAATTTTTTATCACTCGCCTATGGTATGCATCATTTTAGTGAGATACCCTGGAATGATGATCAATGATGACCAACAACAATTAACCCCGTGCGACCAACTCATATTAAAATAATCATGCTATACCAACTTCGCTTAGATTCACTAGCCCTAAGATTTTTTTAACACTTCACCATGTTATGGATCATGTCAGTGGGTCCCCCTTAAATGATGATCAATGACGATCATCAACAATTAACCCTTTCCGACCAACCCATATTGAGATAATGATGCTATACCAACTTCGTTTGGATTCACTAGCCCTAAGATTTTTTTAACACTTCACCATGTTATGGATCATGTCAGTGGGTCCCCCTAAAATGATGATCAATGATGATCATTAACAATTAACCCCCTGCGACCAACCCACATTAAGATAATCACGCTAAACCAACTTGTCTCAGATTCACTAGCCCTAAGATTTTTTTAACACTCGACTATGGTATGGATCATGTAAGTGGAACACCCGAGAATGATGATCAATGATGATCATCAACAATTAACCCTTTCCGACCAACACATATTGAGATAATCATGCTACACAAACTTGGCACAGATTCACTAGCCCTAAGATTTTTTTAACACTCGAACATAGTATGGATTAAGTCAGTGGGACACCTTAGAATGATGATCAATGATGATCATTAACAATGAACTCTTTCCGACCTTCCCATATTGAGATAATCATGCAACATTATCTTGGCTCAGATTTACTAGCCCCAAAAAATTTTTATTACTCGCCTATGGTATGCATCATTTTAGTGAGATACCCTGGAATGATGATCAATGATGACCAACAACAATTAACCCCGTGCGACCAACTCATATTAAAATAATCATGCTATACCAACTTCGCTTAGATTCACTAGCCCTAAGATTTTTTTAACACTTCACCATGTTATGGATCATGTCAGTGGGTCCCCCTTAAATGATGATCAATGACGATCATCAACAATTAACCCTTTCCGACCAACCCATATTGAGATAATGATGCTATACCAACTTCGTTTGGATTCACTAGCCCTAAGATTTTTTTAACACTTCACCATGTTATGGATCATGTCAGTGGGTCCCCCTAAAATGATGATCAATGATGATCATTAACAATTAACCCCCTGCGACCAACCCACATTAAGATAATCAAGCTAAACCAACTTGTCTCAGATTCACTAGCCCTAAGTTTTTTTTAACGCTCAACTATGGTATGGATCATGTCAGTGGGACACCCTAGAATGATGACCAATGATGATCATCAACAATTAACCCTTTCCGACCAACCCATATTGAGATAATCATGCTACACAAACTTGGCTCAGATTCACTAGCCCTTAGATTTTTTTAACACTCGACCATGGTATGGATCATGTCAGTAGGTCCCCCTAGAATGATGATCAATGATGATCATCAACAATTAACCCTTTCCGACCAACCCATATTGAGATAATCATGCTACACCAACTTGTCTCAGATTGACAAGCCCTAAGATTTTTTTATTGCTTGACTATGGTATGCATCATGTCAGTGAGATACCCTAGAATGATGATCAATGATGATCATCAACAATTATTCCTTTCCGACCGACCCATATTGACATAATCATTCTATACCATCTTGGTTCAGGTTTACTAGCCCTAAGATTTTTTTAACGTTTGACTATGATATGGATCATGTCAGTGGGACCCCCTAGAATGATGATCAATGATGATCATCAACAATTAGCTCCCTGCGACCAACCCATATTAAGATAATCAAGCTACACCAACTCGTCTCAGATTCACTAGCCCTAAGATTTTTGTAACACTCGACCATGGTATGGATCATGTCAGTGGGACCCCCTAGAATGATGATCAATGATGATCATTAACAATTAGCTCCCTGCGACCAACCCATATTAAGATAATCAAGCTACACCAACTTGTCTCAGATTCACTAGCCCCAAAAATTTTTTATCACTCGCCTATGGTATGCATCATTTTAGTGAGATACCCTGGAATGATGATCAATGATGACCAACAACAATTAACCCCGTGCGACCAACTCATATTAAAATAATCATGCTATACCAACTTCGCTTAGATTCACTAGCCCTAAGATTTTTTTAACACTTCACCATGTTATGGATCATGTCAGTGGGTCCCCCTTAAATGATGATCAATGACGATCATCAACAATTAACCCTTTCCGACCAACCCATATTGAGATAATGATGCTATACCAACTTCGCTTAGATTCACTAGCCCTAAGATTTTTTTAACACTTCACCATGGTATGGATCATGTCAGTGGGTCCCCTTAAATGATGATCAATGACGATCATCAACAATTAACCCTTTCCGACCAACCCATATTGAGATAATCATGCTATACCAACTTGGCTTAGATTCACTAGCCCTAAGATTTTTTTAACACTTGACCATGGTATGGATCATGTCAGTGGGTCCCCCTAAAATGATGATCAATGATGATCATTAACAATTAACCCCCTGCGACCAACCCACATTAAGATAATCACGCTAAACCAACTTGTCTCAGATTCACTAGCCCTAAGATTTTTTTAACACTCGACTATGGTATGGATCATGTAAGTGGAACACCCGAGAATGATGATCAATGATGATCATCAACAATTAACCCTTTCCGACCAACCCATATTGAGATAATCATGCTACACAAACTTGGCACAGATTCACTAGCCCTAAGATTTTTTTAACACTCGAACATAGTATGGATTAAGTCAGTGGGACACCTTAGAATGATGATCAATGATGATCATTAACAATTAACTCTTTCCGACCTTCCCATATTGAGATAATCATGCAACATTATCTTGGCTCAGATTTACTAGCCCCAAAAATTTTTTATCACTCGCCTATGGTATGCATCATTTTAGTGAGATACCCTGGAATGATGATCAATGATGACCAACAACAATTAACCCCGTGCGACCAACTCATATTAAAATAATCATGCTATACCAACTTCGCTTAGATTCACTAGCCCTAAGATTTTTTTAACACTTCACCATGTTATGGATCATGTCAGTGGGTCCCCCTTAAATGATGATCAATGACGATCATCAACAATTAACCCTTTCCGACCAACCCATATTGAGATAATGATGCTATACCAACTTCGCTTGGATTCACTAGCCCTAAGATTTTTTTAACACTTCACCATGTTATGGATCATGTCAGTGGGTCCCCCTAAAATGATGATCAATGATGATCATTAACAATTAACCCCCTGCGACAAACCCACATTAAGATAATCAAGCTAAACCAACTTGTCTCAGATTCACTAGCCCTAAGTTTTTTTAACGCTCAACTATGGTATGGATCATGTCAGTGGGACACCCTAGAATGATGATCAATGATGATCATCAACAATTAACCCTTTCCGACCAACCCATATTGAGATAATCATGTTATATTATCTTGGCTTAGATTCACTATGCCTAAGATTTTTTTAACACTCGACTATGATATGAATCATATCAGTGGGACCCCCTAAAATGATGATCAATGATGATCATTAACAATTAACCCCCTGCGACCAACCCACATTAAGATAATCAAGCTAAACCAACTTGTCTCAGATTCACTAGCCCTAAGATTTTTTTAACGCTCAACTATGGTATGGATCATGTCAGTGGGACCCCCTAGAATGATGATTAGGGTGGTCCAAAACAAAAAAGTCGTTTTTTTAATGCTCTCACCCCCTAGGATTTTTCTATGTCGCAAAAAAAAATACCCCTATTTTTTTTTTTTTTTTTTTTTAATATTTAGGGGTGCCTCAACGGGGTTGAAGTTTCCCATGTAAAATGCATGGGGAAAAAAGACTTTTTCGGAGAATTGGTATAGAATCCATGAAAATGAATATTTTTCAATCGGCCAACTATGTTTCTCTTCAGGAGACTTCAAAGAATGGTGCTACATTGTTTATTTAACAATTTTTTAATATTAACTATTTTTTATAGGGTCCCCAAAAAACCCCATAAATCACAAAATTACGAAAAAATCGTTAAAAAATATTTTTTATTACTTTTATCAAAGTTTTTCTAATGATTTTGAATAAATAACATAAATAATGATTTTTAATCATTATTCCATGTAAATCCTAATTTGTTTAAACAAATTACATTGTTTATAAGTTGTTTATTCTCAAGATTTGCAAAAATTGAGCTACAGAGCTGCAACTTTTTCTTAATTTTACAACTTTTTCAGGCCATTGGAGCTAAACACGAACAAAAAAGTTAAAATAATTATTTTAACAATTGTTTAAACAAATTATATTGTTTATTATCAACTTTTTATTAAATAAAGCTACAGAGTTGTGACTTTTTCTCAATTTTGCAACTTCTCAAGCCCAGTGAAGCCATGTACTAACAACAAACTAAAAATAATTATTTTAACAATTGTTTAAACAAATTATATTGTTTATTATCAACTTTTTATTAAATAAAGCTACAGAGATGCGACTTTTTCTCAATTTTGCAACTTCTCAAGCCCAGTGAAGCCATGTACTAACAACAAACTAAAAATAATTATTTTAACAATTGTTTAAACAAATTATATTGTTTATTATCAACTTTTTATTAAATAAAGCTACAAAGTTGTGACTTTTTCTCAATTTTGCAACTTCTCAAGCCCAGTGAAGCCATGTACTAACAACAAACTAAAAATAATTATTTTAACAATTGTTTAAACAAATTATATTATTTATTATCAACTTTTTATTATATAGAGCTATAGAGTTGTAACTTTTTCTCATTTTTGCAATTTTTTTTTGTTACCTGCCCTCCTAGGGTCTTACGTTTTGTACAGATATATTGAACGAGCTCATTTTGGATTTAGTTTTTGTGGCATAAGGACGTAGCTTCTTAAAAATTTTTAATTTGCACAGAAAAATAATGTAAAAGTTGAAACTACCACAGCAGGAAATTCAAAAATTTCGTGTCTGATACTGGAGTTCAAATTAATGATACTCGTCCCATGTAGATGGCACTGTAGTAACTGCCATGCTTTATAACCTCAAAACACATGCAAGTAAAGTTTAGGTTCATGTACACAAAGTTTATTTTACTCCAGACTTTATATATCTTTAAAAAAATTAGTTTTTGTTATTTAAATAACTTCACGTTGATCTTGTGTAGTGCTAAGTTATAAAACTTTCTGAGTTTACCACAATTTGGTAAAAATGGAAAAAAATTATGATTTAAGACAGCAGTTTTATTTGATTGATCAGTGCGATAACCAAATTATTACCAACAAATTACCAACGAATTTGCAAGTTCTTCGAGTTTTCTTTTACAACCATAGTGTTGTAAAACTTGAAATTCGTGAAAGTGCTTCCCTAGCTGTACGAGAAGCAAATTTGTTTTGGGAAAAAGCGCGCTTACCAACACGAGACAATCAACATTGTATTAAAAAACTTGAAGATTTATATAAAACGTGGAAGTTACTCCAGAAGAACAGAAAACGTAGGACAACAACCCAGATAAATAAAGAATTGGAGTTCAAAAAAAGCTTCTCAATGTTATTTGACATAGCTCACGCGAATGTTTTATCTTTAAAATACGTCTTGGATGAAGATAAACAGTTTTTAATTTTACAAAGAGAAGGACTCACGGGTTATATGATTGCAGAGATGCCAGAGAAATCAACAAGTAATGCAGAAGTTAAAAATTGTAAGTATAATTATTTTATTCTAAACTAATTGACTGAAGAAACAGATGTATGAGATTATTCAAATATTTCTTTTTTTCATGTTTATTAGCTTAAGGGGTTTTGTAACATTATTAGGCCTAAAATGGAGCTTTTTAAGACGACTTTTGCTTATAAGTTTTAAAATATAATTTATAAACCGTTTCTACATGTAAAATAAAAAAATCAAATTGTATTTCAAATTAATCGATTTAATACAGGTTCTAAACCTCTAGTTACATACAAAAAAATCTAAAGTACAAGAAATGGCAAGCTTTTGAATCCAAATATCCGAAAAAACACTATTTTTCTACCTTAAATCTTTCCAAAAAATTAAATATTAGTATATTAGAGGTTTAAGACCAGCAAACACTTCCAAAGAATCGTATGCAAAAAAAAATTTGAAATTGGTCAAACGGTTTTCAGGTTATGATGGTAACCAAAAATAGTGTTTAGAGAAAAACGAGTTAAGAGTTTTGATTTAGTTAAATAATTTATGTTTGTGCACAAATAACGGTCTAATATTTTAACTACATATTCTTGATATAATTTTATACGGAAAAATGAAAAAAAAATTTTTTTTCAAATTTTGAATTGATAAAAAAAAAGTTACACAATCCCTTATGTAAATTAGTACTGAAAAATATTTAAATTAAATTCCAAATTTTTTTAAATAAAAGGTAGAACAAGAGAAAAACAAATTTTTTAATTTTTACAAATGCGATTTCTGAATGTTACAAAATTAAGTCTCGCTTTCTATATCAAAAATATCTTGATGTAATCGAATGTAATGCAAATTATAAAATTTGAAATTTTTTTTGTAATTGCAGCTTCAGTTGACGAAACATTGGAGTCGCAGAGTCAGGTTTTGGATACAAATGACATATCTACTTTTATTACTAGCAATAGCACATTAAACAGTCAGTTAATGTCAGGTCAGGTTTTGGATACAAATGACATATCTACTTCTATTACTAGCAATAGCACATTAAACAGTCAGTCGGGATCCGAATATGCAGTTCCAAGAGGCCATCAATGTTTAATGGAACAGTCCAATCCACCAGAAGAAAATTTAAGTAAAAGAAAGAAAATTATGACTACAAAACTTGCTTCTGCTTTAGATGTCGCTAAAGTGAGCGACAGACAAGCTGTTCACATTCTTTTTGCTACATGTGAGGCTCTAGATGTGGATGTGAATAACGTAACATTGAGTCGATCCTCTGTTCACAGGTTTCGTGAAGATTCGCGAGCTGAATACGCTAAAAAAATTCAGGAAAAATATAAAAATATTAAAGATGAAATTTTCACTGTCCACTGGGATGGAAAATTACTTCCCGCGCTAACATCAAATGAAAGGGTAGATAGGTTGCCAGTTATAATTACGTCCAAAGATACTGAGATTCTTCTTGGAATTCCCTACCTTGATTGTGGCACAGGGATTCAGGAAGCCGAAGCAATATATGAATGCCTTAGTGAATGGGGAATAGAGGGCAATATAGAGGCAGTGTGTTGCGACACTGAAGCCGTTAATACCGGACCTAGGAACGGTGCTTGTGTATTACTAGAACAAAAATTAAATAAATCATTATTACATTTTCTGTGCAGGCATCATATTGCTGAGGTTATTTTAAAAGCTGTTTTTGAAATTAAATTCGGTGGTACATCAGGTCCTGGTGTGCCTTTCTTTAAAAAATTTCAAGATGCTTGGAATGATTTAAACAAAACTAATTTTCAGCCTGGAATTAATGATCCAGAAATTTTGAAAGCACTCAAAAACAAAATTTCAAGCACCTTGGCATTTTCTTTAGAACTCCTAGAAGAATCTCACTTTCGAGAAGACTACAGAGAATTGCTGGAGCTGACTACCATCTTTCTTGGTGTATCTCCAAAACGAGGAATATTTCTTCGGAGACCTGGAGCAATGCACCAAGCAAGATGGATGGCAAAAGCAATTTATTGTTTAAAAATGTTTTTGTTACGAGAAGAATATTCAATGGACCCTGAGGATGAAAAATCATGCAAAGAAGTTTGCATTTTTATCGTATCTATTTATGTAACATATTGGTTCAACGCTGCAAATGCTGAAAAAGCACCGAACCAAGATCTTTTGCTAATAAAAGAGTTGCAAAAATATTCTAAAATAGATTCTGCGATTTCAGAAGCAGCATTAAAAAAGATTCAGAATCATTTATGGTATCTGACACCAGAAGTTGCGGCACTGGCTTTTTTCGATGAAGATTTGTCATTTCAAGAGAAAAACAAAATGATAAAAGCTCTTACTAAAAAAAATAAATCATCAAACGACATAAAGCGTCTACCTGCAACTTCGGTGAAAGATATAAGATCAAAAAATGTTAATCAATTTATAAATGAAGATTCAATGAACTTCTTTTTACGTTTCAAAATGCAAACGTCTTTTCTTGAGGAACATCCCTCCTTATGGCATCAAAATGATGATTATAACGCTTGTAAAAAAATTGTAAATAGTCTAAAAGTGATTAATGACATTGCAGAGCGCAACGTAAAATTAATATCAGATTTTAACAAATTGATAACAAGAGATGAAGATCAAAAGCAGTACTTAATTAAAGTTGTTACAGAATATCGAAAACAATTTCCAAACTGCAACAAAAACATATTATCCGAAAAAATGACGTGATTGCCAACGCTTGTATTTATCATCTTCAAAAAATAAATATTCTAAAGTTTTATACACAATTACTATGTCTTATAGTCATTCCAACCTCTCAACAACAAAAAAATTGCAAAAATGAGAAAAAGTCGCAACTTTGTAGCTTTATTTAATAAAAAGTTGATAATAAACAATATAATTTGTTTAAACAATTGTTAAAATAATTATTTTTAGTTTGTTGTTAGTACATAGCTTCACTGGGCTCGAGAAGTTGCAAAATTGAGAAAAAGTCACAACTTTGTAGCTTTATTTAATAAAAAGTTGATAATAAACAATATAATTTGTTTAAACAATTGTTAAAATAATTATTTTTAGTTTGTTGTTAGTACATGGCTTCACTGGGCTTGAGAAGTTGCAAAATTGAGAAAAAGTCGCATCTCTGTAGCTTTATTTAATAAAAAGTTGATAATAAACAATATAATTTGTTTAAACAATTGTTAAAATAATTATTTTTAGTTTGTTGTTAGTACATGGCTTCACTGGGCTTGAGAAGTTGCAAAATTGAGAAAAAGTCACAACTCTGTAGCTTTATTTAATAAAAAGTTGATAATAAACAATATAATTTGTTTAAACAATTGTTAAAATAATTATTTTAACTTTTTTGTTCGTGTTTAGCTCCAATGGCCTGAAAAAGTTGTAAAATTAAGAAAAAGTTGCAGCTCTGTAGCTCAATTTTTGCAAATCTTGAGAATAAACAACTTATAAACAATGTAATTTGTTTAAACAAATTAGGATTTACATGGAATAATGATTAAAAATCATTATTTATGTTATTTATTCAAAATCATTAGAAAAACTTTGATAAAAGTAATAAAAAATATTTTTTAACGATTTTTTCGTAATTTTGTGATTTATGGGGTTTTTTGGGGACCCTATAAAAAATAGTTAATATTAAAAAATTGTTAAATAAACAATGTAGCACCATTCTTTGAAGTCTCCTGAAGAGAAACATAGTTGGCCGATTGAAAAATATTCATTTTCATGGATTCTATACCAATTCTCCGAAAAAGTCTTTTTTCCCCATGCATTTTACATGGGAAACTTCAACCCCGTTGAGGCACCCCTAAATATTAAAAAAAAAAAAAAAAAAAAATAGGGGTATTTTTTTTTGCGACATAGAAAAATCCTAGGGGGTGAGAGCATAAAAAAAACGACTTTTTTGCATTCCCATGTATTTTTGGACCACCCTAATGATGATCAATGATGATCATCAACAATTAACCCCTTGCGACCATCCCACCAACTTGTCTCAGATTCACTAGCCCTAAGATTTTTTTAACACCCGACTATGGTATGGATCATGTCAGTGGGACACCCTAGAATGATGACCAATGATGATCATCAACAATTAACCCTTTCCGACCAACCCATATTGAGATAATCATGCTACACAAACTTGTCTCAGATTCACTAGCCCTAAGATTTTTTTAACACCCGACTATGGTATGGATCATGTCAGTAGGTCCCCCTAGAATGATGATCAATGATGATCATCAACAATTAACCCTTTCCGACCAACCCATATTGAGATAATCATGCTACACCAACTTGTCTCAGATTGACAAGCACTAAGATTTTTTTAATACTCGACTATGGTATGGATAATGTTAGTGGAACCCCTAGAATGATGATCAATAATGATCATCAACAATTATTCCCTTCCGACCGACCCATATTGACATAATCATGCTATACCATCTTGGCTCAGGTTCACTAGCCCTAAGATTTTTTTATTGCTTGACTATGGTATGCATCATGTCAGTGAGATACCCTAGAATGATGATCAATGATGATCATCAACAATTATTCCTTTCCGACCGACCCATATTGACATAATCATTCTATACCATCTTGGTTCAGGTTTACTAGCCCTGAGATTTTTTTAACGTTTGACTATGATATGGATCATGTCAGTGGGACCCCCTAGAATGATGATCAATGATGATCATCAACAATTAGCTCCCTGCGACCAACCCATATTAAGATAATCAAGCTACACCAACTCGTCTCAGATTCACTAGCCCTAAGATTTTTGTAACACTCGACCATGGTATGGATCATGTCAGTGGGACCCCCTAGAATGATGATCAATGATGATCATCAACAATTAGCTCCCTGCGACCAACCCATATTAAGATAATCAAGCTACACCAACTTGTCTCAGATTCACTAGCCCTAAGATTTTTTTAACTCTCGACTATGGTATGGATAATGTTAGTGGGACCCCTAGAATGATGATCAATGATGATCATTAACAATTAACCCTTTGCGACCAACTTATACTGAGATAATCAAGCTATACCAACTTGGCTCAGATTTAGTAGCCCAAAAATTTTTTAACACTCGACTATAGTATACATCATGTCAGTGAGACACTTTAGAATGATGATCAAGGATAATCATCAACAATTCACCCTTTCCAACCGACTTATATTGAGATAATCATGCTATACCAACTTGTCTCAGATTCACTAGCCCTAAGATTTTTTTAACACTCGAACATAGTATGGATTAAGTCAGTGGGACACCTTAGAATGATGATCAATGATGATCTACATTATCTTGGCTCAGATTCACTAGCCCCAAAAATTTTTTATCACTCGACTATGGTATGCATCATGTCAGTGAGATACCCTATAATGATGATCAATGATGATCATCAACAATTAACCCTTTCCCACAAACCCATATTGAGATAATCATGTAGTACAAACTTGGCTCAGATTCACTAGCCCCAAGATTTTTTTAACACTTGACTATGGTATGCATCATGTCAGTGGGACACCCTAGAATGATGATTAATAATGATCATTAACAATTAACCCTTTGCGACCAACGCATATACCCTAGATTTAGTTGTTTACTCTCAAACGTTCTTAGCTATTGGTGTGAGGTTATATAATTTTTTAGGGGTTGGAAGTAAAATAAAAATTATATAATAGTCACCTAACATTGATTACATGTGGTAACTTTCGCTAATCAACCCTTAAATGTAACCCTAGATTTAGTTGTTCAAGACCAAACGTTCTTAGCTACTGGTGTGAGGTTAAATAATTTTTTTGTGTTTAGAAATGAGATGAAAATTATATTAGAGTCACGTAAGATTGATAACATGTGATTATCTACGCAAATCCACCCTTAAAACTGACCCTAGATTTGAGTTCTCAATTAATAAAGATCTTAGTTACTTTGTGAAGTTAATTACTCAAAAAAAATTCTTTTTGAAACTCTGATATTTTTTATTATGTTAGAAAGTCTTTTAATTCATTTAACAGCTTTTGAAAGGCTAATGTTTATTTTTTCTACTCATGGTGTGGTTTTTTGGGGGTTGATTGGGGTAGAAACCACTGTACATTTTTCTGATATGATAGTGATTGCGAAGTTATTTTTTTAATTACATGAAATATTTATTTCGAGATATATGTCTAAGTTTTCCACATAGGGGTGGTTTTATAGGGGTTGGTTGCAATAGAAATTACGATGAGTATAATTGAACTGTTTTTTAAATTAATTCTGACTATTATTTGAATGTCTTCTTATATTGTGAATATGTTTTAAGAGACAGACACCCTTCTCTGCCTTAGAGGGGGTGGCTCTGTGGGGGTGGATCGCTTTCAGAATCATCATTAATGGTTTTCGAGTGAGATTTTTATTAGCTTTGCAAGATTTGAATGCTATAAATATTTTTTAAAATTATTTAGACCCCTGTTAAGTGACATGAATTTTTGTCTTAAGTAAGTTTGATATATAGGGGTGGTTCGACCCTCTATATCTTGAAATCTGTCCATTATTTTTATTTTTGGCAAAGGACTTTTTTGTTTGGGATAAGAAAAACTACATTTTGACGTAGTTTAATCAAAATCGACCGGGATCCATTTCGTGTACGTTTTGTGCGGGGTTCTTTATAGCACAAAAATGGTATTAAAATAAAATAAAAGCCGGAATTAAATGTCCAATATATAAAAATTATATTCTATCAAAATTAAAATAACAAATAAAAATTTGACGTCAATAAATAAAACAAATATAAAATGACCGGCACACACATACATATCCACACAACGATTATTAAATCATGAAAAGATCAAAATAATAAATAAATAGTTATAAACAGATAAGCGTTAGACATGAAATTGAGTTGGATAAAATAATGTTGAACAAATAAAATAAGTAACAATATAAGACGACAAATTAAAACAATCAAATAAACATAAAAACTTATCGATCCGGCATTCCTTCTATTTTCTTTTGAGATGGGGGCGATTATCAAGCAGCGTGGTGACCAACGAGAGATAACTGGTTAAAATGAACACTTTTTCCTTTTTTGGCGTGGACCACTTTATTTATTTGGCTCCTGATTGAGGTTTATTCTCCATAGTGAAACCTTGCTTTCCAGGTATTAAAATCCACCCCCATCGTCCTCTTTTACTCCAAAATCGTCATTTAAAAATCGCCACACTTCAAAATATTAAAAATAAATAATTAATAAAAATTGCACAAATCACTATAAAAGAAAAACAACACAAAAGAAATAAACAATTAAAATAAAATAAAAACCTTCGTGTTGCCGGCGACACACAAAGTCGTGACGATTTCGGATTCATTTGAATGCCGGGAAACGATTGTGAGGACGATGGGTGCGGAAGAAATTTTATTTAACTCGAAATTGCCCCTTCCCCTCGTTAGTCCCCACGCCCTTATTACCTTCTGGCGCCCAGGCAATGAAGAGATTTGTCATATTATTTAAAATTCAAATTAAATTATTTTTGATTTAGTAGGAACGATCAGAGGAAGGCAGTGGAAAAAATATTCCAAATTTTTTGTCGTCTAACAACTTTGCGACGTTTCGTTGCCCTGGTTCGGCAACCTCATCAGGCTAAATTTATTAATTTATTTATTATTTATTATTTTTTCCACTGCCTTCCTCTGATCGTTCCTACTAAATCAATACAATATGGAAGGGATAAATTCTTTTTGTTACTATAAATTATTTTTGTCATAAATATCGGATCCCTTCAGTTAACAGCTTGCCAGCTATAAAAGATAACCAAAGATGCAGCAAGCAATCACCATCTTTAAAATTAAGATCATTCTTGAAACATATTGAAAAAAAAGTACTACAATCTACTTTTGAATTTACGATCTTGGGTCCATGTTTCCAAGGGGTCTGGCCTCTTAGATAGCCTACGCGACGAAGATTAGCAGCTGAGAGCCATAAAGATTTCCTCCGCTAGGAACATTGAATCTAAGAATGGCCCTTGAACTCCCTTTTTCCTAAAAACTTTTTCTAAGAAAAAGAAACTACAACAATCTTTACAGATAAAGATAATACAATTCAAATCTAATACTCTAAATAAAAATTTATAATATTCATACAAATAAAGCAATGGCCACTTTTAGATACATTAAGTGAAGTTAGGTAAAGTATTAATCTTTTAATTACTCGAATTTTGAGGTTATGATTGGTTATGGCTGTAACCTAAATTGTAATAAATAATTTTGAAACAATGGTTTACTATTCTAATTAATTTTAAATTTAAACAAAAAGGAAAACAGCGCGCAAACATAACCTCGAAATTTGAATAATAAATCCAAAATCTACATTTATAATTATTATGAAAATATATTAAAATATTGTAATTTTAAGATATTTCTAGAATTTGTGATCTGGATTCTCGAAACGGTACAAGTGGCTCCATCCTTCTTCAAATCATCAATCCATTAACCCTTTCTTAGGCGGATCCACTCCACCCTCAAATTTCTGAAGAAACCAATGACAAATAAAAAAATGGAGAAATCTTCCATTTTAAATAAGCGACATGCTTGAAAAAATGGAGCTTTATTTTTAGAATCACTCCCTTATTTCCTAATATGGAATGAACTATTTTTCTTCTTCAGATTTACTCCTCCTCTTCCAGCACAACCGTCCTCGCTGCAACCTGCAACATCGGATATCTTTTTTTTTTTTTAGCTCTCTCTCTCGACCGAAAGTTCAATGGTCCTATAAGGGACTCTTCTTTTTCCTCCACCTACAATTTTTATTGACGTATACTTCCCATTATTGGTAGTCTAATTTTGATTAGACTTCTCCCTTAATTTTTCTTCTCCTACTTTTCCCCAATAAAGGACCATTGGGAGAAAAAGTATATAAACCAGTGCACTCTTTTAAAAATTAGTTATCGAGTTATTCCAATTTTAGTTATCAAATTACTTCAAGTTATTCTATTTCTTCTAGTTCCACTCTCAAGTTCAGAGTTGTCTCACTTCCAAGTTTTAAATATTTTCTGTTAATTCATTCAAATTTTATATTACCCCTGATTATTTTCCAAATTTAAACGAAAAATATTTTGACACGTCTTTATTTTAATATATCCAAGTTTAATCGGAATTATTTCGACATTTCAAAGAATCAAAGGAAACTAAAAGGTGCCAGTACTCTTGACATTTTTATCCGAAACAACAACCCATCGACGAGATTCATCCTTAAGGATTTTTACCATATTTCCGGCTGATTTCCTTTTTGGATCAACTTCTTCTAAGGAACAACATCAATTTCTTCGAGAAGCCACTGGTATCGGATTCGAGAGCCAGAAATTCAATTACCTTCAACTTCCTCTTTTAAAAGAAGACTCAAAGTAAGAATTTGACTTTTATAATAAAATTATATGCATTTTTACGAATAATCTCGCTTTTTCTTTCTTGATTTCAACATTTTCATTTTTTTTAAGATTATTTGGGGTCAGGTTAAAATCCTTTTTGACCCGAATCTTCTTTTTTTTCTCTCTTTTTCCTAATTTACCCAACTTGTAAAATTCGAAAGTTAGGTTCAATCTTTTTTTGGAGGGGTTCCACAATTAAGCGGGTGAGCCCCAAGGTTAGTTATGTTAAAATTTCAAATAAATCATTCGACTTTGTGTTAGGCAGAATCTAAACTCACTAAAAATTACAATCAAGGATTACAAGGCTATCAGAAATTAATAAAGCAAAGTTTCCCGAGCTATTTTGATGCAAATCATAGGCTCAAATAAGTTAAATTAAATAAAAAAATTTAATATGGACATTTTCGGATGTAACACTTACGTATTTTTTCCTCTGAATTCGAATCCGAAATTATAATGACTAGATTGGCTATATTTTTTGAGATAATCTCAAAAAACAAAATCTTAAAAAATTTCAAAAACACCAAAAAATCCCGAAAAATTTTTTTTTAGCCGGGACACTACAGTGTAGTTAAAAAATTTTTTTTCGGGATTTTTTGGTGTTTTTGGAATTTTTTAAGATTTTGTTTTTTGAGATTATCTCAAAAAATTTAGCCAATCTAGTCATTATAATTTCGGATTCGAATTCAGAGGAAAAAATACGTAAGAATACACTAGTGTAGTGTCTCGAACAAAGAAGTTTTTTTTTGTGTGGATGTGTAATTGACAAAAAAATATTTTTGGTTATTTTTTACAGCAATTTTGACAACTCAAGTGTAAAAAGAATATAATCTACATTTTAACAAAATAAATAAAAAAATAAAATAATTTCTTTGGGAGCGTTCACATATGATGTCACGCATTTTTTCCAACTTTTTGACCCCTCCCCCCTCCTGTCACGTCTTGTCACGTAAGAGTAAACACCTACCCCTAAATGGACGTCACGTTTTGTCACGTTTGATCAAGACCCCCTCCCCCTCCCCCTTATAGGGTGACGTCATATGTGAACGCTCCCTTTTAAAAATAAAAGTTTTTAATTAAATTTTAAGGTTATATATTTCAGTTCTTTAATCCGACCTTTAAAATATTTAATATAGTTTGTAGGTATCTAAAATAATTTTTATCTTTTTAAATGCACAGTTATAGGCTTAACAAAAATAATTTGTTTGAATAAAATTTTTTTTTCTTAACTTAAAATTTTTTCTTTTATTTTAAAAGTAAAATAATTTACATGCAGTAGGAATGAAACGGAAAAAGATATAAATTATTGTAATTTTCATAATTTTCCTACGTTTTTGTATAAAAAAAGTTTGTTTTCCTACTTTTTAAATCCTCCTTTAACTTGTTTTTCAGGAACAAAATTTCTGAAAATTCCACTTTCTTAAATGCAACGAACGAAAGGAAATGGAACTTTCAAAGTTCCAATTCCCTTTGCCCGAAATCCAATAAATTATTTTTACTGGGTATAAAAAATGTAATTTGTTTTAAATTAAAATATTTATTTTTGTTAACTGACCAGAAATTCCAGAAAATTAAAAAAAATTCTCCGATATTCCCTAACTTTTCGCTGACCATTTAAATTCCCTGACATTTCCCTGACTTCCCTGACCGTTAAACACCTTGTTTATTTCAGCAAATCGGATTCAATTGAAAGAATGGTTGAATTACCTTTTCCGTTTACCAATATACTAGACCTAAAACAAGTTTTTACTCTTTTAAGCAAGAAAAAGATCATTCGGCTAAAGAATTTGTTATTATTATTGTATCTGTTAATCAAAAAAGCTTTAAAATAGGATCATTTAATGGCAAATTTTATAAGCTTTCCAATGGTCTATAAAAAATTTCATTTCGCTAATATCTGACAGAGTTATCAACATTTTAAGACTATCATGTTTTTGTTCCCATTTTTGTAAGTGGTCCCACAATTTTGGCCGGTAGTGTACCTGCAATATTACCTTAAAGCGGACATTTCAATATCACGCCAATTTCACTGTATTACTCCATGGCCCAATTACAAATCAACGGAGCCTTTTGTCCTATCTGAATCAAGTAAAAAAATTTAAATAAATTTTTTTTTATACTCTTTCAAAATTTGCCGCCCTTGAAACCTGCCGCCCTAAGCTAAAACCTTCTTAGCCTTACAGCAATTCCGCCTCTGCCTGGGACATAAGACTCTCGAAGAAGAGGTTTCAAAATCGAACAAAATGTATTGCCAGAACCTGGCAATCAACATATTTAATTTTTAATAAACAAACCTGAGAGTTGTAACCTATAATATGTAAAAGAAAACAATTTCAGATGATACGTCGAGAAATGGTTCATGAACTAAAAAATTGACTAAACCAATTTTTGAGGTCATTACCTCGTCAAATGATATAGCTTCGCTCGTTCGGCAAACTTTACACGAGTCGAGATTCCCCTATACGCGCACGCATGATCATGCGCGCTCATGTAACACACACTATTTTCTACAAACACTTGCGTCAAAAACGAGATGTCAATTTCAAACTTTAAAGCACTGACAAGCTCAGGTAGAAACGTTTGGTGAAAGGGGGGTTCAGGGGGGCTTGCCCCCCCCCGCTGGGGTCCAACTCAAAAGATTTAATGTGCCACTTTCAATTGTGGAGATTTTGAGGTTAGTTTATTTATATTAGATGTCACTTGCACATAGGTCCCGTGTTACATTAACAAAATCACGAACTCAATTCCGGCAAAAAGTCCTTCTTAGGACCATACATTCATTTTTCCAAACAAGGAATTCTTTTAAACTAACGCGACACAACACAAACATAGATTAGGTACACAAGCAAGGAAAAGGCGGCAAGACGCGTCACAGCTGATCGCAGCTAGTAAAATTTTCAGTTAATAGAGAGAAATTTGGGTTGGTAGCACGGTTGATAAAACTTGCGTGGTGGGGTAGACAGTGACTAAAAGTGGAATTTCTCCTCTTTTTAATCTCTAGAACTCTAAAAGTGACTTTTAAAATCGAGTTTTTGACGCAACCGTTGTAGAAAAATTATTTATTTATATATTTTAACAGCACCAGATAAGAATATATCAAAAGTGTATTGGCCGATTTTTACTTCCCCCCCCCCATAACCCCCATGAAGATTTAAAATAATTGTAAAATTATAAAAATTCATATTTTTTTAAGTTCGCATCGTATCGAAAAATGTTCTGAATGAAATTTGTATGATTTCAGGGGTACTTTAAGAAAAGAATTGGAGAAAAAGTTTATTGAAAATTTTAAAAATTATGCATTTTTTGAACATAAAATATTTTTTTATTTTAACAGACAGACATCCACTTTTGTCAAACGCATTTTTTTGGAGTCAAGAGGGCTCAAAACGTTGAGAAATGTGATTTTCATCAAAACTTCAAAGTCATACAAATTGAAGACCTTCTCATTTCTGATGAGATGTAAAGAGAAGAAATTTTTTTTTATAGATTAACATATTTACATACATTTTCTTTAAAATTAAAATAATAATAAATAAGAATATATCGTAAGGCGAGGCAAATTGCTCACCTATTTATTTGCTTCAAATTATCTTTGAAATGAAGTTTGATCCTTCTATGATAAAGTACAAATATTGAAATTGTTAATAGAAGTATCAAATTTTAGTTTAAAGATGATTTGAAGCAAAAAAAGCAGGTGAACGTAGTTACCCGTCCTACTGGGTGAAATTAACCAATCTTACGGTAAAATAACAAAAATAAAATATATTACTAATGAGAAAAAATATTTTTAAATTAAAAAAATTAGAGACCTATTTTCAATAGTTCAAAATTAAAATTGAAAAATTAATTTACCTAAAATAAAATACATTAAAAAAAGTTTTTGTTAGTAGAAAATTAAGAAGTAAAAGAAAAACGTCAATATAAGTATCAAAATTTTTTTTTCAAAAATTCTAAATTATGAGATAAAAATTTAAAATAAAATAATTCAATTCAAAATAATGAAAAATATTTCTAAGAAATAAAAAAATTAAATAAAAATTTTTAAAATAATTCAAATCCAAAGAATTACTAAAAAAATGGTGAAACAACAAAAAATTATAAAAATAAGAAAACAGTTGAGAAATGTTTCTTTTTTATCTAACACACTTTCAAAAAAGTTTTAAAATGTTCAAAATAAAAAATTTAGTAAAAACCCACTAAAAAATAAGAAGTGGTGAAAATAAAAAAATGTTTAAAAATAACTGAAAAGTCATGTACCTGAAGTTCCGGACGTCCGCAGGGACGAAATAAAAAAGAACAATTTTTGAAATTAGTTTTCGGGGGTGCTTTTATCCCCTAGAAATACAAAATTAATAATATTTTATACCTAAAACATATTTTTAAAGTATTTTAAAAGAAATTGCATCGGCAAAAGTTGAAAAATATATTTTTTTAATTTCCTCTGTGTGGACGTCCGGAACTTCAGGTACATTAAAAAGTCCTCAAAAGAAATTACGAAATCTAATAAAAATAAAAATGTTTAGGAAAAGTAAGTCAAAAATATTTTTATAATATAATAACAAGTCCAACAATAATTTTAGGAAAATTTTAATAAGTCTAAAAATTTTAGGAAAGAATAAGTCAGTCTGCAAAGAAATGGAATAATAAATTATAAAATATAAATTAAACAGTATCGAAAACAGTGATTGTAAATTTACCGCCTTTTTGAATTGCTGATTATAGTATAAAGAAACACAGTAATTAATTTCTGTTAAAATAGAAAAAATGTAAAAATTAATTTCATAGTTTCTGATTAAGCATAAAAAATTAAAATTTGTAAACTCTTATTAAAAAATTTTATATACTGATTTTATGTAACAGTAGTTTTATAATTTTAATTTTCATAAGTATTTCATTCATTTCAAAAATTTTGCATTTATAAAGAGTTTTGTAAATACTTTTTATTTACCTAATATATTTTATAATAATAAATATTAGACTTTTAATACTAAACTTTTTTAACGTTTTACCGTAAATGCATATTTGGTTAATGTACACCTATCGCCAGATATGCTTTAACATTTTAACACGTAGGTCCAATGGAAATATGTTAAAGCATATCTGGCAATCAGTGTACATGAGAACTTACTATTCATTGCGATAATTTTTACTTTGAAAGTCTTCTCCCCATATTTTACATCTGCTTGATCCTTATTTCGAGTTACTATATCTTCCTCCTCTACTGTACTTAATGACTTTTCAGTCGTCCTTTGTACCAAGTAAAAAATTTTTAATTTTAATTTAACTTCAAAACCAAAATATTTGTTTCACAACTGTCATAACACTTCCAGAATATATCAATTCATTTGTTTGAACAAACTTCAGAATAAATTATTGAATTGAAAATTCTTATATTATAATTAATATAATATTTAAAAGAGCAAAACATACGTCTTATAAAGCATACCTAAATGATGTTTTTAAAAAAGAATTTTTTATATTTTACATTCAATTTTATTACTTTTACATTCTACTTGTTATCCGTTTATTTTTTGTAGTTTTAAATTAAATTTCTAATTACTACATTCAATTTTTAAAGGTTGTTTTCAATTTTTGCTTCCTTATAAAGGAAGCTTTGTAATCGTTAAGATTTTCGATTTTCCAAAAATTGTCTAAATCGACTCATTTTCATCTAAAAAACGTAAATTTTAATTTTTAAGCAATGTCCAGATGTGTGTGTGTGTGTATAGCGTTTTTTGTCGACAGGATATTTCGAGAACGCTTCAACGGATTTCAATAAAATTTGGATGACTTATTAAGCTCATGAATATCTAAATTTTGATATTCAGGGATTTTTGAAAATACCCATTCAAATTTTTTTGAGCACCTTTTTTAAAAAAAAAAAGTTGTTTTTTGCCAAAATTTTTTTCCATGCTAAAAATACAAGTTAATGAATACAAAAATTATATTTCTTATCTCAAAAAGAATCGATTGACCTATATAACGTTTATAATTGATCAAAAATTTGTAAAATAATTCATGTTTTTTCATTTTTTTGGGATTTAAAATTTTTTTTTTTTAGATAACTTCTCCAATTAAATTTTATATTATTAATTTGTTGATTCCTCCATGAGGAAGCAAATTATTTTTCTTACTCGGAAGCCAAATGTCCATGAAATGGACAGAATTCACACGTAGTTCAATTTAATATTTAATTTTTTAAATTTCTGAAATTAGGTCATATTTACATTTTGAAATTTAATGTTTCAATTAAAACAGCCAATACAGAAAAATCATATTTCTAAAAATTAAAAATGTTTAGGAATCTACAAAACAGTTTTTCATCTAAATATTACAGTTACGATCGATTTCTTAATTTATTATTCAGTTATAACATACACTACCGTCGGAAATTGTTAGTTCGATCGATAAAAGTGGTTTAAAAAAAACAGCTAAATTCAAATTAGAATATTTTTGTCAAAAAGTTAGATAGCGACTGAAGATTAAAATATTTGGAAAGCTTATTAAATTTTGCGTCAGACGATCTACTGATATATTATTTTTGACTTGTTTTCTTTGCTGAATTGTAAGCTTTAATTTGAGCTAAGAAAACTTGCAAAATATCAAGTGATTCTTGAAATATAACTGAAAACGTCGGAAGAGATTTTTTGGAAAACCATCGTTTTCAAGTAGATACCACGGTTTTAGCTGACTTTGAAGGAAAATATGGTCCAACGTTTTGAGTCATATTTCGAGAACCACTTAATATTTTTCAAGTTTTCTTAGCTAAAATTAAAGCTTACTATTCGGCAAAGAAAACAAGGAAAAGTTCAAATTTTTTGTACACTTTTTGTAAATCAGGCAACAAGCTAAACTTATGGAACCATATTCGAAAAATTTGGTAATTTTTATACAGACTCATCAATTAATATAATCACTTTGATAAGTCAAAAATGATGTATCAGTAGACCATCTGACGCAGAATTTTATAAGGTTTCCAAATATTTTAATCCCAAATCCCTATCTAACTTTTTGACAAAAATATCCTGATTTGAATTGAGCTATGTTTTTGAAAACACTTTTATCGATCGGACCAACAATTTCCGACGGTAATGTAATTTTTATGATTACAACATTAATTAAAACATTTTTCATCTAAATTTTATACTTTTTTTTACTTTTTATTTTTCATTTATACTTTACTAAAGTAAATGTTTTAAAGTCCCCTTAGAGTGAATTGTTTTTATTATTATTATAAAATATAAATACATGAATTAAACTTTTAGATTTCTGTTGTTTCAACATATAATGTTTCAACATCACTGAAAAAATCTAGGACTGAAAAAACGCAGCAAAAGTGAACCTCTTAGATTCAATTTCAGTCAGAATCATTATAACCTAAAACTTCTATAAACAAACAGCTAGTTTTTGTTTTTCTTTGTTTGTTTTTTTTTTTTTAAGAAATAAAAAAAAATTTAATGCGTGATACAACAAAAATAATTGCAGATGTATTCAGTGCTGCGAAGCACAGTAAATAAAATAAAAAATATGTATTACAAAATCTCTAAAAAGGATCTCCCCCGAGTAAAAATGTATTTGAATTTCAAAATGACGAAATTAATATTACAGATAATTTTTTTTCAGATTTTAAAAACACATAACTCATTAATTTTAGTTCTTAAATAAATAACATTCAACTCCTAAAGTAAGAACATGTTTTTGATTCTTCTCCGAGTAAAAAATAATTCATTAGAATTTTACTCGGAGAAGGTTAACAACATATTTATGCTTGAAAAATTTAATCATATTAATTTAAAAACTAAAATTAATAAATTAGGTGTGTTTAAAATTGGAAAAACCCTATTTTCTACCTTAACGCTTTGCGATTAAATTTTATGATTGGAAATTTAGCAGAAGGTTAACTTAAGTCATAAAAAGTTTCTGCAAGTTAATCTGCATACAGCGAAAAAGGCCCAAGACCTGATGCTGGTGACGGCCAGTCAGGAGCGGATCGATGTTCTGTTTCTTACTGAACAGAACAAAAGAAGCGACCTCGCTCCCTGGTACCAGTATTCATCGGGTAGGGCAGTCATTCAGGTCTTTAATCCCGATTTGAGAGTAGACAAGTTCCTGGAGACGAGCAGTGGGTTAGTGTGGGTGGAAATTTCAGGTATACGCATGTATAGCTGCTACTTTTCACCCAACGACCCACTTACAATCTTCGAAGCGGAGAAAGATGAACTCGAGTCGAGTCTGCGAGAATCCAGGCTGGATGTTCTCGTTTCCGGCGACTTCAATGCAAAGTCGCCAGACTGGGGCGAGACAAGGCTCGTCAATAGAGGAATCCTAATCGCAGAAATGGTCTCCAGGAACAATCTAATGGTTGTCAACCAGGGCCAAAAATAGACGTTTAGGAGAGACCATAATATCGGATCAATTGTCGATCTTACGATAACAACGTCTCTCCTAAACAAGCGCATTAAAGATTGGCACGTCTCTGAGAATCATACCGAAAGCGACCACCAGTATATTAAATTTTCAGTCTCGGGAGGAGACACACCTAGAGCGAACAAGCAGGTTGCTTCCTTTAAGAAAGGCCCTAGGTGGAACATTAAGAAGCTAGACGTTGAAAAGTTCGGTCGGTCCCTTGAAGAATCCCGCCTCATCGAGGAACTTGGATGGGTGAAGAGACCTAACAATCTGGTTGGGGAGGTGCGGCCGGTGATGAACATGATAATCACCGCATGCGACGCGTCAATGACACGTCGTAGAAGTACCACTCTCAGAAGACGTAATGTATACTGGTAGTCAGAGGAGCTGGCCTCTTTGCGAAAAGCATGCGTCAGAGCAAGAAGGATATACACCCGCTCTAAGGGAGATCCTATGCTGAAGGAGGCATATACAGAGATCAAGAGGATCCTCAGAAAGAAGATTCGAGCTTCACAGCGAAGATATTGGAAAACCCTGATCGAGGATGTCGAGAAGGACCCATGGGGTCTGGGCTATAAAATCGTGACCAAGAAATTGGCAACGAAACAAAAGAACCCCGACCTGGACAATCCCGATTGGGTGCGTCAAATAATCAGGGCCTTGTTTTCACCAGCAGAACCATGGCCTAGGATGGACTGGAGTGACTGTCAAGTCCGTGAGGAGGAACTCTTCACTTTTGCAGAGCTTCACGAAGCCGGCAAAAGATTGAAGCCAGGCAAGGCGCCTGGAATCGATGGGATAAGTAACGAGATACTTAAACAAGTGATCGTTGTTTCCCCCCAGATTCTCTTGGATTGCTTCAACAACTGCTTAAGAAGAGGAGAGTTCTTCCGGGACTGGAAAAGACAGAGGCAGGTCCTCCTAAGGGAAGGTAACAAACCTCTAGATAAGGTCTCATCTTACAGACCAATATGACTGTTAAATACGATGGGCAAACTTCTAGAGGACATGGTTCTGCAGAGGATGCAGCTCCACTTGACTGGAGAGAATAGTCTATCCGACTAACAACTTGGTTTCCGTAAACGCCTGTCCACAGTAGATACCATACAAAAGGCAGTGGACCAGCCAAGGAAGGAAAAGACAAATTGGGTCCGGGGAAGAAGAAGAGCTTCTGCGCTTTGGTAGCTATAGACATACGCAACGCGTTTAATACCGCTAGATGGGAAGATATCATCAAGTCGATGAGAAACAAAGGAATGCCGCCCTACCTGTTGCGGATAATGAATAATTATCTTAGCGACAGGTGGGTAATATACGAGGAAGACACCTGCACTTTGAAGGAAGAGATGCAACGAGGTGCCTTTCGAGGTTCGAGGATAGGACCATTCGTATGGAATGTCTCTTATGATGACTTCTTGTGAATGGGTCTACCCTAAGGCGCGGTGATCATCGGCTTCACGGACGACGCGTTGATCGTATGCTCTGCCGAAACTGCAGAAGAGCTCGGAATCTTGGTGAACGAATGTCTGGGACGAATAAAAAACTGGCTGGATGCCAGAGGTCTTCAAATGGCCCTGGACAAAACCGAAGCGCTCATGGGCACAGACAGACGTGGTTACGAACTTCCCCGGATCGAAGTTGACGGATTCGAGGTCAAGTGGAGCACACATATAAAGTGTCTTGGAGTACAACTTGACAAGTTTCTGAATTTTAAGCACCATATCGCTGTGGCTTCCGACAAAACTGCAGAATGTGCGCTAAGCTTAGCCCGTATAATGCCGAACGTCGGTGGGCCTTTTGAAAAGAAAAGGAAATTGGTGGCGAGTGTTTTCCACTCAAAACTGCTTTACGCAGCACCAGTATGGGCTCTCTCCCTGCGAACAGACAGAAGCAAGACCATTTTGGGGAAGATACTGTCCTCGCAAAGGATTATAATCAAGCGTATAATCTCTGCCTACAGGACAGTATCTGCGAGTACTGCTCAGGTCCATGCCAGCGTTCCGCCGGCAGATCTTTTGGCGCAAGAAAGGGAGGAAATTTTCCTCCTTTTCAAAGATAGGATGTCCACCCGTTATACGGATGACAATAGACCCAACAAGGGCCAAATTCGCCAAGATGAGAGAAGCAAACTCGTCGAAAGATGGCAAGCAAGATGGAGCGGGGAAGAGAAAGGTCGATGGACACATCGGCTCATACTTTCTCTCGCCACCTGGATAGATCGTAAACACGGAATAGTCTCGTACTACGTCACCCAAGCGCGCTCAGGTCACGGGTGTTTTAACTTGTACCTAGAGCGCTTCAAAAGACGAGAAAGTTCAGAGTGTGCGTACTGCCAATCCTCAAAGAATGACGCAGAGCACACACTCTTTACATGTACACGATGGAACGACGAAAGACGGGTCATCTTCGCCGGTGTGAACTGCGAAGTTACACCGGAAAATATGGTCCTGTTAATGACTCATTCCAAAGAGAATTGGCGGCACATCGAGACCTTCATCCAACATGTTATGAGGGTTAAAGATCTCGATGGCCGTCAACAAAGGTATTTCCCGTAGGTCGAGGGAAGATATCGCTTAGGCGATAGAGTCGGGATATAAGACCACTCCTGAAGGCAATACGTCAGTAAACTGGCTCTACCTGGGAGTGGTCTTAAGGTCCCAAATAAGGGTGTGTTTTTAGCGGGTCGGCAAGTCGCCACCCCCGCATAACCTTGTAGTACGGGCTACAGGGTACCTAGAAGCAGGTTTTCACATCCTACGCAAAAAAAAACCTTAAGTCATAAAAAATAATGAGACCGTGGGATGCCGCACTAGGTGATCAGAAACTCGAATATGCTCCTTCGAAAATCGAGAAAAATTCATATTTTCTACGTTTTCTACCTCAACGTTTTAGTAATGAGACCGTGGGATGTCGCACTAGGTGATCAGAAACTCAAAGATGCTCCTTCGAAAATCGAGAAAAATTAATATTTTCTACCTAAAGGTTTAGTGACTGATTAAATTTTGTGATTGGGAATTTAGAGGCAGGTTAATTGAAGTTTCAAAATACTAAAGTGACCACAAGGTGGTCAGGAACTCGAATATTATGTTTTAAAAATGGAGGAAAATGTATATTTTCTACCTTAACGTTTTGTAATTAAATTTTGTGGTTGGGAATTTAGCAGAAAGTTAACTTAAGTCAATAAAAACTAATAACACAGAGCCAGCGGGACGCCGCACGAGGTAGTTAAGAACTCAAATATGTTGTTTCGAAAATTTAAAAAATATCCTATTTTCTACCTTCACGTTTTGTGATTAAATGTTGTAGTTGGAAATTTAGCAAATGGTTACCTTAAGTCAGAAAAAACTAATGACACAGTTGGACGCAGCACCAGGTTTTCAGGTACTCAAATATGCTGTTTCGAATATCAAAAAAGATTTATATCCTTTTCCTGAACGTTTGTTGATTTCATTCTTGGTTTGTTAATTTTTCAGAGAACTAGTTGTCGTGAAAATAAACCAATAAGACCGCCGGATGCGGCAGCAGGTGGTTAGGAACTTGAATATGCTGTTTCCAAAATCGGAAGAAAATTTCGAGTTTCTACTTTTACGTTTTTTGATTAAATTTTTTCGTCGGATATTTTGTACAAATGTTACCTACTTGAGAAAAATCTAAAAAGGCCTCAGAACGTGTCAGTATTTGGCCAGGAAGAAGAAAATGCCGTTTCTCAAGCGGAAAGAAATTTTTATTTTTAATCTCGTCCTTTTTTAATGAAATTCGTTCGTTGGAAATTTATCAGAAGAGTTACTTGCGTGAGAAAATTCCAAAAAGACTTCTACCTGGTCTCTAGGAACAGAAAAATACATTTTCAAAAATAAAAAAATGTTTTTTACTATCTCGTCATTTTTTTATTAAAAATTCATTGGTTTGAAATTTTTCAAAAATTATACCTGCTTGAGAAAAATCCAGTAGGACCTCGGGACACGCACTTGGTGGCCAGGAACAGTAACATACTGTTGCAATTGTCGAAAAAAGTTATTATTTTCTATCTTGTCATATTTTCATTCAATTCTTCCTTTATAAACTTTGCAGAATGGTTGCTTGCGTGAGGAAAATCCAAAAAGTCTTTGTAACATGGCACCTTTTTCCCAGAAACACGAAGTTGCTGTTTCGAAAGAGAAAAAAATATATATTTACTCTGAATATTTCCTCGGAATTGAAAAAAATTCTACATTCTGTTCCTTAACAATCATAGATAATCTTATTTTAAGTATTTTTCAATTTTTTATTCATTTGAATCACTGGGTTCAACTATATGATCCTGAATGGTAATGAAGTACATAACGTAAAAAATTACGTTTTTTTTTTCTATATTATCATAGATTTAACTCAGTGCTGATAAAAAAAATGTTCCACACCCATATTTATATAATTGTTGCATAATATAAGGCTATAATAGCAATAAAAAAAAAATTTCGATTATAAGGATAGCCTTCCGCCCTCGATATTGCCAACATCATAAACGATTATAGGGCCATTTTTTACCCTCTTACCAGTGCCCTAGATTAGAAGAGTTAGGTTTTTTATTTTCTTTGGGTAATTATCAAAAAACCGATAAAAATGACAGTTTTTGCCAATAACGACAGCCTTCCGCCCTCGATATTGCCAACTTTATCAATGATTATAGGGCCATTTTTTACCCTCCTTCGAGTGCCCTAGATTAGAAGAGTTAGGTTTTTTATTTTCTTTGGGTAATTATCAAAAAACCGATAAAAATGACAGTTTTTGCCAATAACGACAGCCTTCCGCCTTCGATATTGCCAACTTCATCAATGATTATAGGGCCATTTTTTACCCTCCTTCGAGTGCCCTAGATTAGAAGAGTTAGGTTTTTTATTTTCTTTGGGTAATTATCAAAAAACCGATAAAAATGACAGTTTTTGCCAATAACGACAGCCTTCCGCCCTCGATATTGCCAACTTTATCAATGATTATAGGGCCATTTTTTACCCTCCTTCGAGTGCCCTAGATTAGAAGAGTTAGGTTTTTTATTTTCTTTGGGTAATTATCAAAAAACCGATAAAAATGACAGTTTTTGCCAATAACGACAGCCTTCCGCCTTCGATATTGCCAACTTCATCAATGATTATAGGGCCATTTTTTACCCTCCTTCGAGTGCCCTAGATTAGAAGAGTTAGGTTTTTTATTTTCTTTGGGTAATTATAAAAAACCGATAAAAATGACAGTTTTTGCCAATAACGACAGCCTTCCGCCCTCGATATTGTTAACTTTATCAATGATTATAGGGCCATTTTTTACCCTCCTTCGAGTGCCCTAGATTAGAAGAGTTAGGTTTTTTATTTTCTTTGGGTAATTATCAAAAAACCGATAAAAATGACAGTTTTTGCCAATAACGACAGCCTTCCGCCTTCGATATTGCCAACTTCATAAATAATTATAGGGCCAATTTTTACCCTTCTTTGAGTGCCCTAGATAAGAAGAGTAAGGTTTTTTATTTTCTCTGGGTAATTATCAAAAATCCGATAAAAATGACAGTTTTTGCCAATAACAACAGCCTTCCGCCCTCGATATTGCCAACTTCATGAATGAAAAAATGGCCTTATAATCATTGATAAAGTTAACAATTTCGAGGGCGGAAGGCTGTCGTTATTGGCAAAAACTGTCATTTTTATCGGTTTTTTGATAATTACCCAAAGAAAATAAAAAACCTAACTCTTTTAATCTAGGGCACTCGAAGAAGGGTAAAAAATGGCCCTATAATCATTGATAAAGTTGGCAATATCGAGGGCGGAAGGCTGTCGTTATTGGCAAAAACTGTCATTTTTATCGGTTTTTTGATAATTACCCAAAGAAAATAAAAAACCTAACTCTTCTAATCTAGGGCACTCGAAGGAGGGTAAAAAATGGCCCTATAATCATTGATAAAGTTAACAATATCGAGGGCGGAAGGCTGTCGTTATTGGCAAAAACTGTCATTTTTATCGGTTTTTTGATAATTACCCAAAGAAAATAAAAAACCTAACTCTTCTAATCTGGGGCACTCGAAGGAGGGTAAAAAATTGCCTTATAATCATTGATAAAGTTGGCAATATCGAATGCGGAAGGCTGTCGTTATTGGCAAAAACTGTCATTTTTATCGGGTTTTTGATAATTACCCAAAGAAAATAAAAAACCTAACTCTTCTAATCTAGGGCACTCGAAGGAGGGTAAAAAATGGCCCTATAATCATTGATAAAGTTAACAATATCGAGGGCGGAACGCTGTCGTTATTGGCAAAAACTGTCATTTTTATCGGTTTTTTGATAATTACCCAAAGAAAATAAAAAACCTAACTCTTCTAATCTAGGGCACTCGAAGGAGGGTAAAAAATGGCCCTATAATCATTGATAAAGTTGGCAATAGCGAGGGCGGAAGGCTGTCGTTATTAGCAAAAACTGTCATTTTTATCGGTTTTTTGATAATTACCCAAAGAAAATAAAAAACCTAACTCTTCTAATCTAGGGCACTCGAAGGAGGGTAAAAAATGGCCCTATAATCATTGATAAAGTTGGCAATATCGAGGGCGGAAGGCTGTCGTTATTGGCAAAAAATGTCATTTTTATCGGTTTTTTGATAATTACCCAGAGAAAATAAAAAACCTAACCATTCTAATCTAGGGCACTCGAAGGAGGGTAAAAAATGGTCCTATAATCATTGGTAAAGTTAACAATATCGAGGGCGGAAGGCTGTCGTTATTGGCAAAAACTGTCATTTTTATCGGTTTTTTGATAATTTCCCAGAGAAAATATAAAAAACCTGACACTTCTTATCTAGGGCACTCGAAGGAGGGTAAAAAATTGCCCTATAATCATTGATAAAGTTGGCAATATCGAGGGCGGGAGGCTGTCGTTATTGGCAAAAACTGTCATTTTTATCGGTTTTATGATAATTACCAGGAGAAAATAAAAAACCTAACTCTTCTAATCTAGGGCACTCGAAGGAGGGTAAAAAGTGGCCCTATAATCATTGATAAAGTTGGCAATATCGAGGGCGGAAGGCTGTCGTTATTGGCAAAAACTGTCATTTTTATCGGTTTTTTGATAATTACCCAGAGAAAATAAAAAACCTAACTCTTCTAATCTAGGGCACTTGAAAGAGGGTAAAAAATGGCCCTATAATCATTTATGATGTTGGCAATATCGAGGGCGGAAGGCTATCCTTATAATCGAAATTTTTTTGTTTTAAGATTTCGAATGTGTTTATTGCTATTATAGCCTTATATTATGCAACAATTATATAAATATGGGTGTGGAACATTTTCTTATCCGTACTGAGTTAAAATCTATGATAATATAGAAAAAAAAAAAAACGTAATTTTTTACGTTATGTACTTCATTACCATGATCCTGAAAGGTAAAATTTGGCCGACATATGTCTGGTTTTGCTTTTAATCAAAATTAAAGTAAATTTGAATTAATAACTTTTTTTTCGTCAAATAGAAAACTATAGAATACATTTTTTATTTCTTTATTTTTCTTTCATTTTAGTAAGTTTTTCAAAATTTTTAAATTTTATACCCTGAGTTTAATATAAAAATATAAATGAACTTAATTTATAATTATAGTTTTTTTCGAAATTAATAAAAACGTACCAAATAAAAATTTTCTATTCTCATCAAATTTAATAATTGTCGTTTCTTGTTAAAAAATTTGTTTTTCATGTTTAAATTATTGTAAAAATGAAAGCTTAAAAAAAGTCCAAATCACAGTCTTCAGTTTTCTTTTTTTTTATGTAATGTATTAGATTTTTTAAAACATTTATTTGACCACCAAATATCTTTCTCTGTTTATGATTTTAAATTTGAACTTCAAGATCGTTAATTTGTCTCAGTTGTCTCTTAATCTAGTCATCATTTTTTAAACTTTGTTTTCAATTATCAATTATTTTAATAATTTTTCAAATGTTTACTTCCAGGACAGTGCGCAGGATTTGACTTTGGAGGGGGTGGGGGGGGGGGTCAACAAGGAAGTGTATGAAAACTCCTTTTTTTATTAACTAGTAATGTCGACGGCCGCTACACGGCCGTCTGCCTTTCCGGTTAAAATTAAAATTGTACTTAAAATGATTTATATTAACTCTTATTACATCAAGAAATGTATTATGTTAGATTGTCGCATTGCCTAATATTATTTTTTGGTGTATGTATAAGAAGTTATTTAACTACAATACAGTTTGTATCGTCATTTTTGTTTATCGATAGCTGACTGTTAAAGTTGCATAATTAATAAAATTGAATACAAAATTTTTTGAATACATTATGTAGAGGTCATGCGTTACTGATGAATTTATTAGAATGATAATTTTCATTCTTAATTAAATTATAAGAAATACAGTGTGGTTCTTGTAGTTTTTAAAGCGAAGTGGGTTAAAATTATTATATTATATGTATAATATTATTATTAATGTCAATATTATTTTTTTATTAAATTAATTATATAATTTGCGGGATTGTAAAAAATATGAAGTACAGGTGTGTCCTTGTAGATTTTGAATCGGTGCGTGTTAAATTAAATGAAAAAAATATTCATTATTATGTAATAATAAATATTAATTAATGTTAAATAATAATTATTAATAATATACAATAAAATTTTTATTTAACCCGCTTAGTCTTAAAGTTTGAAAGAGACAGCAACAATTTAACAAAATTAATTAACATTACCGACTTCTTTAATTTTCCAATCACAAAGGTCTTCAACATAATGTATACAAATACAATATTAAAGAAGCAACTTGAAGTCAGCTGCCGGTAGTCAAAAATGACTATATAAAACAAATTTTAGCGAAAGTACTTCGTACATAATTTCTGCATTGTTTTTAGTTTGTCGATTTAATTCCATGAATTTGAGTTTATTTTTTATCGAGTGTTTCTTAAAATTCCTTTTTAAAAATAGGGAATAAATTATTATCGTTAGAAGTAAATTGCCAAAATATTATATACTTTAAAAAGTAATAGTGATAAATTTTTAATTTTTTACTCTTGAATTATGTATGGTTTAATGTTGTTTATTACCTATATTATAAAATATTAATTTTATTGTATTTATTTTGTTAAAAAAATGTATTTTCTAAACTTTAAAAAAAAAATTTTTGTTTGTTTATAACGTTTTATTTTCAATTCAAATTTTTAATATGTAATTTAAAAAGTATGTTGTATTAGTATTAAATAAATTATTTTGAATAAGAAAAAAATGAAAATTATTTACTATAGATTTCTTTGAAAACAACATTTTTGACAATATTAGTTTCTCTTTGATCTCCTATATATATTTTTAGCGACGACCACGAACGAACACGTGATAACGCAACATAAAGTTGTCCGTGATTAAAGACATCTCGCCTGAGATCTATTCCTATTTTTTCAAAAGTTTGACCTTGTGATTTATTGATAGTCATGGCAAAAGCAATTTTAATTGGAAATTGTCTGCGTCCAAATTCAAAAGGGTATCTCTCATCACTGTATAATGTTATTCGATTGATAAATACAATTTCACCAAATTTATCTCCAGTTAAAATTTTACATTTTAATAAATGATTTTTTAATTCTAAAATTTGTAGTCTTGTTCCATTGCACAGGCCTTCGTTTATAGAAAGATTTCTTATTAACATGACCACTGTATTGACTCTTAATCGTAATTCATGTGGAGGTAAGTTTGGGGGATTTAATGTTTCCAAATATTCTGGTAAAAAAGCTTCACCAATTTCATTGTTATCGCAATTTTTGACAGTATTAATACTGGTATAAATTTTTTCCGTTGTTATGTCTAATAAATCAACGATTGATCTATTAATATCATCAACATCAACATTTCTAGCTGACAATATTGCCGTTTTAGTGAGCTTGTTAAATTCTTTTTTTTTAATTAGGTTTCCATAGATATCTTCTGCAGTGTTTGTACCTGTAGGAGCTATACAATCACTTGGTAATTGTAAATCATTTTCATTGATGTTGGCTGTTCCATTTCCAACTTCTAATAAAAAAGATGAAAATTCCTTTTCATTTGGTAAAGCTCGCATATTCTCTGTCAGTGAAAAGTGAAAGAAATTAGGCCACACACTACTGTATTTAATACAGAGATTGACTAATTCTGTACGAATAGCATTCTGTTTAACAGGCAATAATTGTCTAAAATCGCCTCCAAGTATCATTATTTTACCTCCAAATGGTCTATCATTATTCATTATGTCTCTTAAATTACGATCTACTAATTGTAATGCATGCCTTGGAGCCATTGGTGCTTCATCCCAAAAGAAGACATCAATACTTTTTAAATATTTAGCTTCCTTAGATTGTGCTTTAATAGTTGGTGAAGTATCATTATAAATTGCAATTGGTAATTTAAATGTCCTATGAACAGTTTTACGGCGAGGCAATAATGTATCTGCAATGCCAGTGTAAGCCATTGTACAAACTTTTTTCCCCTTACTTTGTAATAAACTTATTAAAGTTGTATAAACAAATGTTTTACCAGATCGTCCAGGTCCATCAATGAAGAAGCATCGCCATTTATTAGGATGATTCGTTTCTTCTTCATTTATTGTTTCTAAAACAATATTTACAATTTGTTTTTGTTTTTCATTAAGTTTTTTAAATTGTTCGATGCCAATTGCTTTACTTTGTTCAATTAATATTTCACTTTCAATTTCATTTTCAGTTTCTGTTATTTGTGGCATTGATGAGAATGCTGTAAGACTTGAATTTTCAGCATTAAGCAATGTATTTATATTAATATATGCTTTTCTCTGTGCTACGTTTTCAGACATTGTCCTTGAATGGTCTTCAGACAAAGCATCTTTAAATTGTTCCCATATTTCTTCTGGTTGTATCGGTTGGCAGTGTAATAAAATTCTTACAAATAACTGTCTCAACTGTCTAGGCATCATCCATAATTTAACTTCGTTCATTGCTTTTTTCCACTCATCATCATCTTCTATTAATCCTAATGATAAGCACGTTGAAACAAAATTTTCGTGTATTACACCGTCAACTGTCCTTAAATGTTAAAAACTTGTGCCCCCTTTACTGTCATTAATAATAATCTTAAATGATATAACTCGATTTGTGTTGGACTAACAGAGTACATACGACCCAAGGTTTTGAATTCTTGGGTACGCTTTTGCCAGGTTAATGCATTAGAATCTTTTTTTTTTTTAAATACGTAGTGCATTGGTAATTCAGAATATGTATATTTTGCAGCCGTGGGATCACGCTTATTTAAATCAAAATAGTCAGTAAGTTGTGTAGACTTTTTGTTCAAAGCAGATCTTACTGAACTCAAATCATCCATGTCTTCCACTAAAATAGTTTGTTGATTTGGCAAGTGAACAGGAAGTCGATAAACTGCATGACTTTTACCTTGTAAATTTTTACTTAATATTCTGCCGCATGCTTCAGGTGGGCTGACGTAGCGAGATTCTACATAATTTTTTATTTCATCATATTGAAGAACACCAGTTTCTTGATTATCACCATCTTGTGGTCCTTGAATGACAACAGCTGCAGCATCATGTCCTTTGTATATATATTTATAAAGGTATTTAACTGCTTTAATACTTGAAACAACTTCAATATTAATGTGACAATTTAATCGCAATAATAGTTCTTTATTATGTGGTACGTCGGTTATCATATTGAAAGCCATCTCGACGATTATAAGTTTCTGTATTTCTACGCATGTAATGTGGATAACCATCTTCGTCCATATTTGTTTGTTCGTTAAATTCTTTTGGATAATTTTTTGAACATTTTCCGTCTTTATCAACAATGGCAGGTGTTGTTATTTTTGAATTTGGTTTTAGAGTAATAAGCAAATGAACATGTGGTAGTCCACGTTTTTGATATTCAATGACATTAACGAAAGCTTGTACTTCTCCAAATATATTTTCTTTAACTATTATATTAATAAGTTCTTCCTTTTTTAATTGGAAAACACGAGCAACTAAATCTGGTCTATCTGAAGTAGTTTGTCCATTTAAAAGATTTTCTGTAATTTCTCTCCATTTTGGATTGCAAGTCATGGTAATAAATAAATCTGGTTTTCCGAAATATCTAACTATGATCATTGCATCTTGATAATTTTGTTGCATATATCGTGGTGATCCAACAGAAGTAGAAGGAAGAATAACTACTTTTCCAACCCGGTTGTTTCTATTTTCTGCATTTGCTTCTATATGTTGTAAGAGACTTTCATATGTATCAGCTCTTAACTTTTTTTGATTGTTTCTGATATAATTCATTTTATCTTTTTCAACTTTAACATAGCTGTCAACTGCCCACTGTTGAAATAAACCTCGATCCATCAAAATGTAATTTGGTTCATCTCTAATTGCCATTCGATATTTCGTGTAAGCATTTCTAGTAACTCTACGGTTAGAACCGACCATTCTCATATTATCAGACCAACCTCTAGTGCCATGCGGATAAAATAATGGATAAGTCCATGGTTCAACATTAGGGTCCATTGAACTGACGAATGGTAATTGCTTTGTGTGTTTGTTGCGAATTGTAACATAAGATTCTGGAATTTCACCATCTGCAGTTGTTGAAAAAATTGCTGCAACTTCTTTAGTTCTTTGAAAATTGTACCGTCTTTTGTCTTGTCCCTTTTTTAATGTAAATAATAATTGTAATTCTGGTTCTATACCGTTGTTTTCTAGAGTCATGGATTCTAATTCTTCTTTCATCATTTTATATGCTTTTGCGAAAACGTTACATTCTCTCATTGCATTATCGATAGATCTTGAAATTTCTGCATTTAATGTAGAATTCATATTCATTTGATAGTTTGTTGCTTCATTTGTATCAATTATAAAAAGTTGTCCAAAACTTGGCAATTCATCATCAGCCGGATATAATGAAGTATTTATTTGATAATAAATTTGTCCTTGAATTTTAAAGCAATAAGTTCCTGGTCTTCTGTTATTGAATTGCATTAAATTAGCATTAAAAGAAGCAAAAGAATATGAATTATTGTATCTACGTATTTCATTAAAAAAATGTTCAGATTCTTCATGTGTACCTTCGAACAATTCTTTTAAAATTTTTGGTGGTTCTGGTAATGGTTCTAATTCCACCTTTCCATGACTGCAACAATCATTGAAAGTATTACCTTTACTACTTACTTTTTCGGAATTGAAATGTTTTGCTTTACATTTACTACATGACACATTCATAGGTTTAAGATAATGTTCAAGAATGTTATTCAATGTATCTTGTACTATATTTTCCATTACATCCACTTCTTCATGAATGTATTTATTTCTAGAAGTGTCACTGTTGCTTGAAATGTCTCTTACTTGTGGCAAATTGATTGTATCGTCAATTTCAGTTAATGTCAGTTCTTGTTCCATGTCATGAATTTGAATTGTATGTAATTTTAAATTCTGTTCCAATTCATAAGTTTTGTTTAAATTGTTCTCACTTGTTGAAGGTTCATTATAAACATTACTTTTGTTAATGTCATCAGGCAATTCAAATGAAATATCACTCATATTCAATGATAATTCTTCTTCTAAGTCGTGAACATATCTGAATTTTTTTGAATTTGTTTGTTTTCTTTGCGAACTTTTTCTCTTTCTATTTTTCATTTTATTTTTTTTAAAATAGTTTTTCTAAACAAATGTTAATTTTAAGACATGTAATTTTTTTATTTATTGGTCTTGTTGTAATGAAATTTATTTTACTTAATTATAATTTTTTACTAAATTGTTATGGTCTTTTTACTAAATTCTAATATTTACAAAATTCTCATGGTCTTTTTACTAATTTTCTGCATGTACTATTTTCTGGTTTTCTTAATTATATTCGTTCTAATGTCTTTATAACAAAATACTTTATTTATTAAATATTGTCATATTTATATGTTTATTTTGTGAAATAAATTTTAAATTATTAATTTTTTTTATTGTTTTAACTTCTTTTATTTTTTACAATCATACACTACAGTAATGAAGTATTCATGAAACATTATTATTGTTAAAATGATACATATATGTAGAAAAACAGAGTAATATCACATTTCTAATAACTAAATTATAATGTAAAAATTTAACTTGATTTTGTCCCCTACAGTGGATTGCCTGAAACAAAGAAATTTTAATTAATTAAATAGTACAACTTAATTAATTATTTAGTATTAATGAAATATTAAAATATTATCAAATTTATTTTTAATTGAAAAGTATTTACAATTATTGTAAAACAGTTATATTCCTTACCTGTTTTCTTTTTTCGATTTTACTTTACATTCTGGATCTTCAATCTGCAACACATAATAAAAATTGTTGAATGAAATGTTAATTATATGGTAATGAATTTTTTTTTTTTTTTGTTAATTGATAATATTAAATATTTAATGCAATAAAATCGAAAGTAATTAAATGAAAGGATATACTTCTGAAAATAAGTTACCTCCGTTTTTTTTAAACTATGTATACTTACTTGTTTTGATGCGCTGATTACGGATATCATAGTGAAAATGTCCGCAAATTGAAATTGCATTGTAAATAACATAATAAAAACCAATGAAAATTGTGTTTCTTGAATGTAATTCAATAAATAAGTCAAATTTGAAGAAATAATTAAATCGAAAGTTGTAGATCTAGTCAAAACAAACAACTTTTGTTGAACAAATTTTTTCATAAAAATAAACAGTTTACGTGAAAATTGGAAAAAAATAGAAAACACCATAAGAAGGACCAATACTTACTTTATATTGACATGATAAGTACTCAACTTATTAATAAATCTACAAAAAGCACGTGGCTTACTGTCGCATTATGCTAGGACAAGCTAAGGGGGGGGGGGTGGGTGCCCCACTGACAGTGGAATATAGACAATGGTGGAAAAACCTGTAGTTTTATTGGGTTTTATGTTATTAATGATACAAACTATCAAGTTGACACTTTTTTTTAAAATTATTTTCGTAATTAGTGCATAAAATTACTTTATTACATAAATCTACATAATTGTTTGTAATTACGTAATTTTATGTAATTACGTAACTGTAAGTAATGGACGTAATGTAACGTAATATAATAACCTATTTACTGCTGTGAGTTATTTAATATTGATATAATGTGGATATTTGGTCACATTTATGGTGATTTATATTTTCTGCAATTATTTTGTAAACTACTTGTTTTCAGTAAAAAATGCATTAATAATAAAATATGTATTTTTGTGAGAGCTACAACTTTTGTATAAAAATTTTTGATATTTGGAATACTTAACTTAATAAATGCAAAAAACCTAAATTTTTCTGATGTTTTATACATATTTTTGCGGGTATTTTCAGTACGATTTTTGTAAACAGTTTATCATAATATATAAGTATGCGTATTTTGCAAAAAATTGGAGGTAACCCCTTTTCAAAACTACACCTAAATAAAATGTTATGTATAAGATAACAATTGAAAATTGTAATGTCTGAGAATGAATGTAAATTAATGAAGACAATAATTCATTAAAATTTATTCAATTATTTCTGTTAATTTTTTTGTAATTAAGAAGAAAGTAAGAAATTAAAATTATTATTTTCATAAAAAATTTTGTTTTGTTTTTGTTGTCAAAGAGATGAATAACCTCTTTAAATTGAAATCATACAATCATATCAAAATTATTTTCAATTATTATTTTGAAATCTAGGTAAAATCTAGTTTTTATTTACGCAGAAAACCAACCGTATATTGCTGTAAGAAAGACTGTTATTTTTTTATATAATTTGTTTATTTATTGTATAATTTTTTTTTATAAGAATAAAATATACAGTACCGGCCAGAAATATATGGTCACCTGTTTTGAGTGATTCAAATTAATAAATTTTATTTTATCTAATTGTAAAATTAAATTTTTTATATCTGTAATTTGTAAAAAAGTGAATATAATCTAAATAAAATAAGTTAACGATGAAGTCGCTTTGCCCACTTTAAAAAAATATATTTTTAAAGAAGTGTAAATGGCGTTTTTTTAAAATTTATATAACTTTTGAAATAATAAAAAATTGTTCATGTCCTTGATGTGATTTTAAAGATAATTTTATATAGAATTAAAACTTATTATTATTGTTGCACAATTTTTTTCTAAAATTTTTCCTGAGGCTAAAGTGATAAAAAAATGCCAAAAATTCGAATAATATAATTAGTTAGAAAAATATTTTTTTAAATTTATAATGTAAATGATTTATAAAAGTATTTTTAAAAACTTTGAAAAAATTGATTTATAATAATTTTAAAACATTTTTTTAACCAATTATATTATTTAAATTTTTTTCATTTTTTTGTACTCATTTTAGTCTCGGTAAAAATCTAAGAAAAGAAAATTGTGCAACCATAGTGATGAAGTTTTTAAATTTTATAGAAAATTATCTTCAAAATTACAGCAAGGAAATAAAATTTATTTTATTTATGGAAAAGTAATGTAAATTAAAAAAAAAACGATTTACACTTTATTTACAATGGACTCTTTTAAAGTGGACAAAGTAACTTCATCGTGGGCTCATTTTATTCAGAAGTGAGTTATTTTTTAAATAATTACATAGAAAAAAATCATGTCCGAAACGAAAAGATTCTGAATTTCGTTTTTGTCATAAAAATTGTGTTTAAAATTGTTTTTATGAAATTTAGAACCTTATTTATGAGAGATGAAAAAGGAATTCGGAGTGGATTTTCGTTTCGGGCATGAGATGAAAACAAAATTCGAAGCCTTTTCGTTTCGGGCATGAACCGAAACTTAATTCTGAGAGGACTTTCGTTTCAGGATCAACACAAAACAAAATTCAATTGATATTTTGTTTCAGTTTTTCAAAACTAAAACGAAACAAAAATAAAATATATTTTGTTTCGGTTTTCGTGTCAGTTCCTGAAAAAAATTTATTTTAAAATTGTATAGAAGAAAAGTTGATTAATCTGAATCACTTAAAATAAGTGTCCACATTCTGCTGGCCGGAACTGTAATTCCATTGACTTTTGTGTAATTGCCTGAATATTACAAATATATTAATATTTAATTTTGATATAAATCATTATTAAAATTATTAGAATTCATTTATAATAATTTTGTTAAATATTTTTTTATTTATTGAAAAACTTGTAATTGAAGCACTGCTAGTAAAGTTAGAATATTATTTCCATACTTTTTGCAATAAAAAAATACAGGCTTAAATGAAATTGTCTTAAAAATAAATGTTATTTGATACTTTTAATATTTATTTATATTAACCTTTTGTAAATTGTTAATTACAATAAACAGACAATGTAATTATAAAGCGATCTAAACACTTGAAGTTTCCCTTTTTTCAGAAACATATGTGACTTGGAAAGTTGAAAGGGACCTTACGTTAAAAAAACAGATTTTTTTATGTTTAGTTCATTTAAAAGAGTGAACTTTTCTCTTTAAGAATCACCTATCAGTAAAAAAATCGATTTTCTGACTAAGGTCCCTTTTAACTTTCCAAGTCACATATTTTTTTATAAACCTAATATTTAAAAAAAAAAAATTTTATACAAAAATGTGCACCTAAAAATAACGAAAAATGAAAACTTTTTAATCGATTTCAATTCTTTTATATTTCTTTATGATGTCTGTATATAATAAAATGTTGACAGTTATTTTTACAAATTTCCTATAAGTACTTTGTACTTGAATAAAAGTAATATCTAAATTTAACATTAAATATGAGATTCAATGATAAATTATATCTACAAACAAAAGTAAGATGTAATTAATTCTTTAAAATTAAAATATAGATTTACATCTAATTGAAATATTAGTAATATGAATAACACAGATTCTTATGCCGAAAAACGATATTAGAAATCTCTAATTCTGTGATATATGGAACATATACACCAAAAAAAGCACATGAATGATATAGCCAATGTATCGCAGCAACATTAACATTTATTATAATTATTTATTTTTCAATTCTTTGAATTGTTTTTCCGATTAATTTTTTAGTTTGAAAGTTGAGTTGTAGGTAAAAGAGGTTATTTTTGCAAATTGTATTATTACATAATGAAGCATATTAATAATTAAAATAACAAAAATTTATATATTAGTCATTATTAAAAATAGTCTAATTTACTTATATTAATTTATTATTGAATTAAAATATGGACAAAATATTAGATGAAAATTAATTTTAAAAATAACTTGCAAATTGTCAAAAATTTCTATATTTCAATTAAAGTTTTCTATAAATTATTAATATATTTTAGTATTCAATATTATTTAATGTTGAGTATTTTTAATGCGCTTTCATACTGTATAGTAATTTTTTAATTTTATAAAGAATAAATATGAAAATTTTTCCATTCATTATTGAAATTTTGAGAAATAACAGTCTCTTTGAACTATTATAATTCCGCACCAGAGGATTAAATAAATCCAAATTTTGTTTAAAAAGCACTGTTATTTCTCAAAATTTGAATAATTAAAGTTGTAAAGTAATCATATTATCATGTATAAAATTAAAAAAGTAGGATAAAATATGAGAGCACATTGAAAATAATCAAGATTAATTAATATTTAATATTAAAATATTAAAATACTTTATCGACAACTTTAATTAAAGGTTTGAGAATTTTTACATTTTGCAAGTTAGTTTAAAAACGTAATTTTCGTCCAATATTTTGTCTTTATTAATTTATTAATTAGTTTATAAGTAAATTAGACTGTTTGTAAACATTACCAATAAGGAAATTTAACTTTTATAAATTAGTAATGTACTTTTTATTTCAGTGCGTTTAAGCGTTCAGATATCAGGACGAAATTGGTGAATAGCTGGTAATTTAGCAACAGAATACAATTGAGACTAAACGTCGAAACATTAAAATATTGACACAGATAAAAAATTGTTAACAATTATTTTGATTAAGCAGGTTTCATTCTCAGAAATAGGGGGGGGGGGGCGGTTCTTTTAACATGTAAGGTAAATAGAGTTGAAATCACCGAAGAATTTAACTCGTTTAAGCCCGACCATTTCAACCAATATTTTTTAATGATCTGTCAATACTTTACTATATCTAAACGTTTAGTCTCATTTATGTTATGTTCCTAAACATTCGACAAACTGGATGTTTAGACACTTCGTTTTTATTTAATCCTAACTTATTATCATATCCTATTCTGCATGCAGTTCAAGTTAAAAACTCTAATTAAAAAAAGATTATATACAATATTTTAAAATAATTGTCAAAAACTTAATATAGGGTAAACCAGACAGTTGTCGGCCACCCTATATTTGTCGGCCACCTTACAGAAAAATGTGAATACTGTTGTAAAATTTAGAACAAAAAATTTTTTTTCTTTAAGATTCTGGTAATTACATGATTTGTCGTTAGAAATACGTTGGATTCATTATTGGTGCTCAAATAGTAACGAGTTTATAGTGAAAACAGAAAGTGGTGTTAAATTCGAGTGGAAAAGTTGGTAAAAATTATTAAGAGCACTCTTTGGAATAGTCCTCGAAATAGTCTTCCACAAATGCAGTTATAAGAAGAAAATTTAAACAGATATTGAAATTTTATTTTTAATATTTAAGTTCCTAAAATCTCAATAAAGAAGTTTAAGCTTGAGTAATTAAAAAAAAAATTTTTTAATAGATTTTTTAAGGTGGCCGACTACTGTCTAGAAGGAAGCCGATATCTGTGTGTTTGCTGTCCGACAACTGTCTTTTTGTTACTTGTAAACAACACAATATTTTAAGTAGTAAAATAAATTTTTTTCTTAATGTTTTTGAATAGACAGTTTAAGGCAGTCATAAAAAACAATTGTGTTTTATAAAAGTTAATGTACAATGCTCAATACAATTTTTATACCGTTTTTAGCGAAACGATACGCTTAACTGGCCGACAACTGTCTGGTTTACCCTATATATATTTTCCATGATGCGAAAAATTTGTGAGTAGAAAAAAAATATAATTACCTTTAATAGATAAAATTCTCCAATTTGTATCCAAAATTTTGTTTCTGCACCACAAAATGAAATAAAGGCACAAAATAATTGGCCTGTTCAATAAAACGTTTTTTCACTTAAATTATTGAACTGTCAACAATTTAATTGAGAAGAAGGAATTAAATTTGTGAACTTGTTGGTTCTTGTTTTTTAAGTATTCATTATAAAACACGAAACACGATGAATTTCAAGAAAGTGATGTCAGTGACTTGAAACTATAATTTTAATACTAACTTTGCTCACCAGATAGCACTACCATTTTTGTGCTAATAAGGATATTCAAGTTGGGTGGGGGAAATTAAAAATGGCGGCTACCTGGATGACAGGTTTGCATTGCAGTCAATGGGACGAAATCAGTTTTTGTACAATAACTTTTAAAAAACAAATTTTCTAACCTATGTTTATTAACAAATTATTTTTCATTTATCGAAAGCTATTTTTTGAAATAATAAAATTGTGTAAAATTTTTATATGAGTTTTTATTATATTTTAAAAAATAGCTTTCGATAATTGAAAAATAATTTGTTAATAAACATAGGTTCGAAAATTTGTGTTTTAAAAGTTATTGTACAAAAACTAATTTCGTCCCATTGACTGCAATGCAAACCTGTCATCCAGGTAGCCGTCATTTTGAATTTCTCCCCACCCAACTTGAATATCCTTATTGTGTTATAATGAGAGCGAAAAGGACAAAGTATACGTATGTCTTTTTCTCTCTCATTACAACGCACTGCAAAACGCAACCATGGTCCTGCACCCTTATTTATACACAGCACAACTAACTCAGGTTATTTGGCAACTCTGTTGCAATTCGTTTGATGTGACAACCTTGGATTATGGGTCATCTTCATCGTTAATCGATGAGATCTTTGATTGAGTACGAGTTTCGGTTATTGCGGATCATTTCGGTTGCAGAAGTCATTGGTGCCAGTCATATTTATTCGGTAGTTTCTTCGTTCCTTCAAAAACGTGAAAATATACTTTGAGAACAACGTTCAATTTACAAGCAACGAGGAATTAGCTTGTCTGCAAGTTGGAGATAATACGACGTAAGTGTACTTTTCTTAACTATATAATTTTTTAAGAAAAATAATGTATTAAGTTTCAGCTTTTATTTCTTTATTAAAATAAAAAAAATTCTTTCTGTTTCAGTGAAATCACAGGTGTTATAGTCAAGATTGAGCCTTCTCGTCTAAAAGGAAATTTCCGGAAAAGCTGCAGCGAGGATGATATTGATAATACTCCTCTGCGATGTATTTTAAGCAACATGGACAATTCAAATTTAAGAATACTATTTTGGGGCGAGAAGAAAGAAGAATTTTCAAGTAAAAAGCTTTTAAATAAGGTAATATATTTTAAATATCTAATAATATTTTAAATTTTATATATTATTAATAAAATTAATTGTACTTTTATATATTTGTTTATGTACTATAAAAAAGTCATTTTTAATTATAGCAATAATAATATTAATAAGAGAAAGGTAGTATAATTACAATGTTTCATTACTTTCAGCGTGAAATATTTTGAAGGTAATTTCTATTTTGAAAATATAAATTCATTACCTTGAAGACATTTCACGTTCAAAATAATGAATCATTGTATACTTATAATAAGTTTCTCTTATCAATATTATGATTATTATCATTTAAAATGACTTTCTTACACGTGCCTCATCAAATTTTTCTAAATTCTTTCAAATTTATTCTAAATTAAATTAAATATAAATTTTTTAATTAATTTTAAATACTATTGTTACGTCATAAATAACACAACATACGAAAATTATTTTTTAAATCTATCGGTGGTTGAACAGTGAGGGTTAGGTGTACTAGTAAATGAATCGAGAGACACTTGTACAAATTCAGAGTTTATTGTTTACACTGAGGCTTAACGACGATAAAAATCTTAAAACCTGAGGAGTTGAGAGAGCGGCGAGAACTGGCAACCAGACAGCTGTGTATGGTCGTGATGTTGGTTGAAACTTGGCAGGATACTGGCAACCAGCCAGTTGAGAATTTTCTGCTATGTTGGCCGTACACTGGCGAGATATTGGCAACTAACCAGTTGAACTTTTATACAGTGAATTGGTTAAAATACTGTTCGTAGAAAATTGACAAACTAGTCAATTAAGATGGTTGTCGAACAGATTTTCTGGTTTAAAAACTGGTACGAAGATAGTTGACAATTCGTTTCTGGGGTTGAATTTAGACTGATACGTAGATTTTGACAATCAGGGTTTCGGGGTTTGAATTAGACTGGTTTATTCTGGGGGTCCTTGCAGCTTTTATACGCGAGGTAATCAATGACTTACTTCTTCCCAGTGGGTGAGAAGTTTTAGCATAATTTTCGAGGGAGAGTGTTTTATACAGGTGAATAAATGGGTTTCATGGTAATCGATAAAGATACTGAATTAGCACTTAGTTCTTGAGTACATAAATTTTGAGTAAACTCTCGCTAAACAGGCGAGTAAGCCTTCCCCTAGGTTTTGAGTCTTCATCGATTTTTCATTTAGAGGGTTCTTTCTGAGCCTTGTGTAAACATTGTTTTGGTATTGACTCGTTAAATGTTCTTTTTAGAATTGCAACTTAAAAATTTATAATTTTCGTAACAATAAAGTTACTGACGTAACACTATTAATTTTTTTAAATATTACTGAAAATTAATCTTTGTTTTTACAATAATATTATAAATAATAATAAAAATAATATAAATTAAAATTATCTTTAATTTAAATTATATTTTGTAATCGAGGTTTGTAGAAAATTTTATTTTCATTTAATAGAGGAAAGAATTTAAATTTAGAGGAGGAATTTAAATATTTCGTGTATTTTATTTTACTTCATTTAATTGTTTAATATATATACTTTAAAATTATCTTAAAATGTAATTTTTTATATTTAATAATATACAACTATAAATTATTATATTTAATTTTTATTTGAATTTTTTAATTAAAATTGAAACTTTAATACATATTAATTATTTACTACATAAATAGTAATAATAATATTGATAAGAGAAAGGTAGTATAATTACAATGATGCATTATTTTCAACGTAAAATATTTTGAAGGTAATTGATATTTTGAAAATAATAATTCATTACCTTGAAGACATTTCACGTTCAAAATAATTACTCATTGTACTTATAATAAGTTTCTCTTAACAACATTATTATTATTATCATTCAAAATGCCTTTCTTACATGTGCCTTATCAAATTTCTCTAAATTCTTTCAAATTCATTCTAAATTAAATTTACATATAAAATTTACAAAATATTAAATACTATTAATTTGTTTAATTATTACTGAAAAAATAATACTTTGTTTTTAAAATAATTTTATAAATAATAATAAAAATAATATAAATTAATATTATCTTGAATTTAAATTAAATTTTATAATTGAGGTTTGTAGAAAATGTTATTTTCATTTATTTATTAGAGAAAAGACTTTAAATACTTAGTGTATTTTATTTTACTATATAAAATATAAATTTATTATATAACATGAAATTAATTTATTGCTTTAAGGGTATGTGATGGAGAATGACGTCACTGGTATAGGCAAAATTTGTCCGTAAACTTTCTCTTAAAGTAATAAATATTTTTACATCAAACTTTATGGATTTACTTAAAATATCATTAAGATGGTCTCTCTGACCCAAATTTGTTTAATTTATTTAGTAAATAATTAATATATATTAAAGTTTCAATTTTAATTAAAAAATTCAAATAAAAATTAAATATAATAATTTATAGTTGTATATTATTAAATATAAAAAATTACATTTTAAGATAATTTTAAAGTATATATATTAAACAATTAAATGAAGTAAAATAAAATACACGAAATATTTAAATTCCTCCTCTAAATTTAAATTCTTTCCTCTATTAAATGAATAATAATAATAAATACAATGATTCATTATTTTGAACGTGAAATGTCTTCAAGGTAATGAATTTATATTTTCAAAATAGAAAATACCTTCAAAATATTTCACGCTGAAAGTAATGAAAAATTGTAATTATACTACCTTTCTCTTATCAATATTATTATTACTATAATTAAAAATGACTTTCTTATATCAGCCTTACTATATTTATCTAAATTCTTTTAAATTCATTTAAAATTTAAATTCAATAATATATTACAACTTTTAAATAGTATCAATTTGATTAATTATTATTTCTGAAAATAATTATTTATTTTTAAAATAATTTAATAAATAATAATAAAAATAATCCATGTAATTAAAAATTATATTTAATTTAAAATTTATTGTTTAATCGAGGTTTGTACCAAATTTTATTTTTATTTAATAGAGGAAAGGCTTAAAATTGTTCGTGTATTTTGTTTTGATTTCTTTCATTATTCTTTATGTATTTTACAAATGTATATTAAAATGTAATAATTATTTAATATATCTATTAATTTGTATTTTCTTTTTATTTAATGTTTGGTTAGAATGGAAATTATATATAATATAATATACTTATTTTATAATAATTTTATTATTCACTGTATACAATTTTTTATGTCTAAATTTAGTATTAATTAAAATTATATGAAAATTATTTCTTTTTAAATAGTTAATTTATCTTAAAATTCTGTATATAAATATAAATTGTTTAACATTATGTACGGAAGTTTAAAAAAATTTACATAAATATTTGAATGTGTAAAATATATTTAAAATAAAATTTTTAAGAAAAAATTTTCTTTAATGAAATGGTGCTAAAATATTATATGATTAATGTTTAATATTCTTTCCCTTATAATATAAAATTTAAATTTCAGGCACATTTTTCATTTAAAGTAATTTACAATCTGCATTTTAAAATGAAAAAATTAAAGAAAAGACAATTATTTTCATTTAATATAAAATTACCTTTAAAATAAATCCAAGAACAGGAAAAATATTAATTACTGCAGAAATAATATTAATTTATTGAAACATTAAAAATTTAACTATTTTTGTGATATTTTATTTAAAAATTTAAGCAATCTTTTTGTTTAGAAATAATTATTTGCAGAATTTGAGGAGATATTAACTACTTAAAGAGAAATAATTTTAATAAATATTGTAAAAAATGACCTATTTTTTTAGTCAAGAAAAAACGTCCGTACAGAAAATTTCCGACGGTAGTGTATATTCTTTAAAAATGTTCACTAATTATCATTTTATTAAAAATAAGTACATAAAAATATATAATATTAATAATCAATTTTAACATGATTAAAAATGTTATGTATTGAATAATAAATTCAATTACAATTTTTATCTACCTAAATCTAAACGCCATCTTAACCTATTTTAACCAATTATCCTCTAAGTGCCTGGGCTTCCATTTCCCGTTTATTTTGCCAGATCTAGCTTCTTCCCTTTTAAATGAAAATGAAATAAACGAAATATTGAAAGTTTGTCCAGTAATAAATAAAAAAAAATTTTCTATAAACCTCGAGTACACAATATAATTAAAATTCATGATAATTTAATTTAATATTGTTTTTTTATTATTATTCACTAAATTATTTTTAAAATAATATTATTCTTATCAATTTTCATTAGTAAAGGAATTTTCTTTCAATAAGATACTTGTTATTATCTTAATTTGATGTGCTGATTTGTACAAATGTGAATATATCATGTTAAAAAGCATAAAAAAAGTACCATAATTAACGCCTTTTTTCTTGCAACATCTTATAAAATATTCATAATTTTAAAAAATATATTTTTATCAATTTATTTACTATTTTAATTTTTTCTAGATTGTAAGAATCTGTAGAGGGCAAATAGTCCTTGCCAATTTAAAATATTTTATTAAGAGCGAAAATTTATTGGATAAAGAAATTTCTGTACAAAAATATACAGATATTCAGTTATTGGGATCGTTTGAAACTTCAAACGTAGAGGACTTTCAGTCCATTCAAATGCATGAAATTGGAGACTGCATTGGAAAATCAGTTTGTATGTATTTATTTTATATATTATTATATACATATTAATAACCATCTTTTTTTTATTACGATATATTATATACATATTAATAACCATCTTTTTTTTACGATTAAATAATATTTAATAATGAAAGTAAGAATAAATAAAAATATTAAAATTTTTTTTATATTATTTTATAATTTTAATGAATTTTATATTGAATTTAAGATCTATGAAAATAGACATCTCAAATCTTTTTTTCAAACGCTTCGGCATCAAATGTGTGTTTTCTTTAGTTACTTTCTTAAATAAATACTTTTTATTTGAAATAAAAATTTTTAATTTATTCTTTTTACAAATTGTAAGAGCAATATAAGCTTTATTACATTACATTAAGAATAAAATAATACCAATTAAATTATATTTTTATAATGTCTTTAAAATAAACTTTAAGAAATCCTGTTAATTTTTTTAAAACACAAATTTGGTATTTTGTTTTATTTTGTTATGTTTTTAAATTTAAAATTTTTTTTTTATTATAAATGTAACATATTTGACGCATTCTATTGCTAACCGTATAATTATCTACAAAAAAGATCGCAAAATAGATTATCTTTTTAAATCAAATTAATTTGATGAAAATTTAATCATCGTAATATTTTTTTAAATATTTTTAAAGAGAATTTAATGCTCTTTTAATTTGTATTTCAATTTTTAAAACATTTTTTACATTTTTGTAAAGAATTTCAAAATGCATATCTAAAATTCTTTATATTTTAAAAAACCCTTCCTCAAAATTTTTTGAAACCTATGTGAAAAGGAAGTTCAATTTTAATACTTTCTAATTCCTTTGAATTTATTATGAATATTTAAGAGGATTTACGGATAAAAATTATATAGAACATATAATCAATTAAAATTATATCTGAAAAATAATAAATAATTATTCTGGTCTAATTTTTTTTTTTAAATAAGTCGTATTTTATTTCAAACTTTATAAACACAACAGACAACGAAATTTGACTGCTGTATTATGTCAAAATTTTAAAAAATATACAAATTTTATATCATTTTTATACATAAATCCTTTTAAAGGCCAATAATAAATTCTAAAGAATTAGAAATTTTAGGACCTTACAATTTTCAGATGGAGATTTCAGGAAAATGTAAGGAAGGGATTTTGAAAATATCAACAATTTCAGATTTCAAATAAGAATTTTTCTCTAAATTGATTACAGATTAAATACAAAACCTGAATTAGCATTACATTCTGTAATGCTAAATATTTAAAAATATATATTATTAATAATTTAATTTTCATTAAATTAAATTTATTTAAAAAGAAAACTTATTTTGTGGTTGTCTTTTGTAGATAGAACCTTTTGAAACGAAAAGCCACATTGTATACATAAAAAATGTCAATTTTGTAACATATAAAAGTCTATTTCCAGGTGTTAGCGGTTACATTAAAACTGCCTTTAACTTGATTGTAAAAGGAAATTCAAGTTACGGATGTGCATCAATAACTGATTGCTTTTACAAAGTCCTGGTAAATGTTACGTCATTTGATGGAACGTGTCCTCATCTGAAAGGAGATCACATTGAAGTGAGGGGATATGTGAGAAAAAATAATTTTGACACAATAATTTTTCAAGTGGGAGGTATGACTGATATAAGGAAAATAGACGATGCTACAAAAACTACCGAAGAAATGCGCCTAGGCTTCAGACCCGTTGAGCTTCTATCTAGTCAAAATAAAGAAAACCGAAATTGTCGAAGAAAATTAGAGAATGAGCCAACCGTTGAAATTCCCGAAAAGGTAATTTTAGAACATAAAAAAATAATAATAATGACAGTTCTTTAAATTTATTTTTGTTGTATAATTAAATATTTTGTAAAATAAATTAAATGAAGAACGAATCCATTTCAAACAATGCAGGAAGTCCAATGATGCATCAAGAATGAGATTTATTAAAGCTATGTTCTTCTGCTAAAGAAATAAAGAGACAGCTATTTTTTTAAATCTTTATAACATTTATTTTTAAATTATACGATTTTTTCAAGTTTTTGAAAGAAATAAGTTATTTTATTACTTTTTTATTTGAAAATCTTATAATTTACATATTTTTTAATTTTTTTAGTTGATCTTTGGCTCAATTTTATCTACCTTATTATTACTAAACAAAGTCCATTATTTTTTTTAATAAAATTTTAGGAGTTTATACACTGAGAAAACGGAATTCTTATATTAAGTAACCTTTACTATTTAAAATTAAAACCTAAACTGACTGAAATTTCTGCGCATGTGAGTCAATTTTTACAATTTCCGGAGTAAGTTTTACTTTTTCTGAAGAAACTTTTAGTAAAATAATAATTTAAATTTACTTCGGAAACTGTAAAAATTGCCAGATATGCGCAGAAATTCCGGTCATTTTAGGTTGAAGTAGCTATAAACGATGAAAATTTTAAGAAAATAATAGTGGCCTTTTGAAGATATTTTTTTTTTTCAAAGAAATCAATGTATTATTTTCAGTTAAAAATATTTTTGACATTTCTTGATAAATTTTTAAAAAGCATAAAAAGTAGAAAAAAGGTGAGGCAAAGAACAAGTAAAAAGATTAAGAAATATGTGAATTATGAGATTTTATAGAAAAAATTATAAGAAATTTATTGTCTTGGTAGAATCTTGAAAAAATCGTAAAAATACTAAAAGAAAATGTTATGAAAATTTAAAAAAATACGTGTTTCTTCATTTTTTGATCACAAAAACATACTTTCATATAAATTTATTTCTTGATGCACCTCGGACTTCCTGCATGGTTTAAAATGGATTCGGTCTAAAATTTGTAAAGCCTATTTGTTATGTTTATACATTAATGACAATTTTCATTTCTTGCAGAGAGGAAAAGCTGATAACACTGAGGATTCTGAAGATGATCTGGATGATCTTATTAAGAGACTATGAAGAAATAAATTAAAGAATTTTAAAATTTGATAAAAGTTTTATATTAATTAAAATAATTTTTATATTAATTGTAATATGTCATGGTTAGTTCATCTCTTAAAAAAAATAAATATTATTTTAAAACAAATCACAATGTATCTTATTTATTTAAAAAAATACAGTTATGGGATAATTTTTCAGCTCAATAATATTTTAAGGTTTGCGAAATGTCTTTAAACGTACAAAGTATAATTATTGAAATTGTCCTGTTTTTATTTTATCAAAGTAGATGAAATTTTAAGGAAAATAATACCTAAGTCAAGTAATTTAATCAAATTTTCATTGAAATATTATATATGTTAAAAAAAGTGGAATTGTTAATGTTTTTCAAAAATTAAAATTACTCTCGAAATAATTATGGTTTTTTAGAGTTCCTGTTCTTTTTTTAAAGGTCATTTTCTAGAAAATAGGATTATTGTATAAGATTTCTTTCTTAGAATTTGCAAAGTTCGGAAGTTGGGCAAGAAAAGATAGAAAAGTTATTGTTTATATCTTAATATCATATATATATATAGCTACATAAAATATACCACTACATATTTTATAGTTCATAATATATATTTTAATTAACTTATAATATTATTAATTAAAACTTAGTGTATTTAAATTTTCAAAATGTATATTTTTCAAAAATAAATTAATACATTTTTTTTATAATTTTAAACAAAAGAATATATATATGGGCGATTCCATGTCGAATTTACAGTCCACATTTTAAAATTGATTAAATCTATTTTTTATTTGTTCCTTATAAAAAAAATATTAGATACGTATTTTTTTATAAAAGGCCAAATTTTTGAGTTAAAAATTTTCAAAATTCTAGATTTTTAAAAATAGACCTTTTTTTAATCACATATAACTCTAAACCTATTAAATTTAGAAAATTTTTGCCAATCCAAAGAAAGTTAGGTTTATCTTTAACTTTTAAATAATGTTCACAAAAAAAAAGAAAATATATGTGTTTTAAAAAAAAAACACCATTTTTTAGAAACAAATCCATCTGTTTAAAATTCGGACCCAAATAACAAATTACAATTTTTCATTTATACATACCTCGAAATGTCAAAAACATTTTACAAAAAGATTCCGGTTGGCTAGAAGAGTAATATTAGTTTAAATTAATGTTCAAACTTTAGCTGTTATATCTAAGTGCTGTACTGTGCCTATTTAAATTGAAAAAATTGTTTTAACTTAAATTTAGCTGCATATCTTTTTTTTTTTTAAATGTCAAATCAAATTCATATAACCAAAACAGGTACAGAATAGCACTTATAGATAAAACAGCTAGAGTTTGAAAATTAATTTAAACTAATAATACTCTTCAAGCCAACCGGAATCTTTTTGTAAAATGTTCTTGACATTTGGAGGTATGTGTAAATGAAAAATAGTAATTTGTTATTTGGGTCCGAATTTAAAAAAAATGAATTTGTTTCTAAAAAATTGTGTTTTTTTAAAAAAAATATATATTTTTTCTTTTTTTGTAAAAATTATTTAAAAGTTAAAGATAAACCTAACTTTCTTTGGATTGGCAAAAATTTTCTAAATTCAATAGGTTTAGAGTTATATGTGATTAAAAAAAGGTTTATTTTTAAAAATCTAGAATTTTGAAAATTTATAACTCGAAAATTGGGCCATTTATAAAAAAATAAAAAAATACGTATTTAATATTTTTGGTAATATTGCAGAATCGTTACTTTTCCGAATTTTCGATTTATTGAATCGGATCTAAGTCTAAGAGGTATATTTTAGCACCAAAACAAATAATCAGGTGGGGGAGCCTGAAAAAGTTTACTGCCGGAAGCCAGGGATGGGAAATTATTTGAAAATTATCGTTTTTCGCGATTATCTCGATAAATAATAAAAATACCTTAAAGCACTTCAAAGAAAAGTTGTAGATCTTATCAATATACACTTTTTATGTCCTATACATTTTTTAAAAAAAGTGGAAAAATTTCGAGAAAAATGCAAAAAACTGAAAAACACTATAAAAGTTAAAGATTTTTACGTTAAAAGGTAAATATCTTGAAGTATGTACAAAAGCATATCTTTAAACGTTTTCTACGTGTAATGCGTGTGCCAGATACATTACGTATTTACGTAATCTACGTAGAAAACCAGGAGGCACGAACTAGAATTTTGGTTTTTTTAAAAAATATTAATATATTGTTTATAGAAGCAATTTTTAAATAATTCTAGATGAAGTATATGTATATATATATATATAATAATATTTTTTATTGCTATTGCTTGCCTAAGGGGACGGGTACATCTCGCCAACGATGCATTTGTTCCGAGCGTACATTTTATCCGAAAATTACTAGATTCTATTAATTTTGAAAATGAGAGCTCACTGCTGGGAATGCAAGGTGATGAAAAACAAAATTTGTATTGTACAGCAGTGCACACTAGAATTCTTGAAATATATATGGAAAAATCTTTAATGGCGACAAATGTGGACAAATGTCATATGAGGAAGAAGAATATAAGGTTATGTTATTTGTTTTGTGTTCATGAGTGAATATTAATATGAAAATAAATATAAGTGATGAAAAAGTATTTGTTGTTATTATTATTAATTAATTAAAAAATGAAAATCTATAATTGGATTAGTGTGCGACATTTATAAATAAATAAATAATTTGTAAGTAGTGTAATGTTTCAATTATATATTGACAATGAATAAAAGTAAATATTAAAATGAAACAGATTTGAATATTTAAAATTTTAGAAAAGTAGTTTAATAGAAGTTTCTGAAATATAAATTTTTATCGCATTTTCTTGAGTTTTATAATTATTTATAGTTGTAGGCGTTAAATAAAGAATGAAATTAAGAAGGAGCACTAATTTAATTAATATTGTTTTCATAATATATTTATAAGGTTTATTCTAAAATATTAAAGTAAAATTGAGTTATAGTGACAGGTGAGGTTATGTTAGTTGTTATTTATATTTATAAAGGTTTATTTGAAAATATTAGAGATAAATTTTGTTATAGTGACAGGTGAGGTTATGTTAGTTGTTTAAAAGTGACTTTAATATCAGTTTTATATTTTTTTAATTCTCAAGTTCTTTAATTTTAAATAGTAATGAATAATTAAATGTTATTTCTACTTTTTCTTTTTTTTCAACATTTAGCTAATATTACCAACTGTTGTTAATCCTATAGAAGCATTAGATGAAAAAGTTATGTTTCTTTGCGCTTTTAAAATTCGACATAAAATTTATTAATAAAGATAGTTTTTTAAATTTTTGTTTTTTTTTTATTTTTTGTCAATTATGATTCTGCAAAAAGTTTTAAAATATTATCAAACTATCTTCGATGAAAAATAAGTTCCGCGAAGTACAGATTTTCCGACTGTTATATATAATTTTATATAATTAAGTACTTTATATAAATAAAGAAAAGAAAGAAAGAAGAAGAAGCTTATTCCATAAAACGGACTCCATATGTTCATAAATTTATTATTAGTCATTTATGTACAAAGAAATAAAAACAATTTAAAAACTAATTTTTTTTTGATTCATATATGCAAATTTTAAAAGCAAACTAAATACTATTTTCAAGTTCACAATGTTTATTCTATATATTTATTATTTCAGTGTTTTGAAAATTATATTTCACTTATAATCTTTTTTATTGTCTTTTTTTAGTCATATTTCCGTACATTTCCTGAAATAAATAGTCACAAAAGGAAAATAAATGTTTCTAAACTTATTAACCATCTAAATTCCAATCAATTAATAATTCAATAAATAAAAGAAAAACTTTTATTATTTATAACTAATTTAAAAGAATACATTTTTCTTTTATATCCTCTACAAATCTTTAGGATACAAAAGGATATTTTTTAAATATCAATCAGGCGGATATTGGTCGCTATCAGGGTTCATCATTATTTTTTTATTTCTATTATAATCAAAATACGACATATGTGACGTGGAAAGTTAAAAGGGACTTTACGTAAAAAATCGATTTTTTACTGTCTAGTTCATTCAAAAGAGTGAAATTTTCTAGAATCACCTATCAGTAAAAAAATTCGATTTTTTGACGTTAGGTCCCTTATAACTTTCCAAGTCACATATCTTATATAAAACATTTATTTTTAAAAAAGAGAAAGGAAAAGTAAAAAATCTTTAAATCGCTCCATCTGCAAAGTGAAAATTTCTTGTGCACTCATTCGTGCTGCCGTTTCCAAAATAAAATTCCTGCTGAATGTCTTCAACAGGAATTTCTTGCACATCATTCCAATCGGATAAATCATCTTCTTCACGCTGATCGGCATATTCCTCTTGATTCTGTTGACTGTCATCATCGCAATTATCTGTAGAAACAAAAATAATTTACATATATACATGTTTGATTTACCATTATTCCTTGAAATTGCAATCAACTGACATTTGGCGCCTTTTACTTTAAACCGTAACATTAATAGAAGATTATCGGTTCCAGAGGATTTGAAAAATAAATTTAGTTTAATGAAAATAATTTCAGGCCTCATACTCAGTTTTGCAACAAAAAATAGTGTCAAAAGTGTCATAAACTGTTCAAAAAGGTGGCAAAATAGTGGCATATTTTTGTTAACAAATATATATAAATCTATTTATTTATTTAATCTCATGGTTGTAAAAATAACAAAAATTAATAATATTACTGTTTTTATTTTATAAAATATATTAAAAATACATTAATCAGGGTTGCCACAAAAACATAATTTGAAAATTCCATGACTTTTCCAGGTTTTTCAAACCATTTTCACAAAAATTCCAGGTCCAAATATAAAATATTCAAATTAAATGAATAATACAATATCAATCAGAGTATCGAGTGACATTTGAAGAAAATTGAAGACATTTTAAAAAGGTTTCAAGGTCAAAAAATTTTTTTTTTTAAGTTTACTTTTGATGTAATATTTTTAATTTTGAGATTAATGATGTTCAAAAATTTCGTACTAAAAACACAAAAAAAATAAAATATTCATATTATTTTTCAACAAATTCCATTACCAAATACAAAATAAGTAGCAACATTATCACGCACCCAAGGGTCTGAGAAACTTTGCATTATTGTTAGTCATTTAAAACTATAAATTTTTGCAAATGCAATAAATAATGAAAACTATGAGAATAATTACAAAATTGAAGAAAACATCTGAAAAATGAAAAAAAAAAGAATTGACAATTAAAAACAAAATTCTATAAATGATTAGATCAATAGGCAACTGAAAAAAATAATTGAAAAAATTAAACAAGTAATATTAAATTAAGAAATTCAGAAACAAGAACAAATTAAGAAAATTATAGAAATAATTGTTGTAAATAATTACAAATTTAACTGGATTAAAAATCGAAAAAAAAATTTAAATTGAAGAATGAAATTGAAATTTAAAGAATATAATTTAAGACTGAAGAATGGAATTGAAATTTTAAGACAATAATAAAAAAATAAAGAAATAAATTGAAAATTTAAGAATTAAATTCAAATTTAAAAAAATAATTAATAATTAAAAAAAGGTGAGAATTATTAAATATTGAATAAAATAATTGAAAATGAAAGACTGCGATTTCAAATTGAAAATAATAATTAAGAACTGAAGAAACAATTAAAACTTGAAGAATTAAATTAAAGATTAAGGAATTAAATTAAAATTTTAGGAAAATAATTGACCAATAAAAAAAAAATTAGGAAACTGTCGAGAATGATCGACAACAGAAAAAATCATTTTCAAAATTAATGAAGAATTATAAATTTTAAGAAAAATAATTATACATTCTAAAATTTGTTGAAAATAATTGAAAATTGCCAGAACTATTTGGCAAAATACACAAAAAAATTTTCAGTTAAAAATCAATTATTTCGAATATTTCTAGATCTAATTTAAAACTTTTGTATCTATTGTCGAACAAACTTGAACAAAAATTAAGCCACAGCGCGTTATTTTCAAGTTATCAAAAACTGAAAATTCAACCGCTTTTTGCCTCACACAGAAATATTTGGTAAAGTATACAAAAAAATTTTCAGCCAAAAATCAATTATTTGTTATATTTCAAGATCTAATTTAAAACTTTTGTACCTATTGACGAACAAAATTGAAAAAAATTAAGCCAGTGCGCGTTATTTTCAACTTGTCAAAAACTGAAAATTCAACCACTTTTTTCCTCGCCAGAACTATTTGGAAAAATACACAAAAAAATTTTCAGTTAAAAATCACTTATTTCACATATTTGTAGATTTAATTTAAAACTTTTCTATGTATCATCGAACAAAATTATACAAAAATTAAGCCACTGCACGTTATTTTCAAGTTATCAAACACTGAAAATTCAACCACTCTTTGCCTCACCAGAAATAATTGGTAAAGTACACAAAAAAATTTTCAGTTAAAAATCAATTATTTCGCATCTTTCTAGATCTAATTTAAAACTTTTCTATCTGTTATCAAACAAAATTAAACAAAAATTAAGCCATTGCTCGTTTATTTCAATTTGTCAAAAACGGAAAATTCAACCACTTTTTGCCTCACCAGAAATATTTAGCAAAATACACAAAAAAATTTGCAGTTAAAAACCTATTATTTTTCATATTTCTAGATCAAATTTTAAAATTTTTTATGTATCATCGAACAGAATTAAACAAAAATTAAGCCAGTGCGCGTTATTTTCAACTTGTCAAAAACTGAAAATTCAACCACTTTTTTCCTCGCCAGAACTATTTGGAAAAATACACAAAAAAATTTTCAGTTAAAATTCACTTATTTCACATATTTCTAGATTTAATTTAAAACTTTTCTATGTATCATCGAACAAAATTAAACAAAAATTAAGCCATTGCTCGTTTATTTCAATTTGTCAAAAACGGAAAATTCAACCACTTTTTGCCTCAACAGAAATATTTGGTCAAGTACACAAAAAAATTTGTAGGTAAAAATCAATTATTTCGAATATTTCTAGATCTAATTTAAAACTTTTCTATCTGTTATCGAACAAAATTAAACAAAAATTAAGCCACTGCTCGTTATTTTCAATTTGTCAAAAGCGGAAAATTCTACCACTTTTTGCCTCGCCAGAAATATTTGGTAAAGTACACAAAAAAATTTTCAGTTAAAAATCAATTATTTTGCATCTTTCTAGATCTAATTTAAAACTTTTCTATCTGTTATCGAACAGAATTAAACAAAAATTAAGCCATTGCTCGTTTAATTCAATTTGTCAAAAACAGAAAATTCAACCACTTTTTGCCTCACCAGAAATATTTGGTAGAGTACACAAAAAAATTTTGAGTTAAAAATCAATTATTTCGAATATTTTTAGATCTAATTTAAACCTTTTCTATCTGTTATCGAACAAAATTAAACAAAAATTAAGCCATTGCTCGTTATTTTCAATTTGTCAAAAACGAAAAATTCTACCACTTTTTGCATCACCAGAAATATTTGGTAAAGTACACAAAAAAATTTTCAGCCAAAAATTAATTATTTTTTATATTTCTAGATCTTATTTAAAACTTTTGTACCTATTGTTGAACAAAATTGAAAAAAAATTAAGCCATTGCGCGTTATTTTCAACTTGTCAAGAACTGAAAATTCAACCACTTTTTTCCTCGCCAGAACTATTTGGAAAAATACACAAAAAAATTTTCAGTTAAAAATCACTTATTTCACATATTTCCAGATTTAATTTAAAATTTTTCTATGTATCATCGAACAAAATTATACAAAAATTAAGCCACTGCGCGTTAATTTCAAGTTACCAAAACTGAAAATTTAACCACTCTTTGCCTCACCAGAAATATTTGGTAAAGTACACAAAAAAATTTTCAGTTAAAAATCAATTATTTCGAATATTTCTAGATCTAATTTAAAACTTTCCTATCTGTTATCGAACAAAATTAAACAAAAATTAAGCCACTGCTCGTTATTTTTAAGTTATCAAAAACTGAAAATTCAACCACTTTTTGCCTCACCAGAACTATTTGGCAAAATACACAAAAAAATTTGCAGTTAAAAATCTATTATTTTTCATATTTCTAGATCAAATTTTAAAATTTTCTATGTATCATCGAACAAAATTGAACAAAAATTAAGCCAGTGCGCGTTATTTTCAACTTGTTAAGAACTGAAAATTTAACCACTTTTTTCCTCGCCAGAACTATTTGGAAAAAAAATACACAAAAAAATTTTCAGTTAAAAATCACTTATTTCACATATTTCCAGATTTAATTTAAAATTTTTCTATGTATCATCGAACAAAATTATACAAAAATTAAGCCACTGCGCGTTAATTTCAAGTTACCAAAACTGAAAATTTAACCACTTTTTGCCTCACCAGAAATATTTGGTAAAGTACACAAAAAAATATTCAGCCAAAAATTAAATATTTTTTATATTTCTAGATCTTATTAAAAACTTTTGTACCTATTGTCGAACAAAATTGAAAAAAAATTAAGCCATTGCGCGTTATTTTCAACTTATCAAAAACTGGAAATTCAACCACTTTTTGCCTCACCAGAACTATTTTGTAAAATACACAAAAAAATTTTTAGTCAAAAATCAATTATTTTTCATATTTCTTGATCTTATTTCAAACTTTTCTATCTGTTATCGAACAAAATTGAACAAAAATTAAGCCATTGAGCGTTATTTTCAACTTATCAAAAACTGAAATTTCAACCACTTTTTGCCTCCCCAGAATTATTTTGCAAAATACACAAAAAAAATTTCAGTTAAAAATCACTTATTTTTCATATTTCTAGATCTGATTTCAAACTTTTGTATCTAGTATCGAACAAAATCGAACAAAAATGAAGCAACTGGGCGTTATTTTCAAGTTATCAAAAACTGAAAATTCAACCACTCTTTGCCTCACCAGAAATATTTGGTAAAGTACACAAAAAAAATTTCAGTTATAAATCAATTATTTCTTTTATTTCTAGATCTAATTTAAAACTTTTGTATTTAGTATCGAACAAAATTGAACAAAAATAAAGCCACTGCGCGTTATTTTCAAGTTATCAAAAACTGAAAATCCAACCACTTTTTGCCTCAACAGAAATATTTAGTAAAATACAGAAAAAAAATTTCAGCCAAAAATCAATTATTTTTCATATTTCTAGATCTAATTTAAAACTGTTCTATCTGTTATCGAACAAAATTGAACAAAAATTAAGCCATTGAGCGTTATTTTTATCTTATCAAAAACTGAAAATTCAATCACTTTTTGCCTCACCAGAAATATTTGGTAAAGTACACAAATAAAATTTCAGTTAAAAATCAATTATTTCTTTTATTTCTAAAACTAATTTAAAACTTTTGTATCTAGTATCGAACAAAATTGAACAAAAATGAAGCCACTGCGCGTTATTTTTAAGTTATCAAAAACTGAAAATCCAACCACTTTTTGCCTCAACAGAAATATTTAGTAAAATACAGAAAAAAAATTTCAGCCAAAAATCAATTATTTTTCATATTTCTAGATCTAATTTAAAACTGTTCTATCTGTTATCGAACAAAATTGAACAAAAATTAAGCCATTGAGCGTTATTTTCATCTTATCAAAAACTGAAATTTCAACCACTTTTTGTCTCGCCAGAATTATTTTGCAAAATACACAAAAAAATTTTCTGTTAAAAATCACTTATTTTTCATATTTCTAGATCTGATTTCAAACTTTTGTATGTAGTATCGAACAAAATTGAACAAAAATGAAGCAACTGGGCGTTATTTTCAAGTTATCAAAAACTGAAAATTCAACCACTCTTTGCCTCACCAGAAATATTTGGTAAAGTACACAAAAAAATTTTCAGTTAAAAATCAATTATTTCGCATCTTTCTAGATCTAATTTAAAACTTTTTTATCTGTTATCGAACAAAATTAAACAAAAATTAAGCCATTGCTCGTTTATTTCAATTTGTCAAAAATGGAAAATTCAACCACTCTTTGCCTCACCAGAAATATTTGACAAAGTACACAAAAAAAATTTCAGTTAAAAATCAATTATTTCTTTTATTTCTAGATCTAATTTAAAACTTTTGTATCTAGTATCGAACAAAATTGAACAAAAATGAAGCCACTGCGCGTTATTTTCAAGTTATCAAAAACTGAAAATCCAACCACTTTTTGCCGCAACAGAAATATTTAGTAAAATACAGAAAAAAAATTACAGTTAAAAATCAATTGTTTTTCATATTTGTAGATCTAATTTTAAAATTTTCTATGTATCATCGACGAAAATTATACAAAAATTAAGCCACTGCGCGTTATTTTCAAGTTATCAAAAACTGAAAATTCAACAATTCTTTGCCTCACCAGAAATATTTGGTAAAGTACACAAAAAAATGTTTAGCCAAAAAGCAATTATTTTTTATATTTCTAGATCTAATTTAAATTTTTTGTACCTATTGTCGAAAAAAATTAAAAAAAAAATAAGGCCATTGTGTGTTATTTTCAACTTCTTAAAAACTGAAAATTCAACAACTTTTTGCCTCGCCAGAACTATTTTGCAAAATACACAAAAAAATTTTCAGTTAAAAATCAATTATTTCGCATATTTCTAGATCTAATTTAAAACTTTTGTATCTATTATCGAACAAAATGGAACAAAAATTAAGCCACTGTGCGTTATTTTCAACTTATCAAAAACTGAAAATTCAATCACTTTTTGCCTCACCAGAAATATTTGGTAAAGTACACAAAAAAATTTTTAGCCAAAAATCAATTATTTTTCATACTTCTAGATCTAATTTAAAACTGTTCTATCTGTTATCGAACAAAATTAAACAAAAATTAAGCCATTGCGCGTTACTTTCAGCTTGATAAAAACTGAAAAGTCAATCACTTTTTGCCTCGCCAGAATATTTCAATTTTCCTTCTTTGGTCCAATTTTAGCATGTGAACTGGACTCCAATGTTCGTTAATCAAGATTTCTAATGGTTTTAGCCGTAAATTAATTTTTTGTTTTCCCATATCTTACTAAATCGCTTTAAACAGATGAGTTTTATTATAATAATTCATTAGGGAATTCATATTTTTTATTTTCTACTTGTTTTCTAGCAAATCTCAGTAAGTGAACCTAACGTGGTCTCAATTGAGTCCACGCTATGGCCCACATTTTTTCCAGGACGGATCTACCTGAACATTTTTATAATTTTTATTTTAAAAATCCTTTGCATAACACTTTCTTCAAATGAAACGGTTTTAAATATATAACTCTAATTTAGACATAATTTTTCTTACCATCAATTTCGCCCATTTCGATGGAATAATGAAGTTCAATTCTTTCTAATAAATCCTTTATGGTATAATGTTCGCAGAAAGAAGACACAAAGTATAAAGAGTAATCAGTTAACGTTAATTGAATCCAATGTCCTTCAATGTCAGCTATATCTATTAATGCGTATCGCTGTAAAGCTTTGTCTTCGTACCTATGGTGATCTTTTAATAACGATCTTGAGGCATCATCCTGGATTTGTAATAATGTCGCTACATAAAGAAATAATTTTTATTAATGTTAATAGCTATGTTCCTTTGAAATACATGTGATAAAGAAAAATTATTTTACTTAGAGACCGTACAGAATTTACGCAACAAGTTTTTTCGGCAATTTGAACCTCCCTGCTCCCAATGCAATTTTCTTACATACATTAGCTTGATTTCTTCTATTGGTCGTAGGATTTGCTGGACCACCCAAAAACCCTAAAAGTCTTACGTAATTTATGAATGGCCCCTTAGAAAACTGAAAGTTGAAAAAATACGCTTCGGTTTCCGTCGGAAATTTGTATCGAGATTTGAAGCGATCCTCCCGAATCCTCATGGACCTCCACATGCACTTCCTTTCTTAGTTTTATTAATTTTTCAATATTATACAACTTTCTCATAAACATAAAAAAGTGAGTTAGAGCCTGAATTGAAATGTACATTTGATATTCATTTCACAATATAAAATATTAAAATTAATAAAGCATAAACAAGGTCCCTTTAAATTGTGCACAATGTTTCAAATTTAATTGAGAATTTATTGTTTGTAAAGTTCAAACGGTTTTTTCTTCTTGCGGTAATTTTTTAAAAATTTTGAATATTATATAATGCATTTTAAAAATTCGCATTAATATACTATATTCGTTTATTAATTCTCAGGTTTTCATACAGTCCAGTAGATTCCAAATAAAGGCGAATATTAAGAAAATATACCTGAATAATCCAAAAAAATCCTAAAGGTGTCTGATTAAACTTTCAGGACATTTTAAGACATCGTAAATTTCGATATGCATTGATATCGTATAAATTTCCCAGGATCTGTTAAGAGAATCCTGTCAGTATCTAGAAAAAACATACTCTTGATATCCAGAAGAAATGTCCAGTAACATGTCATCATTCAGAAATCTGTAAGACATGCAGGCGATATCCTGACTATGGTTATCAGATAGATATCCTCAAGTTTAAAGCATTTTCAGGATATCCTATTAAATCAACCAATATCTACTGTTGAACAATGTTACATATTATTAATATTAATGATTAACTAATCATCAATCCCAAGAAACCACACCAAAGGAAAATGACAGAAAATTATCCGAACAAAATACTAAAAATCAACAAGAAACTTAAAATGAAGCTCTTAAATGACGGAACATACATAGAAATATGTCCCCTAATTTTCCTAAACAACATAAAAAATTATAAACACAAGAAACCACCAGTAAGTAAAATAACTGAAAAATATCTAAACAAGATAACAAAAATTAAAAAAACACTATAATCAAGTTCTAAAATATCAGAATATGTCCCATAATTTTACCATTAAACAAAAAATATTATCAACACCAAGTAAAATATAAGAAAAAATATTTGAGGAAAATAAAAAAATTTAGTAAAAAATCATGATTAGGTTCTAAAATGACAGAACATATTCACCAATATGTCCCACAATTTTACCATTAAACAAAAAAAATTGTCAATGCTAAGAATCCACCACTAACTAAAAAAATAGAAAAATATATAAAGAAAATAACTACATTTAAAAAAACTTATGATCAAGTTTTAAAATGATAAAACATACTATGGAATATATCCCTTAATTTTAGCAATAAAAAAAATTAGCAACACTAAGAATCCACAACTAAGTAAAATAACATACAAATATCTGAGCAAAATAACTAAATTTGAAAAAAACTTATGATTAAGTTGTAAAATGACAGAACAGACATAGGAATATGTTCCAAAATTTTCGGAATCAACCAAAAACATTTTGAAGTTTGAGAAACCACTATTAAGTAAAATAACTAAAAAATATCTAAACAATGAAAATAAATACAAAAAAAATTTTTTTATCCATTTTTACAATTACGGAGCATACTCAGGATTTTAACATCAAACAAACAAATTTATCAGCACTAAGAATCCACCACTAAGTAAAATAGCAGAAAAAAATCTGAGCAAAATAACAAAATTTAATAAAAAATCATGATCAAGTTCTAAAAGGACAGAACATACTCAGAAACATGTTCCCTAATTTTTCCAATCAACCAAAAAACATTTTGAAGTTTGAGAAACCACCATTAAGTAAAGTAACTGAAAAATATGTAAACAAAGAAAATAAATACAAAAAAAAATTTTTATCAATTTTTAAAATTACGGAACATACTCAGGATTTTAACATTAAACAAAAAATAATTATCAACACTAAGAATCCACCACTAAGTAAAATATCAAAAATTTTTTGAGCAAAATAACAAAATTTGAAAAAAACTTATGATTATGTTGTAAAATGACAGAGCAGACTCAGGAATATGTTCCAAAATTTTCGGAATCAACCAAAAACATTTTGAAGTTTGAGAAACCACCATTAAGTAAAATAACTGAAAAATATCTAAACAAAGAAAATAAATACAAAAAAAAATTTTTGATTAATTTTTACAATTACGGAATATACAGAGGATTTTAACATTAAACAAAAAATAATTATCAACACTAAGAACCTACCACTAAGTAAAATAACAGAAAAAAATCTGAGCAAAATAACAAAATTTAATAAAAAATCATGATCAAGTTCTAAAAGGACAGAACATACTCAGAAACATGTTCCCTAATTTTTCCAATCAACCAAAAAACATTTTAAAGTTTGAGAAACCACCATTAAGTAAAATAACTGAAACATATCTGAGCAAAATAACAAAATTTAGAAAAAACTTATGATCAAGTTCTAAAATGACGAAACATATTTAGGAATATGTCCCGTAATTTTACCAATAAACAAAAAAATTTATCAACAGTACGAATTCACCACTAAGTAAAATAATAGAAAAATATCTGAAAAAAATAACAAAATTTAAAAAACTTAGGATCAACTTCTAAAATACGAAACATATCTAAAAAATTGTCCCCTAATTTTCCCAATCAACAAGAAACATTATTAACATTAAGAAACTACCACTAAGTAAAATAACAGAAAAATATCTTATCAAAGTAACAAAATTTAATAAAAAATCATGTTCAAGTTCTGCAATGACAGAACATACTCAGGAATATGTTCCCTAATTTTTCCAATCAGCCAAAAAACATTTTGAACTTTGAGGAACCACCATTAAGTAAAAGAACTGAAAAATACCTAAACGAAGAAACGAATATGTCCTCTAATTTTACCAATCAACAAAAAAGAATTATCAACACTAAGAATATACTACTAAGTAAAATAACAGTAAAATGTCAGAACAGGTATGCTTTCTTGAGGTTGATAATTTTGTTTATCAATTCGGGAAATAAGTAGGCATAGTATGTTTCGTCAATTTAGAACTTAATTATAATTTTCTTATAGAATTTGATTTTTTGTTTTAATTTTTTTGGTTACTTTCCTTAGGGGTTATTTTTTGGGGTAAATAGTTGTGTTTGTCGTTTGGAAAAATTAGAGGACATATTCTTGAGTACGTTTCGTCAATTTAGAATCCGATTATAATTTTTTTCTACATTTTGTGTTTTTTTGTTCTGATAAAAAATGCTAATATGTTCTGAAAAAAATAATTAATATCGCATCAAAAAATTTATCTAGTTCTATAATCAACTACCTTGAAAAGTAAAGCTCTGGAAAAGAGTGCTAAATAATTTTGAAAAACGAAATCTATTTTAAGAAAACTTTTTAATTATTCTCTGAATTGGTGCAGATTGCTTAGGAGGATTTCCGGCAAACATACAAGAGGATAAGAAGCGTCAACCTCTTTTATAATTTTAACCTAAGAGAAAATAATTGAAAATATTAAAAAAAAAAATTCCAGAAAAATTTTCTGTTTAAGTTCTTAATCGGTGGAAATTATCTTGGAGTGTACCCCACAATCATGGAAGATGATAATGAAGTTTTTCCTCTAAAAGTGAAGCCTGAGAAAATTAATCTGAAATAATGTTGAAACAAAATTCTATTTCCAAAAGAAAATTTCGAAAAATTAACTCAATATTACATGCAAAATTGTCTCAAGTTATAAAATGAATGAAGTTTCCTGAAAGGATGGTTCCTAACTTCTTATTATGATAATAATAACATACTTTTATTTACCATGTTTGTTCAGACTTTAATTTCTTAGCTTTGGTTTTTTAAAAATTTTTTATACAAATTGAAAATTGTTTTTAGTTTTATTATTTTTTTAATAATATTACTAAAACTAAAAATGTTTGATTTTTTGTAGCTGCTACAGTGCCCTACGAGAGTTGCCTCTCATCTCAATCGCATGCTTTTAAGCCCACTTTGTTATATATTTGGAATATTGATCACGAGTTTAGTAGTAACTTACAAACGAAAAGCCAAGGTTTAGGGGTCTTGTCACTCTTCAGGAATTTGTAAAATTGTAAGTACGACTTCTCCGAAGTGTTTCTCATACTTTCAACATCTTTGAACGCTGAGTAGACTGCCTGATTATTCTCCATTTCCTTTTCCATGTAATTCATGAAACTACTAAGTTCCTTTGGCGCTTCTTGTTTTATAAGATTGAACATTGTCGTAATTGATGAAGAAGGTAACAATCCCAGCACGAAGAGCTGTTTAATTACTGTCCTATTTATCGCATCGAGTAATGGTACTAAATGTTTTCTTGCCTGCATTAAAATCATCTGTTGGATAAAAATAAATTTCTTTTAAAAATGTGAAACCACTCTTCGTGTATAAGGATTACTTTAATTGTTTATTTGTGACATGAATAATGAACATCCACTTATTTGTGAGAATCTATCATTTTCCGTTTAAAAACTTCAGGAGTCTTTAAAAGATTGTATGAAAATCTTTTTAAACTGACTGTTCTTGTAATTCTTGATATTACTTGTTAGTATTTCTTATATTTTTGCAATAAAGTGAAGTAAAATTAAATAAAATGGAGAAAATAATTTTTCATTTCATAACGCATTTCCTTAAGGATATTTAAAAAATGAAATAGGTTAAATTTAAAACTAAATTTTACATCATATTTCTAGTATTTTTTAAATTGCAATTAAGAAAAAAAAAATTTTAAATTCTTCAGTAGACTACCCCTTTAATTATTTTTTCATTTTTAATGAGTTCCATTGATGCTTTCTCAATATTATAAAAAACTTTATTTTTTTAATACTACTAGTATAATATTTTTAGTTTACAATCAGGCTTTTTTTACCTTACAATAACTGTAAAAAGTCACTTTTCCTGAAGTACATCCAACTACTTTCAGAAAAAATTTAGACTCTGGCAGCAAGTCTGCATCGAATGTAATTACAGGAGGTGCTTCATTACTTAAGAGTTCACAAAGTAGTAAGTTCATGATGGAATCCCATGTACATTCTGTACTTTCCATTATAAGAGACCAAGCGAAAGGTACTTCAATCTTGTAAATCTGTAAATTGTGTTTACATTAAGAAAGATATCGTAAAAAAGGTAATTTATCTCAGACAGCACTGAAAGACCTTATAAAACTATTATAAAGTACAGAAATTATCATGTGAATCTTACAGTATAATTCCTGTAAATTCCAGGGCTGTCTGGAATTATCTAAGAAAATTTATATTGAAAATGTTTATAATGTTATAACTTGTAGCATGACGAGACTTTTTGAGTTGCAGAAATCTTTTGTAAAGTCAATTTAACAAATCCTCTTTAAAATTGTATAAACTTATGTGTATGTATGTAATTTATATAATTAAAAATTTTTTTTAACTCATAGAAATATGTTTTTATTACATGTGCAATGTAGAAATTTCCTCTTTTTTAAACAAAAATATTTCATGTAACAGGAGCATGTTATGCTAGGTTTATCGGCGCGCTTTTGAGACCCAAAGCAGACCATTACGTCAGACATTAGTTTTGCCGGCCTAAGCAGGCAAAGGAGACTTTGTCGTCCGCAACGATACTGACACGCTAAAAACCGAAAGAAACATACTCCTTTTACATAAAAAAAAATCGTGTGCACCTCGACTCAAAACGCATTTCTCTTCTTCGCTTTTCTACAGTAATCGGCTTAGCCTCGTACTGCAAAGACAGCTCGGACGAGAAACGTGCATTTTGCGTCCCGGTGCATAATATACTATTGTGCCAATTACATTTTCTTTTCTTTGTAAAAAAACACCGTAAAAATAATTTTTCAAATCTTGTTGAAATTGGTTATAAGATGTAGCAGAACTCTTCCCCTGAAAAATATATTCCGCAATATTTTGATAACTCGTCAGAAAATGTTTACAGTCCCTTAGTATATATTTATTTCATAACGTTGTATTTAATTTCAAAATAGTTACCTTCTCAGTGCTACTTCCGTTTTTATTCTTCAAAAGTGAGATCTTCTCTATAGTTGCAGAGAAAGAAATTAACTTTTTAATTCCCATTTCCTGTGGAAAGTAGGAAGTTAAAGCTGCGATATTCAATGCAACTAATTTAACACTTCTTAAATTCAAAACTGAGCTATAAAATGTCAAAGCTCTACCATTTTCGTGGGATTTCGTGCGTAACACTTTTTGTGACTTGGGATCATTTTTTTTAATCGCACAATAAGAGAGCAATTTTTTCTTTTCTACTTCTGCGATGAATTTAGAAAACGTGTCCGGCTGAGGTTCCATTTTCATCCACTTTCTTGACTTTACAATCCTTTTTTCTTTACGGTAGAGATTGTCTTCTTCAGGATGAGACGTTCTAAAAGAAAAGGAATATGAAGACTATCAATATATCTTACTACAACTTCTTTTACTATTTACTGTGGTTACATTACATTCATAATATATATGTATTACATTTTAAATGACTTTTATACCATTTGATGATAAAAGATTTAGATATTTTAAGGCTGATGAAGCGTGTAACAAAATGGTCTCACCTTCTTTCAGTGTTGACATTTCTAGAAACGTCAACACTTATTTATTCTTAGAAATAATAAGGGAGTAGATTAAAATTGTTTAATACTATAAAATAAAGACATATTATTTTTGAAGGTTTTCCTGTAAATTCCATCCATAATTTTACAATAATAGTTACCTCCTTTGTTGTAGAATGAAAATTATAATTGCCCCACTGGGGTTGCTTCATTATTTATTACATTACTTTATTGAAAACACGCATTTTGTAATATTTCTTATCCCTTAAAACTTAATTTGTAACAAAAGTTATTTCTAGATTATCTCACTCATATACAAGGTCATCGTGGATTGCTTGAAGTGTCATTAAGCTATACGCCACATCTTGACTTCTTAGATTGAAAGTGTTGTGAAATCTTGCTTTCCGTTGCAAGGACGTATCTACCTCATGATTCGTATGAGGATGTGTTAATTTAAAAACTCCTTCAATGAGGATTCCTTGTCCAGGACAGCACATTGAAGTACGGTATTGGCAAATAAGATCCCTGATTCAGAAATTAATAAATTAATTAGTAACAGTACATCTGTACTATCTCTATGCATACTATATCTACTTGCTGTATTAATTCACATTATATTGTCGGTTAAGAGAGAGAAATAGAATACTACTAAAAATGATGGTTTCCTTAGGCAATTAAAAATATAAATTATTTTAATTGTGCGATTCTTCAGTATCAAAACTTTTGAAAAAAATAGAATATTCAAATCCTCAATAATTATGATATAATTGTGGATGATTCAGAATCTGAATTGCTTTTAATGCACTAATGTATCTTCCCTGCAGACAATTAGAAAGATTTGCAATGAACCTAAGAAAATTATAAATCTCTATAAATTTCAAGTAATAAGTAAAGACAGTTGATTATTATAAATAGCTCAAATTTTGATTTCTTATTATTAACTACCAACATTAACGCGCACCCAAGATCGCGAGACAAACTTTTTTGTTATTGGTCATTTAAAACTATAAATTTTTGAAATTTCAAATAATGGAAATTACAAAATTGAAGAATATATCTTAAATATGACAAAAAATAATTGTTGAAAAAAAATTCCAAGAATGACTACACAATTGAAAGGAATAGTTTAGAAAATTAAAAAATGAATATTAAATTTAAACAAATTTATTGAAAAATTATAGGAATAACAGACTGTTCGAAATAATTGCAAATTGAACAACTCGATTTGAAATCGAGAAAAATAATAAAAAGTTAAGAAAATAAATTGATAATTTAAGAGTTAAATTAAAAGTTGAAAAAATAATTGATAACTGGAAGAAAAATTACAAAATGACAAAAATATTCGATAATTGAAAAAAAAAATTTAAGAATGTCTACATTAATACACAACTGAACAAGTTAATTTTTATTGATAAAATTAAATTTTATTTTACTACAAATTTTACTGCATGGAAATTTTAGTTTAATATTTTAGGGTGAACTATATTTTAATTAATTTATTTTCTGCCAATGCTGTTAAATTAATCCTTATGAAAGTAGACTCTAATTTTAATTTAAAGTTACATTTCTTCAAACGTAACTGATCCAAAACAAAAAAATATTTAAATGACAAACTTTAGGTGTTAACAGACAAGAATAAATGAAAGAATGAATGAATCTTGCGGATTATTATTATAGATTATTTTGTTTTTAATGGATTATTCGTTAATTCGTCCTAGTAAAAAGGAAATATGAAATGGAAACTTTTAGAAGCAGTGGACTTTTATATTTTCTTGAGGTTCATGGTAAACTTTTTTAGTTACCATAACTGACTCATAACATAAAAAAATTGAAAGCAATTAAGATTCTAAATAACCTTTAATTAAATCAGCTGAAAATTTGTTAAAAAAATCACTTCTAAAAAGTACTGAAAAGTTCATATATTTGCAGTAAAAATATACGTAAAATAAGAAGAACACCCTACTGACTATAAGAAATGGATATTACTAATTTCTCTTCTTCTCTACGAACAAAAACGGAATCATTGAAATCTAGTGAGAGTATTTTTTTCACTGTCTTCTTAAAAGCTTTTAGTTAGCAAATAATTAGCATTATCAGAACTCTGTTTCAACTAACATAATTTTTAAAACCTTCATAAATGTGACTCGCTCCGAAGGAATGAACTTTAGAAACAAAAATTAGATTATCAGTTTATCGTTAAATTCCTTATTAGAAAAAAATCGATTGTTCACAATTAAAAACTATAAAAATCCCATGTTGTTTTGAATTATGTTTCTCAATCGTATCCACACGATTATTCTAAGACCAACTAAGTGTCTAAAACATGTGAATAGTAAGATATTGACAAAGGTATAAAAAATTTGAAAAAATGCTACGGGCTACACAAATTAAATTATTCGAGAACTGCAACCAGATTCACCTTGCAACTTAAAAGAACCTCCACGTATTCCGTAGAATGTGACCTTTTTAACTCTAATAATTGTAACAAACTTTTTTACTTTCTCAACATTTTACTATCTGGAAGTATAGTTTCATTTTTATTATGTTGCTAGACGACCGAATATTCGTACTAATTATTTTCTACTAAATTCGTCCAGATAACATGACGTTCAGACGCACTGTATGACTAACTGATTTTTCAATCGGTTTTAATCGTTCTCAAATATTATTAATCGTTTGAAATGTTATCAATTGTTGCTTTTACAAAGATATTGGTAATAATTCATAACGATTAATAAACGATTAATAACAATTGAATACACATTGAAAGAATGAGAAAAAATTAATGTGGAATAAATGGGTAAGATTAAGAAACACTATTGAAAAGGATAAAAGATTTTTATCGTTTTTAATCGTGCAGTCGATCAATTTTTCCTAGTAGGATATTGCATAATTGCAAATCTTATTCAATATATATGTGTGAAAAGTTACGCAAAAATTTTAGAAAAAAATAATGTCACAAACTTTGAAAATTTTTAAAATTTATTATAAACAGCTGAAACAAATTAAGTGCAGTAAAACCTTCTTAATACGAACTTGGATAACACGAATTTTCCTTAAGCACGAACAAAAGTTTCGGTCACTTGAAAATAACATAGGCTTAATTTTAACGGATAACACGAACACTCGGATTACACGAACAAAAATTACGGTCCTTTTAAGTTCGTGTTAACGAAGTTTTACTGTATAAAGAAGTAATTTAGAACACATGGATATACCTTTTAACAATCGTTTCTCCATTTTCATCTTTTCCTTTTCTGGTTTTTTTAATATAATACAAATAATCATTGAAAATCCGATTTTCTTTATTAGTAACTTTCCTTTTCTTCGGCACTTGAGAATTATTTTCCTCATTTAAGTTCGACATTCTTAACGCAAGAAAATTCCTCTTCTTCGAAGAATTTATTTATGTATCTGTACAAAGGTGGGATCTCCCTTCCCAGACGGATCAGATGTGGGAATGCGAATTCATGTAATGTACATACGTAAGTAATACGTAAGTCACACTCCTTTACGTTCAACTGCGTATTAATGAACACGGCGATAGTTAAATTACACCAACCTAAATAATTAACCTATAATTGTCTTGATGTCGTCTACTAGTTAAAAAAGTAACTATAAAATTTTTGGCTCTAACCAGGAGAGAACAGAAGTGGGAGATGACATGACCTATCTTATCTCCTATTTTACATTAGGGCCGAAACAATTGAAAATTGATTATGCGCAGATCGTATTTCTGGTTTGGCATGAGAAGATTTATTTGTTTATAGAGAGTTTATCATTTACTTAAAAAGTTACTAGTATTATCGGACGTTTAATTATCACTGGAAGTCTTGTGTGAATTACAGTACGCTTCCATTTAATTGACCTCCATTTTAAATGAACTTCCATTTTATTTGAACTTTTTCGTACATTTTGAATGAACAAAATTATCCCTACCACTCATGTATACGTAAGGGGAAAAGTAACATTTCCCCCTCACGTGGAGAGTGTTTTTGGTATTTGCGTAAAGAGTGGGAAGGGTCAATTAAAATGTTTCATCCGGTCCCGACGAGGTCAATTAAATGGAAGCGTACTGTACGTTTATAGACCTTTTTATTTAAGACCGGAAGTATGAATGGCGCCATGACAATTCAATTGTTTCGAGCACTTTATTAGGAAAATTACTATTTGTTTTGCTTCAAAAATGCTCAAAACAATTGAAGTCACCTGACGTCATTCATAGTTCCGGTCTTAAATGAAAAGGTCTATTACCCCCTACTCCAAAATAAAACATTACATGTAAGAAACTGTGTAAGTTGCGTGAGGTAACGTTTATGAACTGTTTTTATGAACTGTAATAATTGAATTGTCCGCACCCTGAACCGCAAGCAAGGAAGAGAAAACAACGAAGAATTTCCTGTAACCCGAAAATCGCCTTGTAAACGAGTAAGAAAGTTTGATACGAAAACCAAATAATGGAGGAAGAAAGAATTGAAATGGCAGTAATGGAACTCCTGAATGAGCAAGGTACACATATTTATCATGCTATTTGCTGAAAGGAAGGCAGAACCCTTGTTTTGACCCACTCGAATTTGCAGGACCTTTAGTAAGTTACATTTCTTTTCTTGCATTAATTGGGTTCCAAAAACATACAAGGAGGTCAACAGTATGAAATCTTGAATTTTAAATTAAAATTATTGAAAATTGAACTTATCTTTAACTTTTTAGTAATTCTGATCGCCAAATTTGTTACATGCTTTTTTAATGATTCGTTTGAATTTCAAGCTTGGGTTTCCCAAAACTAAAATTTCAAAAAAACATTTAAACCGCGCGTGGAAGAGCCTCCCCTTAATAGAAATTAATATTTTTCACATTTGAAAATAATTTATACTTTTCAAAGGCAGTACTGTGGAGAAGGTGATTGACACTTTTGGTGAACGTGCATTAGAAATTGTTCGAGGCGACGAAACACTTGAAGAAGGTGAATGTGATTTTTGATTGACAGAATAATTCATATTATATAACCAATAAAAACATTCAAACATTATTACAAAATAAATTAAGTTCCTATTTCAGATAGTCCACTTTATAAATATTGGTTCAATTACCACTATTGCTCATATAGGGTTGAATGGATCTATGTGGCTTTAGATGCCTATGATATTATGGTCAAAGCAGTACTCAAAGATGGTCATGTACTTTCAAGAGATAATCTACTTTTCCAGTTGTCAAGTAAAATGGAATATTCTTTAGATGTTGTTCAAGAACTCCACAATAAATTGTTTGGGAAGGAGGAAGGAGACAGCTTTACTAATACCTTTCATACGATCTTCGAAAAAACTCTAGAATATGTAAAAGGAATAAATATTTAAGGATTTTATTATCAGAAGAATAAAAAATATATTCATGAAAATAAAATTATAAGAATAATTTTGTGTCTTTACACACGTTTCTGTAACATCTTCTGTTTCATTATAAACAAAAAATTCAAAATTAATTTTATTCACATACTTTTCAGAAATTTCAAAAACATGTCATTAATTTTCCGTCAATAAGTATCCCTGTAAAGTAATTTTTTCATCCCGTCATTACTGTACAACTATTCTGTTATGGACCCAACAAAAAGATCGCGATTTTTCGACGACAGTCATGATTTTGAATCATGATTTGAAAATAACAAAATTCTATTCATTATAATTATTTTTTTTTTAATTCCAATAAGTTTAAGAATCTATTTCGAGTTTTTATGTTGCTAATAGTATATTATAGCTTTCATTGAGATATCCTTAAAAAATTTTAGGGATTAAAAACTCATGAATGTGTATATTCTTTTAAAAAAAATGTCTAAAATTAAGAGTATTTCAGTTTTATTTTACTTCATGAAATACAAAAAATCAAGAATAAAGCAAAATGGATTGGAAAAAAAGGAAAAAGTAATGAATTAATTAAAATCCATTGTTTTTAAGGAAAAACTAATACGTGACAGTTACTTATTGAATTTCTGTTATAAAAAATAACTAATTTAATGCGTAGTATTCTTCTGCTGCAGCTAGGGTAGCAGCTTTAAATTATCCTCCCTTACAGGGAAAATTATGCATTTAAGAAAAGGCACAAATCTTTAGAAAATATAGTCTTTTCTCTATTTTCTTTTTAATTTATGCGAAATGTTTTTTCAAACTTTTGCAAGAAGTTATGTGCAACATTGAGTCAGACACAATATTGATTGTTAACAGGAAGAACTTCTTGACACATCCGCTTGTAAACGTAAGTTCTACTCGCTACAAGATATATGTATACTGTCAACCGGAAGTGAATCTGGACGAGTTGATTTGACAATTCAAAGTAATCGAAATATAAAAAAATGTACTACCATTTTAATACATTTTTTATTCTAAACTACACAATGTCTTCTCTATTTACATTATTATTAAAGTATTGATTTCTCTACTAACTAAAGAACGTTTCACTTGAAATTCTTCTGATAAATTTAGCCTTTCCCATCCCTGGTCAATGAACTATATTCACAATGGTAAACTGTGCTATACGAATCTTCCACATACTCGTATACTTCATCATTGTAATAAAATGCCTAATAATCACTCGAAGAAGAAAAAGAAAAGTGCAAGGACGTACAGCGATGGTTTCAAATATCATATTATATGTCCAATTGATTTTGATAATACGTAAGTAGAGTTCAAGACATGATTAATTTTCATTTATATGAAACGGAACGTTACCCTGCTTAGAATGTCGGACAGAATCGGATATACATATCCGGTTTCTATCCGTTTTCTGTTCGTTACCATCCGACCTTAATCTGTCAAACATAATTGAAATTGTTTTTTTAAATTAGTTTAGAAACGTTTTTTATACGGTTGTGTACGAATCGTATGCGTTGGAGAAAATCGAAATTCCAATTAAACGCTCTTCATCCGGTTTCAACCGTCATCATACGTTTTTATCCGAAAGTTATACGTTTTTAATTCGAAAGTTATACGTTATTAATCCGACTTCTGTACGATCTTATCCGAAATGTAATCTGGTTTTTGTATCCGATTTCTATCCGTCATTTTAATCAGGGTATATACTTCCAGTTTGCTATAGCTGTAGAAACAGTTTTTGATAAATTATTGAATATATAAAACAAAAGTACAAATGCACAAAAATAGTTGGTCGTTTTCATTTTAATTCAAACAATATTTATGTTGTAGTCAGGGAATCATTTTCCATTCAAATATGTTATTATTTAGATAATTGTAGACGAAACGTATTTTCCCGTTTTGGTGAAAAAAAATGTTTAACTAAAAAAATTAAAAATGTTTAAGTTAAATAGTTCTTCCTTCGTTCGTAGAACTACACATAAAAAAATTTTGTTCCATTAGTATATGAAGAGACTTTTGTAACATGTACTATGTTTCTTATCCTTTCATTTCATAATTAATAAAATGTCATTTGTAAATTGGTAAATTACACATTTCTTTTATAATAGGCGCATAAAATGTTCTCGATACGCTTCCGGAGAATGCCGAGCAATCGGAGTTTATAATAAGACGAATAATATTGTTTAACTGACAACTGATCACGAGCATGGAATAAATGATCACTCTGCTAAGAGAACAAAGTTCTTGGAAGAAATTGAAGATAGGTGTGCAGATTTAAAAGAAGCAGTTCAACCAAGTAAAAAAATTTACAATAAAGCGGCAGAGCAGTACGTATCAGATCAATATTATTGAGTAGATTAATTGTGTAGATTCAAAAAAAGGTTAGGGAAATAATAATAAACATCCTCATTATTTTTATTCTTATTATTATCAACAGTTAAATCCATTTCAAATCATGCAGACCGACTAACTTCAAGTTGTAGATTTAACTGCCACTGAAATATGTTATTCTTTATGGAAAATAAAGGCACTCGTATTTTTTTATTGTTCAAAAAAATTATTTTTAACGAAGTTATGCGCATTTGAATTTTGAAGCAGAAAACTTTAAAGAACAGTAAAAAAAATTTGTTTCGCTTGTAATTTTTTGGCTCATTTATATAATCAAATTATTTTTCTTGGGTCTTTTGAGTGGTCTTGTATTCTTCAAAATCCTATTTGAAGTTTGTAAAATGTTTTAAAATTAACGAAATGGGGGGTGATTTTCGGAAAATAAATAAGGTCCATTTTCTCAAAAAACCCAGCTTTTATTTGTCTCAAAATTTTACCATAAATTCTTACTAATATGACAACTAATTCCCATAAGTTTCAAGCTTGCTAAACCATACTGGCAGCCAGGAGAATGTTTTTTTGAAAAATATTTTTTTACTTGGTTTTGGATTGTTGGAGGGCAAGTTCAAAAACAAATGAAATGTTATGAATCAAACTGAAGTAAGTTTGTTTATAACCAACAATTATAGATTTAAGTAAAAGCATTTTCACAAAATTTCAAACTAATATTACCATAGACTCGAGCTGCAAAACATGATTTTGAAAAAATTAAATAAACGTATTTTAAATCATATATCAAATATATATCCAAAGTTCACTTAAAATAAATGTTTAATGTGCAATAAAAAAAATTATTTTATATTTTGAAACGTTATTTATAATAAATGCAAAAAATATATTTACAGATTTTACTGTATAAAAAAGCTTCTTATTTTTAAATACTGAAAATTTCAAAACATTTATAAATTTGAATTAAAACACTTTTTAATACCTTAAAACGTACTTAAAAATAAAATTTTAAATCTTTATTTCTTCAAATTGGAATTTATACAATATTAAGTCTATTGAAATATATAAATTATCTAATATTATAAATTCACAAGAATTAATATCGTAATATTATCTGTTAGCAAAAGCTTTTAAGTAATTTTTTAAATTAAAGTACCTTTAAAATATATTTTGTATGATAACAAATTGATTTTAAAGAAAATCTCGAAAGTACGCTCCCATTAGAATCGTAACATTTAAAAAACAATTTCTTTTTGAAGTTTTCTAAGAATTAAATATTAATTAGATCTAATGATATTAAAATTAAGAAATTTTACAGGGTTTAATGTTTTAAACCTATGGTAATATTAGTTTGAAATTTTGTGAAAATGCTTTTACTTAAATCTATAATTGTTGGTTATAAACTAACTTACTTCAGTTTGATTCATAACATTTCATTTGTTTCTGAACTTGCCCTCCAACAATCCAAAACCAAGTAAAAAAATATTTTTCAAAAAAACATTCTCCTGGCTGCCAGTATGGTTTAGCAAGCTTGAAACTTATGGGAATTAGTTGTCATATTAGTAAGAATTTATGGTAAAATTTTGAGACAAAAAAAGCTGGGGTTTTTGAGAAAATAAACCTTATTTATTTTCAGAAAATCACCCCCCATTTCGTTAATTTTGAAACTTTTTACAAATTTCAAATAGGATTTTGAAGAATACAAGACCACTCAAAAGACCCAAGAAAAATAATTTGATTATATACATTAGCCAAAAAATTACAAGCGAATCAAATTTTTTTTACTGTTCTTTTGAGTTTTCTGGTTCAAAATACAAATGCGCATAACTTCGTTAAAAATAATTTTTTTGAACAATAAAAAAATACGAGTGTCTTTATTTTCCATAAAGAATAACATATTTCAGTGGCAGTTAAATCTACAACTTGAAGTTAGTCGGTCTGCATGATTTGAAATGGATTATATTATTCTTATTGTTATTATTATTATTTTATGAAACTATTGTGTTTTGCAGATCACCAGATCTATCAACAGAAGTACCCTTCGTAACCTGCAAGCAACAGATAAAAAGGTTTAAAAGAAAGGCTGTTCCTGTTTTACCACAAAATGTTAATCAGTTTGGGGAGCAACTGCAAGAAAATAAATGGATGGAGCAATTTGCAAACAACGAAGCAGTGGTAGAAACTGAAACTGTAACAGCATCTGATGGATCATCCTCTGTTATATTCTTTGATCGGCACTTGATTCAGGAAATATCAACTTCTGATTCTATTCATATTGACGGAACATTTAAATGCAGACCTCAAATAGTAGGAGTAGTTCAGATACTGACGTTAATAGCTAACATAATGGGTACAGTGAGTATCAGGATGTCCCCTGGATATCCAGTGTACATTACTTGTGTATACAAGCTGGATATCCTAAACATCTCCTGGGATATCCATATGATTTACAAAAGATACCAAAATCTCCGGGTTCCGCTGTTATTAAGAAATTCTTTTTCAAAAGCTTTACTTTAAATTAAAAAAGTAAAACCTATATATCACTTCTTTATACATTTATTCTTGCAATGAGCTAAGAAATTGTTATTTAATACTATTCTATTAATGGAAACGGAAAATATAACTGTTTATATATTTTTATTTGCCTAACAAATTTACAAAATTGTACTAGCAGAATATACATTTTTTTAATAGAATTAAATTTTTTAAACTAAACAAAACGTACCGAAATATTTCAAAACTTAGTCTGTACAAAAAATACATTCCTTCAATGTAGGGTAGTGGGTCCCAAGATGGTCAGGGCCCCAAGATGAACATTCCGTATAAAACTTTTGTTTAACAAGACAGCGCCTTATGCTTTTTGTCATTTTTGTTGTTCGTATGGACGAAGATTTTGATGCACAGTTGGAAAAAAACCAGTTGTTTTTCTTTTACATATACCACGTAATTTTGTGTTTAAAAAAAGTTTTGTAACATTTTTTTTTTTTCAAATTGGTAAAGATATTTAAATTAATGATTCACAATGAGAACTTAACGTTACAATATTCTTTATTTATCGGTATAATAATATACTAAAATGATTTTACTGATTCAGTGTTCGTATATATATTTTTACTGGGCATTAAAATGGTGTTTTGTATCCTAAGATGGATAGGCCTCAAATCTCAATGTATTTATTCGTTTATTTTCGATTTTACATTTTTTTCAATAATTTTTTTAACCAAGTAATTAAAAATTTTTTTTATCCCACAGGCACAAGAATGGCGCTTTTAGATACCTCAAGACAGCCACTAAAAGGCACTCATTTGTTCGATTATATAAAAATGACGTCTATTTTTACCCTTGGGCACAAAAGGATGCATGACGCGTATGTTTTCTTCTCCTTGGTTAAAAATTGACGCCATTCTTATATAATCAAACAAATAAATAACTTTTAGTCCCTGTCATCAGGTTATCTAAAATCGGCACGTTTGTGCTTTTGGAATAAAAAATAGCGTAAGTAATATGGGTTTAAAGTGACTGCCTTTAACTCTTTGTTGCTTAATATACTATATTTTCCACCATAAAAGAAAAGAATTTGATAAAAAATAAAGTTTTGTGATTTAATTTGTCAGAATTATTTGAGATAACATTTTATTTTGTAATAGGCAATACCTTTCGCATGGATCTTAATGGAGAGACGAACAACTGAGGCGTACACTGCTGTTTTCAACTTTATATTTAACAACGTTGCAGATAGCTTGAGACCAACAAATTTCATGGGTGATTTTGAGATTGCTTTTCGAAATGCCATTTACACAGTTCTAGGCAATGAGAACATAAATTTTCATGGATGTTTCTTCCACTATGCTCAGGTATGCGTGATTTTGCTTCTCAGAGTTCTATTCAGAAGGTGTAAGAAAACAATTGAAAACCATAGAGTAATATCTATTCCAGTTATTTCAAAAGAATTATTAGATACTACTGATCAATTGATAATGATTGTAGTGAAGTAAATTCATTTTAAACTTCTGACATGTTTCATTTTTAAATATCATTGAAAAAGAATAACAAAAATTTGCTTTAAACTCAATTAACATAATAGAGATATACACACCCAGAGAAAAATGATATATCTCAAATCCAAGTACATTTTTAATTTATAGCAAATAAAATTGTACTCAAGTTAAATAACTTTTTCATTCAAATGAATAAAAAAGAGAGCAGGGTTGGAGGCAAAGATATCTTCTTTGGAATTAATAACTATTATATTTGTGCTAAATGTATAATGTTCACTGAGTCTAGTTACTGTTAATGATTATGACATGTACAGGGTGTCTATCGATCCGGACAATCCTGGAAATCCAGGAATTTGTAAATAGTTCTGGGAACATTGACAGTAATTGATAGAAATAAATTTTATTTCTTTGTAAATACAAATAACCCGTTTACTTTGCAATAAATAATTCTGAATATTTGAAACCAATTCCTTGTGTAACAATATGAAACCTAATAAAAACATTAAAAAATACTTTAGTACTTTATACTATATTATTTGAAAATCATAATCTATAATTTTTATTTTTAAAAACTCGGGGAAATTGTGCTCTAAGATCCGGGATATCTGGTAATTTGCCGGGAATTTATAATTGCCAGTTAGTTAGACACCCTGCATGTAATTCAGTTGATAGTATTTAATTGAATAAAGAAAAAGTAAAATATGTTAAAATGTAAACTGTACGGATTTTTTTCAAATTGAGCACCAATCAAAGGTCATCACGTACTTTTGAAGGCAAATTCAAATGTGTATGCTCCCACCTAAGTTCCACGGTTTTTGACCTTGGTTATACATTTTTTGTGAAAAACGATAAATTTTTCGGAATTATTGTCCACTATTTCGATTAGGGGTAGTTTCTAGAGTTCTTGCTACTGTATTCTACAACTTCAGATCTTGAATAAAAGTTGTTTTTTTTTTGATTTCCTAGTCTTTTTCAAATTTACTTTTAAATATTTTACATAGGGGTGGATTATGGCTTGTTATGACCTGTTGTAACTTGGAAAAATTTATTTGAACATGAAACATGGCAGAAACTTGCGAAGAGCCATTATGCTATTTCACTTAATACTATTTTCATTCAAAATAAAACTAAACTGCACCAATAGAAACTTTTAATTAATTTTTTTTATTAAACTGAATCGAAGATTGCCAAATGTTTGTGTAATTTTATATATTTACAATTTCTTTATTGTCTACAAAAAACAATTTAAATTCCCATACGGGAATTTTTCGATTTTATTCTAAAAAATTTGAGGCAAAAAGCAATGAGTTCCTACATGTTACACATTCAGTGGAAAAAACTGTTTAATCTGATAATATTAAATTAAAAATTCTGTCAGAAATTTATTATTCTCTAAGGTAGGAAAAAATTTCGAAAACTGCGTTTTAAATCAGTATCTTTACTTTAAAACTTAAAGGCTGATCAAACCTGCACACAAAAATGCTCTCACCTCATTTTAATGTTGACGTCTCTCAGTCTAAGAATATAAAATAAAGTAGTTCATGTTTATTTATTAGAAATAGTGTCACAAGTTGTGCAACTTTCTTTTGTTGCTGTTAAAAGAAGCTGAATGTTATTTTTAAAGTATTTTCGAAATTTTTAAAAAATATTAAAAACTATTATTTCTTTTGGTTATAGTAACAAAATTGAAGTTCCACCACTTGTACCACTCTACTATTTCTAACCCCACAGTACCAAAAATTTCTTGGAAAATTAGTAAATATTTACTAGCAATATTAGAAATATGTGATTGCAAAATTTAGTGAAAAATTTGTAAAAATTTAAATGTCCCGATTAACTAAATGTTAATATCGTGAAACTGTCCTGAAACTTGCCTGAACATTTTCGCCCATTTATAATTATAATTATAAATAGGCGAAATTTAATTGCAATGTTCAGGAAATGTTGACGGTAAACCCTTATGAAAAATAAGTATTGGATTAAGCATTGGATTAAGTGTTGGGAGTAAGTATTGGATTAAGTATTGGATTAAGTATTGGAATAAGTATTAAAGTATTGGAATAAGTATTGGTTTAAGTATTGGAAACTCGAATGTTATTTTCGCGTAACATATTTTTAAACAAATTTTTTTTTAATTTTCTGTGGAATTGTGATTTTGCGTTCCATGTATTTCTACGTATTAAATTAACAAAAAAACTACTGCGCGGAGCTAGGAACCATAGAAACTTAGTGCGCAACCAGTAAAATTTTTAAGAATGTTTGGCGAAAAAAGTATTGGAGTTTCCAATACTTAAACCAATACTTATTCCAATACTTCAATACTTAATCCAATACTTGCTCACAATACTTAATGCAATACTTAATCCAATACTTATTTTTCTTAAGGGAACATTTATTTAATCGGTACATTTAAGAATTTACAAAATTTTCACAAGATTTTGCAATCACATATTTCCAATATTACAAGTAAATATTTAATAAATTTTCAGGAAATTTTCGGTGCTGTGGTGGAATAAATCTAATTTAACAGTATTAAATTAAATTTTTAAAATTGAAGAATTTAAAAAAAATGACTTTATACAAAAAAATTATTTTATAATTGCAAGAAGAAAAGATCCTTCAGTTAATAAAACGGACAACAGGAGTAAACCACCCTTAGAATCCGCCTTTAAGAATTTTAATCAAAAAATTTTTTGAACAAAATCATCATTTTCTATAAAAAAAATTATTTTCCACTTCTAAAACCATAAAAGTGATGTAACAGAAGGTTTTCTAATTTCTCAAACCAATAATAGTGGATAACAACCCTTAAAAGTCACCCTTTAAGCATATTAATCAAAAATTTTTTCGATCAAAATTATCATTTTCTACAAAAAATTATTTTCCACTTCTGCAGCCATAGAAATGACGAAAGAAGAGGTTCTCTAATTTTTAAACCGATAACAGGGTAAGTAACACTTCAAACTTACCCTTAAGAATCCCACGTCAGTTCTATGGTTGTAGAAGTTAAAAACAATTTTTTTGTAGAAAATGATAATTTTGATTAAAACAATTTTTTATTAATATTCTTAAAGTTGACTTTTAAGGGTTGTTTACCCCTGTTATCGGTTTAAAAAGTTAAAGAACATTCTTCCACGTCACTTCCATGCTTGTAGAAGTTGAAAGTGATTTTTTTGTAGAACATGATAATTTTTATTAACAAAATTTTTGATTAAAATTCTTAAGGGCGACTTTTAAGTGTTGCTTACCTTTGTTATCGTTGTGAAAATATAGAGAAGCTCCTCCTACGTGACTTCTATGGTTGTAGAAAATGAAAATAATTTTTTTGTAGATGATGATAATTTCGCCCAAAAAATTTTTTGATTTTTTTCTTAAGGGTGTCTTTTAAGGGTGGTTTACTTCTGTTGTCGGTTTCAATAACTGCACGATCTTTTTCATCTTTACTTCCATGATTGTAAAATTATAAAATAATTTTTTTGCAGAAAGTGATATTTTTTATCAAAAAAATGTTTGATTATTTTTATGCAGAATTACTTTTGAGGGTGGTAATACCTTGTTATCGTTTTGGAAAATTTGGGGAATTTTTTCAACGTTACTGTCTTGGTTTTAGAAGTTGAGAAAAATTTTATTAGAAAGTTACATGTTTAATCAGAATATTTGTAGAAATTAGAAAAACTTTATTTATTTTTTATAATGTAATTTGTTTATTTAAATTATTAATAAATTTTGCATTTAAATGTTTTTTCGTGATTTGTTTTGATTGTTGATAATAAATTTTATAATTAATAAATAATCTCCCATTATTATTAGTAAACAGTTTTTTGTGTTTTTCTTTAAAAAGTAATTAATTATTTCTTTGTTTCTTATCTGAATTCTTTAAAATGTCCATACAGTGGACCTAACGTAGACCTAAAGTGGACTCAATTGAGTCCACGCTATTGCCTACATTTTCGCCAGGGATGTTATTTTATTATTATTTTCGTTCTTTAAGACCAAAAGACTTCAACATTGAAATCAGGTGAGAGCTGTTTCTTCACAAGTTTGATCAGGCTTAAAAATTGATTATTATTGGAGAGATCTTTTTTTTTAAAATAAATCCACCCACCCTGTGCTTCAGCTGAATGTGTGCCTCTGATTGTTTACAGGTATATGTGTATTATTTATTACAGGAAGGTTTTTGTACAAATTTATTTTTTCTGAAATAGGCATTAGTGAAGCAAGCTAAAAAAAAAATTGCTAAGAAGAAGCTTACAGAAGAGCAAAAAAAGGAAGATAAGATTTTCGTAAAAAAGATAATAGCATTAGCTTTACTTCCTACAAAACACATAATACCAACTTTTCAAAAAATAAAAAGGCACTTGAAAAATAAAGATAAAATACGATTAAAAAAATTTTTGCAATATTATGAAAATTACTGGCTCAAACAAGTTGGTCCCGATGCATTTACTGTATTTAAATTACGTAACCGCACAAACAATGTTCAGGAGGCGAATAACAAAGTATTGTTAGCAGCCATTGGTAGAAGACCAATGCCCTATTCATTTGCAGGTAAATAAAGAAATTGATAATTTTTATTTTTAAAAATAAGATGCTATAATTTCTGTTTACATGACTGTATGATATAACACTTCTGTTTTCATGACTATATATAGGCAAAATTCATGGAATTATTAGGTCTGTCAGATTAACAGTAAATTCCCTAAAGAAAGGTATTAGAGTTACGCCCAAAATGACAAATTCAAAATTCATCACCGAAATGGAACTGTGGAAAAAATGGCAAAAGCTGGATGAAGGAGGTGATCCTTACGAATTTGTCTGTTCTGTCATAAAGAAACGAGAATTCGAAGCTGAGATGGGCAGGATTGAACAGCACTTAATTAATGTAAACTAACAATAATGCAAAGTTTCTCAGACCCTTGGGTGCGTGATAATGTTGCTACTTATTTTGTATTTGGTAATGGAATTTGTTGAAAAATAATATGAATATTTTATTTTTTTTGTGTTTTTAGTACGAAATTTTTGAACATCATTAATCTCAAAATTAAAAATATTACATCAAAAGTAAACTTAAAAAAAAAAATTTTTGACCTTGAAACCTTTTTAAAATGTCTTCAATTTTCTTCAAATGTCACTCGATACTCTGATTGATATTGTATTATTCATTTAATTTGAATATTTTATATTTGGACCTGGAATTTTTGTGAAAATGGTTTGAAAAACCTGGAAAAGTCATGGAATTTTCAAATTATGTTTTTGTGGCAACCCTGATTAATGTATTTTTAATATATTTTATAAAATAAAAACAGTAATATTATTAATTTTTGTTATTTTTACAACCATGAGATTAAATAAATAAATAGATTTATATATATTTGTTAACAAAAATATGCCACTATTTTGCCACCTTTTTGAACAGTTTATGACACTTTTGACACTATTTTTTGTTGCAAAACTGAGTATGAGGCCTGAAATTATTTTCATTAAACTAAATTTATTTTTCAAATCCTCTGGAACCGATAATCTTCTATTAATGTTACGGTTTAAAGTAAAAGGCGCCAAATGTCAGTTGATTGCAATTTCAAGGAATAATGGTAAATCAAACATGTATATATGTAAATTATTTTTGTTTCTACAGATAATTGCGATGATGACAGTCAACAGAATCAAGAGGAATATGCCGATCAGCGTGAAGAAGATGATTTATCCGATTGGAATGATGTGCAAGAAATTCCTGTTGAAGACATTCAGCAGGAATTTTATTTTGGAAACGGCAGCACGAATGAGTGCACAAGAAATTTTCACTTTGCAGATGGAGCGATTTAAAGATTTTTTACTTTTCCTTTCTCTTTTTTAAAAATAAATGTTTTATATAAGATATGTGACTTGGAAAGTTATAAGGGACCTAACGTCAAAAAATCGAATTTTTTTACTGATAGGTGATTCTAGAAAATTTCACTCTTTTGAATGAACTAGACAGTAAAAAATCAATTTTTTACGTAAAGTCCCTTTTAACTTTCCACGTCACATATGTCGTATTTTGATTATAATAGAAATAAAAAAATAATGATGAACCCTGATAGCGACCAATATCCGCCTGATTGATATTTAAAAAATATCCTTTTGTATCCTAAAGATTTGTAGAGGATATAAAAGAAAAATGTATTCTTTTAAATTAGTTATAAATAATAAAAGTTTTTCTTTTATTTATTGAATTATTAATTGATTGGAATTTAGATGGTTAATAAGTTTAGAAACATTTATTTTCCTTTTGTGACTATTTATTTCAGGAAATGTACGGAAATATGACTAAAAAAAGACAATAAAAAAGATTATAAGTGAAATATAATTTTCAAAACACTGAAATAATAAATATATAGAATAAACATTGTGAACTTGAAAATAGTATTTAGTTTGCTTTTAAAATTTGCATATATGAATCAAAAAAAAATTAGTTTTTAAATTGTTTTTATTTCTTTGTACATAAATGACTAATAATAAATTTATGAACATATGGAGTCCGTTTTATGGAATAAGCTTCTTCTTCTTTCTTTCTTTTCTTTATTTATATAAAGTACTTAATTATATAAAATTATATATAACAGTCGGAAAATCTGTACTTCGCGGAACTTATTTTTCATCGAAGATAGTTTGATAATATTTTAAAACTTTTTGCAGAATCATAATTCACAAAAAATAAAAAAAAAACAAAAATTTAAAAAACTATCTTTATTAATAAATTTTATGTCGAATTTTAAAAGCGCAAAGAAACATAACTTTTTCATCTAATGCTTTTATAGGATTAACAACAGTTGGTAATATTAGCTAAATGTTGAAAAAAAAGAAAAAGTAGAAATAACATTTAATTATTCATTACTATTTAAAATTAAAGAACTTGAGAATTAAAAAAATATAAAACTGATATTAAAGTCACTTTTAAACAACTAACATAACCTCACCTGTCACTATAACAAAATTTATCTCTAATATTTTCAAATAAACCTTTATAAATATAAATAACAACTAACATAACCTCACCTGTCACTATAACTCAATTTTACTTTAATATTTTAGAATAAACCTTATAAATATATTATGAAAACAATATTAATTAAATTAGTGCTCCTTCTTAATTTCATTCTTTATTTAACGCCTACGACTATAAATAATTATAAAACTCAAGAAAATGCGATAAAAATTTATATTTCAGAAACATCTATTAAACTACTTTTCTAAAATTTTAAATATTCAAATCTGTTTCATTTTAATATTTACTTTTATTCATTGTCAATATATAATTGAAACATCACACTACTTACAAATTATTTATTTATTTACAAATGTCGCACACTAATCCAATTATAGATTTTCATTTTTTAATTAATTAATAATAATAACAACAAATACTCTTTTATCACTTATATTTATTTTCATATTAATATTCACTCATGAACACAAAACAAATAACATAACCTTATATTCTTCTTCCTCATATGACATTTGTCCACATTTGTCGCCATTAAAGATTTTTCCATATATATTTCAAGAATTCTAGTGTGCACTGCTGTACAATACAAATTTTGTTTTTCATCACCTTGCATTCCCAGCAGTGAGCTCTCATTTTCAAAATTACTAGAATCTAGTAATTTTCGGATAAAATGTACGCTCGGAACAAATGCATCGTCGGCGAGATGTACCCGTCCCTGCCTAAGTGGTGTATTTTAGCACCAAAGTAAATAATCCGGTGGGGGAGGTTGAAAAAGTTTACCTGCTTTTTGTTTTACAAAAAACTTCAATTTTTTAACTGTACTAAGACAGGCAGTTACGCATCCTTTTAAAAGTGATCACTTACGTAAGGGTGAAGACCCATGCGAAGGAGTAGATTATCAGGGGAATAGAATAGAACAATGAGAAAAAACTTTCCATTGTGACCAATTATATGATTGGTCTATTGTAATCCACTGATAGCCTACACCGTCGTATGGAACTTCATCCTAAGGCCAGAGTTGTGTAGTGACGAAGCACTGGCGGCAACTGACCGGTGACCGTCATAGAACCAAAATAATATAACAATAATTATTATCAAAAAATACAGTAATACAGTAAATACAGTAATTAGGAATGTGTTCCTATCGGCCAGCTTGAAAAAAAGAGAGAGTGAGAAGGACAGTCCTAGGAGGGGGTTGGGGTGCCACTAATACGTGAAGTCAATGTATTTTATATCAGTCTGTTTAGTAGCACCCCAACCCCCCCCCCTAGGACTGTCCTCCTCACTCTCTCTTTTTTTCAAGCTGGCCGATAGGAACACATTGTTAATGTAATTACTGTATTTTTTGACAATAATTATTGTTATATTATTTCGGTTCTGTGACGGTCACCGGTCACTTGAGGTCAGGTGAATACTACCCACCTCTGTGTATCACTACAGTCTCCTATACAACCCTGAGCATGTTTACACCTATAAAAATAATAGTAAAGGTGTAAATATTTATTAAACCAATAAATCTAAAACTGATATTAAAATGTTTAAAGTGATGTAAGTAAAGAAAATTGGTTAAATCAGTAAAATTTGATCATATTAAAAAATTGATGTTTTTTGTAAAAATAAAAAAAGCAGGTCAACTTTTTCAACCTCCCTCACCTGATTACTTAATTTGGTGCTGAAATAGACCACGTAGGCTTGGTCCCGATCAAAAAACTTAAAAATTCGCAAAAGCCGCGATTCTAAATAATTACCGAAGTATTTTACCATGGTTTGTTACGGTATGTTACCTAGTAGTTTACGTCTTTATTTTGTTACATCCATGCATTTTTTGGGAGTGGGGGGTTATTTACGTATGTTACCTCATGTAGTATACTATGTAACATACGTAGAAAACCTCGAGTTACGCGTAACTTCCCATCACTGTAGACATAGACTGAAGCAACGTAGAAGTGATACTCAAAATGAGAATTTTCCTAGTGGGTTTTGTAACTACTCATCTCTGTGCATTAGCAGTACTCAATTCTGAACTTATATGTGACGCTCCGCGAGAGAAGGTACCTATCGCTGAGAAAGAAAACTTTAAAGGATGGACGGGCAAAGAGAAAGAAGAAAAATCGAGACGCTTAACATTCCCATGTTTAAAGCTTCATAACAAGAAAACTAATTGCAGGAATCAAATTTTGATTTTTGAAACTCAAAATGCAACTAAAAAACTATCAATTACCATAAAAAATTCAAAATAATTAATTGTTAATTTCATGGGACGGTCGTTCAAAGAAACATCAAAAAATGCGATACACTTAGTACGTCTAGGTTTGAAGCATTATAACAAAAAGTGTAATTAAAAAAAAAGTTTTTGAAATATGGAAATGAAAGAACAGCTCAAAAAGTATCTTTTAGCATAAAAAAAATAAAAATGGATTTTTTCCGCGATAGGTCCCTTCTCTCGCGGAGCGTCACATATATAGCTGTTAAAATATGCTTTACTGTATAAATTTCTGTTAAGTTAATGAGTTTCATATTCATAATATATTATTTTAAAGTGATTTTCACCAAAAAATGGTCTAAACAAGATTTATCCTTACAGCTAAAAAAATGAAATTTTTTCTAAAAAACGCTTTTTTTATCTAACTTTTTCAACCTCCCCCACCGGATTATTTGTTTTGGTGTTAAAATACACAGCCAGCTGTAACCGATCCATAATGCCCACTTCCTAGTTTCCTACATAAAGGCCTAAGCAGATAGAAATAGTGTACGGAACCAAAGCATGAGACAGAAAAGGACAGAAACAGTCTCTGTCCTTTATTATCTCATGCCCTGCTCCCGTAACCGTATTCATTGTGCTTTGGTCTTAAGTTACGTGAATATGTAACATATCTGTCAATACACGTAAAAAACGTTTAAAAAGTTTGCTTTAGTTCATACTGGAAGATATCAACTTTTTAATGTAAAAATCTTCAATTTTCATAGTGTTTTTCAGTTTTTTGTATTTTTCTCGAAATGCTTCCACTTTTTTTAAAAAATGTATAGGACATAAAAAGTGTACATTGATAAGATCTCCAACTTTTCTTTGAAGTGCTTTAAGGTTTTTTTATTATTTATCGAGATAATCGCGAAAAACGATAATTTTCAAATAATTTCCCATCCCTGGCTTCCGGCAGTAAACTTTTTCAGGGTCCCCCACCTAATTATTTGTTTTGGTGCTAAAATACACCACTTAGAGTTGGATCCGATTAAAAACTTTAAAATTCGGAAAAGTGACGATTCTGCAATATTACCATATTTTTTTATAAGGAAGAAATAAAAAATAGATTTAATCAATTTTAAAATGTGGACTGTAAATTTGACATGGAATCGACCATAATTAATAATTTTAAACGAAAGAATATATAAAAATTTTTAATTTTTACTTATATTATTGCATTTGAAATAAGAGCGCGTTATATTTCGTCCTATCAGGTTATCTCTAGTCAGTAGTTTAGGTTCATTCTAAAGTTTTTATTATAAATTACATCAAATTATATAAATTTGAGACCTTTTTACGTAAATAAAATAGTCTTTAATTGTAATCAATATTTGTAGTAATGTGATTTTAGTTATTAATTGAACTGTTTTTCTTGCATTTTCTTTCGAAATTCTCATTAAAAATTTCAAATAAGTGCGCTTTATATTTCGTCCAATCAGCGTACATCTAGTCAGTAGGTTAGGTTCATTCTAAAGTTTATTATAATTACATCAACTGATATCAATTTGAAACCTTCTATAAGTAAATAAAATACCCTTTAATTATAAGTATTTGTAGTTAGTGTGATTTTAATAATTATAATTGAACTGTTTTTTTAGCATTTCTTTTTGAAGTTCCGATTAAAAATATCAAATCAGGGCGCTCTATATTTCGGCCAATCAAGGCATATGTAGTTTTAAAGTTTTAGCCGCTTTCAAAACTTGCTCCACCGAGAGCAGCATAGATGATCCACAAAAAAACGCAATAGCATCGTCATCATTTGAAAATGTCGCTATAGAGCAAGTTAAAGGTGAACTATAACAAGAAAATAACTCGGCAAACGCATCTACAATTGAGAGCGGATCCTCCAAAGTTCTCTCTTCGAAAAACATCACATCGGGCAGATGGTAGCTTTTTTCCCATTATTTATAAATTTCCAAAAAGCCCGAGGATCAGAATTTATCCCGCCTTCAACACTTCTTATGTATAAATTGTGACTTTGTTTAATTCTATTATTTAATGACGAAGACAGTAGTTTAACTTGCGGGTTATAAATTTCCGGATTTGACTTACGTTTTTTCAGCATACTATGCTTCCGTTGTATATCACGAATAATACTAGCATTAAACCACGGTGGATATCGCTTTTTAGACTTGATATTGTCGTGAATTATGGGAATAAAAAGAAGGAAAATATTGTTAATTAGACTCATAAATTCGTCGCAGGCATGGTTAACGTCGATACCATGATTAAGAAAGGCCCAATCAATGGTTGTGAGATGCACATAAAGTCCGCTAAGGTTAGCTTTTTTAAAATTAAAGTTTATTTCGTCAGTAGCTGGTTCATGGTTGTTGAAAAAGGGAGATAAAGAGTACCTATAATTTAAGGCAAAGGATACATCAATATGAAGCGCTGGATGGTGTAAATCTTCAGGTACAAAGAAGGAGGTGCGCTCGCTCCACCAGACATTCACAATTCGAAAAAACAAGATCTAATAATCTATGATTAGAATTTAATATACCACTAAATTGAGTTAATCCATAAAATTGCATAAGATCAAAAGTAGCTTGAGATTTAGCATCAGTAGATACATTAGATAGAAAATCAAGAAAATAAGGACAGTTAAAATCTCATAATAAAATTAATTGATCACACGACAAGTAAAAAAAATCATCTTGAAATGCAAGCAAGAAATCTTTAAAGTCATTAATGGATATATCTGGTGGGATGTAAACAGCCATTAAAAAAAATTTTTAATGTAAATTTTATAATCTTAACTGCAACCATGTCAATTGATGGAAACCGATTCGATAATGCATTTCGGTCGACTATGGAAGCTTGAAATTTAGTATTTATCGCAATCAATACACCTCCCCCTCTCCCAATTAACCTATCCTTGCGAAAAACATTGAAAAGGCCAAGATCAAAATATTCATTGGAACTCACCTCGGGTTTCAACCATGACTCAGTAACGACAAAACAATCGTAATACACAAAATCAGGAAAACACTGAAAGTGATATACTTTAGAGTTCATTCCGCGTACATTCTGATACAAAATATGTAGCGACTTATCTACTTTTGATGAATCTTGACGATGGTTGGTTCTCCAAGACGAGTTCGAATCTTCAAATTGGTTTCGCCCTGAGTTACTCTGGCCATCATTTCCTGTTTGACACGTTGAAATTCCGATTGCTGGTACTTCGTGTGGTCGGGTGCGATGAAAATATCTTTGTGTTCTGGTGGTATTTGATTTAATTTTCGAAGGTCTTGATAAGCACTGCGGACCTGCAAGGCCATATTATTGTTTGATAAAATGACCTTAATTGGTCTAGGTTTACTTTGAGATTGATTAAAAGTTCCAATACGCCAAATTTTAATATTGTTAACCTCAATATTACCACAGAATGCATTAAAAAGGGACAAAATATTTGCTAAATCTATCTCATGCGAATTTTGACAGGAAGAAGGGTCAATGTCGCTCATTCCAAAAACCATTAAATTATTTTGTCTTCTTAAGCGGTCTTCCCATTCAGATAAACAGGTGTTGAAATTCGAAATATTTGAATTGTTACCTTCTTCATAATGAGCAATTCTAGTTTCCAGCTGATCAATCCTATTGTTTGTAGTCTGGACTGCTGTTTCACATACTTCTACCCTTGAAGTCAAAGTCTGTATATCTGACACCTATCTCTCTCTCAATTTGTTATGTTCATCAACAATTAGGCTTCGCAAATCATCAAGAGAAAAAGTGGCAGTAGCCGCAGTGCTTGAAATCAAACTTGAGGGTGTAGAGGTGTTTGGTGCCAAGACTGACGAGGCAATGTTACTAGGACCCGCAATTGTAGGAGAAGGAGGTCCACAGCATTTTTTATATCCTCCGTTTGAACCACAGAAGTTTTATTTGCACATGATATATGATATGTCACTGAGCAGACAGGGCATTTAGTAATTGCATTGACTGCTTTGGTCTTGCACGAGAAACAGAGAGTGTTATCGATGTTAGTGTTAGTCATGATAACAAGAGATTCCGACATACCAGGTAGACTTGGCACGTTCGTGTTATGACTCATTGTGAAGGGCTATACTATTCACACAAACACTGTACAGTGAATTCCAAAAAGAAAACTCACTTTTAAGCCAAAAAGAAAAATACTCAGATTCACATTCCTAAGTATCCAAATAAAAAGTCATAAAAGCCAAAGGGCGTGTGGCGTGTAAGAACTCCCGAGTCAAGCAATAAAATAACACACTAAAAACACCGCTCCAAAAAAAATAACTTTTCCAGTCAATTTTTCACGTTAACCAAGTCAACGAGAAGAAACACAAAAAAGGTTCAAAACGGTTGATAAGTGGCAAAAAACGGTCAAGACACATTAACGAGCTATAAGGATCAACCAAGTGTCCTTATGCCGCAAAAAAGAGCACCAAACTAGCACAAAAAACTCAGAAAATTGACCAAACTCAGCTCAGCCAAAAACCGCGTGCTACTCAAACGCCGCCATTTTAATATTGCCATTGCGCGTTATATTCAACTTGCCAAAAAACGAAAATTCCATCAATTTTTACCTCGACAAAAATATTTGGCAAATTACACTAAAAAATTTTCAGCCAAATATCAATAATTTTCCCTATTTCTGGATCTAATTTCAAACTTTTTCATCTAGTTATGATAAAACTTCAACAAAAATTGAGCCATTGCGCGTTATATTCAACTTGCCAAAATACGAAATTTCCATCAATTTTTGCCTCGCCAGAAATATTTGGCAAAATACACTAAAAAATTTTCAGCCAAATATCAATAATTTCCCTTATTTCTAGATCTAAATTGAAACTTTTTTATCTAGTAATGATTAGTATTCAACAAAAATTGAGCTATTGCGCGTTGTATTCAACTTGCCAAAAAACGAAATTTCCATCAATTTTTGCCTCGCCAGAAATATTTGGCAAAATACACTAAAAAATTTTCAGCTAAATATCAATAATTTTTTATATTTCTGGATCTAGTTTCAAACTTTTTTATCTAGTTATGATCAAAATCCAACAAAAATTGAGCCATTGCGCGTTATATTCAACTTGCCAAAAAACGAAATTTCCATCAATTTTTGCCTCGCCAGAAATATTTAGCAAAATACACTAAAAATTTTCAGCCAAATATCAATAATTTTCCCTATTTCTGGATCTAATTTCAAACTTTTTCATCTAGTTATGATCAAAATTCAACAAAAATTGAGCCATTGCGCGTTATATTCATCTTGCCAAAATACGAAATTTCCATCAATTTTTGCCTTGCCAGAAATATTTGGCAAAATACACAAAAAAATTTTCAGCCAAATATCAATAATTTCCCTTATTTCTAGATCTAATTTGAAACTTTTTCATCTAGTATTGATCAGTATTCAACAAAAATTGAGCTATTGCGCGTTATATTCAACTTGCCAAAAAACGACATTTCCATAAATTTTTGCCTCGCCAGAAATATTTGTCAAAATACACTAAAAAATTTTCAGCTAAATATCAATAATTTTTTATACTTCTGGATCTAGTTTTAAACTTTTTTATCTAGTTATGATCAAAATTCAACAAAAATTAAGCCATTGCGCGTTATATTCAACTTGCCAAAAAACGAAATTTCCATCAATTTTTGCCTCGCCAGAAATATTTGGCAAAATACACTAAAAATTTTCAGCCAAATATCAATAATTTTTCCTATTTCTGGATCTAATTTCAAACTTTTTTATCTAGTTATGATCAAAATTCAAGAAAAATTGGGCTATTGCGCGTTATTTTCAACTTGCCAAAAAACGAAAATTCCATCAATTTTTGCCTCGACAAAAATATTTGGCAAATTATACTAAAAAATTTTCAGCCAAATATCAATAATTTTCCCTATTTCTGGATCTAATTTCAAAATTTTTCATCTAGTTATGATCAAAATTCAAGAAAAATTGAGCCATTGCGCGTTATTTTCAATTTGCCAAAAACGAAATTTCCATCAATTTTTGCCTTTCCAGAAATATTTAGCAAAATACACTAAAAATTTTCAGCCAAATATCAATAATTTTCCCTATTTCTGGATCTAATTTTAAACTTTTTTATCTAGTTATGATCAAAATTCAACAAAAATTAAGCCATTGCGCGTTATATTCATCTTGCCAAAATACGAAATTTCCATCAAATTTTGCCTTACCAGAAATATTTGGCAAAATACACTGTCATGTCACCATGACTATTAATTAATTAATTAATTAATATTTAATTAATATTTTAATCACATTTTAGTGCAATAAATAATACAAATTTGTGTTGTTTTATGTTTACACAATTAACTTTTATTTAGTGAAGCGGACAAACAATTAGTTAAGTATAAATTATTAAATCATTATATTTGGTTTGTTTAAACAAATAATTGGATTGTTTAAACAAATTAAAATTAAAACAATTGCTTTATATTGAAACCACACATATTGACGAGTTTATTTAAATAAATAAATTGTTTAAACAAATAAACAAATTCAAATAAACAATTAAACGATGTTTATAATTTATATAGAAATAACCTTGAAATAAATTACAGAAATAATTATCAATTTTATTTTGATTGTTTAAACAAATAAATAAATTGTTTAAACAAATTGAAATAAACAATTAAACGATGTTTATGGTTTCTATAGAGATGACCTTGAAATTGATTACAGAAATAACGATTGATTTTGTCTGATTTGTTTAAACAAATAAATAAATTGTTTAAACAAATTAAAATAAACAATTAAACAATGTACATGGTTTCAATAGAAATAATCTTGAAATTAATTACAGAAATAACGATTGATTTTGTCTGATTTGTTTAAACAAATAAATAAATTGTTTAAACAAATTAAAATAAACAATTAAACAATGTAAATGGTTTCAATAGAAATAATCTTCAAATTGATTACAGAATAATAATTGATTTTGTCTAAATTTGTTTAAACAAATAAAATTGATTGTTTAAACAAATTTAGTTAACTGAACACTAGATGTCTACTAGCAAAATAATTAGTTATTAAATATTTATCTCTTTATAAAATAACAAATGTAAACTTATTGTTTAAACAAATATAATTCTTGTAATAAACGAATTCATAATCAGCGTTATCAACAATTATGTTATTTTCTCAACGCACACCTGTTTTAAATAATTACACGAATAAATCATGTATTTATTAATTTGGTTAATTGAAAAGATAGAGATTGTTTTTCTCTTGGTAAATCTGAAATGAGTTCAACACAAAGAAGAAGACGTGCAAGGCTGCAACACATAGAAGAAAACCTACACAGATACAACACACAGAAAATGACGCGCAACGGGCCCGCTGTGCCTTCAGCATCTCGTACTCCAAAAACTGTGCATTTTTTAGACAAAGGGTCTGTGCCTCCAGCATCCTCGTACTCTAAAAACTGTGCTTTTTTCAAACAAAGGAACTGTGCCCTATTATGCAGCATAACGAAAAATGTGCCGAAAACGAAATAAGGTGCCTCGCTACTCAAAAACTGTGCCTTTTTCTAGACTATAAATATCGAGCGACTTTTTAGTCAGCAGTTCAGTTTGAGTTCAGTTTTCGATTCAGTTCAATCATCAAGAGAGATCGAAACAAGTATTTTCCGGAGTCATTCAACTAGTTTAATCAGAAGTTAGATTAAAACAAGTGTTTTTTTTTGAGTCAATTATTAAAGTTGAAATTTGGAGTCATAAACGAGAGCCGTTGGAAGAAAATTGCAGTACCAGCTACTATCGAGAACAAGCCTTACGCAGTGCCAACCGTAAACTTTTTGCTGAGGACATCAATTGCAGGAATTTACTACCTCTATTCACGGACACGCCATTTGAGTCGGAAGGTCTTCTAGCCCACTTAAACTCATAAAAAGGTAACAATAATTCAAAAAATCCCAAAAAGATAGAAAAACCAAGAATCTTCGAAAATAATGTATATGAAGAAATTCTAATAGTAAACTCTTGTTACAGATTTCGAATCTTCAAAATCCATTAAAACCATTTGGAAAACAATTTCAAATTTACAATTAACCAAAAGATTTCTTCTTGTTATAATAAATATCGTTTAAATGTACCTTTGTGTATTTATTTGACTGGCCTCATCCCTGCGACGGTTATTTAGTTAACCTAGCTAAATCGAGGAACATTAGGGAAATAGTTTCGTTCTTAGCTTTAGAAAATCTATTAATTCCTTTTTTTTTTGAATAATAATATTAATAATAAAATTAACAATATTAGGGACGTAACAGGACGAATCTTAATTTTGGTGCATCGGCCGTGTTGAACCAGTCATTTAAGTTAGCAAGGTTACATGAACATATCAAATATTAGCATTTCTTCAATATTTAAAACAAATAATTATTTACTTTTTTTTGGAAGAATTTTGAAAATTTATTAATCCGTTTCTTTCAGCATTTCTTGTGTTTTATATCATATTTTTTCCTTGACATTGACAAATTTTCTTTTACTTAAGTGAAAGTGATAAAAAAATAACGTAAAAGAATTTTTGTCTGCTTAGAATACTGTACATTTGTTTATAACCGTTAGTCTCCTTTTGGGTTGTACGTTCGAAATTATAGAACGGCCACCATTGCACAAAGGGTAGGAGCCGAATTTAAACAAATTAGGACGGTAGCTATACTTCGCGTGCTCGCAAGCTCTGGCTTTCCTTAATAAAATAATCGGTTTCTCCGATTAACCTTGTTGTAAGTGTGTAGCCACTTGAACAAGTGAGGAGGATTAAAATAAAGTGAAAACACAAAAATTGTAACGCGATCATTGTTTACACCCGTCAATTTTAATAGTGCGTGAACACACGAGATAACACAACAAATTACACCTTATCTCTTATTTCAAAAAGAATTTTCATTTTAAATAAGGTTAAAAAACAAAATAAATAAATAAATAAAAAAAAAAAAAAATTAAGACAATTAGAAAACATTAATAAACAAATGTATTCTTATTAAAATAAAAGCAGTATTTAAAATTTTTATTTTCTTTTTACATAACTTTAAAGAAATAAACATTTCAATAGACAAGTTAACAAGAATAATTATAAATAAAATAAAATAAAAATAATATGTTCATTTAAAAGCTATCAATATTTTCCTTTTCGAAATATATTTTCTATGTAAAACTTCGAATCTTACACTAGTATATTATTTGCATATTTTACATTTTTACTTAATTTTACATATTTTACACGAATTAACTTGTTATTTGAAATGATTTTTACAAATGTCTTATGAAGCAGACCCAGCAATAACTCGTAATAAAAGTAGAAACAACCCCGAATTAGCAAAGGAAGTAAATAAAAATAATAGATCTGCTTTTCAAGATAAAAAACAACGAACCGACAAAAAATTTAATTCTACTCTGACCACTAAACAACTCAAAACTGACTCACCACATCCAGATAAAAGCGTAATAATTAGTGGTAGTAGTAAAATTGACGAAGAATCAATCCTTTTTGATCCTGAACTATCAAAGGACTCTTTTGTAAATTCAACATTTAATCCGAACGACTCGACAGTAATTGATAACGGAGACAAAACATTATTAGCCGATAATAAGGACAAAAATAAATCCGAAACTGAATCAGAATCAGAACCAGACTCTTAAGATCTCGATATTGATAATTTAGAAAAATCAATCTCTAATAAAAAAGATATTTTAAAACCTTTACTTAAAAATAAGAACAAAGATAAAGTAAAATCGTTATTATTTAATTATTCTGATCACGATCTAATTTATCAACCCTTAACAATAAATCATCAACAACAACAAACAATGGCTGTTTCTAATAATCAAACAATTTCGTTACGCGATGCATTAGAATTAATACCTACTTTTACCGGTGATAACATTTCCTTAGATCAATTTATCTCAGCATGCACCGAAGCAAAAGACATGCTACCAACAACTGCGGAAGCAAATTTAACAAAACTAATTAAAACAAAAATCAGGGGTGAAGCAAAACAATGCTTACTAGATGAAACGTATAATAGCATCAATGACCTTATTGATAGTTTAAAAAATGTTTATTCTCCAAACAAATCGATTTATCAACTCCAAGGCGAATTGGGAAGCATTTATCAATGGGAAAACGAAAAAGTGATTTCTTACGGGACTAGGATTCGAGAATTAGGAAATAAAATATTAGATACTCATAGGCGGATTAATCAAGGCGAAGAAGATGAAAATTTTCTTGAAGGATTAAAAAAAGACATACTGGATTGTTTCATGAGAGGACTTAAATCAGACATAGAATCAAGATTAAGCAATAAGGAACCAGCGACATTTATAAATGCTATAAACGAAGCAATTGAAATAGAAAGAAAATTAGCAGCTACATTAGCGTTACGATCATCTAATAGGAACAGAGACGAAAGACAGGAATCAAAACGGGATAAAGTTCATACTGTTCAAAATGATTTAACATGTCAAATATGTAACAAAAAAGGTCACAGCGCCCTTTTCTGTCGTCAATGAAACCAAAATACTAATTTTAATAATAGAAATCCTACACAAACTTTTAATAATTTTAACAGACAACAATATAGTAATAAATTTCCACAAAATCTAGCTAACCAACAACAACAATATCCAAATCAAAGAAACTTTAATCAACAACATCAAATTCAGTGGCAGCCTCGTCAAGACAGAGGATTTTCTGAACAAACAAATAATAGACCATACCAAAATATGTTTAATCAAAGAAATAATTCAAATAACTTCAATCCTCCGTATTCGAATCGAATTCAAGTAGAATGCTTATATTGTAAAAAACCAGGACACACTATTAGTGAATGTCGAAAAAGAATATACAACAACCAACAACAACTTCAACAATATCAACCTCAAACACAGCAATATCAAAGTCAAAATCAACAACCTCAACAAAACCAACAACAGCAACAATTTAGTCAACAACAACAACAACCACAATCATCTAGATTTCAACCGCGAAACGCAAGAAACCAGGGAAACTCCAAACCCCTCCCCACTCCGGGTGCAGCTCGGGAGGCTCAACAATAAAGGAAAATGCACCTAAACTGAAAGCAAAAGAATTAAAAGAAGTAAAAATAAATATTAGTTCCGAAAAACCAATTCCTTCAATTATTACCGAAATAAATGGTTTAAAAGAACCAGCACGTATGATGGTAGACACTGGAGCAGGTAGAAATTTAATAAAATTAAGTATTGTTGATCATACAATTGAGATTAAACAAGATGAATTATTGCGACTTACAGGAATTAATAATCTTCCAGTTTATACCCTAGATAAAATAACATTAAATATTTTTGGTTTTCCAACTATCTTTCATTTAATCCCCAATAGCGTCCCAATAGAAGAAGATGGTGTCTTAGGATCAGAATTTTTTATCAATAATAACGTTAATATTAATTATGCATTAAAATGTTTAGAAATTGAAGGTCAAAAATACTTTTTTCAAAAAGAAGAATCAATATTAAATACTGAAAGTATTAATCAAAATTACTTAACCTCAATTGAAGAACCACACTTTGATAATTGCCAAATTAATAACATTAATGGCGAAGATAGAACCGAACAAATCAAAAAATTACTTCGACTGGACCATTTAGACTCAAGAGAATTATCACATGTAGAAGAGTTGGTTAAAAAACATGCAGATCGATTTCAATTACCTGACGAACCACTTGAAGCCACACCTCTTTTAGTACATTCAATTCCTACTACTGACGAACGCCCAATAATGACTAAACAATACAGATTTCCTCTAGTACATAAAGAAGAAATTACCAGACAAGTAAATGAACTTTTAAAGAACAAAATTATTAAACCATCTCAATCACCATATAATACACCTATCTTTCTTGTACCCAAAAAATTAGATTCTCAAGGTCGACGAAAATGGAGAATGGTTTTAGACTTTAGGAAATTAAATGAAAAGACGGTTTCAGACAATTTTCCTATACCCAGCATTCTAGAAATACTAGATCAAATTTCTAACGCTAAATATTTTTCGGTATTCGATCTTGCAAATGGATTTCATCACATACCAATGGATCCAAAAGACTCGCATAAAACAGCATTTTCAACCCCTTATGGACACTACGAATTTGATAGAATGCCTTTTGGTTTAAAGAATGCCCCAAGCACATTTCAACGACTTATAAACATTACTTTAGATGGACTAATCGAAGATGATCTCTTTGTTTATCTAGATGACATAGTTATTTACTCAGAAACTTTGGAAGAACATGAAGCTAAAATTAACAGACTTATGGAACGTCTACGGTATGCAAATTTACGTTTACAACCAGATAAATGCGAATTTCTTAAATCTGAAATAACATATTTAGGACACATTATTGATAAAAACGGAGTTAGACCAGACCCCAAGAAAGTAGAAGCAGTTAAAGAATTCCCAATCCCTAAAAACGAAAAGAACATTAAACAATTTTTAGGTTTAGCCGGATATTACAGAAGATTTATTGAAGGATTTTCCAAAATAACAACACCTCTGACTCAGTTATTAAAGAAAGATACACCATTTCAATGGACAGAAAAACATCAAATTGCGTTTAATACTTTAAAAGAAAAATTATGCGAAGAACCATTATTACAACGACCGGATTTTACTCAACCATTTGTACTTACTACGGACGCATCAGGATATGCAATCGGAGGCATACTTTCCCAAGGAAAAATAGGACAAGACAAACCTATAGCATATACATCGCGTACACTTAATGATAGCGAAAGAAAATTTGATACATATGAAAAAGAAGCTTTAGCCATTGTTTATTGCGTACATCACTTCAGACCGTATCTTTTTGGAAGAAAATTTACTTTGGTCACAGACCATAAACCATTAGTTTGGTTTCAAAACACAAAAGATCCTTGTTCACGAGTTACCCGATGGAGATTGAAATTATCGGAATACGAATTTGACGTTGTCTACAAAGCAGGCAAATCAAATGTGAATGCAGATGCACTATCACGTAATCGAATTGATTTAAATGAATCAAACAATTTACCTAAAAACAAAATAAATTATACTAACTTCCAACAATATAATAAAAACAGTTATTACTATGAAGAAACAGATACAGAAAATACAAGTGAAGAAGAATCAGATGAAGAAGACTCATACTACGAATATTCAAGTTCTAGTAGTGAAACTAGTGAAGAATCAGACGACGATTTTCTCGATGAAGTAGAAATAAACGAAGAAAAAACTGAAGAAAAAGAAGAAACAAATAAGGACTTTAAAGAAGAAACAAACAAAGAATCAGATAAAAGAAATTTATTCACAGGATCTGACAATCAAGGAAAATATGAAATCAAAAACGATGAAAATAAAGATATAAAAAATATACATGTTGAAAATAAGAAACAAGAAAATGAAGAAAAACCAATTCCACGAAATCTGAAAACAAATGACTTGGTAACAAAAACCCAAACAGAAGAACAAACCACTAAAAACTTTGTAACAAAAAATTATGAAGAAAATAATACAACTCAAAGTAAAAAATATACAAATTCCAAAATAAATGCTATGGTAACAAGAAACCAAGCAAGAAAACAAGAGAATCAAAATAATACAAACATAGAAAAAAGCGAAAAATCAACAAATATGAAGAATAACCAACCTAAAACCCCTTCGTCTCTACAAAGAGAAAGGCAAAGAAAAGGAGAGAATTATTCTATCATAAGAAAAAAGAAACAAACGTTAAGCGAATATATAACAGAAAGCGAAGAATCAACAAATATGAAGAATAACCAACCTACAAAACCTTTACCTCTTCAAAGAAAAAGAGGAAGGCCAAGAAAAGGAGAGAATCATTCTGTCATAAAAAAGAAGAAATCAGCTATTAAAAAATCGAAGAAGTTTAGGAAAGCGCAAAAAGACTCTTTAGATTCAGATCCAGAATTTACAACGAAACCATTAATAAACAAAAAAAAAAAAAAAAAACGAAGTCCTAAATCAGAAACATCAAGTGAAGAATACCTTTTCTCAGAAGACAGTGAAGAAGACACATTAAACGAAATATTAGAGGATAAAGAAAAAGAAGATTTACATCATTCATCGGATACAGAAAACCGACCACCACCAGAGCCCCCACCTGCAGAAATAAACATGCCGGATGGACAATTGATTAGAAACAACAATATTGTAGAATGCCGCGATCAACTTACTATGCGTAAGGATAATTACGTTTATTTCACCTCAATTACTGGAGAACCCAGGGACAATGGATCAAAAGCCCTTTCTAAAAGAAACGAATTACCAAAATTAAAAAATTTATGTTTAGGAGAAGTTCACGAATATCGTCGTGGTAATCAGTATCATTTTGTATTACCAATTGAATCAGAAATTAAACTTAATCTTACGGACAAACTTAAATATATTAAAGCTTCAATTAATTCTTTATTTATAAAAGCTAAAGAGTTGAAAATTCGTTCACTTAGCATTGCAAAAACTTCTGAAATTAATCATATAACATGGAATGAAATTCTAGGGATTATTAATACTATTCTTGAAAATTCATCAATTAAAGTTGTTATCTGTTTAGGAATAATAAAATACGCTACTAAAGAACAACAAGAACAATTAATAGAGGAAGCTCATTCTTCAGCACTAGGGGGTCACAAAGGAGTTCCAAAAACTTATAATCGTATTCGTCAGAATTTTTATTGGCAAAATATGAAATTAGCTGTACAAAAATATATACAATCATGCTTAAAATGTCAAATTAAAAAATTAGTAAGAGTTAAAACAAAAAATCCTATGGTCATCACAGATACGCCAGGCACAGCATTTGAGAAAGTCTCAATGGATATAGTAGGACCTTTACCTGTAACAGAGAAACAAAACGAATATATATTAACCATTCAAGATAATTTTACTAAATATTCTTTAGCTATTGCACTACCAAATGCTCTTGCAAGTACAATTGCGGATGCATTTGTTAAAAAATTTATTTGTATATTTGGCTCCCCAAAAGCTGTTCTTACCGATCAAGGACGAAATTTTCTTAGTGTTCTTATTAGAAATTTAGCAAAAAGATTTCGAATTAGACAATTCAAAACAACTGCCTTCCACCCTTAATCCAACGGATCTCTTGAAAGATCACATCATGTTCTTGCAGAATATTTAAAACAATTCGTAGACAAAACTTCTGAATGGGACGACTGGCTTGAACTAGCCACATTTTCTTATAATACTAGTATACACGAAGGAACACGTTGCACTCCATATGAATTAGTTTTTGGTAAATTAGCAAGATTGCCATCCAGCGAACCACCTGAAGACATCGAAAAACTCGAAACTTACGATGAATACTTAATTAAACTAGTAACTAAACTACACGAAATTAGAGGAATAGCCAAAGAACATATTGTTGCAGCAAAAGAAAAATCAAAAATTTATTATGACAGAAAAATCAACCCACAAGATTTTAAACTTGATGACGAAGTATTTTTATTAAGCGGACCAAAACCAAAGAAATTAGGAGACCAATATTCAGGACCACATAAAGTTTTAGATATTTTAGGCAAAGGAAACGTTAAAATAGAAATAAAAAATAAACCAAAGGTTGTACATGTAAATAGATTGAAGGAATCAAGAATAAATTCAAACACACATAAGTAAAACTAAAAATTCAAAAACAAGTAATAGAACATACCACACATCTAAGAAGTAATAAAAATTATACTTTTAACTTCAAAATATTAGTATTTTTCCCAAATAAATATCGTTTTCTTTGTTCTTTTCCTTTTTCTTTCATAAAAACTCACCTCTCTTAATTAGAAATACTCTTAGTAGAAAAGTAAAACGACGACTGAAACCCTTTAGAGACATTTCTTATTTTCCTTCTACTTTTCCCTTTTTCCCTACTTTTTTGGCAAAGTTAAAATTCTCAAGGATTTCAACAAAAATCAAAGATTCTCAAAACACAAAAGTTCTCTTCACAGTTTGAAAATAGATGAAAGTACTCCTTTTTTTCTGTTACGTCTTTTAAGTCAAAGTTGAGTGGACACAGCACGTCCAAGAGGAAAAATCGAGAGATAATAAAAAAAAAACAGCTCTCGCAGACCAGTCCTTACCTTACCCCTAATAAAGTAATAAATCTACTCACCATTGACGCTTCACCTTTCGCTCCTCTAAAATGCATGTTTACATCTTTACAGTTTTCTCCTTTCCTTTTTTTTTTCTCTCTCTTTCGCTTTTTCTAAAATGACTTGTTCATGAAAATACAAGAATTCACCATCCGAATTTCTCGCTACAAATATAACTTAGTACAATTTAGCGAGAACTTCTGAAACAGAAACTTCATAAAAAAAGAGCATGAAAATTACCTTCTCAATAAATATAATCATTTATATTTTTGATATCACTGTCTAAAAAAAAAAAAAAAAAAAAATATATATATATATATATATAAAGAATAGAACGATTGAATGAAGCAACATAAAGTAATCAGTTTTATATTTTATGCATGAAATTAAATGAATAAGACAAAAACGCATGTATAATTAAAATAGAAGAATAACTTACCTTTACTCATATTGTATTGCATTTTTCTAAATAGTAGTTGCGTGTATGTTCCAGAAAATGGCTGCGCAAATTCGTGTTATCAATGTTGATACCATTAATAGCCCTGCACAATTGTTAAACGAACTTTCCATAGAGTATGATTTTTCTACGCCTGAATATGAGATGGAAAAAGTCCCATTCATATTAGCACCGAGATATAGAGCAAATCGTAGATTATTCAAAAATGCAGTAGAATTCTTTACAATTAGTAGTGAAGTTTCTACTAAAAAAGAAGCAAAGCAGAACGCGGCGCGGAAAATGCTAATAGAATTGAACCGAAATTTCATATTCAGCGAACAGAATGGATTGCATGAACCTCAATTAGACATTGATATCGAAAATCGAACAATATTATTTAAATGGACAGGCGCATGCGAGCGATGTTTCGTTAGAGGGCATAGCATTTACGTATGCCGAGGGCCTATTATGAATAAAAACTTAAGATAATAATTTGATTAATATACTTGTATAGACTTATATTTTCCTTTTTTTTTCTCTTTATTTTAAATTTAGATGTTACCTGTAGAAAATAACATTGAAACTGGAGAAGAGGGTAACGGATTAAAAAGCGCCTTCATTGTAAGAAGAATTTTATCACTTTTTTACTGTACTGTAAAATGTACTGATTTAACAGTATTTTATAATGATTATAGCGAAGAATTAATATGTGAAAATTGTTACGAGAACAAAGTTTCGGACCAAGGAAAAATATTCTGTAGAATTTTTTACCCTATCCATTTTCCTATAAAAAATATTACCGACTTATATTGCAAAAGATGTCAAATACAATTATTTGGAATAATAATTCGAGCGAATTCGTGCAGAGAATGAAACGTCTTCATTTTAAAACTCCCAAAAATTTACCATGCAGATCTCCAAGGCATCTGTCCTGTTTATGATCCCAGGTACAGTGAAGCCTATGAACTCAATGGAGAAGAATACGATTCCGAGGCCGAAACTGTCATACTCGAATAGAATAACATAAATTTACAGACTTAAAGAATATATAATTATAAAAATATCCTCAAACTTATATCGACAATTCCGACTAACTTCGTTCTCCGATATTGTCGATTTTTCAAGGGGGGGAGGTGTCATGTCACCATGACTATTAATTAATTAATTAATTAATATTTAATTAATATTTTAATCACATTTTAGTGCAATAAATAATACAAATTTGTGTTGTTTTATGTTTACACAATTAACTTTTATTTAGTGAAGCGGACAAACAATTAGTTAAGTATAAATTATTAAATCATTATATTTGGTTTGTTTAAACAAATAATTGGATTGTTTAAACAAATTAAAATAAGAAATTAAGTAATGTTTATCATTCGACAATTGCTTTATATTGAAACCACACATATTGACGAATTTATTTAAATAAATAAATTGTTTAAACAAATAAACAAATTGTTTAAACAAATTGAAATAAACAATTAAACGATGTTTATAATTTATATAGAAATAACCTTGAAATAAATTACAGAAATAATTATCAATTTTATCTTGATTGTTTAAACAAATAAATAAATTGTTTAAACAAATTGAAATAAACAATTAAACGATGTTTATGGTTTCTATAGAGATGACCTTGAAATTAATTACAGAAATAACGATTGATTTTGTCTGATTTGTTTAAACAAATAAATAAATTGTTTAAACAAATTAAAATAAACAATTAAACAATGTACATGGTTTCAATAGAAATAATCTTCAAATTGATTACAGAATAATAATTGATTTTGTCTAAATTTGTTTAAACAAATAAAATTGATTGTTTAAACAAATTTAGTTAACTGAACACTAGATGTCTACTAGCAAAATAATTAGTTATTAAATATTTATCTTTTTATAAAATAACAAATGTAAACTTATTGTTTAAACAAATATAATTCTTGTAATAAACGAATTCATAATCAGCGTTATCAACAATTATGTTATTTTCTCAACGCACACCTGTTTTAAATAATTACACGAATAAATCATGTATTTATTAATTTGGTTAATTGAAAAGATAGAGATTGTTTTCCTCTTGGTAAATCTGAAATGGGTTCAACACAAAGAAGAAGACGTGCAAGGCTGCAACACATAGAAGAAAACCTACACAGATACAACACACAGAAAATGACGCGCAACGGGCCCGCTGTGCCTTCAGCATCTCGTACTCCTAAAACTGTGCCTTTTTTAGACAAAGGGTCTGTGCCTCCAGCATCCTCGTACTCTAAAAACTGTGCTTTTTTCAAACAAAGGAACTGTGCCCTATTATGCAGCATAACGGAAAATGTGCCGAAAACGAAATAAGGTGCCTCGCTACTCAAAAACTGTGCCTTTTTCTAGACTATAAATATCGAGCGACTTTTTAGTCAGCAGTTCAGTTTGAGTTCAGTTTTCGATTCAGTTCAATCATCAAGAGAGATCGAAACAAGTATTTTCCGGAGTCATTCAACTAGTTTAATCAGAAGTCAGATTAAAACAAGTGTTTTTTTTGAGTCAATTATTAAAGTTGAAATTTGGAGTCATAAACGAGAGCCGTTGGAAGAAAATTGCAGTACCAGCTACTATCGAGAACAAGCATTACGCAGTGCCAACCGTAAACTCTTTGCTAAGGACAACAATTGCAGGAATTTACTACCTCTATTCGCGGACACGCCATTTGAGTCGGAAGGTCTTCTAGCCCACTTAAACTCATAAAAAGGTAACAATAATTCAAAAAATCCCAAAAAGATAGAAAAACCAAGAATCTTCGAAAATAATGTATATGAAGAAATTCTAATAGTAAACTCTTGTTACAGATTTCGAATCTTCAAAATCCATTAAAACTATTTGGAAAACAATTTCAAATTTACAATTAACCAAAAGATTTCTTCTTGTTATAATAAATATCGTTTAAATGTACCTTTGTGTATTTATTTGACTGGCCTCATCCCTGCGACGGTTATTTAGTTAACCTAGCTAAATCGAGGAACATTAGGGAAATAGTTTCGTTCTTAGCTTTAGAAAATCTATTAATTCCTTTTTTTTTGAATAATAATATTAATAATGAAATTAACAATATTAGGGACGTAACAACACTAAAAATTTTCAGCCAAATATCAATAATTTTTCCTTTTTCTGGATCTAATTTCAAACTTTTTTATCTAGTTATGATCAAAATTCAAGAAAAATTGGGCTATTGCGCGTTATTTTCAACTTGCCAAAAAACGAAAATTCCATCAATTTTTGCCTCGAAAAAAATATTTGGCAAATTATACTAAAAAATTTTCAGCCAAATATCAATAATTTTCCATACTTCTGGATCTAATTTCAAAATTTTTCATCTAGTTATGATCAAAATTCAAGAAAAATTGAGCCATTGCGCGTTATTTTCAATTTGCCAAAAAACGAAAATCCCATCAATTTTTGCCTAGCCAGAAATATTTGGCAAAATACACTAAAAAGTTTTCAGCCAATTATCAATAATTTTCCCTATTTCTGGATCTAATTTCAAACTTTTTCATCTAGTTATGATCAAAATTCAATAAAAATTGAGCCATTGCGCGTTATATTCAACTTGCCAAAAAACGAACTTTCCATCAATTTTTGCCTCCCCAGAAATATTTAGCAAAATACACTAAAAATTTTCAGCCAAATATCAATAATTTTCCCTATTTCTAGATCTAATTTGAAACTTTTTCATCTAGTAATGATCAGTATTCAACAAAAATTGAGCTATTGCGCGTTATATTCAACTTGCCAAAAAACGACATTTCTATAAATTTTTGCCTCGCCAGAAATATTTGGCAAAATAAACTAAAAAATTTTTAGCCAAATATCAATAATTTCCCTTATTTCTAGATCTAATTTGAAACTTTTTCATCTAGTAATGATCAGTATTCAACAAAAATTGAGCTATTGCGCGTTATATTCAACTTGCCAAAAAACGACATTTCTATAAATTTTTGCCTCGCCAGAAATATTTGGCAAAATACACTAAAAAATTTTCAGCTAAATATCAATAATTTTCCCTATTTCTGGATCTAATTTCAAACTTTTTCATCTAGTTATGGTCAAAATTCAAGAAAAATTGAGCCATTGCGCATTATTTTCAATTTGCCAAAAAACGAAAATACCATCAATTTTTGCCTAGCCAGAAATATTTGGCAAAAAACACTATAAAGTTTTGAGCCAAATATCAATAATTTTCCCTATTTCTGGATCTAGTTTCAAACTTTTTTATCTAGTTAGGATCAAAATTCAACAAAAATTGAGCCATTGCGCGTTATATTCAACATGCCAAAAAACGAAATTTCCATCAATTATTGCCTCGCCAGAAATATTTGGCAAAATACACTAAAAATTTTCAGACAAATATCAATAATTTTCCCTACTTCTAAATCTAATTTGAAACTTTTTTATCTAGTAATGAACAGTATTCAACAAAAATTGAGCTATTGCGCGTTATTTTCAACTTGCCGAAAAACGAAATTTCCATCAATTTTTGCCTCGCCAGAAATATTTGGCAAAATACACTAAAAAATTTTCAGCTAAATATCAATAATTTTTTATATTTCTGGATCTAGTTTCAAACTTTTTTATCTAGTTATGATCAAAATTCAACAAAAATTGGGGTATTTACGCGTTATATTCCACTTGCCAAAAAACGAAATTTCCATCAATTTTTGCCTCGCCAGAAATATTTGGCAAAATACATTAAAAAATTTTCAGCTAAATATCAATAATTTTTCCCTATTTCTAGATCTAATTTGAAACTTTTCCATCTACTTAGGATCAAAATTCAAGAAAAGTTGAGCCATTGCGCGTTATTTTCAACTTGCCAAAAAACGAAAATTCCATAAATTTTTGCCTCGACAAAAATATTTGGCAAATTACACTATAAAATTTTCAGCCAAATATCAATAATTTTCCCTATTTCTGGATCTAATTTCAAAATTTTTCATCTAGTTATGATCAAAATTCAAGAAAAATTGAGCCATTGCGCGTTATTTTCAACTTGCCAAGAAACGAAAATTCCATCAATTTTTGCCTCGACAAAAATATTTGGCGAATTACACTTAAAAATTTTCAGCCAAATATCAATAATTTTCCCTATTTCTGGATCTAATTTCAAAATTTTTCATCTAGTTATGATCAAAATTCAAGAAAAATTGAGCCATTGCGCGTTATTTTCAACTTGCCAAAAAACGAAAATCCCATCAATTTTTGCCTCGCCAGAAATATTTGACAAATTACACTAAAAAGTTTTCAGCCAAATATTAATAACTTTCCCTATTTCTGGATCTAATTTCAAAATTTTTCATCTAGTTATGATCAAAATTCAAGAAAAATTGAGCCATTGCGCGTTATTTTCAACTTGCCAAAAAACGAAAATTCCATCAATTTTTGCCTCGCTAGAAATATTTGGCAAATTACACAAAAAGTTTTCAGCCAAATATCAATAATTTTCCCTATTTCTGGATCTAATTTCAAACTTTTTCATCTAGTTATGATCAAAATTCAACAAAAATTGAGCCATTGCGCGTTACTTTCAACTTGCCAAAAATCGAAAATTCCATCAATTTTTGCCTCGCCAGAAATACTTGGCAAATTACACTAAAAAGTTTTTAGCCAAATATTAATAATTTTCCCTATTTCTGGATCTAATTTCAAAATTTTTCATCTAGTTATGATCAGTTATGATAAAGTTATGATAAAGTTTTGCAATGGCCGACATGATATAATTCGTGTTTCTTCGGAGTTTTTTCAAGTTTGCTTTTCGGACTTTTATCTTGCTTTTTGTGACTCTTAAACTGTTAAATGAGAAATCAGCTTGTGCCTGGTTTACTTTGTGCTCTGTTTTATAGTGGTTTGTGCTCTCTGCATCGATTATTTAATGTTTTATTGATTCTATTTTCGCGAGTGTCAAACCATCGAATTTTGTGTATGTTCTCTCTGTTTTCCTTTCAACAGATCAAGTCTTAATTGGAAGAAAACGTGATATTTTAAAGTTCATTTGTGACTATGTGACTTGGTGTTGACTGTGCCACTGTTTTATAATTTGTTATTTTAAGATTTTTATTATTTCTATCGTCCCTGATTCTTGACGTCATACGAGTGGCTTATTTTCAGCCAAATATCAATAATTTTTACCTATTTCTGGATCTAATTTCAAACTTTTTCATCTAGTTATGATCAAAATTCAAGAAAAATTGAGCCATTGCGCGTTATTTTCAACTTGCCAAAAAACAAAACTTCCATCAATTTTTGCCTCGACAAAAATATTTGGCAAATTACACTAAAAAATTTTCAGCCAAATATCAATAATTTTCCTTATTTCTGGATCTAATTTCGAAATTTTTCATCTAGTTATGATCAAAATTCAAGAAAAATTGAGCCAATGCGCGTTATTTTCATTTGCCAAAAACGAAATTTCCATCAATTTTTGCCTCGCCAGAAATATTTGGCAAAATACACTAAAAAATTTTCAGCTAAATATCAATAATTTTTTATATTTCTGGATCTTGTTTCAAACTTTTTTATCTAGTTATGATCAAAATTCAACAAAAATTGAGCTATTGCGCGTTATATTCAACTTGCCAAAAAACAAAATTTCCATCAATTTTTGCCTCGCCAGAAATATTTGGCAAAATACATTAAAAAATTTTCAGCTAAATATCAATAATTTTCCCTATTTCTAGATCTAATTTGAAACTTTCCCATCTACTTAGGATCAAAATTCAAGAAAAGTTGAGCCATTGCGCGTTATTTTTAACTTGCCAAAAAACGAAAATCCCATCAATTTTTGCCTCGCCAGAAATATTTGGCAAAATACACTAAAAAAATTTTCAGCTAAATATCAATAATTTTCCCTATTTCTGGATCAAATTTCAATCTTTTTCATCTAGTTATGATCAAAATTCAACAAAAATGGAGCCATTGCGCGTTATATTCATCTTGCCAAAATACGAAATTTCCATCGATTTTTGACTCGCCAGAAATATTTGGCAAAATACACTAAAAAAATTTTCAGCTAAATATCAATAATTTTCCCTATTTCTGGATCAAATTTCAATCTTTTTTATCTAGTTATGATCAAAATTCAACAAAAATGGAGCCATTGCGCGTTATATTCAACTTGCCAAAATACGAAATTTCCATCAATTTTTGCCTCGCCAGAAATATTTGGCAAAATACACTAAAAAATTTCCAGCCAAATATAAATAATTTTCCCTATTTCTGGATCAAATTTCAATCTTTTTCATCTAGTTATGATCAAAATTCAACAAAAATGGAGCCATTGCGCGTTATATTCAATTTGCCAAAATACGAAATTTCCATCATTTTTTGCCTCGCCAGAAATATTTGGCAAAATACACTAAAAAATTTCCAGCCAAATATCAATAATTTCCCTTATTTCTAGATCTAATTTGAAACTTTTTCATCTAGTTATAATCGAAATTCAACAAAAATTGAGCCATTGCGCGTTTTATTCATCTTGACAAAAAAATCTAACGGGAAACTAACCATGTTATGTTAAAGGAAACTATAAATGTCCTTCGTTTTGTAGTTTTCGATGCTAGCTTCCAGAAAGCTTGCAGATAGCACAAAGCTCTTAAGAGCTTTGTCTTAATTACTACATATGTATAAAATTTAATTGTTCTAGATTCATTAACAAAGCACATGAACTCCATACATGCCGATTACAATGAAAGACGAACTCTGGTAAACAAATCCCGCAGACTATCATATGAAGACGATGCGAGAGAAAACGCTGTGAATCGAGGATGGGACCGAATCAATAAATTGAAAGGAACGGAGTCACTACAAGAGAGACAGCAGGTGATGCAAGAAACTTTAGAAAATTACATAAACTGTTATAAGTACACTTTTCTTGCAGACATCGCTTCAGATGATGAAGGTATGAACGAAACATTATTATGTCACGTTGATACTTCTTACTAGGTAGAAACGCACGTTACGCATAGACATTCTTGTGGACCTTAACATTTTTATTCATTTGTTCGTATTTTTTAATAGATACAGGGGTAGTGGAAAATACGGTGGAGTACGTAAATAAACTTCAATGGAGTGAACGTCTGACATTTGAAAGTAATGTCTCTTTTAAATGTCCCTTATGCGCCAGAGAGTACAACGTTGAAAGGTTTTTAGCACCACATATGAGAGATAAACATAATTCAGCACATTGCCAAAAATGTAAAGCTGTAATAAAACTTTCAAAACCTCACGATTGTGTAATTGAAAAAAAAGAACAGGAAGATGATTTCTATTACCAATGTGAATGCGACATATGTGACAGTGTTGTGCAATTGTGTTTATGAATTGCTTATTGAGGTCTGTGTAATTACTTTTTACTAAAGTTCTGTCAGTATTCGGTCTTTTTTCTCGACTGAAATATTACTGCTGTGTGTTTTTGGCTTCCCCACGTGGAGTCTATGGATTTGGTTGGCGTTATTATTATTGTTGAACAACTATAAGCCTGAACCAGGATAGGTGACTTTTGCAGGTGTACATAGTGACTGCAATTGCATAGTGCTGAGTGTGCTGGTTTTCTATTGTTTGTTTAACAAACTAACAAAATAGTCACTGGTAAACTTTTGATCATTAGTGTACAAAGGATTATTTGAGTCGGAGTGTACTTTATCACGTGGTGGTATTTGTACGTCACTTTTGATTGCCAGCATGAGTCTTACAGCAAGTGTACCTGCGCAGTTGAGCGTGAATGACCTGGAGACAGAGGATCTTGAAAATGTGACGGTGATGTGCAGAAGATGCAAGAAGAGGGTGGTTGGAGCTGTTCTGTGTCCAGGTTGTAGAACCCCCTATCATCCGGCATGCGCCGCTGAAACTTTCATAATTCCCTATGTTGGTTATAAAAAATGCTGCTCGAAATCGCCTGCCACCTCTCCGTTGCCACAAGGGAGCACTGACCCACCCCCCTTTTCTGAAGATAACACAGAATCTAATTTGAATTTAACTATTCCCACCCCTCTGGACCCACCCCTCTTTTCTCAAGATAACACTGAAGCCAATTTGAATTTAACTATACCTGTGCCAAAGTTTTCACCCACAAGCATTGAGGGAATTATACATAGTGCACTAGGTAGTATCAAGGAAGAGCTTACAACTATTAATTCTCCAATTGCAACTATTAATTCTTCGATTACTCAACTGTCATCCAAATTTGACAGCTTGGTCAAGAAAGTTGACGAAACGACAGAGACAGTAAACACACACGCAGGAAAAATAGCCAGCATTGAAGGTCCTTTAAAGCAAATTAATACTAAATCAATTTCTCGTGATTGCATGAACGAGTTCTCAGATCGTTTTTCTCGCGCCAAAAATTTAATTTTATTTGGCTTTAAAGAAACAAGTATTTCCCCTTCACCTGAAAACGGTCGACTAAACTCTAGACCAAATTTAATTGATGAAGTACGCTCGTTATTTAGCAAATTTGCTAAACCTGAAATGTTAAAGGATACGCGAATGTACAGAATTGGTTTATCTGCACAGAATCAAGGGAGACCCAGACCAGTGAAAATGATATTCAACTCGGTGGAGAGTGCGAGGCTTATGCACAAAACCTTTATGGAGGCGAAAAGGAATCATACATATCAGCAACTGCTGACGAGCACTCGTTTGGCATGGGACATGACGAAAATGCAATTGGAGGAGTCAGCGGAGCTGAGGGGAGAGTTGGAGAAACGACGTCAGGTGGGCGAGACAACCCTGCGTATAATATACCGCAATGGAGCACCGAAGATAGTGTCGTCGGCTTCGAATTCGACTCCAGTGTGAAGTGCGCACTCTCAGTCGACAGTGAGCCGATTAGTGGTGGTGTTAGTAATCCCTCGTGTGTGTCAGTTTCCACTCCCGTTGCTTCACAATCCCTCTCTTCGTCTCTCATCTCACCTACCCCTGGCAACCAGTCTGGTATTACTGTATACTACCAAAATGTCCGAAGTGTGAGAAGAAAATTAGCAGACCTTCGCAAATCACTAGGGTTATTTGACTTTAATATAATAATTTTTTCAGAAACATGGCTGAATTCTTCTATTGATTCAGCCGAGTTAGGCTTCGTTAACTGTGATATTTTCCGCGCAGATAGGAATATAGAGACGAGTATGTGCAACCGCGGTGGTGGTGTTTTGATAGCGTGCGACAAATCTTTGAAGGCCACGCGTGTCTCTACTCATGTGTCAAATATTGAGCACATTTTTGTTAAATTCTGTTACGAATCAAAATATTACAGTGTGAGTTTGTTTTATTTACAACCTGCTCTTATTAATACAGTTTACCTGCAAGTTATTGAAATCTTGGAGTATATTGCAAATTTATATATATTTATAATTTTATAGGATTGTCATTGAGTGCATTTAAATCAACACTGCGCAATCTCGTATTGTATAAAAATGTTCGGCAGTCATAAGAATCTAGCGCGAAATAACTTTTTCTCTTTTTTTTACTATAAGTAGCATCTTATAGAACATTTTGTCGCAAAATATTTGTACGCACATTATGTAATTGGGTTCCATAACCCGTTTGTTATCTAAATAAATAAATAAATAAATAAATAAATATGTGATACACCATTCAGATACGAATCAGAATTGTGTTTACATTTATTTGAAATTCACGACATTCAAAGAAGTTAAGAACAAGAATTGTAATTAAAGAACAATTTTAAACTAACTTTTAACTATCTCTATTATACGTCTTCTTCAAATGATCAGACACGAAGGAACGCTATCAAAAAACTTCTGCAGGAAATTTCCGCACAGTTTTCGCAAGTACCAGAAAATAAAAAAGATATCTTCTAAGCAACTGTTATGGTGATACATAATTTAATGTAACGTTAACAAATATATACTTATTTATTTATTTATGTTGAATTTAGATCCAAAGAAAGAACACTGACTTGACAATCATTAATGAGACAATGTTGTAAAATAATAAGTATAATTAAAATAAATAAAATATAAAAGTTTCTAATTACAATGACAATCTATCACTCCACAATGTAACTAGATTAATAAAAATCCCTATTATATTTCAAGAACAAATAGAAAGTTTTGAGCAACGCAGAATGATAATACTTCACAGAAAACTATGAGGTATCATTTTAATACCAAAAGGAATTAAAATAATATGCAGCGCTTTAATCCTTCGACGATTAAAATAATCCATTAAAGGATTATTAATCTAGACTGTCAATTGGTATTAAAAATTTTGTTTACTTTACATATCGAATATTCAGGTGTCATCATAGCATTTTTTCGGTTAATTTAGGAAAATCTTTCTTTCAAGAAATTTCAACAAATAATTGCAACACCAGGTTGATATCAATGTACACTTGGATGTCTGGATATCATTTTGGGTAACTTCTACATGGAATTATAGATCTCATTAAATAATCATATCGCCAAGTAGGTATACATCAAGATACACTAGACGAATGTCTACGATTCATCCAGAAATCTTTTACGAGGAATTATGGTGTCATTAATCGATGACTGTTTCATCATAACTTGAAGGGGTAGGGGGGTGGTAAGGAGTCCACCTCTCTAAAATTTATTTACACACACAGAAAATACAAATAACATTACAGGTTGTATGTACAGAGATAGATGTTTAGGTTATTAAGGCTAAATAAAAGTTTTAACTTATTCAGACAAGTGATGCCAAAAATTTAAAATTTAACTCGAAACTTAGAGTTACTCGAATTTGTAAATGTTGTTTTTATTTATTATTCATGAATGAAAGTTAATAATTAATGTAAACATAACCTTTTATAAACAGTATTTATAACATTCAATAGTTATTTCTAAAATGTATTCTATACTTATTTACAGATTTCCCAGTTAATTTTACTTTGAGTAGAATTTAGTTTCAAGAGTAAGTTATGCTTTTTTAATTAACATACAACGACCAAATTTTGAATTTAAAATAGTTTTAGAAAAATTTACTGTTAAAATATAGGCTGCGACTATACGTCCGGCTAGCCGGATAAAATATTTTGTCCATCTATGTTTCGATATACTAAAGGGGTAAGTATTTTTTCTGTAAAAAAAATTTTCCAAGTGAGGAATTAGAAAATTGGATCATTTATTTTATTTTACACAAAATGCAGAAAGAACAATTCATGCTTGAGACGTGAGTTTTTTCAATCTTTTGCATTACAATATGCTTCAGATTCGAATATTTCTATGTCTTCCGATTTTTATCAAATTTGAATTCATGTCCCTTTAAAATATAAATCGAATACATCATCCTGTACACAATCCCAAAATAATAAAAGTTAAAAAAAGGCGCATATTTTCCTATATCAAAAATATAAGATATATTTTTTAATATCACTTTTTTAGTGCGAATATATAAATTGTTGGGAATGATATTTTTAACAAAAAAACACTGAAAGTTAAATACACTTGTTTCGAAAAAAAAAATTTCTACATTCTAACCTAAAAATAAACAATTATTTTGAAATGTAAAAAATTCTGATCTATTGTATAAATCATGGTCATTTTTTTGTTTTAAATGTAAAAATACAAACTTTTCCACTAACTTTTTGACAGAATAAATAAATGTATAGAACTTAAGACATTTTTATTTTGAGCAGAAATGGGCATGCTTGAGAAGTGTGATTAGAGCGTAGTCACATGGCTGCGTTTTGCGTTGCGTTGCAACTTTTACCCATCCCTGAGTATCGTTAAGGGTAAAATCTCATGAAAGCGTAAAACCGAAAGCAGAAAATATGAGAGTGAGAGAGTCAGTGACATATGCCTGTCTCTCTCACTCATGATTTTCTGCTTTCGGGTTTCCGCTTTCTGCTCACATGGGATTTTACTCTAAAGGCCTGTTTACACTTTCGAGAAATTTTTTTTTCCCATTGGAGTGAAGAGGACAGACTGTGTATATGTCCTCTTTACTCTCATGCAAACATTTTTTTTTCAAAGGTGTGAACAGACTATAAGTCTTCAAGACTATCGATAGTTATCGACAACAGAAATCTATCGATAGTATCGATAGTTTTGCCACGATTAATGACAAATGCCGATTATATTATGTGATCGTCTTCTTTTAGTTTTAGTTAGACATAGTTTGACAGTTTTCGTTATGAAAAAGTACGTACTTATTTATATTATACAGTTCTGTGGAACAAAATAACTTATTAAAACTGAAAAGGTTTGTACGTTTAAAAATCAAGGAACTGGAAATATCGACTAAGTATTTAGGATCAACAGATTTAACTATTCTTGAAGCAGATTGCATTTTTCTTGGTCAAGCATCGACAGTCAAGAGATCAAAAGAAAGTCAAGTAACATCACAAATGTAAATACTTTTTTTTATATTTTGATAAAATTATTTATAAGAATAAAGATTACAAATACATTATAATACAATCTAGACTTTGTTGCTAATTAAATCTATTTGAACATTTTCAGTTTTTTTGTGAAATCACTCTCAAACTGGGAAATATATTTTTTTTTGTTTCGAGAGATCGTCAACTCCATTTTATTTATTTATTTCTTGTTATGTAAAGTTGATAGAAAAGTTAATTTATTCTCAATAATTATACGCTATAGCGTAAGAATTCGGAATAGAATGCAAAATAAAAAATCCTAATTAATTAACAGACCTATAAAAAGGTTAGTATCTTCAACTGTTAAACAAATTATTGGACTTTATTTAAATTTTAATAATTAAAAATTGATTATTTTGCATTTTATTTCGAATTATTTAAAATATATTAACGTTTTTCAATGTTTTAACTTGATTACACACTTTTTTACTTAAAAAATTTTTTTAAATCATTCTTTGACTTCTTAATAAATTGTCTACTTTGATAAACGTTTTTCTTTGTTTTAGAAATTTACCTAATTCTTTAATTTGCATATCTTTATAAATTTTCTTTTGCCTTTTGATTTTAATATTTTTTTGTTTTTTCGATTTTCTTTAAGTTTTTTTACACACAAATAATTTGTGTTTATTTTATACAATTATATTTTTACAATTTCAAAGGAAATTGATTTTTTTTAGTACTTTAGAGAAAAATGCAGTTTTGTTTTAGTTTTATGACTTCTTTTTTAGGTACATGCTTTTTTTGTCAGTTTTGTAAATTTCTTTTACAATTTGTCTATTTTTGCGGAAAATTATTTATTTTTCTATAAAATTGATATTATTTTTAACTTTCTCTATTTTGTGATAAAATTCTAAAAAAAAAATTATTTTTAAATGATTTAGTCATTTCTTTTGAAGATTTTTACTTGCTTTTTCACAATATCTTATTTTATCCTCACTGATTTTCCACAATTTTTATATTTTTGTTTAAGGATCAGAATTCGAAAAATCAACAAAAAAAAAAAAAAAGATTTTTCTTCCTTATCGAAATATTGAAAAAATTATCATGTTTAATCATAAACATATTTCCACCAAACAAACAAAAATTTTAACATTTTTTACAAAAGTTATTGCAAAATTTATATTTTTAACACTTTCTAATTAAAAGCTTATATTTCATAAATAAGTTTACTGATGTAAGTGTATCTTGGATGGAATCAAAGCGCATAAAATAGATTTCCATTTACAATCTAAAAATTAACTAAAAATTTTTTTTTTTCATAATTTATTTATAAAATTGTTAAATGTTCTGGACCTTTTAAAATTCGGGAAAGGGTATTAAAATATACTTAAAACTCTAAGGAATCAAAATCCAATGAGAAAATTGACGAGCGATCATTTTTTTGGGTCATTCAATGAGAAATTCGGAAAGATTTTGCTTATACTTCGTAATTTGGTAGTATTTTGGGAGTTAAATAAGTGATTAAAAATGTTGCAAAACTTTTTGGTATACTTATTTAGCACCTAGAATACTAAAGAAAAACAGGAAACAAAAATAATATATATTTTTGATCGAACAAATTTCTTATGGAATGACCCAAAAAATAAGGGCTCGTCAATTTTCTCAATGGATTTCGATTTCTTAGAGTTTTAAGTGTATTTTAATATTTTTTCTCGGTTTTTAAAAGGTCCAGAACATTGAAGAAAATTAATTGTTTTTTAAACAATTTATAAACAAATTATGAAAAGAAAATGGTTTTTGTAAAAACAATTTTTTAAAAATTTTTCGTTTGGTAAAAACATTTTTAGGATCTAACATAATAATTTGTTCAATATTTCGATAAAAAAAAAATTGTTTTTCTCTGCTTCCTAATTTCATTAATTCTGACCTTTAATATTTGTGGTTTTTTAATTCTTTTCGATAGTTTGTTAACTTGTTTTAATAATTTTTTTTGTTCCTTAAGTTTTTCGCTTTTCTTACATAACGTCTTTTTTTAATTAATTAAACCCCCCCTTCCCCAAGTAACACGTTGTTACCTACATTAGTGCCAATTTTTCTGCTGTTCGTAACAAAATCCTTGACCCCCCTCTCTTAAAAAACGTTACGTAGTTTGTGATCGCTGTCTTAGGCATCTATTGCTTCGACAAAAAGGAAAACAAACTTTGGTCTGGACTTTAGTTTGATTTTTAAATTCTTTTTATATTTTAAGATTGAATTTTCGAAAATTTAGAGAAGGATTTGGGGATATTCTAGGTCGATATCAGCCTTAAAACTTTATTATAATCTTTAGGCATCTATTTCTTTTAGAAAATGCGATAAAAAGTTTGGTCTGGATTTTATTTTGATTTTTAGAATTTTTTATATTAAAAGATCGAATTTTCGAGAATTTTGGAGGTGATTTAAAGATTTTTTGTGGTCGATATCGGCACTCAAGTTTTTTTATATTGTTTGGGCAACTACAGGGTGTCTACTAACCGGAAAAACCGGAAAATAACCGGGAATTTAAATTGACCTGGAAAAACCGGGAATTAACCGGGAATTTTCCGTCAAACCAGAAATTTTCTTTCTGGGCTAATAAATTTGACAAATATATCAATTTATTTTATTAATAAAGATAGTAACTTTATGCATTCTTAACCAATCTGATTACGCGTTTAAATTTTGTGTAATTATGTGACAATTATGCAATTGAAAAATAAAAAATATACATTAAAAACTAAAAAATAATATAATATATTCTCATGAAATATAAATGTTTGTCTACTATCTTCTTTTCTTCAATATTCAATAATTATCGTTTTTTTTCAATTATCGATTACGTTCTTGAAGCTCCAAATCAATTCTTCAATTATTCAACTATTTTCCGAAATCGTTAATTATTTTCTTCAATTGCCAATTATTCTTTTCAATTTTCAATTATTTTCTTCTATAATCAATAATTCTCGGCTTTTTTAAATATATTTTTTCAATTATCAATTATGTTTTTGAAACTTCAATTCATCAATTATTATTCAACAATTTTCATAAAATCACATTTTCTTCAATTTCAAATTATTTTCTACAATTTTTAATTAATTTCTTTAAATTACAATTACATTCTTCATTTTTTATTGTTTTCTTCAAATTCTATAATTCCTGGGTTGTTCAATTTCTTTTTTCTTCGATTATCACTTATTTTCTTCTACTTTCAATCCAATTGTTCAATTCTTGAATTATTTTCTTTAATTCTCAATTATAATTTTCGACATTCAATTCCATTTTTCAATTTTCAAGTGTTTTTTTCAATATTCAATAACTTTAGGGTTTTTAAAATGATTTTATTTTAATTCTCAATTATTTTCTTCAACTTTTAATTTTTTTCTTAAATTTCAATTATTTTCTTCAATTTCCAAATATTTTTTCATATTTATTTCAATTTCTAATTTTCTTTCATTTTTCAATTTCTTCTAAATTTTCTTTAATATTCAACAATTCTCAGCTTTTTTAAATTATGTTTTTCTTTCAATTTTAATTAAAATTGATAATTTTTAAATTATTTTCATTAATCCGCAATTATTTCCGTCGGTTTCTAAATTCTTCTACTGTTTTAAAATATTGTCTTCAATTTTTAAGTACTTTCTTCAATTTTCAATTATTTTCTTAAATTTTTAATTATTTTCTTTAATTTTTAACTATTTTGTTCAATTTTCAATTGTTTTTTTCAATATTCAGTAATCTTGACTTTTTTCAATGATTTTTTTTAATTATCAGTTATTTATTTCATGTTTCAAAACCTCCTTTAATTTTCAATAATTTTCTTCTATTTTCAATTTAATTGTTCAATTGTTTAATTATTTTTTTAAATTCTCAATTAATTTCTTTAAATAACAATTCTATTCTTCGATTTTTAATGTTTGCTTCATTATTAAATAATTCCTGTCATTTTCCATTTTTTTTTAATTATAATTTTTTTTCTTTTTTCAATCCAATTGTTCAGTAATTTTCATTAATTCTCAATTATTGTATGCGAATTTAAATGTTATTTCTTAATTTTCAATTGTTTTTTTTTAATATTCAATAATTCTGTGTTATTTCGATTTCAATTTCATTATTTCATTTTCAATTTATTTCTTCAATTTTGAATTTTTTTTTTTTTTAATTTTCTATCTAGTTAATCAATTTTTAATTATATTCATTGAATTTAATAACCATTGTTCAATGTTTTCAATTATTGTTTAATTGTCGATTAATATTTTCTTTTTTTTAATATTGTTTCTAATTGTCAAATATCTTTGCCATTGTTTAATTATTTCTTTCCATTATTAATTATTTCTTTTTATTATTAATTGTTTTTTTTTAATTCTTAATTATTATTTTTTGTAAAGTTTAATATTTAATTTTTCAATTCTCAACTATTTTCTTTGAATTTCAATTATTTTCTTCAATTATCAACTGTTATCTTTAATTTTTGTAGCCATTTGTAGGTCTATTTATACTTAAAATAAATTTTAAGTTAACAAGAGAAAAAACCGGGAAAAATAGGAACAACAACCGGGAAATGACCGGGAATTTTGTGGGACGAAATTAGTAGACACCCTGAACTATTGTTTCAAGAAAAAACAATTATAATTTGGTGTTGATTTTAGTTTGACTTTAAAAATTTTTTTTTTATACTTAAAGTTCTAATTTGTCGCAAATCAGGGAGGAGATTTCAGGGCGTATCGGTGACGAAATTCGCCCTAAAGTTTTTTTGATATACTTTGGGCAACTATTGCTACGGAAATTTGAGATAAAAAATATTTTGTTTTTTGTTATTTAAAAATATTCTAAACTGCAGTAGTGTAGTTTAACGAATTTCGTATTTTATTTATTCCAATTATTTCACACAGATTCTGATTCTTCATGAAAACTGTACAAGATATGAGTTAAAAACCTGTGTGGTGAAAATGGAAGAAAACATTGAAAATAGAAGATTTTGGTGCGATGTACCAAATTGTGACAAAATTTTCCGGAACCGTTCATCTTTAAGATCTCATAAATCTCGAGTGCATTACAATAGATTTGCATATATAGTACCAGTAAATCAGGGAAATGAAGTTCAGTTTGAAATTTTGGAAAATCAACAACCTGATGATGAACTGGTTGAAAGACACAGAGACTTAGATCAAGAAGAATTGTCAGGCTTGGAAGCCGAACGTGGTGATTTAAGAATAGTGGAAGAGGGCATGGAAATATTAGCTGATGGTCATGTTAGTGGGATGGTGGATGAGGGTATGGAAATATTACATGAAGGTGATGGAGATAGAAGAATAGAGGAAGAGAACATAGAAATGTTGGCCGAAGACGGTAACAGAAGAATGTTGGAGGACGACGATTTTAATGAAGAACTTCCGGAAGTGGTTGAAGAACATGGCATTGATGATCCCAATTCTGAAAACGAAGATCAATCTTTGAATCAAGACGATTCAAGTGATGCGGATAGTGATCGTTCAGATGAAGAAGATGATGATGATGATGATGCTAACCAACCTGAAGAAAATAACCCTAGGAAAAGAGCTGTTGGATTACTTCTTCTTTTATTAAGATCATCGACCAATCTCTCCGAAGAAAAAATTAATAAAATTTTGTATTATTCACAGGAGATTTCTCGGACTCAAGTTTCTTATGCTCTAGCACAGGTTGAACAGGTTTTGCAAGAAAATGCGAATATAAATCTTCGAGAGTATTTTGATGTTGACGACGAAATAGAATCTATTGATTGTATATTTAATTTGGATAAAAAAAGGAAGAGGGATAAATACTTTGAAGACGAATTTGATGTAATTGCACCAAGAAGATATGTACTAGGAAAACGATTTATAAAGCACGGCAGCGCTAACAATAGTGAAGGAAGGCCTTCTAAAACTAAGGTCGACGAAATGTTTTTTGTTCCTCTAACAGAAGTTTTAATCAATTTCTCAAAAAATCCTTCATACTACCAGACTTTTGATAATCATGTTCATCAGGATGGAATTCTTAAGTCCCATCGTGATGGAAGAAAATATTTAAATCAACCTTGGAGAAGTCACGAGCATCATGATATTTTACTGTATTATGATGAAGTCGATATGTGCGACGGGTTAGGTTCCAAAGCCTCTGGTCAACAGAAGCTAGGCATGATATATGCTTCCTCACTAAAAGTGCATCCTATGTATCGCTCGAAACTACTATTTATTCATTTAGTTGGAATAGTAAAATATGATTATATAAAGAGATATGGACTGAATAGTGTACTAAAGCCTATTGTAGATGATCTAAATAAATTGAAAGCTGGAATCAATGGACCACGGGGATTAATAAGCGGTAGTTTGTTTGCTATTCAAGGTTATAATCCTGCTGTACACGCAATGTGTGGATTAAAAGAATCATTTGGTAAGACGAAATCTCCATGCCGAACTTGTCTTGCAGATCTTACTAATATTCATGAGATGGTCGAAGAAGATCCAAATCTTTTACGCACTCCTGAAAATCATGATAATTGGGTTCGTCAAATAGAAGAAGAACAGGGTCGACAAAGCAAGGAAACCCTAATGACAAAATATGGAATAAACAGAAGAAGTTTATTAAATGAAATTGATGGATATCATGTCATTGAAGGGGCACCACCAGATATAGTTCACGATTTCCTTCTTGGAATTCTACCAAGAACTCTACAGCACTTCATTCAAAAAGTGGTACTTCCAAAAATATCTGTTCAAGAGTTAAATGAACGTATACAATCGTTCGATTATGGGTGTTCAGAAGTCGATTCACGGCCTCCAAACCTCAAGTCCAGCCATCTTCATCCAGGTTCAAATTTTAAGACTTCAGCATCAGAAATGTGGTTACTTGTACATATTATTCCTTTTATTGTACAAGATCTGATAGAACCGGCTTGTCCATACTTTGACAATTACATCACACTTCTACAAATATCATCCATTGTTTTCGGTCATCAAATAAGTCTAGGTATGCTTGATGCTCTCTCTGACATGATAACAGAATATTTGGAAGGATTTGCACAAATTTATGGAGATGTTGACACTGAAGCTGATTCGGTTGACAATGAGCACAAAAAAGATTTTGTGCCCAAGCAACATTTCACTCTTCATCACATTAGATACATTTTAAACTATGGTCCACTCTGTACTTATATGTGTATGCGATCTGAAGCAAACCATCAGCCTTTCAAAAAAAGAACACAAGGAATGAGGAATTACAAGAACCTACCCTTAACTCTTACGGTTAGGTATCAATAGTGGCAGGGTCTAAAATTATTAAGTCCACTAATTAAAGACGTTGAGTATGGACGAAAGAAGCTCGTAGCAAATTATAATCTACTGTATTCAGATCTCTTTTCCAGAGGAGAAATGCTTTGTACGACTTCCTGGGTAAAATACAATGGTGTAAAATATGTTGCTGGAAAATGTTTTATTGCAATTGGATACTCTGAAGACCAACTTCCACAGTTTGCTGCTTTGGACACAATAATTGTAACAAATCGTGGATTAATCTTCGTCTGTAAAATTGTTCGCACCATTTCTCATGACCTGAGGTTTATGGCTTATCAGATTTCGATACAGCCACAATTTGCTTCGTTTACTCCCGATAATCTTATGACGCACGAAATATTTCATAGTCACCGATTTGAAAATGAATATTATATTATCGTGAAAAGATGTTTTGGTGACCTTCACTAGGGTTTTACCAAGTAATTAAATAATTGTGTTGCATAGGTTTAAAATTAAAACGTCCAATACAAAAGATCTGAAAACTTGAAAGGTCCACCAGATAAAAGTTGAAAATCTTATTAGGATTAAATTTAAAGTAGAATTCAGGGTGTCTTGTAATTTGGGAAAATGCTGAGAATTTAATATTTTTTGAAAAAAAGATTAGGGATTTGCCGAGAATTTGTAAACAGTAAAAGGAATTTTTATAACGATCAGAGAATTATTAAGAAATCTCTAGACTTCGTAGATAAATCTCGAAATTTTCAATTTCTATCTTGTATTCTTCAATAATTTGAGAAATTAAATTAAAAATAGTCAGAATACAATTTAAAAGTTCTTGATAGCAAGAAAGTAAAAAATAATAATAAATTGAAATAATTCCAAGTAATTCTAATTTAAATAAATCTTAAACGCCAATTAAACTAAATTTTCATTTATTTAATCTTGTAAGTTTTAATTCATCAAAATTCCAAAATCCAAAAGTCAATTATTTTGCATTTCATATTGACGTATTTCAAATATTCACGGCTTTCGATAATTTTTTGATTTTATCATGCATTTTTTCTTTTCAAAATCCTTTTTATCCTTTAATTTTTTTATTTATTTTCTAATCTAACACACATTTTTCGATTTCATTTAAGTTTCTAAGAAATATTACTTTCTCGAAATATTAAATTTTTTTCTTGCAATTTCATTTTTTTTTATATAATGTAGTTTTAGTATTTTGTTAGTTTTTTTTTTATATTTCTCACACAATCTCTTAATTTTACCTTTTATTTTAAAACATCGTCTTTCTTTTTCTTTTAATTTGCTTTGTGTTTTAAATATTTTCTTTTATTTTCCTATTTCTACGCAAATTATTTTAGTTTATCTTATACAATTTTGCTTTTATAATATTTTTTTACTCGCTTTTTGTAACTTTTTACAATTTTCTTAAGATTTTGGTCATTTTTTCATTAATTCATTTACTTTATAAAGTTTCTAGGGTTTATAATTTTATAAAATAATTTTTAATGATAGAATTATTGTTTTAAAAACATAATATGTAATATTAAAAAAAAAAATTTTAATAGTGCGACTCCAAGTGAAGTTTACGTTATTTTCAGACAGGTAATTTGCAGGCAATAAAACTTTAGAATTTTATTATAATTAATGACTAATGTTTTACATGAATATGTAGATCATAATATTAACTAGTTTATGAGAATTGAATTTTCGAACAAAAATTTTAAGTAACAATATCTTCCGTTCAATCAGTCGTATCAAGGTTTCCTCTGTTTTAAATGCTCTGAAAAATAGAAAGAATAATTGTATTTTAGGAGAATTTTTTATAATTTTAATATTAAAAAAGTTACTAAATAAAAATTATATAACTTTTAATCAGCCAGAAAAAATTCATGAAACTAAATGCTAAAACGAACTTACCTTTGTTCTTTTCATGACTCCAAAAGAAATAAAATTCACAGTTAATTTCTTTTGGAGTCTTGAAAAGAACACAAATATAAGTTCGTTTTAGCATTTGGGTCATTAAATTTTTTCTGTCTTATTAAAAGTTGTATACTTTTTATTTAGTAACTTTTTTAGTATTAAAATTATACAAAATTGTCCTAAAATAGAATTATTCCTTATATTTTTTTGAGCATTTAAAAAAAAGAATACCTTGATACGGATGACAGAACGAAAGATATTGCTATTTCAATTTTCTATTCGGAATTTCAATTCTCGTAAACTAATTCATATTTTGACCTAAATATAAGGTCCGCTCCGCTAGCACCTCCACAAACGATTTTTAATAATCACTCTCTGTACCAATTTTGGGCTAATTCTGGGCACCAATCCCAATTTTTGGGCTTTTATATTTTTTTCAAAAAACCGTATTTTGGTGGAGGTGCTAGCGGAAAAAACCGCCAGCACCTCCAGTACATAAGTACATAAAATTATACAAATTTAAAAAACCAAACACGTGACATTTTTGGTCTTCTTTTGGGCTCTCTGAAAAATTGTTATTTTTAATGAAAACTGTTATTCATTTTATAGACTTCTTACGTATGTATTGTTATACATTTTTTTAGTTTATTCTTTCTGTTTTTTGTATTTGTTAGTTCATTTTCCACATTTTTAATTTTGTAGTTATTTTTTGTAAACGTAATATTTCTTTTAAATGACTTCACATTTAATTAATATTATTATTAATCATTAAAGGAAAAAATCCGGGAAAATTGTAGTTTATTGTCGAGGAGACCCGATTACTGGCCGAGAATTTAATCATGTTTATTTGCTAGATACGCTATAAAAATAAATTTTTCTCTTGTATATTATGATTTATTTTAAACTTTTTTACATTTGTTTTAAAAATATATTTTTTTTTTTAATGTTTGGTTATTTTGTATCTTAGATTCTTTGTCCTGAGGACCTTTAAAAGTTAGAGATTTTTATGGGACAAAATCTTTTTGGACTTTTTAATTTGTACCTTTATGCATTTATGGCTAAATAATCCTTCTCACGCTTCTTTTATACACATAGTCACGTGCATATAAGATAAACGTAATAAAAAGTACGCCTATCTGACTTTGTCTGAATCTATACCAGCTGATTACTTAGGTAAATTCCTGATTGTAATTGTTTTATAATTTTTTCAGAAACATGGAGATTAATAATACAGATATTTTTGGCGTAAAGCGTGGAATTTGTAAAAATTGTGCTGAATGTCCTCAGTACATATTCAGCGACAGCTACATTTGTGCATACTGCGGATGCGTGCCAAGCAAACATGCTAAGATAGGTAAAGATGTAAAAATATTATTGAATAATGCGAGTATGTTGAGATTCCTAGACTATGTGTATTAAAAAGCAAGATATTGCCCTGTATCTAAATTATTTATATGTATACACTTCCTATCGATAATTTTATTTTTACACTCGTGCACAAATTTACTTATTAAATATCATTAATTCAATGACTCTTTTAATATTACATAGATCTGAGAATAAATCTTATTCTTGTCAGTTGCAAGAACAGTCAAGGTTGATTCTTTTACATTTTTTCACTATCAACGCGAAACTGATGTTCCAAATGGTCCACCACGTCAGGATTTTCAGTAATTTTAGGTTAAATATCCCAAAAATGTCTATTTTGGATATTTTTGTAAATCTTGTTCGGGGAATATAAATATTTTTTAATTTTTCAAAGCACTACCACAATAAAAAATTCTTGGCTTTAATCTCATTTTTAAAAACTGCTTTATGATTTCTTTTTAAAAGTTAAAAATATTTGAATTTATATGATATTTAGCTACTTACGAATTACATGAGGGGCCATACTTAAATAACGTAACGCTTTTTTCAGGAATTTTTAAACCCCCCACCCCCCTGTAACAGTTTTTATAATGTATTTTTAGCATGGAAAAAAAATTTGTTAAAAAACGATTTTTTCGATTAAAAAAAAGTGCTCAAAAACATTTGATTGGGTATTTTCAAAAATCCCTGTGTCAAAATTTAGATATTCAGGTGCTTAAAAAGTCCTCTAAATTTTATTGAAATCCATTAAAGCGTTCTCGAAATATCCTGGCGACAAAAAACGCTATACACACACACATACATCTGGACATTTGCTTAGGAATGAAAATTTACGCTTTTTAGATGAAAATGAGGCGATTTAGACTATTTTTGGAAAATCGAAAATCTTAAAAATACCTATTTTTGAGACATTTGACCTAGAATTACTCAAAATTCTGAAGTTATGGACCATTTTGAACATTAGTTTGGTGCTCCGCGCAAAAAAATGTAAGAGAATCATCCTTGACTGTTCTTGTAACGGACCCTCGTAGGCTTGTGTTATTCACTCAATATTTTTATTAATTCGCCCAATTAACTATTTATAAATCATACCCACCCAGCACGATATTTTCTAGGAAGTTTCCAAGAACCTTCAGATGTCCAACTTCGAAGAAGTTTCCACCGGAATCTCTAAGAAAAGTTACATTAAACCTCTAGAGAATACCTAAAGAAATTTCCATCAAAGATCCAAGGGATTTACAAAGAAGATTTCATCGAATCTCTACGCTTAAGGTGCAGTCCCATGTCGGCGTAGAGGGGCGTCGGCGGAAAGTAAAAATCATGTGAGTGAGAGAGAAAGTGAAATCTGCTCTTCTCTTTTTATCGCATAATTTACGCTTTATGACAACGCTTTTACGCCAATATGGGACTGTACCTTTATGGAAATGTAACATAAAATTTTTGGTGTAATGTTGCTCTAATTTATTTGAAAAACTGGCATTATGGAGAATATTTAAAAAAGAATTTTTTTGACAATCTTCCAAATATAAATCTTCAAACATCCCTTGAAAGTTCAGTGTAAGCTTCACTGGAGATCCCTTGAATGTTCGATGAAAGCTTTCTGCAAGGTTCGATGGAAATTTTCCTGCAAATTTTTGGGAGGTTCAGTGGAGCGCATCCCAGGAAATTTGGTAGATGATTCCTGGGAACTTACCATGAATTAAAATCATTCTATGTTGGGATTATTTTACATATTTTCATTAAAAATAATTTAGTAATGTTAATTTTTTAATTCAGAAAACGATCACATGGATATTAATGGTAAAACACATGACTCAACTACAAGTCACAAAACTGACTTTGATTTGACCAATCGTAACTTTGAGTATAAAGAAAAGAAGAACAGCGAGGAATTAAATTCACCTGAAAATTCGTCAGAGAGTGATGAGGATTCAGAAACAAATTCAGAAACGAATTCAGAGATTTCACATCGACCAGAGGGTCCTTCAGAACAGCCTACTATCCTCAAACCTTTTTCAAATTTACCTCTAGAAATGCAAAGCAAAGCAGTAAGAGATCTTAGATATAGGAAGCCGACATTTTGACAAAAAGACATTTTACAGAACGTGTAATATACCGAAATTTATTTATCCGACTATTTAAATTCCCGAAACTCCATTTCTCAGAATATTTAACCTCTCAAATTTTCATTTGTAAGAATTTTTAAATTCTCGAATATATATTTCTTAGAAGTTGTATTTATCAGATTTACCATTTGTCCGAATATTTAACTCGCCGAAACTCTATTTGTCAGACTTTTAAACTTCCCGAATACTAAAAACTCAGAATGTGCCAGACATTCGGAAAGTAGAGGAACTAAAGGATAAATTTCGGTCTATTACACATTCTGTAAATTAAGTTTTGTTCAAAATGTCGCTTCCCTTAGATATAGGTTAATAATGGAAAACTATATCTTTATTTACTTCTAATATAGGAAACACTATCACACCTTATACCCGACAACATTAACGGCACTTACGAAGCTGATGAAAATGCTGGCCTTTATACGAGCGCTAATAAAAATGAGAGTAATCGAGCTGTTCGAACAATCGCCAGTAATATGAAGAAAGCAGGTTTTACTTTGGCAAAAGATGCGGCTCAAGTAGCAATTTTAGCTATAGAGAAATTCCCTGGTTTAAAAGGAGCACACGGCAAACCCCATGTAAATTTATTTTAATCTTATAAAATGCTTTGATTCTTCGCGATAGAATGAAATTAATATTTTTTTAGATTAGTCTTGCTTTCAGATTTTTTTTAAAGAAAAAGTCAGACCAATCATCTACATATTTTTTTATATTTTAAACAAACAACAATTTAAACTTTAAAAGGATTTTGGTTCCACTGTAACACATTTAAAGTTTAATATTCAGTTGTTTTGCTACTTGGTATAAACATTGTTTGATATCCAGACTGCAGAGAATACTAAATGAAATCACTTAATTCTTTATCGTAAATCAGAAAAAAAATTGTAAACTCGTGAAAATCAAGCTAAAAATTTTCAAAATTCTCAAAATTCTGTTTAGATTTCCAGAAGTTTAATGTATTTCTAAAAGCATTAATAATGCTTGTTGATAATTTAGTTGTGATAGTGTATACGTGATGCGCTAACTTTTTATTGCATATTTTAAGAAAAAAGTGTAAAAAAACAGGATTAGGTGGGTTATTTTGTGTATTCTTTAAAAGCAATTATTTTTCAAAAATTTCTTTTGTAGTTAGTAAAAATTATTTTATAATTTCGTTCTGAAACATTTTTGTCTTATTTTTTTATAAAAGACAAGAAATAAGCACAAAATTTCAATTTTACACGTGGTGCCATAAAAACCTAAAGAAAGTAACATTAATAATTACATGCTTTTCAAGTTAATTTTGGCAATTTTTCTTTTAAAATAACTCAAGAAGTGTAATAGAAGTTACATTAGGTAAAATTTTCTTAAAGAAATAAATTTTTTTTTGTAAATCTACATTTTTGTGAAATTTTAGTGTTTTACTTTCAAATTAATTAAACAATTGATAAAAAAAAATATTTCTGGCTTTGTTTTTCTTTATTGTACTCTAGAATATCTAGAAATAATACTTTATACAGCAGATACGATCAAAAATTATTTTTACACAACTTTATAAATAAGCAAAGTTTGATGCATAAAATAGATTCATCAGTGGGGTTATTTTGTGCACAACTATGAATGAGTTTCTATAACTCAGACAAAAATTTATTTTTGGCTAACTCACAGGGCACCTTTAGGAGGATGTCCACAACACAACTGAATAGTTAAATTCTTAATTTTTCCAAATTCCGAATTTTAATAAAGCATAGAGTGGAAAAAGAACGGTTTTGTGCACAAAATAGCCCTGCTCGACGGTACAGAAATTCTTATGGGAATTTTATTTTTTTTATTAAATTAGTTTAATTGTTCTAATTTATTTTATAATATAAATGAATATTGAAAATTTTCAATTTTAATTACATTAAATTGTTGTAATTTTAGGAGAAAGTTGAAAAGAGGCTTAACAATTGCTTAAAAAATAAACGAAGGTTAGAAAGAAAGCGATCGACTGTGAATAAGTCACAAAACGCGTCGAAAAAAACTAAAAGTAACGAAAACTCATCGGCTTTATCACAAGATGAGAACCTAGTTCTACTTCTACAAGAAGAGTGGAGAAAATTAAATAGAGATATAGGAAGAATTAAAGAACTTCTAACGCGTACACGAGACCAAAGAATGTTGGATGCCAAAAAATTTTCCGCTTCCCAAATGCTGGAAAAATACCCTGCTTTGAGTGATAAAGAACTTGTAAGTTTAACGTTTATATCAGTTCATTTTTAAAAAATTAAAATATTTATTTCTTTAACAAGAAGTTGAAGTTTATGAATAAAATCTTTAACCGATAATTAAATTTATAATTCTTTAAATTTGTTAAAATTAAGGGGGAAGTGTGGTGTTCAATCCTGTTTTGAATGCTTATTTCAATTTTTTTTTATTATAAAATAAAAGATAATCACATCAAATAATTTAACATCTTTTAGTTCTTATTATAAAGTGTTAAAAAAATATAATCCACTATTTTAAAATTGATATTGATATATACTTACAATTAATGTTTATAATAAAAAAAGGAAGTAGGAGGCTGGTGCAGTTGATAACATCCGTTGGTGTTATCTAAAATAAAAAAATCAAATTGATTATTGTTCTGTATGTCAGTGGCTATTGCCCGAACTAGAATTATGCATTTTTATTAAAAGCTTTTTTATTTTTAACTTCTTATCAATAATAAACGGTCGATTTTTGATTTTTTCTTGTATGATAATTTGCCATTTTTTTTTATTAACAAAAATGTTTTATTCTAGTTTGGGCGATAACCACTGACATACAGAACAATAATCAATTAAATTTTTTTGTTTTAAATAACGCTAACGGATGTTATTACTTGCGGCAGCCTCATACTTGGTTTTTTTTTTTTTTTTTTTTATAAACATTAATTATAAGTATATATATCAATATCAATTTTAAAATAGTTGAATACAATTTTTTTAAACAATTTATAATAAGAACAAAAAGATGTTAAAAGATTTGATGTGATTATATTTTATTTTATAATAACAAAAATTATTGAAATACTTAAGCTTGCAACACTGGCTCGAACAGCAGACTAAATAAATAAAATTAAATATGATACAGGCATCACAAACTATTACCTTTTTATCATCTTTCTTGAATTTCGTCACCTATTCCCCTAATTTTTTTCATTTTTCACTTTTTTACCTTTATTTAGAAGCAATCTAGATCTAAATAATCTTATATTTAAGTCAACCCGAAAGTCAATTGATCCCCAAGTTGATCCACTTTGCTCCAATATCAACTAATTCAAACTGTCATCGATTAGAACTTTCAATTAATTTGCATTTGAATTATGCCGATTTTTATTTATTCAGTTTTTTACTTATTTAGTTATCAATAAATCTGATTAATAATCCAACCGAATTTTACTAATCCACATGTTTGAGATCGACGAGTTATTTCCCGTAGTTTTTGATGTGCTGAATCCCAATCTGGGGGCCGATTATGTAATTTGATTTGATTTCGAAATGATTTGATTTCGCCTGATTTCACTTTTTTTCACTTTTAACTGTGAAAACTTTCGAAAACAAAAGTCAGTAAAAGTTAAAAAAAGTGAAGTCAGGCGAAATCATATCAAATTACATAATCAGGATTTTGAGAAAAGTGGGGGTAAAACTCTAAAAAATCACGTTTTTGGCACTTTTTGAAAATTTCTACTGGGTACATCCGACGTGCTAGAGACTTGTGAAAGGGATTAAATTAAAGCTTGAACCCCGTACTTTACACAGATATCGCGATATCGGCAAGAACAAACTAAATTAACTGTCAAACATGATTTTTTTCACAGTTGTCAAGTATAAAAATTGACTTTCACTGTTCGTAAATACAACTATTTTAAAAAATTATTGGATTCCCTTGATATTTGTTACTCAGGGATTTTTAGGGACACTGATTACAAATATGAAATTAGATTTTAAAAATTAAAAATGTCGGATCCAATATGGCTGATGGTTTTTTTAAAACTTGATTGGATTCGCTCGAAAAGCCATATTGCATCCGCGATTTTGAATTTTGAATTCTTATTTCATATTCGTAATCAGCGCCCCTAAAACTGCCCGAGTGACAAGTATCAAACGAATCCAATCATTTTTTAAAATAGTTGTATTTACGAACAGTGTAAGTCAATTTTTATACTTGACAACTGTAAAAAAAATCATGTTTGACAGTTAATTTAGTTTGTTCTTGCCGATATCGCGATATCTGAGTAAAGTACGGGGTTTAAGCTTTAATTTAATCCCTTTCACAAGTCTCTAGCACGTCGGATGTACCCAGTAGAAATTTTCAAAAAGTGCCAAAAACGTGATTTTTTAGAGTTTTACCCCCACTTTTCTCAAAATCATGACGTCATGGGAGGTTTTCGTTGCCAGATTAGGATTCAGCACACCAAAAACTACAGTAAATAACTCGTCGATCTCAAACAACAGAAAAAAAAATTTTTTCAGGCTTGTGTTATATCGATTAGTATGTACATTATATTTTTTTTCAATTTTAAAAATAACAAAAATTATTTTAAACATATGTGTACGTTCGCATGAAAATGTCTTATTTCGTCGATTTTATTTTCCGAGATATTCTCCTTTTTCTAAACAAGGTTCAAATTTTCGAATTTTTTTTTATTGCCGAAAATCAAACTACGCAATGGCCCACGTCAAATCATGTGTAAAATCATCATAACATTATCTCAATTAAAAATACAAATAATTTTATTTTTAATTTTTAAAATGCATGGACGCTAATGGTGATCTTGAACTTTAAACTCGTTTTTCTCAAAACTAGGGGTTTGACATTTCTAACTTTAAACGTTTGTAACTTTCTGGATTTTTCATCTAAAAGGTTCCAAGACCTCTTAAAATGTTTAAAATTTAATGAAGAATATGTTCATATAGATAAGTCGAATAGTGCCAAAGTGGGCCCTTTTCATGCGGACGGAATTTATTAACTCAATAAATTAATTTTTTTGCTTCCTCATAGAGGAAATATTGTTTTACCCTCAAATTATCGATTGCGATTTTTTTGACATATCTCGACATATTTCGACCTTAGGATGTCGAAAATAAAGTTTTTAAAAAATGTCCGTGTTCTTCTTTTTATTTTCTATTATAAAATAATTTTATATACATTTATTAAGAATGTACCCAATGGGAAACTAACGATTGGCGCATTAATGGACCAGTATTGGGAGCCAATGGTGCCAATATTGGCGCATTAATGGAAACCAATATTGGACCACAGTTGGTCAATCCTTGGGATGATAACGGGTTTGCCAGTCATTGGCAGCCATCATTGGTTCAATATTGGTTGCCAATGATAATGCCAATAAATAAAATTTTTTAAATTAACAATATTAAAATCTATATTTTTATATTGTTAATTTATTTATTGTTTAAAAAATATTTTTTTTTTTAATAAATATTTTAATTTATTTATTAATGCATGTCAAGTATTGGTACAATAATTGGCTTTCAATATTGGTCCATCCTTGGGAGCCAATGAATAACCAACAATCTTATTTTTACAACTCTATATGGAAACAGAGTTGTTAATTTAATCTTCAGCCAATATTTGACAATGAAGATTTGAGTGTTGGACACATTAGAAATGTATTTTCAGAGGTACGGGATCAGGCCTTATATAAAAGAGCTGAAGAAACTCGATCGTGAGAGAGGCTGACCGATGCGCGCCCTATGCCAGTTTCCGAAACCACAAACGCGTGAGAATCCTCGGCGCGCAGACGCGGCATAGATGCGGCGGGAAACTTCCACTATTTGAATTTGAATTTTTTATGCATTTAATCAAAAACAAGAAAAGAAATATAATAATACAAAAATTATACAAATTCTTAAATTTGTATAGTTTTCTGATTGTTATTAAAAAAATAATACGCTTAATTATAAAGAAATACTTATAATAAATATCCTCCATAAATAATTGTTCTATTCTTGAAGATTTGAAAAACTCTCAAAGGTGTGTCCTAAGGTTAAAAATTATTGTTCTAAATCTACTTTAATCGATTTTCATGTTATAGAAATTATTTAAATAAATTAATTAGTTTTAAAGAAATCAGAAAGAAATTAAATTGATGAAAAAATAAACATTTAATATTAAAAATAATATTAATAAAAATAATCACATTAAAACTTTGCTTGTAAAATAAACAGAACGAAAAATTTAAAATTAAAAAATTAATGAACAATTACAAAATATTAAAGAAGACTTTAATTTTATTAAAATGTAAACTTAAGTCACATAAATACAAATATTCATGTAAGTATTTAAATTTTAAATTCACCATTTTTTCTGTTTAAATTTAAAGTAAAATTTAACAAATTGTAAAGAATGATAGTTAATAAATATTTAACTTTATTTGTTATTCTTTTCGTTTTTCACATGCAAAAAATAATCATTTTTTTTTATAAAACTAAGAAACAAATTCTCTAAATTTGAATACAAATTAAAAATGAAGAAAATTTAATATATGTAAAAAAATTTTAAATTTGAATCATTTAATTAAATAATTTATTTTAACAAAATGACTTTCTAAATATAACTATCCAGAATATATAAAAAATATGAGCAAAAAAAATCAAAATTGGTTTTTAAAAATAAAAAAATAAACTTTTTAAAGTTCAAAATAAATTAAATTTTTTTTAAATTTTGTTATTCTAAAATTAATATTAAACTTGAATAATAATTTTCAATACAATTACTTAAAGTTAGTTTTCAAAAAATTCAATTATCATTAAAATGAATCTTTCCAAATAATAAAACTTAAACAGAAAGAATTAATGGTTTCTTTTAAATTAAAGAAATAATAGAGCATTAAACATAGTTAATTTAATATTTTGAATACTATTAAAAAAAATTTAACTTTAAAAAAATTAATGATATCAAAAATATTATTTTTCGATCGTAATTTAAAAAAAAAATTCATTTTAATTTAGCTTTATTGAACAGTGTTGATTTTTAAATTTTAAAATTTGTGTCTAGGTATTAAGCTTTAAATTAGATTACATCTTATTTTTTTTCATGTCCATATCTTTTATTAAAATTAAATTAAAATTTGTTTTTAAAAATAAAATATAAACATTTTAAAGTTTAAAGTTGAATTAAAAAATTTTTAAAATTCGTTATATTAAAATTATAATATTAATCTTAAATAATAATTTTAAATATAATTACTTAAAGTTAGTTTCCAAAAACTTGAATTAATTTTAAAACGAATCTTTACAAATAGTAAAACTTGAACAGAAAAAATTAAAGGTTTCTTTAAAATTAAAGAAATAATAAAGCATTAAACATGGTTAATTTAATGTTTTAAATATTATTAAAAAAAAATTAAGTTTAAAAAATTTAATGACATCAAAAATATTATTTTTTATCTTAATTTTAAAAAAAAATTCATATTAATTTAACTTTATAAAACAGTGTTGATTTTTAAATTTAAAATTTTTAAATTTGAGTCTAGGTATTAAGCTTTAAATTAGTTTACATCTTATTTTCTTTTTTGTCCATATCTTTTATTAAAATTAAATTAAAATTTGTTTTTAAAAATAAAATATAAACTTTTTAAAGTTTAAAGTTGAATTGAAAATTATTTAAAATTCGTTATATTAAAATTAAGATTAATCTTAAATAATAATTTCAAATATAATTACTTAAAGTTAGTTTCCAAAAACTTGAATTAATTTAAAAATTACGAATCTTAACAAATAGTAAAACTTGAACAGAAAAAATTAAAGGTTTTAAATACTATTAAAACAAATTTAAGTTTAAAAAAAATTAATGACATCAGAAATATTATTTTTCGATCTTAATTTAAAAAAAAATTCATATTAATTTAGCTTTATAAAACAGTAGGTATTGATTTTTAAATTTAAAATTTTAAAATTTGTGTCTAGGTATTAAGCTTTAAATTAGTTTACATCCTATTTTCTTTTATGTCCATATCTTTTATTAAAATTAAATTAAAATCTGTTTTTAAAAATAAAATATAAACTTTTTAAAGTTTAAAGTTGAATTAAAAATATTTTAAAATTCGTTATATTAAAATTAATATTAATCTTAAATAATATTTTCAAATATAATTACTTAAAGTTAGTTTCCAAAAACTTAAATTCATTTTAAAACGAATCTTTACAAATAGTAAAAGTTGAACAGAAAAAATTAAAGGTTTCTTTTAAATTAAAGAAATAATAGAGCATTAAACATGGTTAATTAAAATTTTGGAATAAAATTAAAAAAAAATTAAGTTTAAAAAAATTAATGATATCAAAAATTTTAAAATTTTAAAGTAAACATTTCGAATATTATTAAAAATGTGCTCAGAAAGTAAAAACTTTGTTTAAAATTTTTTAAACTTTTAAGTTAAACTGGAAATAAGATGTGAACTAAATTAAACCTTTCTATACAAATTTAAATTTTAAAACTCAATGCCGTTTTGTAATAGCTATATTGAAATGAATTTTTTTTTTAAATTACGATCGAAAAATAATATTTTTGATATCATTAATTTTTTTTAAGTTAAATTTTTTTTAATAGTATTCAAAATATTAAATTAACTATGTTTAATGCTCTATTATTTCTTTAATTTAAAAGAAACCATTAATTCTTTCTGTTTAAGTTTTATTATTTGGAAAGATTCATTTTAATGATAATTGAATTTTTTGAAAACAAACTTTAAGTAATTGTATTGAAAATTATTATTCAAGTTTAATATTAATTTTAGAATAACAAAATTTAAAAAAAATTTAATTTATTTTGAACTTTAAAAAGTTTATTTTTTTATTTTTAAAAACCAATTTTGATTTTTTTTGCTCATATTTTTTATATATTCTGGATAGTTATATTTAGAAAGTCATTTTGTTAAAATAAATTATTTAATTAAATGATTCAAATTTAAAATTTTTTTACATATATTAAATTTTCTTCATTTTTAATTTGTATTCAAATTTAGAGAATTTGTTTCTTAGTTTTATAAAAAAAAATGATTATTTTTTGCATGTGAAAAACGAAAAGAATAACAAATAAAGTTAAATATTTATTAACTATCATTCTTTACAATTTGTTAAATTTTACTTTAAATTTAAACAGAAAAAATGGTGAATTTAAAATTTAAATACTTACATGAATATTTGTATTTATGTGACTTAAGTTTACATTTTAATAAAATTAAAGTCTTCTTTAATATTTTGTAATTGTTCATTAATTTTTTAATTTTAAATTTTTCGTTCTGTTTATTTTACAAGCAAAGTTTTAATGTGATTATTTTTATTAATATTATTTTTAATATTAAATGTTTATTTTTTCATCAATTTAATTTCTTTCTGATTTCTTTAAAACTAATTAATTTATTTAAATAATTTCTATAACATGAAAATCGATTAAAGTAGATTTAGAACAATAATTTTTAACCTTAGGACACACCTTTAAGAGTTTTTCAAATCTTCAAGAATAGAACAATTATTTATGGAGGATATTTATTATAAGTATTTCTTTATAATTAAGCGTATTACTTTTTAATAACAATCAGAAAACTATACAAATTTAAGAATTTGTATAATTTTTGTATTATTATATTTCTTTTCTTGTTTTTGATTAAATGCATAAGAAATTCAAATTCAAATAGTGGAAGTTTCCCGCCGCATCTATGCCGCGTCTGCGCGCCGAGGATTCTCACGCGTTTGTGGTTTCGGAAACTGGCATAGGGCGCGCATCGGTCAGCCTCTCTCACGATCGAGTTTCTTCAGCTCTTTTATATAAGGCCTGATCCCGTACCTCTGAAAATACATTTCTAATGTGTCCAACACTCAAATCTTCATTGTCAAATATTGGCTGAAGATTAAATTAACAACTCTGTTTCCATATAGAGTTGTAAAAATAAGATTGTTGGTTATTCATTGGCTCCCAAGGATGGACCAATATTGAAAGCCAATTATTGTACCAATACTTGACATGCATTAATAAATAAATTAAAATATTTATTAAAAAAAAATTTTTTTAAACAATAAATAAATTAACAATATAAAAATATAGATTTTAATATTGTTAATTTAAAAAATTTTATTTATTGGCATTATCATTGGCAACCAATATTGAACCAATGATGGCTGCCAATGACTGGCAAACCCGTTATCATCCCAAGGATTGACCAACTGTGGTCCAATATTGGTTGCCAATAGTTTGCCAAGAAAAAACTGTTGGCCGCCAATCATGGGACCATTATTTAGCCAATGGTGATCATTGGCAATTTCCCATTGGGTAATAAAACTAATACTAATTTTAAGCAGAGCTGTTTTTGATTTAAATCATTGGGGCATTTGTATTAAAACAATGTTTTAAATAAAAAAAATTTCACAATTCTTCGGATGTCTAATACTGCATGTAAAACATCGCAAACCAAAAATAAAACTCGCAAACTTATGGCTAAATCTTAAAACTTTCAATTTAAATATTTTAATCTTTATAAAATTTAAAAAATCATGCTAATACATACAGATGATCAAAACACAAATTTTTGGTAGAATATAGCAAAAATTAGTATTCAATTTCTATAGATAATATCTTTAATTCATTAAAATTTAAATAAATTCCAAACGTCAATTAACTCACATTCTACTTTGTTCCAACTTGTAAATTTCAATTAATTTAAAATAAAATGGATATTAATTAATGCAAAATAATTAAATAATACCCTATTAATTATTTTCCATATTCTCAATAATCTTTTTGTTACTTCTGACAACATTTCTAAGAAATATTACATTTTTGAAACTGTATAAATTTTATCTTATAATTTATTATTTTTACTAAAATTTAAGATTTTTTTTCCTTCAACTTTTGATATTTTTTTTTTTTGTATTTGTCTTTTGTTTTTTTAGGATTTTCTTTAATTTTCTTCTTTTTATGCAAATTATTTAATATTATTTTACACAATTTTGTTATAATAACTATAATAAGATTATATTAATTGTTATAATAACTAAACTTTTTATTTCATTAATTTTCATAATCATTTCCATATTTTGAAAAATAAATATGCTTTTTTTTTGTAAATTTATTCAATTTGTTTTCATATCTTGTCTATTTTTCCGATATTTTTTGCAAACTTACTTATTCTTTCATAATATTTTTAAATTTTCTTAAATTTTTCTAAATTTATTATTGGACTTGTTGTAAGTGTAATATTTTAAAAAAAATTGTGGTTTAATTTGCCTAAACTTTTTTATTTTTACAGGATTTTAAAATTTCTTTTGTGAACTTTTTGTTTATCTTGATACATCCATTTTTTAATTTTATTTTTATTAACTCTAATTTTTTAGTAGATTCTGATCAAATTTTATTATTTTTTGTACTTTTTACATTTTTTTACAGTTTGTTAGATTAAGGAAAAGAACATTTCTCCATTTTCTTCCTATTTATTTCATTTTCTTGATATTTCATTTTTTTTATTCCTTCTTTGTGTTTTAATTAATTCTTTAATTTTTGTTATCATTTTTCCTTCTTTTAAATTGTTTAGTTTTTATTTTATAATTACGAATTTTTGGAAACATTTATTTGATGCTCTTATCTTTATTTTTAAAATTTCTCAATTTTTTACTTTTTTTAAAGCTTTTATTCTTTTATGTTATATTATTTAAATTATTTTAATCTTGTACTAAATATTCTCATGTTAACATCGTTCTTCTGTTCATAGAATTTCTTTTCTACGTTTTTATATATGTTTTTATGTTACTGTTTCATTCTTGTGTTGTTTTTTTAAATTTTTTCTTCATTTCCTTAATAAACTCTTTACAAATAAACATTTGGAGATTTTACTGCTTATATTTTTAAAAAATCAATTTTTGATTTATATAACAATTTTTAATTTATATAAAAAAACCAGATTTAAATAAAAAATCGGATTTTTTAAATTTTTCTAAAAAGATCATGATGTTATCAGCCCTGCTTTTAAGAATAAAGCAAAATTTTATTTTATTTTAGCTGTTTGTTTATTATTTATAACACAAATTTTATGTCAGAGAAACGTCAGGGAAATGTCAGGGAAATTTGTAAACTGAGTTTTGTGGCCATCCTGTTTTTAATACTTTTTTTTTAATGCTCTATTTCTAGCTTCAATAGATTTTTATTATTATGTAGGTGATGAAAAAACACATCGAATGAGCTATTTTTAAACCTTCTATTCTAATCCTGTTCCGAGTTCTCAAGGTTTTAAAAATTGAAAATTTGTAAAAAAATTAATTTTTTTAAGTTTTTTTGATTTTTATATAAATTTGCTTGTTTTATAGACAATTAAAAAATTCATTAATTGGCCTATTTAATATTGTTTTTGCGAGCTTTTAATTAAAACTTAGTGATGTTTATAGTAATCTCTGTGTGCAAGTAATGTTTTCAAAAAATGAATACCAAAAATTACTCACACCAAATAAATACTTGCGGTACAACTTGGCAGCGGTTTTTTCAATTTCCAAAATAATTATTGTTGGTTTCATATGTGTGTGTGTATACCTTATTTCGCCAGGATATCTCGAGAACGCTTCAACGGATTTTAACGAAATTTTGATGTCCTATTAAGCTCATAAATATCGAAATTTGTCCACAGGAACCTTTAATAATACCCTTTCAAATTTTTTTAAACACCCTTTTTCATCGAAAAAAATCGCACTGAAAAAACTGTCCGGTTAAAATAACCAGATTTTAGCCCTATTTAACATGATTTTCCGGTTATTTTTACCGGAAATTCTGGTAAAGCTAACCAGAATACTAGAACAGTGGCGGATCCAGACTTGGTTCCAGGAGGGGGTTATACATGAGAGAGAGAGAGACAACACTATAGTGTTGAGACATGCAAATCTCTCTCTCATGCAAATCTAAGTTAGCTCCAGGGGGGGGGGGTCATGACCCCCATGATCCCCCCCCCTTGGATCCGCCACTGTACTAGAAAATTAACCAGAATTCTGGTTGAAATAACCTGAAAATCTTGTTAAATAGCGCTTAGCGTCCATAAATTACGTAAGGTCTTTTGGGTAGGAGGGTGGGTAAAAAATTTTTCTATGCTAACTTACATAGGTGGGTACCTTGTTAAACCAATTTCTTACGTAAGATATGTTTTTTTTTATTTTTACTCAATAAATTTTTGAAATTTTCACGCTATGAAAAAAACACCAGACACTTATTTATTAAACAATTTTTTTAAAATTAATTTCATTATACATGCATCACAGTATCCTTTATCTTCATAAACGGTTAAAAGCTGAATTTTTTCCCTGAAAAAGGTGACAAAAAATGAAAGAAAAAAATATTTAAACTAGGTGAGGATTATGTCCAATTTATGGACATTTCGCTTCCAAGTAAGCAAAATAATTTGCTTCCTCATAGAGGAAGCAAGAAATTAATAATATAAATATAAGTTAATTGGGGAAGTTGTTAAAAAAAATTTTTTAATGCAAAGAAATGTAAAATATGAATTATTTTACGAATTCTTGATCAATTATAAAAGTTATATAGGTCAATCGATTCGTTTTGAGATAAGGAATATGATTTTCGTATTCTTTATGTTGTATTTTTATCATAAAAAAATCTTTTGGCAAAAAACGATTTTTTCGATGAAAAAAGGTGCTCAAAAAATTTGGTTGGGTATTTTCAAAAATCCCTGTGTCCAATTTTAGATATTCATGAGCTTAATAAGTCATCAAAATTTTATTGGAATCCGTTTAAGCGTTCTCAAGATATCTTGTACACAAAAAACGCTATACACACACACACACACACATACATACATACACACACACACACACATACATCTGGACATTTGCTTAGAAATGAAAATTTTCGCTTTTTAGATGAAAATAAGTCGATTTAGACTATTTTTGGAAAATCGAAAATTTAAACGATCACAAAGCTTTCTCTATGAGGGAGCAAAATGTAAGAAATAAATTAAAATTTGAAAAAATACTAAAATAATTAAAAAAAAATTACAAAAAAATGAAAATAATTGACAAGTGAAAACAAAATTAAAAAAATGCTAGATTAATACACAGCTAAACAAAATAATTGAAAAAATTAAAGAATTATTTTAAGATTTTAAGAGAATAATTGAAAATTGAAAAAAATTATTGAAAATTGCGAAAAGTAATTAATAATTAAATGAAATAATTAAAAAATGACGAAAATAATTGACAATTGAAAACAAAATTTAAAAAATGTCAAGCTTAATAGATAATAGAAAAAAATAATTTATAAAATTAAACAAGAATTATTAAAAAAGAAAATAAGTTGAAATTAAAAAATTAAGAAAGTTATAGGAATAATTGTTGAAAATAATTGCAAATTTAACAACTGGATTGGAAATATAAATAAATAATTACCATTCAACAAAATAATTGAAAGTTGAAAATTGAAGAAAATCATTAAAAATTGAAGAATGGAATTAAAATTTAAAGATTATAATTGAGAATAGAAAGAAGTAATTTAAAACTCCGAGAATTATTGAATACATTTTAGAAAATAATTAAAAACTGAAAAATGGAATTGAAATTTGAAAAAAAAATTGTAAATTGAAGAAAAAAATTGAACAATTAAATTTATAATTAAAGAAACTTATTAATAATAAAAAAAATAGTTGAGAAAAGTCATGAAGTTTTGTAATAATTAAGAAATTAATTAAAAATTGAAAAAAAAAGGTGAAAAAGGGTGAAAAGGTATCTGTCTGTGATTCCTACATTAATTAAGTAATTTTTTGCAATGTTAAGAAAAAATTCTCGTAAAAAAATGCATAAGCAAAAAATTACGTAAGATAGGGTGGGTGGGTGGATCAAAATCTTACGGAGCCTTACAGACGTGGGTGCATGGGTCAAAATCTGAGAAAAATCCCTTAAGTAATTTATGGACGGCCCCCTTAACCGGAATTTCGGTTATTTTAACCGAACTGTTTTTTCAGTGCCTGTTTGCAAAAATTATTTTTATGCTTAAAAATAAATAGAACTTAAGGAATACAAAAATCATATTCCTTAACTCAAAATAAATCGATTCATCTAATATAAAGTTTATAATTGATCCAAAATTCGTAAAATACCAATTCATGTTTTTGTTTTATTTAAAATTCCTTTTTTTTAATAACTTCTAATTAACTTTTATATTATAAATTCATGGCTTCCTCTATGAGGAGGCAAATTTTTTTCCTTACGTGAAGGCGAAATGTCCACGATATAGACATAATTTTCATCTAGTTTTATTTATTTATATTAATTTCTTCATAACAATCTATGTAAAAATCGGAATATTACAGAAAATCTATTTTCTACCATTTGAAAAGTCAAAGATTGCATAGAAAATCATATTAAAAATAGTTTGGAGTGTTTCTTATGTATATAAAAATATGTTTAATAACAGGTTTTTTAGATTAATAGTAATTAAATTTACTAAATTATAGAAAAAGCCACATTTAATTAGTAAATATTAAATTTATTCTACAGTACCGGCCAGTAGAAGTATGTGGCCACCTGTTTTGAGTGATTCAGATTAATCAATTTTTCTTCGATCTAATTCGAAAATAAAATTTTTTCTCTCTAATTGGTTTAAAACTAACTAAATTCTGAATAAAAAAAGCACAGGATGAAGACGTTTGTGCACTCTAAAAAAATTTATTATATAAAAAGTGTTAATTACAGCGTATTTTCAATTATTATTAACTTTTAAAATAATAAAGATCTCCTTATGTTCTTGGTGTGATTTTAAAGATAATTTTCTATAGATTTTAAAAAGTACATCAATATTGTTGCTCATTTTTTTTCTTAGATTTTTCCTGAGGCTAAAGTGATTACAAAAAAATTCAAAGAATTTAAATAATATAATTAGTGAGAAAAATATGTTTTAAAATTATAATGATAAAGATTAATAAAAGATTTTTGCAAAAACTTTGAAATTATAAATTCATTATTATTTTAAAACATATTTTTCTCACTAATTATATTATTTAAATTCTTTGAATTTTTTTGTACTCACTTTAGTCTTCTAGAAAAAAATAAATAAAAAATTTTTGTAACAATAGTGATGTATTTTTTAAATTTTATTAATATTATATTATAAATCACACCAAGAACATCAAGAGATCTTAATTATTTTAAAAGTTATTGAAATTAAAAAAAATGTAATTTAAACTTTTTTTACAATAAATTTTTTTAGAGTGGACAAAACGACTTCATCATGGGCGCATTTTATACAAAATTTAGTTAGTTTTCAACTAATTACAGAGAAAAATTTTTATTTTAGACTTAGATTGAAGAAGAATTGATTAATCTGAATCACTCAAAACAGGTGGCCACATACTTCTACTGGCCGGTATTGTATATTCCTTAAAGAGTTTTACCAAAATTTTAATAAATTTTTTTACCTACATAATTTTAGACATATAAAAATGTTAACAAGATCTTATCAGTATTAAATTTTCTTAAGGGCATGTGATGGATTATGACGTCACTGGTATAGGCAAAATTTGCCCGTAACTTTTCTTTTTAAATATTGAATATTTCATCATGAAACTTAGTAGAATTAGTTAAAATGCCATTAGGAATGTCTCTCTGCCCCAAATTTGTTTCAATTTTGACTCGAAATCAATTTTTAAAAAATTTGATATTTTGTCGAAAATTTTTAAAAATCAATTTTAGGCAAAAATTCAAACAATTTCGGGTCTAAGAGACCTTCTTAATAACATTTTAAATAACTCTACCAAGTTTCGTGATAAAATATTCAATATTTTAAAAGAAAAGTTACGGACAAGTTTTGCCTATACCAGTGACGTCATAATCCATCACCTGCCCTTAAGACTAATCATACAGAATTATTTTTTCTAAATTTTGCAACATTTTGTGTCTATAATAATTGGAAATAATAAGTATAAGGATAAAGGATAATATTATATATTTAACAATTGTTTAAACAATCAATTATTGTTAATTTGTAATTTTCTTAAAAATTACCATGCAAAGTTCAAGTTTTTCCAAATTATGCAACATTGTATGTCTACAATAACTAGATATACTTATTACTTTTAGATATTGCAGACATCGTATGTTGTAAAATTAAGACAAAACTAGAACTCTGTATAATTATTTTTTTAGAAAATTAAACATTAACTATTATAGATTGTTTAAACAATTGTTATAAACATTTAATATTATCCTTCAATTTTATACTTAGTTATTGTTGACACAACATGTTGCAAAAAATTAAAAAAACTAGAACTCTGTTTCATTTTCTTTAACAAAGTTTTTAATAGACAATAATAGATTGTTTAATCAATTGTTAACCATTTTAAATTATTGTCTTTTATCTTCATACTAAAAAGGATGAAAAAAAAATAAATTCACGTCATTGAATTGTCCTCAAGTTATTTATTGCTATATTAATTATTAAAATAATATAACATTAAATAATTTGAGGACAATTTAATAACGTGAATTTATTAAAAATAAACTAATAAATTAAATAATTTAATTTAAATAATTATATTATTTTAATAAATAATTCTCATAAAAAACTTTGGACAACTTCATGAGAACAATAATTGTTTTGAAAAAATTAATAATTTAAATTAATCAAATAAATTAAATTTGCTTAGTAACATTTTTTCAATAATTAGTTACATTAAATAACTTGTTATTTTTTAACAATATTTAGGACTTTAATAACAATATCATTTTGCTTATGTAAATGAGCATTAACGTTATTCAATATAATAAAATATAAGTATGCACAATTTTATATATTTAATATATAAATTCTTTCAAGTTACTTTAAATTTTGTCTTGTGTGTTTTTAGAAATATTCCAGCTTTATTGAAAGTATTTAAAAAGTTCCATATGACTTTTTTCAGCATTAAATAGGTTGCAATAATATTTAAAAATATCATTAATACTTGTTTATTTAAAATAAAACTATTTTATTTCGAAAAATTGAACTTCAAAGTTACTTTCCAAGTGACAATGAATTTTATGATTTTAATAAACAGGAATTAATTTAAATATAAAAGATTATTGCAATATATCGACTGTTAGGAAGAGTGGCATTTAATTTTAGGAATATGTAGTTTCTTTAAAGTTGCTACATTTCGCAAAAGCTCAAAGATTAAATTTAAAGTAACTTGAAAAATAACTAACTATCACTGTTGTTTTATTAAATGTTATTTTTAAACAGTTTATTTGGGAATTCGTGAAAATGGTCGATATTCCTCTGAAAATCATGAGAAGAAATTTATCAAATGCGGTGCCTAAACTTTGTAATCTGATAGAAGTAAAGCCTGAAAAGGAAACCAAAAATATGATGATACATTTATTAGAAAATTTTGATGAACTTTTCGGTTCAAAAGGAAAAGGTGGAAATATTATCCAAATGAATGTTACCGTAAGTCAAAAGGAATGTTTCAGTTTATGTAGAATAGCCATAAGTCAGAGAAAAACTGAAAATAATAATAAAACAATTTTTTTCTTTTAAAAATAAATGTTAAAAGTCAGTAGAATTTAATGAAGAACATTTGATGACATCACTGGTGGTAAACAAAATTTTTCCGTAAGCTTTCTTTTAAAATACAAAATACCTTGAAACCAAACTTTGTAGAATAATTACTTAAAATATCATTAAAAAGATTTGCCTGACCCAAGTTTGTTTGCATATTGCCTCAAAATTAATTAAATAGTATATTAAGCAACAAGGGGTTAAAGGCAGCCATTTGTTTACGCTGATGTTTGTGTACGAATGACAGTCGAGAGCGGAGCCCGAGACTTAAACGAGTACATAAACATCATTGTAAACAAATTGGACTGTAAGTTGGAATTAATTAGAAGTTTCATGAATTATAATTTTTTAAGGAGATTGTTCCATCCAAAGACAAACCACCTTTCCTGATTGCCGCTGACATTGACGGACGTCAATTGAAGTGTTACGTTGATGCAGAACCCATGCACTGCTCCGACCCTTTGGAAGCAGTTTTATTGCTGATTGCGTCGTATTATGTATTCAATATAAGTTACGACAAAGTTTTGAAATTTAAATGCTCGTTGTTGGAGAATGTAATTTTCGGAAGACACACCAGTAGACTCGTGCCACCTAAATGGCGTTATCTTTTAGTAACAAATATTTTGGAAAAAGCTGGAATTCAATGAACTATTAAGATAACGATAGAAATTCATATTTGTTAAAAAATAATTCAACTTTAAATTTATTACACATTTTTAAGAATATCTTTAATAAAGCAGTTGCAGTTCATCCAACGTCTCTATTAATTTGATTTTCAATTAATAAGTTCTTATATAAATAACTCTAATTTTTTTAAATTTTAAAAAATAATTTGACCCATTAATAACTACCAGTACATAAAATTCACTTTCACTTTGCGACTCATATTTTATGTGAAGCTGACATTTTGACCAAAACTCAATTGACAGAATGTGCAAGAAACCGAAATTTATTGATCCGAATATTTAAATTCGCGAAACTTCATTTGTAAGAATATTCAACTTCTCGAAAATGCAGTTGTCAGAAATTGTATTTATCAGATTTACCATTTTATCCTTTATATTTATTTTTGTTAACATCCCAAAATTACATTTTCACATTACTTGGCTTCCTTGTATCCCGGATACTAAAATTCCAGAATGTGCATTTGCCCGACACACGTAGAGATGGGACTTGTCGAATGTGTCGGACATTGTCCAACACGCTGGACATTTTTGACACACTGCTATTTATGAAAGAATCATATTGATTTGTTTATTTTTTAGTCATTATTCATGAAGATTTGTTCAAAATAATGGATTGTTAATAGAAAGTACTCGAAAATATTAAAAAAAACGCGTGAAATAATGCAAACAATACAAAATTAATGTGTGACATAACCTCAAATCTTAAAGAAGTAAGTTTAAAACAGTACTAAGTTTTTTCAAGTTCAATTTTATAGAAATTTGTCAAAAGAATTGAAAGAAAAATAATTTAAGTAGTATAAAAGCTGTTGTTCTGAAGAAAAATTTATATACGCTATTTGATGAAATGTTTGTTAAATCCTGATTAAAATCATCAGGTCATTTGCATTAAAATCATAATTTAAATAATCAAAACATTACAATTTGCCGTATATCTAATACCCAGGGCTGATAAAAATCATGATTTTTTTTAAACTCCGAATATAAACGAAAAATTGATTGTTTTCAATACCTACATACAATTTTTTTGTTTATTTTTAAGCAGTTATTAATTTTTTAAACTGAAAACCTTTAATAAAACACTGTAAAATACTACAAAAAATTAAGAAAAATCTTAAAAATAAAAAAAGTTTCGGCTGTATTAGAGAAAAAGAGTACATTTTTTAAAAACTACACAATAATTAAAAAGTAACAAAAAAATTCCGGCCTGGGTCCGTAGATAGTCTACTTCACTATAAAAGTAAATTCTATAGTGAAGTAGACTATTCACGGACCCAGGCTTGCAAAAAATAGTTAAAAATTAGAAAATCTTTTGTAAAAAATAAAATATTTACGAAAATTCATTTTATTAGTATTTATTTTATCAGTATATATTTTTTTAAAAATTAAAGAAAAGAAGAATGACTGAAATTCTGGAAAATTTGAAGAAATGTGAATTTAAAAAAAGAAAAACCCGATGAAATAGAAGAACGATGTCAAAACGATATTTAGTACAAGATTAAATTTACATCAAATAAGATAAAATAATAAAAGTCAACAACAAAGTAGAAAAATTAAGAAATTAAAAAAAATATGTAATAATAAGTGTCGAATACATTTTTTTGAAAATTTGAAATTACAAGATAAAAGTTAAACAATTTAAACGAAGGGAAAATATTTCTAAGGAATAGAGAAAAGACAAAATTAAAAAATTTCAAGTCTAAAAAAATGGTAAAATAAAAATAAAATAAATAGGAAGAAAATGGAGAAATGTTTTTTTTTCTAAGAAAATATGAAAAAATGACAAAATATAAAATAATTTGGTTAGAATTTACTGAATAATAATTAGGTGAAGAAAATGGAGATATGATTTATTTTTTCAAGAAACTATGAAAAAATTACAAAATCTAAACTAATTTGGTTAGAATTTACTGAATAATAATTAGGTAAAGTTGAAATAAAGAAATTTATAAAAATTAATGAAAAGTCCATTGAAGAAATGTAAAAACCTTTCAAATAAAAAAGTTTGTGGAAATTAAACAACAACAAAAATGTTATAGGCAATACCTATTAGACTTAATACAAGTCTAACGAGAAATTGAGAAATCCTGCTTGCAATAAATTGGATATTAAGAAACTATAAATTCGTGGTTAAATCTAGAAAATTTTAATTTTAATTAAGAAATATTAATATTATATAATTATTATATAATTAAATATTAATTAAGAAAAGTTTTCTTTTTTTGGTTTTGATAATTTTTTCTGTTTGTTTTTCTAATTTGAAATTTTCTTTAATTCTCTCCTTTTTATGCAAATTATTTAATTTTATTACACAATTTTGTTATTATAACATTTAACAACTTTTTTTTCGTTTTTCTATTAATATTCATATAGTATTTTTATTTAGAAATACGCAAATTTCTTTTTAAATTCAATTTGTTTTTAAATATTATCTATTTTTTGCAAACTTAGATATTCATCCTTTCCAACAAAATTTTAATTTTCTTCATTTTTCCAAAATTATTGTCAGACTTGTTTCAAGTTTGGACGAATTGACATTTGGGCGACTCGAAATTTTGACGAAAGGACATTTGGACGAATCGACATTTTGACGAAACGACATTTAGACGAATCGACATTTAGACGAATCGAAATTTGGACGAAATGACATTTAGACGAATCGACATTTTGACGAAAGGACATTTGAACGAATCGACATTTGGACGAAATGACATTTGGACGAATTGACCTTTTGACGAAAGGACATTTGGACAAATCGACATTTTGACAAAAGGACATATGGACGAATCGACATTTTGACGAGAAGTCATTTCGACGAATCGAAACTTGGACGAAATGACATTAGGACGAATCGACATTTTGACGAAATGACATTTGGACGAATCAACCTTTTGAAGAAAAGACATTTAGACGAATCGACACTTGGACGAAATGACATTCAATCGAAACGACGTCCAAATGTCCTTTCGTCAAAAAGTCGATTCGTCCAAATGACTTTTCGTCAAAATGTCGATTCGTCTAAATGTCGATTCGTCAAAATGTCGATTCGTCCAAATGTCATTTCGTCCAAGTGTCGATTCGTCCAAATGACTTCTCGTCCAAATGTCGATTCGTCCAAATGTCTTTTCTTCAAAATGTCGATTCGTCCAAATGTCATTTTGTCCAAGTGTCGATTCGTCCAAATGACTTCTCGTCCAAATGTCGATTCGTCCAAATGTCGATTCGTCCAAATGTCCTTTTGTCAAAATGTCGATTCGTCCAAATGTTATTTCGTCAAAATGTCGATTCGTCCAAATGTCCTTTCGTCAAAATGTCGATTCGTCCAAATGTCGATTCGTCCAAATGACTTTTCATCAAAATGTCGATTCGTCCAAATGTCCTTTTGTCAAAATGTCGATTCGTCCAAATGTTATTTCGTCAAAATGTCGATTCGTTTAAATGTCTTTTCTTCAAAATGTCGATTCGTCCAAATGTCATTTCGTCAAAATGTCGATTCGTCCAAATGTCATTTCGTCCAAGTGTCGATTCGTCCAAATGACTTCTCGTCCAAATGTCTTTTCTTCAAAATGTCGATTCGTCCAAATGTCTTTTCTTCAAAATGTCGATTCGTCCAAATGTCATTTCGTCAAAATGTCGATTCGTCCAAATGTCTTTTCTTCAAAATGTCGATTCGTCCAAATGTCGATTCGTCCAAATGTCCTTTCGTCAAAATGTCGATTCGTCCAAATGTCGATTCGTCCAAATGACTTTTCATCAAAATGTCGATTTGTCCAAATGTCCTTTTGTCAAAATGTCGATTCGCCCAAATGTCATTTTGTCCAATTGTCGATTCGTCGAAATGACTTTTCGTCAAAATGTCGATTCGTCCAAATGTCCTTTTGTCTAAATGTCGATTCGTCCAAATGTTATTTCGTCAAAATGTCGATTCGTCCAAATGTCCTTTCGTCAAAATGTCGATTCGTCCAAATGTCGATTCGTCCAAATGACTTTTCATCAAAATGTCGATTCGTCCAAATGTCCTTTTGTCAAAATGTTATTTCGTCAAAATGTCGATTCGTTTAAATGTCTTTTCTTCAAAATGTCGATTCGTCCAAATGTCCTTTCGTCAAAATGTCGATTCGTCCAAATGTCGATTCGTCCAAATGACTTTTCATCAAAATGTCGATTTGTCCAAATGTCCTTTTGTCAAAATGTCGATTCGCCCAAATGTCATTTTGTCCAATTGTCGATTCGTCGAAATGACTTTTCGTCAAAATGTCGATTCGTCCAAATGTCCTTTTGTCTAAATGTCGATTCGTCCAAATGTTATTTCGTCAAAATGTCGATTCGTCCAAATGTCCTTTCGTCAAAATGTCGATTCGTCCAAATGTCGATTCGTCCAAATGACTTTTCATCAAAATGTCGATTCGTCCAAATGTCCTTTTGTCAAAATGTTATTTCGTCAAAATGTCGATTCGTTTAAATGTCTTTTCTTCAAAATGTCGATTCGTCCAAATGTCCTTTCGTCAAAATGTCGATTCGTCCAAATGTCGATTCGTCCAAATGACTTTTCATCAAAATGTCGATTTGTCCAAATGTCCTTTTGTCAAAATGTCGATTCGCCCAAATGTCATTTTGTCCAATTGTCGATTCGTCGAAATGACTTTTCGTCAAAATGTCGATTTGTCCAAATGTCATTTCGTCTAAATGTCGATTCGTCCAAATGACTTTTCATCAAAATGTCGATTCGTCCAAATGTCCTTTCGTCAAAATGTCGATTTGTCAAAATGTCCTTTCGTCAAAATGTCGATTCGTCCAAATGTCCTTGCGTCAAAATGTCCTTCGTCAAAATGTCGATTCGTCCAAATGACTTTTCATCAAAATGTCGATTCGTCCAAATGTCATTTCGTCAAAATGTTGATTCGTCCAAATGTCATTTCGTCCAAATGTCAATTCGTCCAAAAGCCCTTCGTCCAAATGTCCAGTCGATTAAATGTCAATCGGTATAAATTTATGCGTCCCAAATCTGTTGTCATTTTTCGACTGTCACTGTGATCATAGTTATAATAAAAAACAAGTGAAGTAATATTGATATTCAAATTTAATCCTAAAATGGATTATTATAATCCTTTTGAGTATTAAATTTAATCTGCAACGCTTTTTAATACCTCATGATTTTCTGTGTTCCCAATCAAAATCTTTCAATCGTGTAATTCAGATTAATTTTCTTAAGAGTAGTTATCCACGTTGTCGGAACAAATAATTAGAGTAACTCATTCCAGGTCAATTTCATGTTGATAGAAGTACAAAATAATTTTTGTGTCGAAAATGATAATTTTCGTGAAAAAAATTTTGAATAATTTTTTTCAAGATAGACTTTTATGAATGATTATCCCTCGTTATCATTTTAAATAATTAGAGTAACTTATCGCACGTCACTCCCATGTTGATAGAAGTACAAAATAATTTTTTTGTAGAAAATGATAATTTTCAGGAAAAAAATTTTAGATAATTTTTTTTAAGGTTGACTTTTATGGATGATTAACCCTCGTTGTCGGCTCCAATAATTAGAGTAACTCATCTCACGTCACTTCCATGTTGATAGAAATAAAAAATAATTTTTCTGTAGAAAATGATAATTTTCAGGAAAAAAATTTTAGATAATTTTTTTTAAGGTTGACTTTTATGGATGATTAACCCTCGTTATTGGCTCGAATAATTAGATTAACTCATTCCACGTCACTTTCATGTTGATAGAAGTACAAAATAATTTTTTTTGTAGAAAATGATAATTTTCGTGAAAAAGATTTTGCATATTTTTTTTCAAGATTGCCTTTTATGAATGATTATCCCTCGTTATCAGTTTGAATAATTAGAGTAACTTATCGCACGTCACTTTTATAGTTGTAGAGGTTAAAAAGTAATTTTTTTGCAAAAGTTATAATTTTTATCGCGTAAAAGAACTTTTAAAGGTTTGAAAAAGTGTATAGTTTCTACGTATTTCGTAGAATGTAAGAAGTTGTAGAATGTGTCTGAAATATGAACACAATAAATGTTATTTGTTTTTTTTTCATGAAAAATAAGTTTATTTCTCTGGTTTAGCGTCATTCCCTTGGCTTCTCGTATATTATTTTATATGTTTAATTTGGGTTAAGTCATTAATTTGTTTTCAGTCTTGTTAAATACATTGTCATCTTTAATAATTATTCGGTTTGTGAGTTTTCTAAATATATTATGATTTGAAGTAAAAAAATAAAAAGTAAGGCCTTCTTAACTATTTACAACCTGAAGCATCATTCTTGTGCCTGAAATGAAAAGCAGGATGACAAAAGATAAAATAATTTAGTAATTTTTCTACTATAAATGGAACTTATATAAGGATGCTAAATTATTTCCAGTTTAAGAAAAATTGCTTAATTTTAATTGAAATATAAAAAATGTTAAAAACATTTCTCTGGCTCTGATTAAAGATTAATAAGAATATGGGCTATTCTATTTCAAACCGTTTTACTAGCAAAAAAATATCGCGTGAAAAGGATTTTTTAAATCGGTTTAATTTGATTAAAACTTTATTAAAAATAAAATTTAATAGGCGAATTTGAAAGAGATTTCTCAAGCTTTAAAATGATACTAAACTTTTTTTAAAAAAATTCCAATTTCATGTGAAATTTTAGGTTTAAAAATTTTAAACATTAATACCTTAAAATACCCCCTCTTGGAATTCGATGTAACATACACTAAAATAATGTTTAAAATTTCTATTTATTACTATGTAAAGACCATAATGGACGTTTCACGGGATTTAGAAAAAAAAATTCATTAAAAAACCAATTTATTTATTTAATCTGACATTAATTTGAAGTCGCGTAGTATAAAATTAAAATTTATTTCTACAAACTCCATGAAAAGTCCATTATGAGATATTAATGTTTGAAATTTTTAAACCTAAAATTTTACATGACATTGAAATTTTTTTAAAAAAAGTTTAGTATCATTTAAAAGCTTGAGAAATCCTCTTTCAAATTCGCCTATTACATTTTATATTTAATTTAGTTTTAATCAAATAAAACCGATTTAAAAAATCCTTTTTACGCGATAGTCTTTTGCTAGTGGAACTGTTTGAAATAGAATAGCCCATATCAATTGTTTAGAAACTGTCAACGAAAAATAAACCTACAAACATTGACAAATAATTATTGGCGATTAAAAGAGTTTTTATTTTGAAGTTTTAAAATGTACAAATATTTTGAATTATAATTAATAATAAATTAATATTCTTAAATACTTTTCTATGAATAACAAATAGCAAAACAAAAAACAAATAACAAACATCTGCTCCACATTCTAAACTTTACATTTCTCAATAATCTTTAATATAAAAATTTTTTTTTAAATGCTACAAATTAGTATGATATTTTTAATTTTTGTGATAAAAAAGTTTATTTTTTAATTTTTCATTTCCAATGCACCAAGAGGAATCTTTCTGGAGAATCGTCCACGTATATTTTTGAAACCTGGAAAAATCAGTAAATATGTATTAATATCAAGAATATTTATGTACTTATACTTTGGAATAAAAATACTGTTCACGTGAGTTTAATATATTTTCATTTACATGACTGGTAACACTCTTGTTTAATTACAATATTAAATTTGCAATTATAAAAATTTTATTTTAAATAAATTACAATTATCGTTCAGTTAGATTAAATAAGATATTTGGGCATATTACCTTGTAATTATAAAATAAAGACATTCCTTTCAATTTTATAGAAATTCCACTACGTATTCATGGAAATATATTAATATCTGAAGCACTTGAAATCAGAAGACTTTGTTTTACTTAAATAGATGTCTGAAAATAAAAAGAACGTAAAATATTTTATTTCAAAATTATTATACATTTACTAATTATAGTAAGATATATGTGCGATTTTTTTTAACAGAACTCAATAAATAAACCAAGGAAAATAAAGAACGAAACAATGTAATTATTAAAACAATATATTATTATACAAGAAAAAATTTTATTTCCTTTTAATAAAAATATGAAAAATATATTTCAGATAAATTAATAAATTCATTTATTTATTATTATTATTTATTAATATGTGCATTAGTTAATAATATACTTATTAATTTTTTTTTAACACTGTATTCTTGTCAAACAAGTATTGAGAAAACATAGAAACTCTATCTAACCTCAAAGGTTACTTTTAGTAAAATTAAAAAAATTATTTATTTATTTATTTATTTATTTATTTATTTATGCATTAATCAATTAATTATTACACTTCTTGTAACATTTTATTAATGTGTGAAACATTTAAGTATTTAAAAAATTTTATATAAACTCTACATAACCTTAAAAGTTAATTCCAAACAAATTAGAACAATAATTTATTTATTAATGCATTAATAAAATTTAATATTTTATTCTTTTATTAAACGAACATTTAAAATACTTAGAAAAAACTATATATATAAACTCTCTACCTAACCTCAAACTTTTTTACCAATAATAAACATTTTTTTGGTAAAAGCATAATAATCAGACTTATGTTTTTAAACTCACAATAAATTTTTTACAATAATTACTATCTTCTTTTAATAAAATTAAAATAATTACTCCAAACATTTTATTTACAAATTTTATTTATAACCTTAAACTTAATTATTTATCTTTATAATATTTAAATACTTACTCAATTCCTCATTCCTTTTTCTTTAATTAATTTAACAAATTACATTCACTTACAATATTGTCCACTTTGTTATACACTTTTTGAAAACAATAATTATTAATTTTTTATACTTATATATTTTAAAGAATTTCAAATTAATATTAAAATTTACGCCTCGCGACATCTGCAGTACACTTGTACAATCAAAATTAGCCTTTTTTCCAATAAAACACGCACCTCTACCTTCCATATTTCCAGACGACACAAACTATAGCAAACTTTCGTTCCATTGGACTTTCAGTCAAATGGACTTTCAGTCAAATGGATACCTTCCAATTTTTATTAATATACATCTCATTTTTTTCGATTATTGTGGTTTCATTTCTTTATTAAACGATAAATTTATTATATAAATAAAAAATAAAGTTTGAATCAATAAAAAAATTGTTGAAGTCAAAATGTTAAAAATCCACAAAAGAAAAGGGAATGGACAACTTGTGAACAAAATTCGAGAAACGGCTAGAAAAGTACACAATTGGAAAGAAATCAAACAATAAAATTCATACAAAGTAATTGGAAAATTAAGAAAATGATAGGAATATCTGTTGTAAATAATTGACAATTAAAAGACTGATTTCAAAATCAAAGAAATTTATTGCAGGCATCACAGTACTTGCATTATTTTTAGTCATTTAAAACTATAAATTTTTGCAAATACAATAAGTAATGAAAATTACGAAAATAAGTACAAAATTGAAAATATTGAAAAATGAAAAATGTCAAATATAAAGAACAATTGAAAATAAAATTTAAAAAAATGACTAGACTAATACTCAACCGAACAAAAAAATTGAAAAAATACAAGAATCTTCTATTATATTAATACGATACCGAAAAAACTTCGTTCATCGTCGTACAGACTTCAAAGTTCACCTACTTTTTCCAATAGGTTACTTACAAAAATGTTCATTTCACCATGTTATTATAGTTTGTAACAATGCGCACTGGCACTATTCGTGTCAAACATGTTAAACTGAACATTTTTTTATGAACAACATATTGTTGCACATGCGCAGTAGTGCACCACAGCTGTGTAAACGTGCGCACTACTAAACAAACATTTCACATGCGCAGTTGTTTTGTATTGCTGTTACACATGCGCAATCATGCACAGTCATAGTCACACATGTGCTCTAATTAAATTCAAAAATTACGCATGCGCAGTGCTGTACTTCACCAGATAATTAAATTTTCACTACATATAGCATACTTTTTTTAATAAGTGCGCAGTAAATTCCGTCTTATTATTGCGCATGCGTAACACGGTAACATGATATCTGCACATGCGCAAAGGTACTTTTATTTAAAAAATTTGTTAAAATTGTTTTCTTTTCATTATTATTGTAATTAATGACCCATAATAGAAAAGAATATTCAAAATTCAATTTAAATATTGGAATTCAAGAAATTTAATAGAAAAATTTATATTATTGAACATAAAAAATAATAAAAACATTAAAAGTGTATTTAATTTTATTAATTTTAATCTTTTTTTCTTTAAAATGTTTATAAAATGTAACAAATTTTGATCTGAAAGTTTTCAATTTTTCATACTTTTAAAAACCATTTTCTAGGGGTACCGGGGGGGAGGGGGGTTATAAATATTTAACATACTGTCAGAAAATCTTCCATATAATTAGTGTTTAAAAAAGTTTTGTAAAAATTTACTTATTTATTGAGAATAACTAGTTTGAAAGTTCTCCCAATATTCATAAAATTGTACGTGGTAATCTTCTATTATATTAATACGATACCGAAAAAACTTCGTTCATCGTCGTACAGACTTCAAAGTTCACCTACTTTTTCCAATAGGTTACTTACAAAAATGTTCATTTCACCATGTTATTATAGTTTGTAACAATGCGCACTGGCACTATTCGTGTCAAACATGTTAAACTGAACATTTTTTTATGAACAACATATTGTTGCACATGCGCAGTAGTGCACCACAGCTGTGTAAACGTGCGCACTACTAAACAAACATTTCACATGCGCAGTTGTTTTGTATTGCTGTTACACATGCGCAATCATGCACAGTCATAGTCACACATGTGCTCTAATTAAATTCAAAAATTACGCATGCGCAGTGCTGTACTTCACCAGATAATTAAATTTTCACTACATATAGCATACTTTTTTTAATAAGTGCGCAGTAAATTCCGTCTTATTATTGCGCATGCGTAACACGGTAACATGATAACTGCACATGCGCAAAGGTGCTTTTTTTTTTTTTTTTTTTTTTTTTTTTTTTTTTTTTAAATTCCAACGAAAATTAAAATTTCGTTTTTCTCCACTTGTAAAATGTTGTGCGTACAATTTAGTCTCTAAAATTATATGTTTTAAACATTGCATTAAACTTTTTTGCTAACATGTTTTTTAATGTCAATTCATGTGGAAATTGCTAAACAATCATTATTTGTTACGATTTTTACCACTGCGCATACCTAACGTTTGTAGAAAGCTACTGCGCATGTGTAATGTTTGTAAAAAACTACTGCGCATGTGTTAAATCGACAAAAACCTACGCGCAATTTTTTCATTTGTTTTTTAAGAATAATTTTTTATTTTGTATCCTACTTTAAGTATATTTTTCTTACATTTTGAAATAATTAGTTTTTCGAAATAATTTAAATGACAATGTGTCGATTTAGACTATTTTTGGATAAATGAAAATTTTAACGATCACAAAGCTTTTTCTATGTGGAAACAAACATTATTCCAATATAGAAACATAACGGAAATAAACTCAGATTCGAAAATTTAATTTAAAAAAAAATGTAGATCCTTTAAGATTTTTTATATTTTTTCTGTGATCATTTACAAAAATAGTTTAGATTATCAAGCTTCAAATTTTGCAATAATAATATAATAGAACTCATACTCAATTAGTACCTATAATCGATCAGTGATAATTCAATTAGACAACATTAATTAATAGCTTCATAATATTGATGTAAATAATACATTACATATTACAAGATTTATTTTTTCCAATATAATAATAATAAAACATAACAATAAAAATTATTGAAATATAAAAAATTTGTAAAAAAAATATTAAACATTCAATTAACAATAAGTTTACTAATATTTTATGAAATGTCCACATCAATAAACAATTAAATTAATATTAATGACCGAGCGAGCGTCAGCGAGCGAGGTTCATTACGCTAGTAATTATAAAATTTTAACCCTAGAAGGATTAACTTACTTTTCTCACCCTCTAAGGACTAACTGGGGTCCTTTGTTCCCCCAGATTTTAAACGAGTATATAAGATTTGCATTTTACCAAAAACAGCTTTTATATAGTGAATTTTTCTCACTTTTTATTAAAGAAGAAGATGGTGTAATTTATTTTTTAATACAATAAAAACAAATCTAAAAATATTGTAAAAAGCAAAAAAAAAGAACCAAATTTTCTCAAAATTGGCATTTTTTACAAAAAATATCGTAGTTTTTCAACGAATTGACCAATTTAGAAAAATCCTGTCGATTTTAAAAGCTGAGTAGACATGTTTGAAGAAATTTTTATGGACCTTTGAATTATTTGAAAAAAGTATAATTATTTGAATAGATGAAATTCCAATAAGTAATAAACAATTACGCATGTGAAATTTACCAAAATCAACTATAAAAAAATTTTATTTCTACTCAAAATATTTCTTTTTTTTAAAAATACTTGTTTTTACAAGTATAGTCATTACATTTTTGCTTTGTAGGTTCAGTTAAACCGTTTTAATAAAAAAACAGATATTTATTATCCTGACTTTTTTGAAACGTAAAGGACTAACTGAGGTATTTAGAGACCCCAGACTTACTTTAACTGCATACTGAAGAGAGACTTGCGCACACAATTCGCGCTAACCTACTAAAATCAATTTTCAGGTTACTAAATTGAATTATGGTTAGGATCCCCAACCGAAATTGCCACTGTATGGGTCAGGAGCCTACTTTAAATTTCGCGTGGGGTACAAAAGGACCCCAGTTAGACCTTGTAGGGTTAAGAAAGTAACTGAAAATTGAGAAAATTGCAGGAAATAATTGAAAAATTTTTGAAAAAAATTGAAAATTAAATAAAGTAATTAATGTATGTATCATTATAATTAATGAAAAATGTATGGAAGAAATATGAAATTAAAAAAGGAAAAAAGTAGAAAAATTAAGAAAATTATAAGAATAATTTTGTGGCTGAAAGATAAAACAGCACAATTTGCATTTTATCAAATTTAAGATAAAATCAGATTTTTATATATTTAAATATACTTTTTAAAGTTTCATAAATGTAAATTGATTAAAATTTTTATTTACGTAGAAAATATTAAAAAACGTTAACGCATAAGTACATAAAAATCGAGAAAAATATGTAATGTTTTATATTGTGTGGGACCTTTAAATTTCATTAAATTTATTAAACAGATCTAAAAAGTACATTAGAAAGAGGGATTAAATATCAAACAACCAAAATATTTGTTTACTAACAAAATTAAACGCGCGCAAGCGCGAGTTTAGTTTTTCATACATTTAAAAGATTATAAAATACAATAATAAATATAAGAAATCGGTAAGTGCTATTTATCTAATAAGAATAAATTAATATTTTAAATATAATATTTAAAAATCAATTAATATAAATAAAACAAATATTTATTTAGGACAACATTGATAAAATTTTAGAATTAAAAAGAATTGCAAAAAATAATTGAAATTAAACAAAGTAATTACAAATTTTGCAAATTAATTAAAAAAAATGAAATCAATTAAAAATTGGAGAAATTAATTTAAACATTCATAAAAATGTTTCAAACATAAAGAAAATAATTAAAATTTGAGAAAAATACTTAAGGATCTGAAAAGTAAATTAAAACAAAATTGAATAATGAAGAATTAGAGAAAATAATTAAAAATTGAAAAGCATGATTAGAAATTGAGGTAAATAAATTAAAATTAAAAAAAAATAATTATAATTTGAGAAATTAATGAAACAAATTACATAACATATTTTAAAATAAAGGAAAGCTAAACAAAATTTGAGAAAAGCAGTAAAAACATTCAGAAGTTCATTAAAATAAAAGAAAATAATTAAAAATTAGAGAATATAAATGAAAAAAGATCAAAATAATTTAAAATTGAACAGAACAAGTATTAATTAAAGAGAAATAAGTAAAAACTTTTTGGCAATTATAACAAAGAACGAGAAAAAGAACGAAAGTTATTGAAAATTGAACAAAATAATATTAAACATAATATGAATAATGAAATAATTATCATGTACTTTTGACCGGAATACCTTAGCCCTATGTATTTTGACGCGCTGAACAAGAATCCGAAGTCCATTTTGCTCCATCACGTCAGGATTTTTTTCTAACCTCAAAAAACATGTCGGATTTTGAGAGGTAGGCGATTTTTTAAAAAAATTTATGGATTTACTTCAAACTTGGTATCTGGGGTTTTTTTGGGTCGCTGATTATGAATCTGAAGTTAGATTTTTAAAATTCAAAATGGCGGATCCAATATGGCGGACGAATTTTGAAAAAATTTGAAGATTTACTTCAAACTTGGTATCTGGGGGTTTTTTGGGTCGCTGATTGCGAATCTGACGTCATATTTTCGAAATTTAAAATGGCGGATCCAATATGGCGGACGAATTTTTAAAAAATTTGAAGATTTATCAGGAATAAGATGCAGAATGGAACAATGTACTTTCTTATTTGGCTTCTGCACCAAACATATCCAATCTGTTACCAAAGAATATTTTATGATAAAATTGTAATAGAAGTCATATTTGAAAATGTGAGAAACTCGCTTCGAAATCACACTCAGCAACTTAACCCATTAACGCCCAGACGGACGAAAAATTTCTGTTGACTTTGAGGACCTCCCTTTTAAAAAAAATGCCTACAAAAAAATTAGCACTTATCATTTTTAACGTAAAATTTACTCCTCTTTTAGATTCTGAAGTTAAAATTTGTTTATAACAAATCGTTAAAAAGTTATAAACAATTTTTTGCAAAAAACCACGATTTTTTGAGAAAAAATTTTCATTTTAGACATATTTTCACAGGAAAAAAGCAAGTAGATGCTCTCAAAAGCTCAAAATATCGCGTCCATGGACCATTCCCCATGGTGCTCCAACTTTTTCATGTGACTGAAATCGCCTAAAACTCTTTATACGGGGGTTTTTGGGGTCGCTGATTACGAATATGATGTCAGTTTTTAAAAATTCAAAATGGCTGATCCAATATGGCGGACGAATTTTTAAAAAAATTTTGGATTCACTTGAAACTCTCCACTCAGGGGTTTTTGGGGTCGCTGATTACGAATATGATGTCAGTTTTTAAAAATTCAAAATGGCGGATCCAATATGGCGGACGAATTTTTAAAAAATTTTTGGATTCACTTGAAACTCTCCACTCAGGGGTTTTTGGGGTCGCTGATTACGAATATGATGTCAGTTTTTAAAAATTCAAAATGGCGGATCCAATATGGCGGACGAATTTTTAAAAAATTTTTGGATTCACTTGAAACTCTCCACTCAGGGCTTTTTGGGGTCGCTGATTACGAATATGATGTCAGTTTTTAAAAATTCAAAATGGCGGATCCAATATGGCGGACGAGTTTTGTAAAAAATTATTGGATTTACTTGAAACTCTCTATTCGGGGGTTTTTTGGGTCGCTAATTGCAAATCTGATGGCAATTCTTGAAAATACAAAATAGCAGAGTCAAATTGTTTGAATTTCAATAAGTATTATACAATGAATAAGAATTTTTTGGTCCGTTTGCCGTCGAATAATTCGCCGTTGCCCGACTGTTACCGCGAGGAGGTGGACAATAAAGAGTCTTTTTTTTTTTTCGTTTTTTATTTTATTTTTTTTTGTTTTTTTCGTTTTTTATTTTATTTTTTTTTGTTTTTTTTTTGTTTTAATATTTTTTACATTTTTATATTTTAGGTGTGAAAATCCTGAAAGCAGGAAACGCATAAATATGCATCACACTCCACGCACTTTCGTTGCGTTCTACAGGTGCATTTGGAGAAATTAGAGCAGTTTTTCTTTTGTTCAACTCTTTGAACTTTGTGGTTTTTGATGGATTCAGATTTTTTTAGATATGCTTCTGCAATCTGTAGAGCCATGTCTTTAGTACCTATTTTTTTTTCTTGGACAACTAAGTTTCTTAGAACAGTTGCATTTGCAATTGATGCTTGAACGAGTCTCATAAGTATAACCCAAGTCCATTTCTTCGACCTTATGCATGGCATCAAATTGCTGCAATGTGCGTCGTGCAAGTCTACTCCGCCCATAAACTTGTTGTAGGTTGTAAAAGCATTAGGAAATGCTATATCAACTTTGCTCTTTGTCTCCGAAGAATATCTTTTGACTGAACTAATTGGTGTAACACCTATCAGTGTTGACAGTATAGACACTACTTTCGAATCTTTTACTGTGACATAATTGACACCACTGCATTTGTCATGCTTGGCAATAAATGTCCCTCTTGGATCCTTTTCCGTAATCGGATTTTTTACTTGAATTCGATTAGCTCTGACTGTCCCTGTTGCCCGCAAACCAACTTTCTTCAGATGAACCAGTAAATCTGGACTTGTAAAAAAGTTGTCAAAATATACGTGATATTTCACTACATTTCTGGGTACAACTGAAGAAAGAAGGTTTTGGAGAAGACCAACGACAATGCAGCTACCTAAAGCACATTTATTTAGCTTTTCTTCATTGCCAAAAAAAAAACTTTTTGAATTCTTGCCACAAAAAATGTCACAATCGAATAAAAATCCTTCGGAACTACAAAGAGCCCACATTTTGATACCGAAACGGACAGGCTTGTTTCTTATAAACTGCTTCAAAATAGTTCTTCCCCGAAACTTTACCATCATTTCGTCAACTGACAAAGCTGATGAAAAATACCCAAACTGCCTCGCATTTTTCTTAAAAATCTCCAAAGGACCTCTCACTCGCCAAGCTCTATCATCAGCATTTTCATCTTCAGGTTTGGATAGCTTTAGCTTGGACTTGATATCTTCAAACTTGTTGCGACTCATAGCTCCAGCTACAGCTTCACAACCTAGAAGATGATTCTGAGACCAATAATCTCGTTGAGATTTCCTTTTGTTGAAAATAGACAAAATAATTATTCCAAGAAATTTGTCTAATTCAGTCAACGAAATTTGACAATCATTCAGACGTGTTGCGTCTAATATGAATTCTTTTAGCTCCTTGGAAAAGAAAAATTCAAATAGTTCAGTTGACGAGGATGACCGAATTTTTTTTGCAACGCTATCAGGTATAAAAGTTTCATTTTTATACTGAGGATCATACTTCTGTTCACCATCAACCCATTCAAAAATATGATCTGGCTCCAACTTCGATTGATTTGAAGTATAATTTTCTCGAATCGTCTGGTATGAATTTTGCGGTAAATCGGCACATTCATTCTTAAGCGAATTTTCTAGCTCTTCATGAATAGCATCATCATCTAAATCAGATTCACAATCAGATTCGCCAGAATCATTCGAGTTTGGTAGCATTAGCACATCTAGGTGTTCGTCATGTTCTTCAACTTCGAAACTCTCGGCGTCATTTACAACTTTCTGCCGTTTCGACTTACGCTTTGTTGACATTTTTAAAATCGACCCAGTAATAAAAGAATGCTGGCGCAGTGCAGACAACCAGTGGTGCACGTGAATGTTGGCACAATGACGACAACTAGTGCTGCAAACGAATGCTGGCACAGTTACGACAACCTGAGCTGCACGCAAATGCTGACACAGTAACAACAACCAGTGGTAGAAGCAAATGCTAGCGCAGTAACAATAACAAGAGCTGCAAGCAACGCTGGCACAGTAACGACAACCAGTGGTGGAAGCAAATGCTTCGGCAGTAACAATAACCAGAGCTGCAAGCAATGCTGGCACAGTAACAATAACCAGAGCTGCAAGCAACGCTGACACAGTAACGACAACCAGTGGTTGAAGCAAATGCTGGCGCAGTAACAATAATCAGAGCTGCAAGCAACGCTGGCACAGTAACAATAACCAGAGCTGCAAGCAACGCTGACACAGTAACGACCCTTACAAAAAAAGAGTATTAGAATGAGTATTGAATAATGAGTACTGCAGTGAGTATTGCAATGAGTATTGCAATGAGTACTGCAATGAGTATTGAAAATTCCAGTACTTTTTTCGCCAAACATTGTTGAAAATATAATATGTTGCGCACTAAGTTTCTACGGCTCCTACGTCTGCGCACTACTTTTTTTGTTGTAAACTAAATATACAGAAATACATGGAACGCAAAATCACAATTTCATTATAATTTTAAAAAAAATTGTTTACTGTACTTAAAAAATACATGTGGCGAAAAAAGTACTTGAATTTCCAATACTCATTGCAGTACTCATTGCAGTACTCATGCAGTACTCATTGCAATACTCATTGCAATACTCACTGCAGTACTCATTATTCAATACTCATTCTAATACTCCTTTTTTGTAAGGGGACAACCAGTGGTAGAAGCAAATGCTGGCGCAGTAACAATAATCAGAGCTGCAAGCAACGCTGGCACAGTAAGGACAACCAGTGGTGGAAGCAAATGCTGGCTCAGTAACAATAGCCAGAGCTGCAAGCAAATTCTGGCACAATGCCAACAAGCAGTACAGCAGTAATAACTGCATGCCATTGCATTTTCTGCAAAACTAGTAATGCGCCGACTTCGAAATGCCAGATCTTAGCGGAAACAACAAGCGCAAAACCGTCTTAGTTGTGAGCATAGTTAAAAGTTATACAGCACCACAGCAAATAAATCAGCGTCAAATAAACAAAAATAACCAAAAAAAATAATAAGACTTAAAAAATTTGCCAACTCCATTTTGAATTTTTAAAAACTGACATCATATTCGTAATCAGCGACCCCAAAAACCCCTGAGTGGAGAGTTTCAAGTGAATCCAAAATTTTTTTAAAAACTCGTCCGCCATATTGGATCCGCCATTTTGAATTTTTAAAAACTGACATCATATTCGTAATCAGCGACCCCAAAAACCCCTGAGTGGAGAGTTTCAAGTGAATCCAAAATTTTTTTAAAAATTCGTCCGCCATATTGGATCTGCCATTTTGAATTTTTAAAAACTGACATCATATTCGTAATCAGCGACCCCAAAAACCCCTGAGTGGAGAGTTTCAAGTGAATCCAAAATTTTTTTAAAAATTCGTCCGCCATATTGGATCAGCCATTTTGAATTTTTAAAAACTGACATCATATTCGTAATCAGCGACCCCAAAAACCCCCGTATAAAGAGTTTTAGGCGATTTCAGTCACATGAAAAAGTTGGAGCACCCTGTTTCATATCTGAGCCATTTTTTTAGTTTTAGCCGCCATATTGGCGTTCGCCATTTTGAAAAAAAAATTTTTTTGCTTCAGGGTCTTATAGCTGGGGGTCCATGGACGCGATATTTTGAGCTTTTGAGAGCATCTACTTGCTTTTTTCCTGTGAAAATATGTCTAAAATGAAAATTTTTTCTCAAAAAATCGTGTTTTTTTGCAAAAAATTGTTTATAACTTTTTAACGATTTGTTATAAACAAATTTTAACTTCAGAATCTAAAAGAGGAGTAAATTTTACGTTAAAAATGATAAGTGCTAATTTTTTTGTAGGCATTTTTTTTAAAAGGGAGGTCCTCAAAGTCAACAGAAATTTTTCGTCCGTCTGGGCGTTAATGGGTTAAAAACCTGAAGATACCAAATTTCATAAAAATTTCGAAAATATGACGTCAGATTCGCAATCAGCGACCCAAAAAAACCCCAGATACCAAGTTTGAAGTAAATCTTCAAATTTTTTCAAAATTCGTCCGCCATATTGGATCCGCCATTTTGAATTTTGAAAATCTAACTTCAGATTCGTAATCAGCGACCCAAAAAACCCCCAGATACCAAGTTTGAAGTAAATCCATAAATTTTTTTAAAAAATCGCCTACCTCTCAAAATTCGACATGTTTTTTGAGGTTAGAAAAAAATCCTGACGTGATGGAGCAAAATGGACTTCGGATTCGCGTTCAGCGCGTCAAAATATAATGATAAGTGGTAAAAAATAAATGACATTTAAGTGTGATAATTGAATAAGTACAGAATTATTTTTAAATAAAGAAGAAATAATTGAAATTTGAAGAAAATACATGAAGATCTTAGAAATCAATTAAAAAAAAAGAAAAGAACGTAAAATTAAACAAAAGAATTGAGGAAATAAGCTAAAAGTAATTGAAATGTACGATAATTATTAATATTTTTGGAAATTATGAAAACAAATAAAAATAATGAAGAATTAAATAAATAAGTAATAAAAATTTGAGAAAAATACTAAACAAAGTTTTAGATATTCATTTTACAAAATGAGAATAACTAAAAATTGGAAAAAACTCTGGAAGAAAGATAAAAATAATTAAATTTTACGATAATTAATAAAAAAAATAATTTTGAAATTCTGATAACAAATGAAAGTATTTAGAAATTGAAGAAAATATGAGAATTTTCAGAAAAATACTTAAAAATCTTTGAAAATAATTTTAGAAAAGGAGAATAATAATTAACAATCGAGAAAAATAATTGAAAAACGATGAAATTAATTAAAAATTGAAAAAAATAATTTAAGTAAGCTGAAAATAATTTAAAATTGAGAAAGAAAATTGGATTATGATGAAAATAGTTTAAATATGAAAAATTGAAAACAATCAATGAATTTGAGAGAAATAACTGAAAATGTAGGAAATTAATTGCATTTGTATATATTTTAAACTTCTGCAAAAACCATAATTAATTTTTAAAGCATTTTTCGAAACTTTTCTGTTATGGGAGAATTATTAATTTAGTGTCAGCTCAATAAAATAATTATTTTGTAGAGCTGAGACTGGCCAAGGCTAGGCAAGAAATACCTGGTGGCGACGGGAATCTGATACCCTGATAAGCAGGCTGTGTCAGCTTCCGGTGGCGAGACCCACGACTTGGCCTTGGTCGAAATAAGAAAATATAATTCTAGCCGAGAGTAATTATTCTCGGTTTGAATTTAGAAATTTGGATGTGTCCTTAGGTGAATTGCGCGAGGGTTGTCTGCGGTAGCGAAACCATTCGCCGTGATTGCGAATATTTCGCTGTCGCGGCCAACTCTCCTCTTATGGCTTGGTGACTGCTCTAAGGTTGCCGTTGGGCCACTCTTTATTATGAACAATTGCTATTGAATTAAATAGCAATTAGATATATTATTTTCTTTTCCTTTTAAGATGGTTACATTGTGGGAATTATCGGGTAATGTGCTATTGCCGTAGAATTTGTAATTAGCGATTGCTATTGAAATCAATAGCAACCGATAAAAGTTTTGTATTAAAATCATAGTTACTAAATTGCTTTATTTACAACAATGGCAATAAGCGTGTCATTGCTTTTCCTACTTTCATTATTATTAACGAATGCTATTGAAAGTAAATAGCAGTGAATTAATTATTTTAACACCGTTATATCAAAAGACAATAGCAAGTAATGTGCTACTGCCTTAAATTTTGTAATTACCAACTGCTATTGAAATCAATAGCAACAGATAATCATTTTTATTAAAACCATATTAATTAAATTGCGTTCGTACAACAACGGCAATAAGTGTGCCGTTGTTTTTCTTAATTTTATTGCTATTGACGATTGCTATTGAGAGTAAATAGCAATTACATAAATTATTTTAAAATTGTCCTTTTAAAAGACAATAGCGGTTAAAGTGCCATTGCCCCACTATTAACGATTGCTATTGAAATCAATGGCAACCGATAACCCTTTCTATTGAAATCAATAGCAGCTGATGTAAATTGCTTTTCAAGACTATTTTAATGAAGAACAATAGCAGCTGATGTGCTAGTGCTCTAAATTTCTACAATTGGCGACTGCTATTGAGATCAATAGCAACCAATGATTATTTTATTTTAAGCTATAGTTACTAAATTGCGTTGTTGCTACAATGGCAATAAGCGTGCCATTGTCTTAATTTTCGTGCTATTGGCGACTGCTATTGAAATCAATAGCAATTATGTAAATTGCGTTTCAAGATTATTTTAATAAAGAATTATAGCAGCTGATGTGCTATTGCTCTAAATTTCTACAATTGGCGACTGCTATTGAGATCAATAGCAACCAATGATTATTTTATTTTAAGCTATAGTTACTAAATTGCGTTGTTGCTACAATGGCAATAGGCGTGCCATTGTCTTAATTTTCGTGCTATTGGCGACTGCTATTGAAATCAATAGCAATTATGTAAAGTGCGTTTCAAGATTATTTTAATAAAGAACAATAGCAGCTGATGTGCTATTGCCCTAAATTTCTACAATTGGCGACTGCTATTGAGATCAATAGCAATTATGTAAATTGCTTTTCAAGATTATTTTAATAAAGAACAATAGCAGCTGATGTGCTATAACCCTAAATTTCTATAATTGGCGACTGCTATTGAAATCAATAGCAGCCAATGATTATTTTATTTTAAAACTATAATTACTAAATTGCGTTGTTTGCTACAATGGCAATAAGCGTGCCATTGTCTCTCAATTTTATTGCTACTGACGATTGCTATTGAGGTAAATAGCAACTAAAATGATTATTTAATGCGGTTATATCAAAGAACAATGGCGGTCAACGTGCTGTTGCCCTAACCTTGTAACTGGCAGTTGCTATTTGGGTTAATAGCAATCGATAATTATTTTTATGTTAAAGCTATAATTATTAAATTGCGTTTTTTTGAGTTTAAATTTAAAGTTTAAATCTAAAAGGAGAATTTTGTTCCTGTGTGACATAAAAAGAAAATGTATGGGTTAGGATGTGTGTGTGGATTTTTGCTGGCATGAGTGCGGGTGCAAATCCATTTGATGCTGGCTGGACGCAGGTACACCCACGGCAGGACTCCGCCCGCTTGATTGGTTTCTTGACGCCTCGCGGGGAGGACAATTAGCGACCGTAACTCCTCCCGTATGAACTTGATGACTCCTTTAACCACCTTATCCCACCCCCTTCAAAAATACATGTCCTCGAACGAATTGTCTTAAGAACTAATTCGATTTTAACATTATTGATTGTTCCTGACAATCGATTATTGAACTGGCATCGATCTTTGAGCCACCCTGTGGGACTTCTGTTGTTACCAATGATCACTGATATAATCGATATCGTTGTTAATGTGAAGTTGCCAATAGTATTATTGAACTTTGTCAGGACCGATATTTTCGGTTCAATCAAGTATTCAACCTTGCAACGCCCCTTGACGAAATTCTAACCCGCTTCCTATTTCCATAATTCAACAAAAATTTCCCACCCAAGGTTCCTACCGAAGGAGAAGTTACGAGATCGAAGAACATCAAATCCGCAGTACAACTTTCCAGTTCTTCTGATCAACACCACTCCTGGTCCTTACCTGGCAGAGCTGTTGATTTTTAAATTCGGAAACGCCGCGACAAAACCCGTCCGCGAGTCGGAACCCGGCTTCCATACTTGTGAAAAATTCAAGGGAAGTGCGGGCGGACGATAAATTAAATTGAATCTTGAAGCCGACGGAGTACCTGGGGAAGCTGATCTGGAGAATTTTGGCAAATTTCAAATTTTGCCAACGTTGTCCCAGGACCGGCCAGTCCGTACGAGAGAGTACCTGCTCTGCACCAGACCAGTGGTTTGCCCCCACATCCTGTTAAAGAACAATCTAAACACACAGGTGTTTAACTGCGAAATCTCGCCCGTCGGGAAGTGCATCGAGTGCAATCGTTCCGACGGTAAGTGTAAGTGCGAGTGATTCTTGTTAAAGGATTACGTTTTCAAGGTTCACGGTAGGGTGAGTCCAATTAAATTTTAGAAATTTATTTTTACTCTCTAAATCATAAATTCAAAATTTAATGTTAATAAATTCTCATAAATTTAGAGAAAAAGAAAATTACTGTCGTTTTATTAAAACATTAGAGTCTTACACTTCATTTTAAAATTTTTTTAACTTCAACTCAATCCATTTCGACTGGCTGACAACTCACATCGAGATAACGATCCAGCAAAATTTTAAACAGGTTTGAAATTCTGATTTCAAACCTGGCAGCTTGGTGCCTCCAGGACCAGAAACACAGCAACGAGACATTTCGAGGTTCGGATCCCTAAAAAGACCGTTCTTCTCAAAATTGAATTCTGGGCACACTACCTCCCCTTTTTAATTAAATTGCATTTGATCTAATTAGGGATTTTTCTGGTTCGTAACAAATTGAAATGAAACATTTTTATTGCAGAAAACTTGAAAATATGTTTTGAAACCTTCTTTAAAATTTTTTGAAACTTCTCAATACAAATTTGACAGAACAGGCAAGTGCAAGCAACTGCAAGAAACTGTAAGAAACTGCAAGCACTGCTTAACATTTTTTTGTATTTATATTTAAAATGCTAATGAGATTTCTAATATCGTTTTTAGGCATAAGAATATGTATTCATCAAATTTTTAATATTTTAATAAGATATAAATCTTTATTTTAATTTTAAAGAATTAATTACATCTTACTTTTGTTTTTAGAGATAGTTTATGCTTAAATCTTATTTTTAATCACAAATTTAGATATTAATTTTTTTCCGTGTAGAATGAGACAAATGTAAAGTTACTGAAAAATATATAAAAGCGGCTTTAGGTCACAATTACATGTCTTCGTCGAACGCTGCGTTCTTGCGTTGTATGGTGAGAGAGAGAAAGACAGAAATATAGTCTCATCTTTGTCACTCTCACCATTCAACGTAAAACGCAACTTTCGACGCAGGGATGTAATTGCGCCCTTCCCTGCCGATAGGATATACCTAAAATATATCCAAAATATGCCTGGTACGACACTTTTTAGTCATTTTTACTCTAACAATGCCAGGTACCACTTTTTACTCCGAGTAGGTAGTCCCTTTAAATTTCGGAAGTACTTATTTAAGTTTTAATAGGATCATAAATGCGTTGAACTGGAATATATGAATGCCTACCAGGATATTTTTTTCATTTATGGCTTCGGTAACCCAAAAGTTTTATGACTCAAAAATTTTGCAATTTGCAAATTTGAAATTGTAAATTAAAAAATTATAAATCTTTCGTTTTTCACGATTATAAATATCTAAAAATTTTCTCAAAACGAATAAAATTAAATGACAATCAATTATTATAAATATTGTTATTTTTTATAAAAAATAACATTATCGGAAAAAAAATTAGATACACATAATCGTTGAAAGACGTAGAATGCAAATTCTCAATTTATAAATTTATAATTACAAAATTAGAGAAATTTTTATTTCTGATTTTTAATCCATTCCAGATGTTTGAAAGTTTTACGACATTGCTCGTCCCTTTTTCGACATCTCAAATGCGAAAAATGTACTGGTAAAAAATATTTATTTCTTAATAAATAAAATTTTTCTAATTTTTAAGTTAGAACTTCGGTTTTTTTAAATTTAGAATCTGTAATTTCTGACAATTACAGAGATGTAAAATTTTTGGTAAAAGCCTTACAATTAAAAGAATAGTAGCGTAACTCGTAAACAGTAGAAGATATTAAAAATCTGACATCATTTTTGAATTTTGTTTCAAAAGAATATATCTTATTCATATAAACATATAAATAACTAAATTATTGAAAATCGAGTATAATTTTGCAATAAATAATATAAATAATTTAGAATTAAAAAAAGTACTGTAAAAGAACCTTTCATTTTATGAGAGGGTAAAAGCATAATAAAATTCTTAAGGGTTTAGAATTTACGGTCATAAATAGCCATAAATTAACCTTTTTGATCCCTTTTTCGTTGGACATTTTCTAAGCACGGAATCATTCAAATCGTACTTCAAAAATGATTGAATTCATTTAGTCATTTTAGCCAGTCATTTTTTAAGTATTTCCTATCGGCAGGGTTAGGAAATTCTATTCCATTCCATTCAAAATTTCTAGGGACAAATCGCAGATCCCAAACTTTGTAAAACAACGCATACATCAGTATTTAGGATTTTCTTCTTTTCATTTTGTACTTCGCAACTTAACTTGGGACTTGACAAATGTATACCAAGCTAAAACCAGAGGGGCGCCCGGGGCGGCGCTCCTAAAACTTGGCGCCCCGAGGCGGTTGCCCCGGCTCGCCCCCCCCTAAAACCGGCACTGGCCATGTATATAGTTTATTTATTATTTACGTCATACGAGTGAAGATCCTTAAATGTTTTGGCTGTTAAATAATCTTTCGTAAACATAACCAACAAAACAAACTTGTTAGTCTTACCAAGTCTAGACGGTCTTAGAAGCGATCGGTGCGACGAAACTATTAACTAATTTGTTAAAATATTACAAAAAAAAAAAATAAATATTTTTTTTTAAATTAAAAGATTATTTTTAGTAGTATCGGCATAAGACTGAATTGAAGATGCTTTCAGTATCTCGCCAGCATTAACTTGCCAGCATTAACTTGCCAGGGTTTGGCTGAATAATGGCATGAACTCTAGATCTGTACCGCGCCGATAGTAAGCATCGGCATTACACAGGCATTTCCCATTGGGTTGTCACAGCGTGGATTGTCTTTTCATTTGTCGCTGTGTATTAATCGCCTTTACAACGAAGTTCCCGATTTTTCTCGCGTGTACGCATTTTTCTCTGCTCTCACTCTAATACCTACAAACAAGTGTTGTACAACAAAATGTTAGGAATTTCTTGTACAATATGAATCTGCATGCAAATTTTAATTATTATTTATTGTAAAAATTTACTAAGCTCGTAAAGTCGAGACACGCTATTTGGATGAAACTGACAAATATTTTTGAAAATGCAGCGTCCAAATTACTCTCGACCAATGAATAGACCTCACTTTTCACACAATGAAAAAAGGCCTACTGCTCTATTGTACGAACGAACCTAGCAGATGTTTGGAAAAACAGGGTTTCTTCATGGGGCGCCATGCATTCATAACAGATGAATAGACCCCAGGCATAGACCGCAGGCCTATGCCGATGATAGCGAAACGCGATTTTCAAAAAACCATAAAAAAACTAAAAGGTATTTTTGAGCTTTCTCTGCGGGCTATAGTAACAGCATATTGCAGAAGTATCAAAAAATGTAAAAAAGTCAATTTCGAAAAAAGTGTCGCTTAACAGCTTTAGACCGCAGACTCTTCATTTGTTCTAATGACGTCAATTCGGTACAATAACTTCTATGATAATATTGAAAAATCCATAAAAAATCAGTTTTTTTCATTTATCTCATTAAATATTAAACATGTCAAAAAATATTTTAAACAAAAGTTGTAGTTCTTAGAAAATTACACATTTTAAGTTGAATGAATTTTTTACCAAAAATATATAGTTTTCGAGACAATTTAAAAAAGTGTCATCCACTATAACATCAGTATATGGTTATTATTTATATTTGATTACTGACTATGCAAAATTTTTAAATTTTTCTCAATATTTGATTTTTGAAGTTTAAAATTATCATAAGTACTTTCTCTTTTTTCGTTAATCTCATCAACTGATTGCTCAACATCTTTATTATATAAAAGAGAGATAGCGTGCATGTTTGGTGGGGACATAGTAACTTGGTAAAAGTGGCGTGAATATCTACGTTTATACTCTTTCTTACACTGACAAAGTGACATGTGTCTTTTTATTATTTTGAAGCACTTTAATTTATATTTGCTACTATGATCTGAGTTATTGACAATTGACGAAGGAAACATAGTGTGTTGATGTTACATTGGTGTATTTAAATTTGTAAGTTTTTAAATCGTCTGATGTTTATTTGATATAATTTTGTAATTTGTGTTTACTACACTTAACTATTTATTAGATTTATTGTGAATCATAAATATTTAAATCCAATATAATTTTTAGATTTAAAATTTTCTTATGCAGTTTCTTTAAAATTTATGGACATTTCAACATTTTGAAATGAATTGCGTTCTTCTTTTACATTTTTTTTCATCACAATTACTTTTTCATCAATTATGTGTCATTGACAACATTTTTACAATTAATTTAGTATCTTTCTTTTTAAATAAAGAGTTTGTTTTGTGGATAGTTATTTAAAAAATAATTGTTTATTTTTCTGATACTCTATAAATATTCGTAAATGATTTTATGATTTAAAAGTGTTGGTGATTACTAAAATATTTTTTATCACTATTAGTAGTAGTATAAAAAAAAGAATTTAGTTTATTATTGAATAAATGTTAGCGGATGCGTTTTTAAGTTTTTTTACATGAAAGTTGCTACTCTCTCATTTCACATGACTTTCACTTATTGTCGAGGATATTTTACTACTTTGATTTCTCTTACACTTTTTTTTTTATTTCAAAAAGTATATATATGTATAGCAGAGTTCTCTGATTAAATTGGATTCAATTACCTACTATTTTTATATGTTCCTTTCATCGATTGGATCCAGTAGCCAAAAATTGTACTAAAAAAATGTCTAGATTCTCTGTTTTCTATTACACTGTTAGAAAAAACCTGAAAATTAATGCACTTTTAATTCATTCACGTCACTGAATTTTTATTTAATGTTGAAGGAAAGTTATGATAATTTACAAATAAATTGAATTTCATTCAAGTATGCATTAATTTTAATTTAATTGCGCATTAAAGTAAAATTAATGCAATATTACCTAAAATTTGAGTTACCGATGAATGACAGTTATTTTGGCGTCGGTAATAAGATAAGTTGCAGAATTATTGTCGTGCAGTTTGTGGTATAGTTTTATAATACTTATAATGTAAATCGTGTTCAAAATAAACTTCTTTGATAAAGATTAAAATGAACTTTAACTTTGTGACTATGGTTTTTTGCCTCTTTATTTTTAATAACTAAATTTAATGAATATTGTAACCAACAATTTGTAGGTTATGTTTTCAGTGCGTCTATTTCTATTCGCGTGTGTATTTTGCAAACAAATGAATAATTATTAAGTGAATACTCTTATTCGTATGTTTTTTTAAGATAATAATTCAAGTGTTCATAAATTGCTGTGCTTCTATTCAAAAAGTTTTCTACACGTTTTGTTTCTTTGGACTTTCTTGCATACGCATATTTAAACAAATAGTTTATTAAAATCTAAGACAATATGAATGAATTTTCATTCACCTATGTTGGAAGTTTTTTCCAACCACCTACATTAAAATTAATGCACATGTGCATGAATTTTTAGTCACACGTAACTGAATTTTCAGTTACGTGTTTTTAATTTTCATTTACGTGAATGGAAAAAACTTCCAGCATATGTGAGTGAAAATTCAGTCAGATTTTTCTAACAGTGTACCTAAAAGTAAAAAAAAGATTTTATAGTAGATTCGTGGATAAAAATAATAGAATATTATTTCGTTTTAACAAGTTCGTCATAGGAAAATAATTTTCACAGCATCATACATTTCCCATACATAGTATGGTTATTTACTGTAAAGCTTCTGTAATGGTTGTACGTAAAGGTTATAACGTTTTAGAGTAATAAGATAGTTTCTGTTCTATGGTAAACATAGGCATATTAAAGTCGTAGTAAGCTTAATCCGCAAGCTCTTGCACTGAGAAAATAAGTCTCTAGCCAATTTCTAGGTTAAGGGACCTTAAACAAAACACACAAGATACCGGCGATCACAACCAAACTTCAAGGTTAACAGTAGCATTTAATCTGCTAATAATAAACAAAGAGCTTTGCAGGTGCTATATCAACAACCCCTCTCTGCTAAATTTAATCAAAAATTGGTTATATTTAGTCAACTTATTTTCTCAGTGTGTGGTAAACTTACATTGTAAAGTAAGTTTTTAAGTTATGTGGTCATCTTAATACAGGTTGCAAAAAGTTAACTTACATCGTTGGTTATAGTAGGCTTACACCGCACCGTGTACTATCTTTATTAAAAAAATGGTAGTCTAACCTATGTTGGACATAAGCGTACCAACATAGGGGGTCGTGTACAAATTACGTAAAGGTAATTTTGAACACCCCCCCTACGCTGTAAGCGTAAGTAACATTTTCTTCACCCCTCCCCCCTCTACTTACGTAAGGTTTGAAAAACTGCGTAATGAACTTATTTAAATTTATCTCGCAGGTTACTTTTTGTCGATGTTTGAGGAGAGATGGTTCGCTACTCTATAAATACGACTAAGTAGGAAATAACCTTTTTTCATAAATGTAGAATTTTTTTATTTATGATGAATAAATAAAATTTGCATTTATCAATAAGTGATATTTCACTTTCTTTAGATACATACACTGAGAAAAAAATACTTTTGAGCACACACATTTGAATACGCTCAAAAGTATATTTGTTGATTCTACAGTATGCCTTTTGAAATAAAGACATCAGCTTTCATTTACAAGCTGTAGTCTTTATTTCAAAAGGTATACTGTAGAATCAAACAAATATACTTTTGAACGTATTCAAATGTGCGTGGTATGGATTCAAAAGTATTTTTTTCTCAGATATATGTGGTGTTTTTACTTATTCATATCTCAACTTAGTTTACAAACAGTTTTTATGTGTGCTTTCTCGTACCATTTTCAGGTATCTTTAACATTAAAAAAGGTAATTAAAAGTTAATATTTGTATAAAATGAGATAGTAACTTCATTTTTGCTTCATGATCCATGTCTTCTCGAAGGATTCATCTCTCTTTGAATTTTTTCTTTTTTTTAAATTGACTCTATTAATGTAATTTCGCGGACTCATCATCTCTTGATATCAAACTTTTATTCTTTTCAATTTTTTAAATTTTACTTTGAATTTAAACATTAAGATTATAAATTTAAGGTATTTCTCCGAAGGGCAGTCCCTGCCAAAAGTTAGTATTTCAGTTAATAGCGATTATTAATTTAAATAATTCATTTCTTGAATTATTATTTACTGTTAATAGTTAATCGGCCATCGGCCAATTTTTTTTAATGCAAATGTTTCAAAAATGAAAAAATGTTGTTAAATTTTTAACGTTTTTCAAAGATACATTTTTTACAAGTCTATCTTTTCTTACCATTTTTTTAAAAATGGTTCAATTTAAGTAACTAATAGCTTATTTTCTTCAGAAAAACAAACTCTACAACTTAACTTTGTCAGATTTTTGAAAAAACGGACCATTTTTTAAATAAAGAAGTTTGTTTATAAATATTTAGAAATATGTTTTTAAATAAATTACTATATTTAAAAAATGGTCCATTTTTTCAAAAATTTGATGAGGTGAAGTTGTAGAGTTTGTTTTTCTGAAGAAAACAAGCTATTATTTACTGAAATTGAACCATTTTTAAAAAAATGGTAAGAAAATATAGACTTGTAAAAAAGGTATCTTTGAAAAACGTTAAAAATTTAACAACATTTGTTCATTTTTGAAACATTTTCATTAAAATCTATTGGCCGATGTCCGATTAACTATTAATAGTAAATAATAAGTTAGAAAATAATTTATATTAATCAATAATCGCGATAAACTGAAATACTAACTTTTGTCAGGGACTGACCATCGAAGAAATACCTTAAAATTTAAATACTTGATTATTCGAAGATATATGATTTAAATTTAATACTTAATAATTTTAATATAATTAAATTTTCCATTAAATTATTTTATATTTTTTAATTATTAATTATTTTTTAAAATAAAAGTTTTTGTTTTGTTTAATTTGAAAAAAGGCCGAAAAATTATTTCAGTCATTTTTACATAACTATTTAGGACTGCGGATACAGCCATTTACTGGACTTGGTTCTGTACATGGAAAAATTGAATTCAGTGGATTTTACAGAACTGTTGTAGAATAGCGAATTGCACAACCTTTTACGGATCTGAGTTTTGTAAAATGTGGTGAATATTACAGGAATGACGCAGACACTGGCGGCCTGAGCTAGAAGTTCTTTTGTTTTTGTACTAACATATTAAAAATAATAACTTCGACACCAGAATCTCATTTGTTTTTGCACTTAAAATTATCAAAAATTATATTTTTCAAAATGATTATAAGCTTCAGGTACGCTTCACCACTACGCGGAACTAGGAATATAGGATACAAAACTTAAAAATAAATATAAATAAAGTTTTATAAAAAAAACCTCTAACTAAGAAGTATTTTCACCTGTTTATTAATTATCGAAAGTTTAATCATTTTCAGCTAAGGACCAGCATTAGGCCAGGACTTGCGCTATGGGTTCCAATTATCTTTTTAAACTATATTATCCCATTGCCTATGTCGCGGCCCAATGCCTGTGCTTAGCAGAAAATCATGAAACATTCGAAAATCAAAAAATAGCCCAATGAAAAATTGACAACTGTACTGGCCATTATTATGCGAGGCTGGCGCAGTACTGTAACCCAGTACTGGCGCAGTATTGACCTAACTCTGGGATGATAACGCCATTCAGTACTAACTGCCAGTACCAGCGCAGTACTGCCTGCCAGGGCTGGCGTAGTACAGTATGCCAGTACTGGTACAGTATCGAATGCAAATACTACTGCAGTACTGGCTGCCAGTGCTGGCGCAGTACTGACCTAACTCTGGGATGATAACGACGATCGGTACTTACTGCCATGGCTGGCGCAATACGGCCCTGCTAGGGCTAACGCATTAATGGTGAACAGTATAAGCGTATATTGTCAAGGAGAAATTCGGGCGGAAAAGTGGAATCAAATAACCTAAGGGGAAAAAAGTCACTAGCGCAGTACAATTTTGTTATTCATTTACTATTTATCATTATTATTGCTTATTTGAGCAAATAAAAAATAAAATTTATATTTTTGGAATACAACTATTATGTACAATTATTTCATTAATCGAATTAAAACTTCGTCTTGCAAATTTTATTTTGAGATTTTATTAGTTAATTTAATTTGTTTAAACAAATTTTAACATATATGACTAATATTCGCTATACCTAAACAATTAAAACTATTATATAAAACGAAAAATCGCAAGCTGGTTGGGATCGAACCCGGGACCCTTCGGACGCAAGTTATACGCTTAAACCCCAGAGCCACGCTGGCTTATTTTAATATTTACAAAAACCAATATTTGAATTTCTGATCAGTTATGGAGAAGACCATTTACTTTTTTTAATAAATATTTTTTAAACTGTAGTAAACTCTACCTAAATAATTAATAGGAAAAATTGTTTGAATAATATTCATAAAAATTAAACATTCAATTAAAGTTTTTTTTTCGCCGCCAGGTGGCCGCTTCTTTAACACGTGTTGTCGTTATATTGTGGTTTTTTTCCACTAAATATTAGTAGTTTATATTTAATTTATTGTTTATTCGTGTTACGTTGTTCCTGGTTAGATTCTGAATCGTACAATATATTGAAGTTATCCCATTTAATTCTGGGCTTCTTTTAAAAAGAATTTTTAGTGTTGTGTGAAGTTCTTAACCTCAAATATATGGGATATCCAGTGATCTGTCTTTTCTCTGCAAACGATGTCGGGAAAAAACAAAACCAAAGATAACAAAAAAATCTGTCCTGTTTGCAAGAGACCCGCCGGTGCCTCTGCAGTTTTTTGCCCTATTTGCGAAGCTGCTTATCACCCAAGTTGCAGGGGTAAAACCAGTATCCTGGATAACGGTGGTTTTGCAAAGTGCTGTGCACCTCGACCAAGTACACCAACTATCACAAGTGCACCACCAGCGATAGGGGTTTTCCCTCCGTCATCTTCATCTTCAGGATCCTTTTCTTCAGATCCTGACGTTAGACAAATAATTAAAGAAGAGCTTTCTCAGCAATTGTCTGCTTTTTCTGAAATGATTAACAAATTAGCTACTACGCTGTCTGTAAAGCTAGATAAAATGTCTACAAGAATCGATGACAACGAAAATAAGATTGAAGGGCTTTCATCTAGATTGACATCAATAGAAAGTACAGTGGCTGCTCTAAAGTCTGAAATTGTTAACCTTAAATCTCCTGGCTTAAATGAACAACAATGTCTGACTGAACTTGAGGATAGAATAAAGAGAAAATGCAATATTATTTTATTTGGTATTCCGGAGCATGACAAGCTTTCCTTGTCTCATGAAAATGGCTCTGTGAATGTAAATACACAGATTTCTAGTTTGCTTAAAGGTGTTGTTTCCCCCTCTTTGATGGCTAATATAGAAATTAATAGAGTGGGATTGCCTTCCCGGATCCAAAAGAAACCTCGTCCAGTCAGACTGATATTCAACTCTCAAAGTCAAGCCCACGTGTTCCATCGGGAGTTTCTGTCTGCCAAAAAAGTGACGGTGAGGCCGGACGTAAAGGCATGCTGGGTCACTTTTGATCGCACTCCAGTCTAGGCCGACTCGCCTATACTTTGTGGCAATTAACTTAGTTCACCTGTATAATCGATAGAGGCGCTGATCGCTATTTTAGGGGTCAACATAACCTTCGTATTTTGAAGTGTCATCTCAGTCTGTATGAACTGACGTGTGCCATGTGAGGAATTTAAATATTATATTTAGTCACAACAATTTATGATATTCAATTAATATCTCGAATTTTTTAATTTTTCAACAAATACATTAAATAAATATAAAAATTTATTAATTTTAAAATAATAGATATATTTTTTATCATTTTCAAAAGAAACTTGTTTTATTTATATTAAAAAATTAAAATATTATATTTAGTCACAACAATTTATGATATTCAATTATCATAAAATTATTTATATACTTACAAGTCATTTATTTCTTTACCATGATTGCTTTTATTTAACTAAATAGCAAAATAAAATGCGCGCAAGCGCGCGATTAGTTTCTCATGCATTTTCAAATTATAAAATACAATAATAAATATACAAAATCGGTAAATACTTTTTATCTAATAAGAAAAATAAATATTTTAAATATAATATTTAAAAATCAGTTAAGATAAATAAAATGAATATTTATTTAGGACAAAATTTATAATATTTTAGAATTAAAAAGAATTGCAAAAAATAATTGAAATTAAACAAATAATTGCAAATTTTGAAAATTAATTGAAAAAAAAATTAAATCAATAAAAAATTGGGGAAAGTAATTTAAACAATCATAAAAATGTTTTAAACATAAAGAAAATAATTAAAATTTGAGAAAAATACTTAAGAATCATAAAAGTAAATTACAAATTGAATAATGAAAAATTAGAGAAAATAATTGAAAAATGAAAAAACATGGTTAAAAATTGAGATAAATAAATTAAAAAATAAAATAAAATAAGTAAAATTTGAGAAAATAATTAAACAAATTACATAAAATATTTTAAATAAAGGAAAGTTAAACAAAATTTGACTAAAATACTTAAACATTCAGAAGTTTATTGAAATATAAAAAATAATTAAAAATTAAAGAAAATAAATGAAAAAAGATAAAAATAATTTAAAATTGAACAGAACAAGTTTTAATTACAGAGAAATAAGTAAAAATTTTCGGCAATTATAAAAAAGAACGAGAAAAAAAAATATAAAAAATAATATAAATAATGAAATAATTGAAGTCAGATAAAGAATAAATAATTTTTGAAATTATGAAAAAAATTTAAAGAATTGAAAATTGAAGGAAATAGATTTTGGAAAATAATTGAAAAATGTTTTTAAAATTTAAAACTTGACGAAAATAATTAAAATATGATACAAACAATGATAAGTTGTAACAATCAAATGATATTTAAGTGTGATAATTGAAAAAACTACAGAATTTTTTTTAAATAAAGAAAATAAATAAAAATTGAAGAAAACAATTGATATTTTAGAAAAATTCTTAAAAATTTTAGAAAATGTGAATAACTAAAAATTAGAGAAAAGACTGGAAGAATGCTAAAAATAATTGAAATTTACGATAATTAGTAAAATTTTTTGAAAATTATTAAAACAAATAAAAATAATTAAAAATTAAAGAAAATAATAGAAATTTGAGAAAGATACTTAAAAAAATTTTTGAAATTAATTTTATAAAATGAAAAAAACTAAAAATTGGAGAAAAGTCTGGAAGAAAGCTAAAATAATTGAAATTTACGATAATTAATAAAAAAAAAAATCTGAAATTCTGATAATAAATGAAAATAATTAAAAATGGAAGAAAATATTTGAATTTTCAGAAAAATACTTAAAAATCTTAGAAAATAATTTTAGAAAATGAGAATAATGATTAACAATCGAGAAAAATATTTGTAAAATGATCAAATTAATTCAAAATTGAAAAAAAAAATAATTGAAATATGCTGAAAATAATTTAAGATTGGGAAAGAAAATTAAATTATGATGAAATAATGTTGAAGCAAAAGAAAATAATTAAAAATTCGTTACATAATAAAAAATTGAAGACAATAATTTAAATTTAAAATAATAACTGAAAATTTAGGATTTTCCCACGTCTCTCACACATATTAAATGCTATCTTACACATAGGCAAGGCGGTGTGTACATACAAGAGTTAGTTACCCTGTAATGTCACCAGGGGCACTAAGGTCAAAAAATGTTTTGCCATACAATTTACATTGAGTTGGCCTAGCCTGTCGCACTCAACGTCAGATGAAGGAGCTGGCCATATTGAAGGAAGAGCTGAATCGTCGGCTTCAGGCGGGGGAGGCGGGGATCAGGATAGTGTTCCGTCGCGGATGCCCTGTGATTGCTCAAGCAAGCGCGGTCACACAGTCAGCAGTGGATTGAATATTTTTGAATTAAATGTGTGTTGACAAACTTGCTTCGAATTCTGTTGCTCTTGAATCAATTCTGAGAGCCAATTCTGAGGACTTGAGATTTTTTGTTTATAACCAGAACGTACGAGTCTTACGCACTTAATTGAAATGACTGCGTCTTTTTATTCCTCTATTATCTTTTGAAATTTTTGTTTTTACTGAAACGTGGCTTCATAGTGATATTGTAAATCCGTAGTTCCAGAGATAAAGTCTTGATTTTTATTCAGAGATATTTATTATAATCAGTTTGTTTACTCAAAAACGTCGTGAAATTATTTTATTTTATATGCATCCAACATTTCATAGTCGATTATTATTTGTTTTTGTAAATAGTGGGTGTTATTAATCACTATGGATATATCACTATATTGCTTTATATTTTGTAATTGTATTTTTATCTCGTTAGATTTTAAATATTGTACTTCAAAAATTTGATTACTAATTTAATGGGTTCTTTACACCCGTACATTGTGCATTAAATTAAAATTAAATTAAAGTTGTGCTAGTTTTAGTCTATATAAAGAATTCAGAATTTTCTAACTTTTCATTTTTGAGGATTCACTTTTGAATTATCTAATTTTTAAATCTTTAGACATGGCAACTTAAGTAATAAAATACTACAACAACAATTAAAATAATCGAAAATGAAATAAGACTGCCAAAACAGTACATCAATATTGGCGCAGTACACATACAGCGTTACAGCCAGTACCACGCCGACTCTGGCAAGCCAACCCTTGGCAGAAATAAGAAGCGCGGTACCGCGCCAGCATTGGGCTGGTACTGACTGCCAATGCTGGGCATCAATATTGGCACAATACTGATACAGCGTTGCAGCCAGTACTGCACCGACTCTGTCAAGAAATTTTATTACAGACCTTGGCAAAAACAACAGCCGCTTTACTGCGCCAGTATTGGGTCGATATTTACTGCCAATACTGGGTACCAGTATTTGCGCAGTAATGATATAGCTTTATAGACAGCACCGACTTTGTTAAGAAATTTTTTTGACAGACCTTGGCAGAAACAACAATCGCAGTACCGTACCAACATTGGGCTGGTACTGACTGCCAGTACTGGAAATTAATATTGGCGCAGTACTAAAAAAGCTTTACAGCCAGTACCGTACCGACTCTGTCAAAAAATTTCTATGACAGACCTTGGCAGAAACAACAGCCGCGGTACCGCGCCAGCATTGGGCTGATACTGACTGCCAATACTGGACATCAATATTGGCGCAGTACTGATACAGCGTTACAGCCAGCACCCCGCCGACTCTGGCAAGCCAATCCTTGGCAGAAACAACAGGCGCAGTACGGCGTCAGTTGTAAGCATCGGCATAACCCAGAAATTTTTCATTGGGAGGAGATAATACTTTTCTGCCAGAGCTTCCTCTTGAAGAACTTTATCCAATAATTTTTTTGAACTTTTTTAGCCCATAGCCCAATTTGCGGCCCAATGCTGGAAAGCAACAGCAAATCCTAAAACTTTTGAAAATTGATATTTACCAGAACCGAGGGGTGGTCAACTTAGATTCAACCCGTACGAAGAATATATTCCCAAATGAATACGAAAAGAATACAATACATGTGAATATTGGGAATATAGGGAATACTTAAGAATACCTCAGAATATTTGGGAATACGGAATACTAAGAATATGTGAAAGAATATAAGAATATCTCGGAGAATATAGATGAATACATGAGAATATGATTGAATATTTGAGAATATGAATGAATACTTGGGAATATGAATGAATATTTGGGAATACGTTTGAATATACACATATAGGAACATTAAATAATGATTAAATAAGTTAAAATTAGTTAAAATAAGATTATATTAGTTAAAATAAAAGTAAATAAGATTAAGTTAGTTAAAATAAAATACACTACCAGTCAGAAATTAATAAACACTAATTTTGACATGATTAAAAAACATTTTTCAACGTATAAAGTATAAGAACCTTGATAAAAACTAAAATTTTTTTTTTCTAAAAGCTTATAAAATCCGAACGAAAAATGGAATTGAAATTTGAAAAAAAATAATTTTTTAACGAAAGTAAGTAAACAATTGAATTTAAAATTAAAGAAACTTGTTGATAGTCGAAAAAAATAATATTAAAAAGACGGTAATTTTCCAATATTAAAGAAAATAATTGAAAATTGATAAAGGGAATTGAAATTTGAAGAAAATAATTTAGTTGTAGAATTGAATTGAAATTTTAAAACAATTTTTAAGTTTGAACAAAATAATTGAAAATTAAAGAAAAAAATTAAAATTTTTGAAATTGAAAAAAATAATGAAAATTGAAGATATATAATTTGAAAATTAAAAAATTAAATTGAATTTTTAAGACAACAATTGATCATTGAAGGAGAAATTACAAAATGTCGAAAATAATTAAATATTAAGAAAAATACTTGACAATTGAAAAAATTCGATAAATGGCGAGGATAACCGACAATAGAACAAAATTATTAAAAAAATTAAAGAATAATTATAAAATGAAGAGAAAATTAAATTGTCAATTGAAAACTGAAGAAAATTATAAAAAAAAATGTAGAAAATGTATGAAAATTAAAGAAAATAATTAAAAATCGGGCAAGTTCGAGTTACACTCGCACTAAAATCGAGGGTTCCGTACACAAAACAAAATAATTTTTAATATATTTGATACTATTAAATATATAAATATATTATACATATTATATATAATATACCTAATATATAAAATATAATATATAATGAATTTTTTATACAAAATGGACCACCCCCCCTATCTTCCTAAATATTTTACTTAGAGAGTTCAAATTTTGTACAGGAATGTATTTTCAGGTGTAAATTACATAAAAATTATAGAGAACGTGATCGTGATTGCATTGTCAACAAAAAATCCAGAGGTTTTAGCAAATATCCATAAAAAATACTCAAAAATCATTTTATTTTCTTAACAACGCTATGATCAACTTCTACAATCATGTTCTCTACCATTTTTCTGTAATCTACACGTGAAAATACATTTGTGTACCAAATTTGAACTCTCTAAGTCAAATTGTTTAGAAGTTATGGGAGGGGGGATACGGTCATTTTTTAGCATTTTTTTTAAATCGTTGGTTTTTGCTTAAAAACATAATGATAACGATCTGCAACAAAGTTCTCTACAGTTTTTCTGTAATCTATATGGCAAACTACATATACCAAATTTCAGCACTCTAAGTACAATAGTTTGGCAGATATGGAGGTGGCATTGTACTGATCCTATACAATTAAAAACGATTGTTTGTAAAACTTTTCTTCATAGAATGAGAACAGAAGGAAAGAAATATTAATCGTATCACTTTAGGTATTTGAGAAATTAGTAAATCTAATTTATATTTATAAAGATAACTTACAATTTTGTTATGAAAAGACATGCCGGCTCATTTGTACATAACCTATAAGAATGGCAATTAATGAGGTTTTAAACTATAATGGCCTGTTTACACCTTCGAAAAAAAAAATTTCGCATTGGAGGGAAGAGGACAGACTGTGTATCTGTCCTCTTTACTCTCATGCAAAAACAATTTTTTTTCGAAGGTGTAAATAGACCAAAAGTGTCGGAGCCTATAATTCCAGGCGTCAACCATTTTGCAGTCAGTGATAAAAGCGCGCTAAATTCAAAACGATAAATGCAAAGATATTTTAGAATATCTGACAGAATAATTCAATAATCTTCTGATAAATATGTAAAATATTGGAAATTATTTGTGAATACTGAAGAATACTTAGGAATATGTGGGAATATATAGAAATATACGTGAATATAGGAGAATATTCATGAATATCAGAGAATACCTAGAATATGAGGGAATATGAGAGAATATGATGGAATACTGAGAATATTGAATATACATTGAAAAGCATATGAATATCTACAGAATATCAGAGAATATCTAACAAGTGTACAGAGAATATCAGAGTTGACCACCCCTCGACCAGAACTTACTTCGCTGCCTGAGCTTTCTCGTAAAAAACTTTTAGCAATAATTTTTTTGAACTTTTTTAGCTCATAGCAAAATTGGCGGCCCAATGCTGTAAGGCAGCAAAAAAGCATTAAGCTTTTGAAAATTAATATTTACCAGAAATTACTTCGCTGCCAGAGCTTTCTCTTAAAAAAGTTTTATCAATAATTTTTTTGAACTTTTTTAGCCTATAGCCCAAATGGCTGCCTTAGGTTGGTAAACCACAGAAATTCTTAAAGCTTTTGAAAATTAGTAATTTGCAAAAATTACTTTCCTGAGCGGGCTTTTTCGTACAAACGTATTTACGTATTGATGTTATACCCAACTAGAAATTACAGACTTATATTATGCCAAATATGACTAATGGCGTAGTACGGTGCCAGAGAAACTGCCAAGGCTTGTTCAGCCAATACTGTATCACTACTGGTTGCAGCGTTGCATCTGTATTGTAACGGTATTAAGTTTCCAGTACTGGCAGCCAACACTGAGACGGTGCTGGTGCAGTACTGCATTTGTAAACATTTTATTGTTGAATTTATTATTGAACATTTAAATTTTACTTTTGAATTATTAATTACAATTATTATACAGATAAACTTTTAAAGGTAGGTTCTGGAACACATAAATATATAATTTATTTGATTTGAAAACAGTTTCAAATAAAAGTTATTTTTTAATAGGAAAGATAATTAATTTCGAAGATTTAAATTATTCTATAAGTTATTAATGTTATGATTTTCAATAGTTAAATTACACTAATTTTGAGTCAATTTCATATATTTCACTAATACAGTTCAAGTCTATATAAATTATATAATATGTTATATATTATACGTATAAGTACTCAAATATATTTTAATAAGAAATATGAAATAGTAATCGTGTTAGTTCAGTCGGTTAAAGGGTCGGCTTCGCGTGCGTAAGATTCAGGGTTCGATTTCCAAGCGAGCGGGCGGATTTTTCATTAAAACTTATGTGTTATATGCGTACAAAAATTATTAAATAATTATAAATGTAAGTAAAACAAAAGTTTAAAAGAATTTAAACGTTATACAAGCAAATTGTTAAACAAACTAAATTTTTTTAGTACTGGCAAAGCAATACTGGAAAAACGTTATTATCCCAAGATTGTGCTAGTCTTGGTGCCAATACTGGGTGCCAGTATTGTAACAGTACTGATCAGTACTGGCCAGTACTGGGTCGTTACTGCGCCAGTGGTCAATTTCTTATTGGGTAAACTTTTTAATCTTATATCCTTAGTCCCAGCTTAATGGTTAAGCGTGCTTGAAGCTCATAATTATTTTGAATAAATAATTTTTGAAATTTTAAGGTGCAAAAACAAATGATGTTCTGGTGTTCAAATTATTATTTGCAATACGTAAGTAAAAAAACAAAAGAACATCTTGCCACTAGGTAAAGCCGCCAGTTTCTGCGTCATAAAAGGTTGTGCATACGCTATTCTACAACAATTCTGTAAAATCCACTGAATTCATTTTTTTCATGTACAGAACCAAGTCCAGTAAATGGTTGTACCCGCCAGTCCAAAATAGTTGTGTAAAAATGACTGAATTATTTTTTTCGGTGAAACTTTAATTTTTTCCTGTAATTATATTTATTCTTCTGAATTATTTCTTTTTTGTGTTGTGGAATTAAAATGTTAAGTAAATAGAAGAAAAGTCAGATAAATTAGAAAAAAGTCACTCCGTTCATTAAAATTGAAATAGCCCCAGTGGGAAGTTGCCTAGGCTCACGATTGGCTAAATATTGGTCCAATATTAGCATTAATATTGGGCCAAGCCTGGGAGTGTAGAAACCAATGCTAAGCCTCGGAATACAATATTCAACCAACATTGAACCAATACTGCAGATATCAGTTTCTTTCGAAAAATAAAGTTGGATCATGACATATATTAAGGTTTTAGGGGTTGCTGATTACGAATCTAAAGTCGGATTTTCAAAAGTCAAAATGGCGGACTCAATATGGCGGACGAATTTTTAAAAAAATTATAGAAATCGCTTAATACTTGTTAATCGGGGGATTCTGGGGTCACTGATAACATATCTAAATCTGATTTTCAAAATTCAAAATGGTGGACCCAATATGGCGGAGAAAATGTCAAAATTTCATTAAAATTGCTTGAAACTTGTTACTCAGGGGTTTTTTGGGTCACTGATAACGAATCTAAAATCTGATTTTCAAAATTCAAAATGGCGGACCCAATATGACGGACTAATTTTTAAAAAACTATTAAAATCGCTTAAAACTTGTTACTCGGGAGTTTTTAAGGTGACGGATAACGTATTTAATGTCTGGGTCCTTTTCATTTCAATTCAGACAATCTATGTATGTTAAAGTCAGGGAATCATTTCTCATTGAAATATATTCTTTTTCAAACAATTTTAGACGATACGTATTTTCCCGATTTGGCGAAAACATTTTTTTAACGAAGTTATGCGGATTTCAATTTTTTAAGTTGAAAAGTGATTTTACAAGAAAATAACATTAAAATTTTTTAAAATTATTATATCTTTTTGCTATTGCATATATTAAAATGATCCTTTCTGTGTCTAATTAAGGCTTTCATGTTATTTTAAATTCCAAAAGAGAATTTAAAATATTTTCATATTTAACAAAATGGCGGCGTTTTTTCGAAAAAAATTAAAATCAGATTTTCTCAAAAACCCCACCATTTTTTTCTCTCTCAATTTTTTTACTTCTTTCTGGAAGTATAATGATTATTTTCTATAAGAATTTTTTGAAGTTCCGCTTCCTGGGGAAAAATAAAAAAAAAATTTCTTTTTAAGAAAAAAAAATTTTAAGTTTTTTAAACCCTCTACTAGATACAACAAAAGTCCAAATAGAAAAAATGTTCCTATTGAAAAGTAGAGTAAAAAAGTCTCATGGCTTTTACCTCTAACTTGCGAATCTTTTGAATTATTAATTATAACACGAATTAAATCCATAAATTTTGCATTTTGACAAGTAAAATTTATACTTACAAAAATTCAAAACATTTTCTCTCCATTTTTTTACTACTTTCTGGTCTTTATGGTTATATAATTTAAAAGAAAGATTTTTGCATTTCTGCAAGTACAATTTTTACTTGTAAACATGCAAAATGTTTAATAATTCGAAAGATTTGCAAGATAGAGATAAAAGTCATAAGACTTTTTTACTCAACTTTTTAATAGGAACATTTTTTCTATTTGGACTTTTTTGTATCTAGTAGAGGGTTTAAAAAAACTTTGCATTTTCTTTTCTTAAAAAGAATTTTTTTTTATTCTTTCCCAGGAAGCGGGACTCCAATAAATTCTTATAGAAAATAATCATTCTACTTCCAGAAAGTAGTACAAAAATCGAGAGAAAAAAAAACGGTGGGGTTTTTGAGAAAATCTAAGTTTTATTTATTTCGAAAAAACGCCGCCATGTTGTTAAATTTGAAAATACTTTTAATTCTCTTATGGAATTAAAAAGAACATTTCAACTTAAAAAATTGAAATCCGCATAACTTCGTTAAAAATTGTTTTCCACCAAATCGGGAAAATACGTGTCGTTTAAAACATGCTGGACGAATTTATAAAAATTCATTGAAATCGCTTCAAACATGGCAGAAGTAGTTACGCTATGTCGGTCCTGGACCACTTACTGACTATCGGTAATGCGGATTTCTACTTCACCAACTGCGCAAAGTCGGGTTTATACAGGGGCAATAGGTTACCATCAGTCGGTAATATATATTTCTACTTTACCGACAATCAAGATGGGTGTTTCTTCAGGGTGTTCTGTTTTACCGACCGAACAAGTTGGTTGCAGTAGCTATCGCTAGATGGCGACACTTTTTAATTGCATAATTAAAAGTCTGTGTTGGGGAGTTTGAATTTTTGCGTCAGTGTTTTGATCGTTTAAAGAGGGGAAATTTTAATTTTCGCGCCATTGTCGAAAATTACCATCAGTCGCTATTACTGGAGTTTCAACCTATTCGGTATACCATAGTTCTACGTTACCGGCATAGTTCTTGTTGCTGCCAATAGATGGCGCGACAATTCAAATGCCCCCTCTTTAAACCATCAAACCACAGGAGCGAAAACTCAAAATCCCCAATAGAAACAGACTTTTACTTGTGCAATTAAAAATTGGCGTCATCCGGCGGTGGTTGCTGGAACCCACTGGTTCGGCTGGTAAAATAGAATACCCTGAGGAAATACTGATTTTTACTGTCGGTAAATTATAAATCTGTATTACCAACTAATGGTAACACATTATCTCCTGTAGAAACACGACTTTTTGCGGTCGGTGAAATTGAAATCTTTATTACCGATAGTTTGGAAGGGGTCCAGAACCGGTATATCATAACTATGTTCCTAATGATTTCCATGAAGTTATAAAAATTTGTCCGACATATTGGATCCGCCATTTTAAATTTTGAAAATCACATTTTAGATTCGTAATCAGTGACCCCGAAAACTCCCGAGTAGCAAGTTTCTAACGATTTCCATGAATTTGTGAACATTCGTCCGCGATATCGGGTGCAGGAAATTTCCCAAAAACCCAAATGGTCGAATATCCATTTTATCGAATTTCCAAATGATCGAATATCGAAATTGTCGAATTTCCAAATTGTCGAACATCCATTTGGTCGAATATCCATTTTGTCGAATTTCTAAATTGTCGAATTTCCAAATTGTAGAATATCTACTTTTTCGAATTTCTAAATTGCCGAATATTCAAATTTTCGAATTTCCAAATTGTCGAATATCCACTTTGTCGAATGTCCAAACAGTCGAATTTCCGAATTCTCGAATATCTATTTTATCGAATTAACAAATTGTCGAATTTCGAAATTGTCGAATATCTATTTTGTCGAATTTCCGAATGTTCGAATATCCAAATTGTCGAATTTCCAAATTGTCGAATATCCAAATTGTCGAACGTCCATTTTGTCGAATTTCCAAATTGTCGAATATCCATTTTGTCGAATCTCTAAATTGTCGAAAATCCATTTTGTCGAATTTCCAAATTGTCGAATATCCAATTTGTCGAATTTCCAAATTGTCGAATTTCCAAATGATCGAATATCCAAATTGTCGAATTTCCAAATTGTCGAATATCAAATTTGTCGAATATCCATTTTGTCGAATATCCAAATGGTCGAATTTCAAAAAGTCGAATCTCCAAACGGTCGAAAACCCAAATGGTCGAATATCCATTTTGTCGAATTTCCAAATGATCGAATATCCAAATTGTCGAATTTCCAAATTGTCGAATATCAAATTTGTCGAATATCCATTTTGTCGAATTTCCAAATAATCGAATATCCTAATAGTCGAATTTCCAAATTGTCGAATCTCCAAATGTTCGAACCTCCAAATGTTCGAATCTCCAAATGTTCGAATGTCCAAATGTTCGAACTTTTTTTTTATGTGAGTTTCCTATCTATGAAATGCGTTGGTATAGTAGATTGGACAAGTGCGCGAAATTTAAAATCGTTATGGAAATTTTAAATTTTGCGCATTTGTCCAATCTACTATACCAACGATACCAACGCATTTCATAGATAGGAAACTCACATAAAAAAAAAGTTCGAACATTTGGACATTCGAACATTTGGAGATTCGAACATTTGGAGATTCGACAATTTGGAAATTCGAAAATTTGAATATTCGGCAATTTAGAAATTCGAAAAAGTAGATATTCGACAATTTGGAAATTCGACAATTTAGAAATTCGACAAAATGGATATTCGACCAAATGGATGTTCGACAATTTGTAAATTCGACAATTTAGTTATTCGATCATTTGGAAATTCGACAAAATGGATATTTGACCTTTTGGGTTTTTGGGAAATTTCCTGCACCCGCGCGATATTTGATCCGCCATTTTGAATTTTGAAAATTAGACTCTCGATTCGTTATCAGTGACCCCAAAAACCCCTGAGGAACAAGTTTTATGCTATTTCTATTAATTTTTAAAAATTTGTCCGCCATATTGGGTCCGTTATTTTGGATTTTTAAAAATCAGACTTTAAATTCGTTATCAGCGACCCCAAAAACCCTCGAGTAACAAGTTTCAAGATAATTCGATCACTTTTGAAAAAATCTTCCGCTATATTGGGTCCGCCATTTTGAATTTTGAAAATTAGATTTTAGATTCGTTGTCAGTGACCTCTAAAACATTAAAATATGTCGTTATCCAATTTTATTTTTCGACAGAAACTGATATCTGGAATGTCCAATAAGGTATTCCGAGGCTTTGCAATCTTGGCATATTGGTTTCTACACTCCCAATATTGGCCCAATATTGTCGCCAAGGCTCCCAATATTGGACCAATGTTCCATTAAAACCACGGTCGACATGTTTCTGCCCTTACGGGAAAGAAGAGTTATCTCCTCTATCCCTTTTCTTTATAATTGGACAGAATCGTCAAAATTCGCACTATCTTTGATTTGATCTTTGTTAAATGAAAATTTAACAAATTACAAGATTTTACGAAGAATAGAAAAAGATAGATATACTTTAAACCAGGTTACAGATTTAATGAAGTAAAAGGATTCAAATTTTATCCGGCGTTTGAAGCCATCCTTTATTCATTGATATCCGTTTAAATACTTTTACTATACTTTTACTATACTTTTCCATTCATTTTAATCAGATGCCTATCCATCTATTCTATTGAATCGTCTTTATGGGTGATTCTCCATACGAAACCTACAATTCCATGTCCCTTGTGTTTTTTAAGAAACCAATTGCACATATTGTAATGAATCCAACCTAAAAAAGTAACTCTAGTGTTCACAAACAAAAGTCTGTAGCCACTTTAATTTATAGGAGTGCTTCTATAAATTAAAGTAACACTAGAGTTACTTTTTCACTTTAAATATTCACTTGAATATTTTTTTTTTGCAAATTTATAACCAAATCGTCATGGTGAAGCCTGTCCCTAGGGTCAGTTACAAAACAAAATTAAATATTTTTAGTAAACTTTAATAATAAAACTGATTAATGGTAACATTTTTTTATTGTCTATAAGTCTGTAGAATTCAGAAAATAATTGGTTGTAAAAAAATAATTATTTTTTTCTAGATGTTATTTCTTGTCCCTAGTTTTGTGCGTCATGATGAAATTATTACAGTATAAATTTCTATAAATTGCTGGTAACTGATTTGCAAATTTTAAATTATATGTTACTCTGAAAAAATGTAGCTGAAAACTTCAACTACTCTTGGATAATTGACTGGAAAGTAGTAAGAGTAACTACTTTCTTAGTTGGTCTTACTATCTTTATGTAGTTAACTTGAGTACTTTTATGTTGTTAAAAATTAGTGGTTGGATTAAAGTAAACATGTAGTTGAACCTTAACTAATGGGCAAAAATCAGCGTAGCAGATGATTTTCTAATTTTGAGCTTAACTTCCCCGAAGACGTTGACCTAAACCAACCTAGTCATCTGTTTTGTACTTGAAATCGGATTAGCATTGTTTTTCTCATTTTGAGGTTAACTTCCCTGAAAACGTTGATCTGAACCGACCTAGACATTTTTTTTATCTTGAAATCGGATTAACATTGTTTTTCTTATTTTGAGGTTAACTTCTCCGAAGACGTTGACCCGAACCGACCTGGACTTCGGTTTTGCACTGAAAATCGGATTTGCATTGTTTTTCTGATTTTAAGATTAATTTCCCCAAAGACGTTGACTCGAACCGACCTGGACATCTGTTTTGAACTTATAATCGAAATTACAGTTGTTTTTCTCATTTTGAGGTTAACTACCCCGAAGACGTTGACTTGAACCGACCTGGACATCTGTTTTGCACTTTAAATCAAAGTAGCAGCTGACATAGGACGTAGGTTTTGCATTTAAAATCAAGTTGCAGTTGTTTTTCACTTTTTAATGTCAATTTACCCGAAGACTTTCTTTATGCAAAAAGTTATGCATAATTAAAAAAAAATTTTGCATAATTTATGCATAATTTTTCCACCTGGGGATTTGTAAATATGACCATAGGCATCAATACTGCGCTAGTATTCGAAAACAATACTTGCTTTAACAGCATCGTTGTATCCGTTAGTATGGTAACTGCCCCAGTCGTTGGCACTGCGTTAGTAGTTGGCACCTTTCTTAGTTTTCTTTAAATAACAAGAAAAATAAAATTTATAACTTGCTTTGCATAAGTTTATCAGATTCTGCAACATTTTTTACACAAATTAAGTATATAACTTATTAAATACATTCATGTACTTAGTTTTAAAAAATTAAATTGAATATCATTCTCAGAGTGTCAAGAATTTTACAGCATTTCTAAAGAAAATCTTACTCTCTAAATTTCTTAGAGTGAAAATTTCACTTTAATTTAGGAGTGAGATCGCTCACTCTAATGGAAAGAGTGCGGAAATTCACTCCAATGATTGTAGTGAATATTTACTCCAAGATTTAGAGTGAAACTTTCACTCTATTTTGAGTGAACGTAAGCACGTATACCTTATAACGGCAGTTCGTAAGTTTTGTACTAACGAGAGTATAGTATAGTGGTTAGAGCGTTGGGCTTTAGACCTGGGGGTCACACGTTCGAGACCCCTCAGCGTCAAATATTTTAATTATACAAGTTTAGCGTTAGTATTAAGTTGTATTTGTAAATATGATATAAAAAATGTTATAAAATAATATAAATAACAAATATTCTTAAGACTAAATAAATACGAAAATACCACTGTACTGACAGAAAGTTACTAATTAAAGAGGTTCAATATTTATTTTTATTTATTATTTCCATTTTTCAAAAATAAGACATTATTCCTTTAAAGATATAATGTTATTCAAATTTCCAAAAGCTTTAATTTACCCAATCTAAAATAGGAGTGGGAAATTCAATCTAAGTGAAATGAGCCGCCATTTGAAATCAGCTGAAAAATTCACTCTAATTAGAGTGAACTCGTCACTCTATTTATAGAATGAATAAATTCGCTCTTTCAATGAGTGAACATTCACTCCATATGGAGTGGCTCAATTTTCACTCTAAGAAATTTAGAGAGTAAGAAAACTAGAATTTTAAATCTCAATTTACCATTATTATAAGTTACTAACTTCACTTCTTTCTTCGCGAATATGAAATAGGAATATTTAAATATTGATAATATAAGACGCCGAGTCATGCAAAGTATTTATTTAATTATTTTAGGGGGGGGGGGATGCCAATAAAATTGTACACAAAAGACAATTTTATTTAAAAAAAGCATTTTTAAAAATGCTTAAAAAAAAAGTGATTAAAAAGCAATTTTTAATCACGCCCTAGTCATTGGCACTCCTTATTTCTCATTGTTGCTGAAATATATTTTAATATTAATGGAAATTATTTGAAATAGCACTGAAAAAATATAATCCATTGAATAAAACATAAGTAAATTTAATGTTTAAATGAAATATTTATGTCATTAACTTTTGCCTGTTAGTATGCACCAACCTAAAAATGTAAAATATTTACATTGAAAATTACTTTTTATGAACATCAGTTTTCGCAAACCCGCGACCAATTAGTATCCAAGTCAACATGTCCCAACTCTCCCTTGAGGATCTCTAGCATTTATCCATTGCATTGTTACAAAAAAATGCATAAAATTTTCGATTCTTGTAAAATTAATTTTATTAACAGACATAAATATACTCGTGTATTTGAAATACTTTTTAAACATTTATAATTTATAATTCATTTTAAAAAATATATTTATGCAATATTTTTATAAAATATATTTTGAAAGCTTATTTATCTTTAAATAAACCTATTCAAGTACAAAATGTTTACTTGAAAATAATTTATTTCGAAATTATTTCAAATCACTCGCGCAAATTGATATCATGCGCATTTGCGTTTGTAAATTTTTCCTACTTTATTTAAAATTTTTTTAAAAATAAACATTATAACACTAGATGGAACTTTGAGAATATAATTCTGAAATATTAAAGAATAATATACTTGAAAATTATTAATTTATGCTCATTTTTCATGTCAGAAAAAGAAATATTGTGAGCAGTTGTTTGCAGAATTAGACACTAAACAGCATATCTCCATAAGGCCTCATGTTAACTTTAAACATTTTTTTAATAAAAAGAATCTTATAAGGCATATTGCAACTTGGGGAGAATATTTCTGTCGAACTTAGCACTTGATTTACAAAATTTGAGCAAAATCCACTCATTTTCATTTTGATGTCTTAAAAGTTATATATGGGGTGCAAACGACTGGGTCCTAGGTGCCAAATGACTAGTGTTGCAAAATGGCGGCACACAGTGGGTTTAAAAGCTAAAAAACTGGCCAAAATATGAAAATAAATTCTAAACTAGTTGAAACTTGTTACTCGGGGGTTTTTGAGGTCGCTGATTACGAATTTGAAGTCGAAATTTAAAAATTCAAAATGGCAAGTCCAATATGGTGGACTGCTTTTAAAAAAATTGTTAGATTGTCATGATATTTGTTACTTGGGGATTTTTTGGTCGCTGAATACGATTCTGACATTAGATTTCCAAAATTAAAAATGGCAGATCCAATATGGACGACTTTGAAAAAAATTATTAAGTTGTCATGAAATTTGTTATTCAGGGGTTTTTGAGGTTTCTGATTATGGATCTTAAGTGATATTTTGAAAATACGAAATGGCTGATCGAATATAGTGGATGACTTTAAAAAGAAATTATCAGATTTCTATGAAACTGGTTACTTTGAGGTTTTTGAAGTCTCTGATGCGAATTTGAAATAATTCTTTTAATATTTTAAATATCGGATCAAATATGGTGGATATATTTTTTAAAAATTCATGATGGATCATTCGTGTCAAATTTCAGAGAAATAATGTAAATAATATAACTAAAAAGGTAAAAAATATATTGTTGGACAAAAAGTTCTAAAAATTCTTTTAAAAGTGGTTTGCTGTCTTTGGGTTAATATTTTTGTAAACTTGTAAGCGGATCCGAAGAAGCAAGAACTAATAGTTATCTTTAATCAATTCAATTAAAACCATACTCAAAGCGCTCAAGTCTATTGTTTAAGACTACATGAAAGACAATAAATAAAACACTTTGTTAACATTTAATCACGTATATTTAAATCAACTTTAGAAAATATTAACAAGGTTTAAAATATAAATATTTCAGAATTAATGACTGATCTATTCTGCTGCTTAGACTTGACTGACTAAAGGAACTAATTTAATTGATTAGCAAGCCAACGAATACAAACAAAACAAATAGACGATGATAACGTGAATAAATTTGAGAATAAGGTAAAATTTAAATACTAAGAAAAGTAACAAATATCAAAATTAAGATTCTAAATTAAAATTCAATAAAATAAATTAACACAATTTTGAACATTCCTCCCGCCTCGTTTGATAGCTAAAGGAAACAACTAATCCTTAAAATCATCCTGACTGTCCTTGACACTAAGAACTTTACACAATTTAACAATTGGTCTAACTAAATGTCCAGTTTGAGCCTTGATAGTGGCGACGCGAACGTGTTGATCTCGACCAGGATGTAGTGTCAACACTCTCCCCAAAGGCCATTTAGTAGGTGGTAAGTGTTCGTCCATGATCAAAACAAGATCTCCTTCGCTAAGGTTAGAAGTTGGAGTATGCCACTTAGATCGAGCCTGAAACAATTTTAAATAGTCGGTAGACCAACGTCTCCAGAAATAAGTTCTAAGTTGCTGTAGATATTGCCAACGGGATAAACGATTGATATGTAAATTGGAAAGAGAATGCTCTGGAATTGCATTTAAAGGTTGACCTATAAGAAAGTGACCTGGGGTCAAAACCACTAAATCCTCAGGATCATCTGATATCCCCTGCAGCGGACGTGAATTCAAACATGCCTCAATCTGGGTAAGTAAAGTTGACAATTCTTCAAAGGTTAACATTGTGTCTCCAAGAGTACGTTTGAAATGGTACTTGACAGATTTCACGGCAGCTTCCCAAAACCCTCCAAAGTGTGGAGCTGCAGGAGGATTAAATCGCCATTCCGTTTTTGATGATGCAAGTGCGGCTGCGATGTCTTGATACTCCTGTGATGATGATGAAAAAAGACGTTGCAATTCATGATCGGCTCCGACGAATGTTGTACCTTGATCACTGCTAAGACTTACGCAAATTGTCTCTCCATTACTTGAAGCATTCTAAAAGCTGGAGTGAATGAATCTCCAATTGTAGACACTTTTTTCTTAAATGGTAAGCGCACAATATATGCTCCATCAGCTGATCGAGAATAGGTTGGCAAGAAAAAATCCTCACATTCTTGTTCCTCCTTAGTCCAATTTGATGTAGTTTCCGGAAACTCCTGTTCCTGCCAGAATTTTTGGAGATCAAATGTTAAGTCAGGATTTGCTGATATATGATAACAGTTCAACCTTTCAGAATTTGAGTGAACACTAGACGTTGGTCCGGATAAAATCCAACCAAGATGAGTGTTTTGAGCAATTGGTGATGCTGGATCACCTTTTCTCAAATCAGGCAGAAGAAGCATTCCATAAACATCAACTCCCAGAATAAGATCAATTGGTCTTGACTGTAAAAAATCCGGATCAGCTAAAGCGACATCTGAACAGTCTGGCCAAACTCCAGAAATTTCTACCTTTTTTTGGAATATAAGAAGACAAATAAGGCAAAACTAAAGCATTAATAGGGAACTCAAGATCCGACTCAAACCAAGGCTGTACAGTGACTGAAACTAATACCTCTGGTTGGTCCGGAAACACTATTCATAACACCCACGACAACTACCGAACTGGAACTCCGTTTCAGATGAAGACCCTGAGCCAATGATTCAGAAATAAGAGTCACTTCTGAACAAGGATCTATTAATGCACGAACTAATGATGTGGTACCATCCGAAGACCGCACGCAAACTTTCGCAGTAGCTAATAGAGTAGAACGAAAGTTATAAGACAATGTTGGAGTTCATACAGTGTTAACGTCAGCCTGAGATAATCCCGGTTGTGGTGTTATTAAGGATTGTGAATCATCCATAGTTCTGAACAAATGTATCATAGTGTGATGATCCAAAACAATTTGTACACAATTTTTTGCTATTGACGAATTGAGTCCTTTGCGGTACAGTTTTTTCTTTAAATTTAGTACAATACATTAAAAAATGCTCATCATTGCACAGAAAGCATTTTTTCATAACAGAACGCGGTGATTTAGATTCCGTGGTAACATGTGTCTGAACCATAGGTATCAATTTTTTAGTATTCTGACGAAAATTGCTGAAGTTAGATTTAGACGGTTGAAAAGACGGATTTTGATTAACTCGACTGCAATTCGACTGTGAAGAATTCTGACAAGCTTCAAAGGTTCTTATTTGGGTTTGAAGAAATTCTTTAAGATTATCAAAAGTTGAAAAATCTGTAGAATTTCCAATATAAGTTTCCCAATCTTTCCTTGATTGGTTATCAAGTCGATCAACAGTAATAAATACTAACCAATCTGACCATTTCTTTACAGGACGACCCAAAGATTGCAAAGCCTCGACACAATCTATTGTTGTGTTGTAAAGGTGTGAGAGTTCAGAGGCAGACTCGGATTTAAGAGATGTTAAAGACATAAGAGTTGAAAGATAGGATGTAATAAGAATTCGCTTATTAGAATACCTTGTTTCTAATAAATTCCAAGCTCGACTATAATTATTTGCTGAGATCGGAATATTCTTGAGAAGAGTCGCGGCTTCCTGGGACACATGTGCCTTTAAATAAGCTAATTTTTCAACAGGCTCAATACAAGTATTATTTTCAACTAGAGCTACAAACAATTCCTTAAAATTATTCCAATCGGTATAATTACCAGAAAATATTCACTGAATCACAAAATCACTGAATTCAAAATTAGTGCTAAAGTGTAAAGAAGAATTAACACTTATTATTTTAAAGCCAAAATTCAATTCAATGGTAAATTAATTTAGTCACACCTCAATAAAATTCAATGTAAAACTTTAAATAGTTTTATTCAATATTTCACTTTTGATCCGGCTCGAAGGACCATAATATTTAAGGCCACATGAAAGACAATAAATAAAATTTTTTGTAAACAATTAATCACGTATATTTAAATCAACTTTAGTAAAAATTAACAAGGTTTAAAATATAAGTATTTCAGAATTAATGACTGATCTATTTTGCTGCTTAGACTTGACTCACTAAAGGGACTAATTTAATTGATTAGCAAGCCAACGAATACAAACAAAACAAATAGACAATGATAACGTGAATAAATTTGAGAATAAGATAAAATTTGAATACTAAGAAAAGTAACAAATATCAAAATTAAGATTCTAAATTAAAATTCAATAAAATAAATTAACACAATTTTGAACATCTATATATGACAGCGGGACTATAATATATATAGTAATAAGAGAAGCAGATCAAAGCAGCTATTTTCAGAATTTTTAAAATTAATACACCTTAATTTACATGATTTAAGGGGAAACATCGCTGAACTGGACGGAACTCGTACTTTTGAGATGTATTTAGTCAGTTTTCTTTTTGCGAATTTTCAGAAAGGACACTTTGAAGCATTTACCAACACAAATAACAAAATTTTTATTTAACTAATCTTATTTAAAACTTATTATACATACCCGTAGCAACACTTTCCATACTATAAACACGGGATTGTATCACTAGAATTGAAAAATAAAGCGCCTTTAACTGAGTTCAAATTTTTACATTTAAATGCGTTTCACACAGGTACATAAAATGGTCAACTTTGACATTTTTTCAAGACTCGTATTAGTGAGATATAACTCTACTTTTTCGGTAGTCAACGACTGGGGCTTTGTGTTAGCACACAATTATTTGATAATTTCGAAGTCTTCGTACTTTTAAATTAAAAATAGTAATTTTATTGTATTCTGCATTAAATTTTGCATACATAAATGTGTCGATTCAGGGTGAAAGGGACCTTAGCTGCAGAACTGAGTTTTACGCGTACGGGCGTTTGAAGTTGAGCCTCCCTATGTTACTGTTAGGAGTTAGGTTATGCCTATGTTTTACCTCTAATAACACAAAAACTAATAAACATAAACAAGTTTTGATTACTGTATATGAAAGAGCAACTCAAATTCTATCGATTCATAATAAAAATTAGAAATCGAATGTTTTGCAGCTAAGGTCCCTTTCACCCTGAATCGACACATATCATTATATGTAATTTATTATATTATTTTTTCTATGTTAATTTAATTCTTGAAGTCAAAATCTGGCTTAAGATGACAACGACTGGGACAGTTACCTTATATGATATAAGCAAATATAGTTCCTGTTTATTAATCTGCAAATATATCACTTTTTTCTATGGTAATATTAATAATTTCGATAATTTAATTATTACTACACTTGCTCGCATCATACATTAACTTTCAACTTTCTTTTATTGAGTAATGACAAGTGATTCCTATACTTGCGGCATTACACCTTGTCCAGCCGGAAGAATATTGGGCATTTTATAATTAACATATGACATTCGAAAATTTATCATACATATATGCATACATAATTACTGTATCCATATATGATATTTTGACTTGTTACCTTTTGTCTTTATTACTAATTCTTTAATTTTGTATTGATTTATCATATAATTATATCCATTAATTTCAAATGCAATTAATTATGTCCATGTATTATCTACGCTTGCTTCCGCGTTTAGGGCATTAAAGGTACGCTCCCAGCTTGGTTTTCTGCCTGCCTGCTTGCAGACTGGGAAAGCGACACAAATAAGTGTGACCGAGAAAGATTAATATTTCTTTCTTGATTGCACTCATTCGCGTCCCTTGTTCCGTTTGCCCGCAGGCAGGCAGACAACCGAGTTGTGAATGTGCCTTAAGTTACGCTTCACGGTAAGTCTGAATGAACTTTAACCCAAACAAGTTTCCATATTCCGGTCCTTTCCTGATTTGACTTCTAGGATAACACATCCCTTTTTGAAAAATCCATTTTTTCAATTTTTTGAAATTATTAATAAACATATTTTTAAGAAAATATTAAGAAGTAATGTTGTTATTAACTTTAATTATTTAAAATAACATAAGTAAAAAGTCCCAACCCTCTCAGTTTCTTAAGCCAAGGTTGTGACATTTTAACCATGTTCTTTCATTTCTTTTAACATCAGTGTTTTTAAATTTGTTTCTTCTCAAGCAATTTTAGTTGAAAACAATGTTTGTTAAATAAAAGAAATTAAAGAAAAACAACAATATTTTTGTTGCAACAAAATACATTTAATCATCTTTTTCAACAACACTTGATATTTTTAAATCAAATAAAGGCTATTGTATTCACATAAAGATCTTTGAAGTTTATCTTGAAATTCGGAATGATCTTTAGAGACTTTGTATTTGGCCCACAACGTCTCAACATCGGAGTGAACAGACTCCGTTGCCTGTTCACTAAAGAATCCAAGACCAGTTTCAATTTCATTACAAAAGTCTGGAACGTGGAAAAATACGTCATGTACTTTCGGAGTTACCCAAATGTCCAAATCTAAATAGCTCCGTTTACATTTTTCTATTTTTTCTTCAAATCAAAAATCTAATTGATCACTGAAACATGCTTTTAATACACCTCTTAATCGGCAAATGTTTTTACATATTTCAAACGTCATTACGTGCGATGAATCAAATAAAAAGCTTAAAATATGTAAAAACCATTGCCAAATTCAGGGATGTATTAAAACATTAAAAGCAGGCTTCAGTAATCAGTAACTAAAAAAAGAAAAATTCAAACAGATTTACTCAATTTACTCAATAATACTTATTAATACTTATTTACTCAATAAATAAGTAAATTTTTACAAAACTTTTTTAAACACTAATTAATTGGATGGTTTTCTGACAGTATGTTAAATAATTATTACCTCCCCCCCTCAGTACCACCAGAAAATTCTATTTCAAAGTATGAAAAATTGAAAACTTTCAGAACAAAATTTGTTACATTTTATAAATATTTTAAAGAAAAAAAGAATAAAATTAAAAAAATTGCATAAATTTTTCACGTTTTTATTAGTTTTTATATACAATAATATAAATTTTTCTATTTAATTTCTTAAATTTCAATCTTTAGATTGAATTTGAATATTCTTTTCTATTATGGTCATTAAAAACAATAATAATGGAAAAACCAATTTTAACCGATATTTTACATAATAGTAGGGGAAGTGGTTCGGTTGTGGGCATGGTTCGGTTGTGGGTACCCCTGCGAAACTTTTGACAGAAATAAATTTCGTCAAATGTGACAAATGTCATTGTTGTGTTATGTCTGTATTTAGCTTTTTATGCAAAAACAAAAGTGATTGGACACCTGTGCTTTTTACTACATAAAAATTAATTTTTTGACACGTTAAAGTGAACATTAAAGTTTTTTAGAGTCCTATTATAAAAAAGACATGGCACTAAATCTCGAATTGAAGGAATCCATTAACTCGAAATAATCGAAAATATCTCGAATTAAGAACAAGCATTGAAAATGTTAGAAATGTAACATAGAGGGGTATACTCGACTTTACAAAATGATAGAAGTTGGCGGCGCTGAAGTCGCATTTTACTGCATTCTTAAAATCACGCATTAAGGCGCTTTCACAGCTCGATGGCTTAAGGAAAGATTTAAAACTTTTAAATTAATATTATTTTTTGTTTTAAAATAATAAAATAAGTTAAAAACAAGTTAAAATATAATAATTATAGATATAGTAAGTTATAAGTTAAAATAAGTCCTAAAATAATAAAATATTACGGAAATTAAATTTTAAAGTTGTGCAGATATAAAATATACAGAAATTACTAAATGTTAAAGTAATAGCACATATTAGTTAATTATAATTATTTTAATTATAATTCAACCCAGGGGAAGATTTTAAATTAATAATTGGAAAATAATAAAAGAGAAATTAAATTTTGTATTTTTTCGATATTAATTATAGTTGTTGCCGTTAGTAATTGATTAATTATAATTAAATAATACTTAATCATAAAAATAATAATTTATAATTTAATTATGATTAGTATAATTATTCATTAAATCAAAAAAATTACAAATTTTATTTTATTTGATAAAAAAAAAAAATTTTTAAAAATTACAATGCTTTCACGTTGAAGGAAAAGTAAGCAAAAAAATATTAAATTAATCAAATTAATTCAACTCATTTTTATATTTGTATACAAAATGTTAAAAACAAAAAATTTATGAAATTAAGTATATAAATGTTTAACTGTTTAATAATTTATTATTGAATTGTAAATATTATTAATTAATATTTTAATTTAATATAATTACTATCATAAATTATTCTTATGTAGCATCAAGGAAATAAAAAATCTAACCTAAATTTAATCTAATTTATCTAATATCATAAATTAAAAAAAATTTAATTTCTTTACAAAAGAACTATATTCTGAAGTCAATTGTTTTTCAAGTAAGAATCCATCCTTAAATGAAAAAGATACTTTTATCACAATTTTTCTTTAAGAAGGAATAAGACAAACAATCAGAAAATGAAGTTATAGTCCAGCTCTATATTTTCGAATATTTTAAATAAAAAAGAAAAAAATATATTACAATTTTAAAAGTGTTTTACTGGAAGGGTGAAAAATGTTACTTTTAACATTCTCATAAATTCAAACTTGAGTCAGGCTTTGCCAAGCTAAAATTCGGCTAAATCGGCTAAAATTAATTATAAAAATTCTGTTTCTAATGAGACATCATTTCTGTTATCCTTAAACTATGTAAATTAGGCTCTAAAATTATTAGAAAGAAGAAAATGTTTTTTTCGAAGTTTTTTAGTGGTTGAAATTTTTAATAGTGCAAAATGAAAACATATTTTTCTTGAGATTTTCTTAACCGATTTTAAAAGTAAAAAAAGAATTTTAATTGTCTTTGAAACGTAGTTTTTAAAAATATTTTTTGTTCTTAAGAATTTTTAATTTTTATCGTTTTTTAAATTATTTATTTAATAAATGTTAATAAATAACCGCTTTCTGCGTGCATTACGTATAATTTTAAAATACTGTTGTATTCTTTACACTTTTTTGATAATAAAACCGTTAAGGAAAAAAATGACCCGCGATTAGAGACAATGATATTAATTTTTTTTGCGTGCAAAAATATTTTAAACTTAATTAGGTACATAAATCCGTTGTCAATAAAAACCATTGAAAACAAAAAAAAACCTAAACATACATAATTTTTAAACTTTCATTCACTACCTATGCAAAAATAATTTTGAACGCCGAAAAAAAAATTTAATATTTTTGTTCCTAATCGCGGGCCATTTTTTTTCTTAACGGTTTTATTTTCAAAAAAGTGTGAAGAATACAACAGTATTTTAAATTTTTACGCAATGCACGCAGAAAGCTGTTTTTTATTAACATTTATTAAATAAATAATTTAAAAAACGATAAAAATTAAAAATTCTTAAGAACAAGGAAGTGTGTCCATCATTTTCAAAAGGTATTCTGATTTTATTCAAATTTTATATTTTGATAGTGAATATTAAGATAAACAAAACCCTATAATATTATTAAAAAAATGTTGATATTTTAAGTTATTAACAATCAAAGTTTTTTATAAACAATCCAATTGCTTCCGTTCTAATTAACAGAATGTTATAAAAATTGGAACTATTACTTAAAAATAGGCGCTTGTCAAAATACTAAAAGTTTTTTTAAAAAACACATGCAATTTGTTTAAATAATCAACACTTGTTATAAACAAATTAAAAATTAAGCCTGTTCTTAATGAGATATTGACTTCGTTCTTTTTTAATATTATTCTGTATACAATTGTTCACATTTCCCAAAAATAAAATTTTGGGGCCCACATTATAGGAATAAAATACTTTTAATTTTGTTAAAAGAAACACCGTTTAATTACTAATGTGAAGTTTTTAACAACAATATACTGTCCATATCTTTTGTTTTTTTTTCTTTAAATATGCTGAATCGACAGAAACTTTTAAATTGAGAGAAGCAAAATACAAAAGTTGTATTAATTTAAAAAATAATTATTATGAACAGATACAGTATACACATATGATAGTTAAAAAGTTAGGTTATTTGTAAATGTTTTATAAATGTTTGAAATCTTATTTTAAATATTTTTAATTTCATGTTTCTTTAAAAATAAATTTGATAGATTAAAATATGTTTTGTAAACATTTTACTATATTATGTAATACATATACTATGTTTTCGTTTGCAATAATAAAATGTTAAATTATATTTAAATAATAATTTTTAATAATAACTTTTCTACAGTTGTTGAACACAACTAATATACAATCTCATTTTGTTGTGTTCTAAAATTGTAAAAATATTATTATTAAATAATATTATTTAAATATGATTTAACGTTTTATTATTGCAAACAAAAACAGAGTATATATATATAGTAATATATAGTATAGTAAAATATAAAATATAGTTATAGTAAAATATTTAGCGAATGTATTTTGATCTATCAAATTCATTTTTAAAGAAACATGAAATAAAAATTTTTAAAAATAAGATTTTTAACATTTATAAAACATTCATAAATAACCTAACTTTTTAATTATCGTATGAGTATACTGTATCTGTTAATAATATTTATTTTAGAAATTATTATAACTTTTGTATTTTGCTTTTCTCAATTTAAAAGTTTCTAACGATTCAGCATATTTAAAGAAAAAAACAAAAGATATGGACAGTATATTGTTGTTGAAAACTTCACATTAGTAATTAAACGGTGTTTCTTTCAACAAAATTAAAAGTATTTTATTCCTATAATGTGGGCCCCAAAATTTTATTTTTGGGAAATGTGAACAATTGTATACAGAATAATATTAAAAAAGAACGAAGTCAATATCTCATTAAGAACAGGCTTAATTTTTAATTTGTTTATAACAAATGTTGATTATTTAAACAAATTGCATGTGTTTTTTAAAAAAACTTTTAGTATTTCCACAAGCGCCTATTTTTAAGTAATAGTTCCAATTTTTATAACATTCTGTTAATTAGAACGGAAGCAATAGGATTGTTTATAAAAAACTTTGATTGTTAATAACTATTAAAATATCAACATTTTTTTAATAACATTATAGGCTTTTAAAATATAAATAATTTGTTTGTTTGTTGTTAAAATTATAGGTTTCTTTTAGATTTTAAGACAAAACGGGTTAAATAACAATATTATAACATAAAATTTTATGGTATATTATTAATATTAATTATTAAATATTAATTATTGGGAGCTTTCATAAATGACGTAACACTATAGGGAGGATAAGGAGTTTTAAATGTATTTATTGTTGGAAAAATAACAAAATTTTGTAATCACAGTGTAATAATCTATCTATTAACGAAATATCAATAATAAAAACAAATGACTGCAATTTTAAAATAATAAAACCGATTAAAAGGGTCCGTTCATAAATCACGTAGCCAGTTTAGGAGGGGGGAGGGTCAGTAAAATTTTACGGTAGGCTATGCAGGGGAGATTCAAGCCATGGCTACGTAGTTCATTTATTAAGCTACTTTTCAAATTTTTTTAAAAAAAGCGCGGGTTATGCAAAAAATAAAAAAATTAATGACTGTCTTTGACTGTTTTTTTATTGACATCTTAGGGTGACCACTAAAGTTGTCAAAAGATATATTCTTTATTTTTCCGGCCATTTCCAGGTCACTAAAAATTTTCCCCAAGCATAAAAAACAATTAGAAAAAAATAAATTTACAATTTTTTTATTTTTTTAATTTTTTTATCGACAATAATACATAGATATATATAAATATTTTTTATTAAAAAAAAAAGTTAAAATTATTTCTTCTTAATACTCCCGGTTATGATGCCATGAAAATGCATTTAAAAAAAGTTAAGTAAACTACATTCTACCAGGGGTAGGGGGGGGGGGGGCAGAGAAAGTCTACGTTAGTCTACATGTGGAGAAAAGGGATCAAAAAGTGACAAAAATAGGGCTACATGGTTTATGAACAACCCCACAAAATTGTTATTATTGAATTTTTTTCCATTAAAGTTAAAAATAAAATTAAAATGAAAATATAAGGGGGGGGGTCAAGAAATGTGACGTACATTTAGGGGTACGTGTTTACTCTCACGTCACAGAGCATGACAGGAGGGGGGAAGGGGTTAAAAAGTAGGAAAAAACGTGTGACGTCATTTGTAAATGTCCCTTTCCCACACAGCACCGGAACTTCCCTGAACATTGCCTACCTTCAGGAAAGTTCTGGAACTTTCAGTAAACTTACTGAAACTTTTGAAACTTCCCTGAATGTTGGGAATGTTCAGGGAAGTTCCGGTGCTGTGTGGGTTTAATATTTATTATTTTATGATACTGTTAATGTATACGTATATATATATATACCCAGTGGGCACATATGTCCAAAGGACGTCCTTAAAACGTCTTTTGGACATGTGTGCCCACTGCATCGAAAAAAAATTGTTTTAAAATGAGAGGATCCTCTCAGTTTGAGAGGGCTCCGCTTATTTTTTTAGAGGAATCCGTATTAAAGTGAGAGTAGTTTTATGTAAAATTAATAATAATAATAATAATAATATTATTGCCTCACAGCACCGGAACTTATAAAACGGAGTCATAGGACGCCGGCTTGTGCCAGCCTAAGAGTGAAATCACATGGATGCATCAAACGTTGCGTATTAATGAGAAAGAGAAAGACGTAAATATAACTTTGCCTCCCTCTTTCCCATAACGACGCAACGTTTGACGCATCTATGTGATTTCACCCTTATAACTTTAACTTCAAAAATTTTACATACAGTCAAACCTCCCATAAATAAATTTTAGTGGGGGATTTATTTATTGGAGTTTTGTGTACATTTGCCGCCATCTTAATGCAACTGCGCAGACGCATGACTGAATTATCTCGTGGAAGGGGGCTAAGATAGGGAAAATTTTATTTATGGGAGTTTTATTTATGGGAAAACTATTTTTCAAAATCAAATAATAAGGCCTAAGCAGATGGAATACGGGTACGGGACCAGAGCATGAAACAGGAAAGGGCAGAAACAATTTCTACTCTTTACTGTCGGAGTGAGCAAGACAGAAAGTTTTGATTTGATATATTTTCTCGCTTACTCCCACACGTCACCATGGAAACTACGGCAGACGGATATTCCAAAAACATTCAAATGTATTTTAGCATAATTAAAGAACTGTAATGCACTGAATGACAGCAACGCGCGGCCGCTTGCGTCTGCGCGCCGAGGATTCTCACGCGTTTGTGGTTTCGGAAACTCGCATAGGGTGCGCATCGGTCAGCCTCTCTCACGATCGAGTTTCTTCAGCTCTTTTATATAATGCCTGATCCCGTACCTCTAGAACTACATTTCTAATGTGTCTAGCACTCAAATCTTCATTGCAAAATATTGGCTGAAGATTAAATTAACAACTCTATTTTCATATAGATTTGTAAAATAAGATTGTTGGTTATTCAGTGGCTCCCAAGAATGTACCAATATTGAAAACCAATTATTGTACCAATACTTGTCATGCATTAATAAATAAATTAAAATATTTGTTAAAAAAAAATAAATTTTTAAACAATAAATAATTTTTTTTTTTATAAAATATAAATTTTAATATTGTTAATTTAAAAATTTGTATTTATTGGCATTATCATTGGCAACCAATATTGAACCAATGATTGCTGCCAATGACTGGCAAACACGTTATCATCCCAAGGGTTGACCAACTGTGGTCCAATATTGGTTTCCATTAATGCGCCAATATTGGCACCATTGGCTCCTAATACTGGTCCATTAATGCGCCAATCGTTAGTTTCCCATTGGGTATACATTTAAAAAACTAGTTACTTTACAAAAATCTAATATTTTATATTTTTAGAGGAAATTATATTTTTTCAAAAGGTCATAACTCCATCAATTTTAGAGATAAATCTTTCGATTTTTTTAACTGACGACAAATTTTATTAGCTTTTATTTTTGTATAGCTATTTAATGACCTGAAGTGCATTGCAAAGGAGTAATTTTAAAAACAACTAGCAGTTTTGCAGATTTTTCACAGTTTATCAGGATTTTTTATGAGAATTTGTTATCCTAAGAAACTGGGAGGGTAGGGATTTTTCACTTATGTTATTTCAAATAATTAAAGTCAATGACAACATTACATGTTACTATTTTCTTAAAAATATGTTTATTAATACTTTGAAAAAATCGAAAAAATGGATTTTTCAAAAAGAGCCCAAGCGATTTTTTTCTTTTTAGCTCAAAATCATCGAGAGACATCCTAGAAGTGAAATCAGAAAAGAACTGGAACATGCAAGCTTGTTTAGGTTAAAGATCATTCAGATCCACCGTGGCTTATCATAATGTTGAACTGACGAGCAAGTGACAAGGTCCTCACCATGACCTTGCACCTACTCTGCCGTGTTTTCTAGAAACACAGTAACTACAGAAAAATCGAAAAATGAGTTTTTTATATCGTTGGAATCGTGGAAACAAGATGCACCTATTAATGCAAAGCATTTTTAAAAATTGTTAACATAATTAATAATAATTTTTGCATAATTACGTCATTTTAACAGTAACTACAAAGATTGTCGAGTCCTAATTCGAGAAAATCAAGTAACTGAGAAAATCAAGTAAATAAAATAAATTTTATATTATTTATAATTTTAATTATATTAATAAAGTTAGGGATATTCCCTTTTTATTTTTGGTATATTAATATATTATTATATTTATCATGGATTAATTGTTTTTTATTAATAAGGGTTCAAAAAATTTTAATTTTTCTTATAATAAGAAATTTAGTTATACATTTATATAAATTTTATATTAATGTGAAAGGTATCTGAAGGTATCTTGGTGCTTCGCGCGACGAGGGCTCGAAAAATGAGGGTCATAATTCGAAGGACCCAGTAACTACACAGTAACTTAGTTCCTCAAAACACGGACTTCATTTTTGAGCCTTCGTCGCGCGAAGCACCAAGTTACTGCATGAGCCTCCGAGGCAGTGTAGTTACTTGAGTTTCTCCGCGCGAAGAGGCTTCGAAAAAGAACGGTCTTATTTTGAAGGACCTAGTAACTGCAAAGTTTTATAAAGCTTGAAAAAGTTGTAACATATTTTAAACAATTAATAGCTTTTAATTATTAATTTATAGTTTTGTATTTACGTTTAATTATATTTATATATTATATGTAAGTTATATATTCATATATTTATCAGAGTAGGAATTAATTTAAATCAGTTTGATTCAAATCATGATTAAAAGCACCGGGTCATTTCCATTAAAATCATAATTTTAATAAAAAAAAATATGTAAATATGTGAAAAGTATGTAGGAAATCATAAATTTAAAAAATCTGAGAAATTAGTAGATTCTTATGGAATTTGAATAATTAAACAAATAGAAAAGTTTGAAATTCGATCTACAAATTTTTGGCACAAACATATCAAGAAATGTCTGGTATGAAATGTTTATATCATTAAGTCATTATAATAATTTAAATAAATTCCAAACATCAATTTATTAACTTACATTTCGATTTCTTCAAACTTTCAAATAATTCATATTTAAATGTAAATTAATTTATATTAATTATTTTACATATTAATATGGCAAATTGTTTAAATAATATTGTTCAATATTATTATTATGGCATTAAATAAATTTAAGTGTTAACGATTCTAATGAAGATTTAATATCCAACGCAGAGTATTAAGAATAAGTAGTTTTTTGATTTACATTTGATTCATTCCTCTTATTTTGTTTTAAAAATTTTTTTAGATAATTTTTTATTTGAATTATGTTTAAAACAATTAGTGCACAATGTTTCACTGAATTTGTTTATTCATATTGTACTTAAAAAAATGTTTTCAAAATATTTTCCGAGTCGCTTGATTCGTTGATTTAAATTAATATGTTTAAAAAAATATGCAAAATGTTTCTTGATTCTAAACTTGATGATTTTTATTATGTTGACTTCTTTTTAAGTATACTTTCAGCTAGCCTCTATTTTAAAAAATTACTTGAAATAAAAAAATAATTAACTCAAAATGGTTTTAAATGTGTTGAATATTGTGTTTTAAAAAAAATTAATGTAAAATGTTTCTCGACTCATTATTATTTTATGGTAATGTATTTTTTATAAAAGTTTCGTATTTTCATAATAAATGTATTAGCGGCAGCAATAATTATTTTTTAATTTATTTTTTAAAGCCTTCTTCCACCATATTAATTAATTATGAATCTTTATTCATTACATTTTTATAATTTTTAGATTGTAAAAAATTAAATTCTTATATTTTATTGCAGTTACTAGGTTTTCCACGCGACGAAGGGTCTCTAACGGTCGCTCTTCGCGCGACGGACCAAGTAACTACCAGTTACTTGGTCGCTCGCGCGACGACCCTCGAATTAGCTCAACAGTAACTACATTTTTATTAATTAATTAATTGTTTAAACAAATAGGACATTTTTTTACATCAATCAAGGCAGATTATTTATTCGAATCAAGAGTAAAAACGGCTTTTTAAAATTTCAATTAGGCTTCACGGAACAAGGCAATAAAGATTTAAACAGTTTTTCGCGTTTTTCTCGAATTCTTTCAATCTGTAGTTATTGTGTTTCTGGAAAACACGGCAGTACTCTCGATTACGATATATCAGATGAATGCATATGTAAGGATAATTATATCATTATTATTATTATACATTTAAATATATCTCCTTACAGCTGCATTCTTACCTTATTGATTTTATATAATATTGAAAGTAATAATAATATAATCCTTTTAATAATTAAGTATCTATTTTATTCAGTAAAATTAATTATTTAATTAAATATTTTTATGTCACTGGCTTGTCAAAGTGTATAAGGCTGATTCCAGAAAAAAATCGAAAATGGCTTCACCGAGTTCATCAATTTTTTTTTACTCATTATTGAATTTTTTTTTTCTCAAGCCGTATTTTATGGCTTATTTGATTAAAATATTATAATGGTCCCCAACTGTTTTGAGTTTGATATTTTTCAATGGAATATAAAGGTAAAATTTAGTGAGGGAATGATGATAAGGGAATGACGAATCGAAACAAAATGACCATAACCTCAGAAACATAACCTTACTTCCCTATGCACTGTGAACAATGCGATATAAACACTGGAAACATGTGCAAATACACTATGATTAGTAAATTAAAATGTGTTTACCTATTTATAAATCAACATGAGGGAATGACGTGAAGAAATGTATTTTTTAAAAATCTCATTGATTAATTAGTTTTAACAAAATATCCTTTCTACAAACGTTCGCTGCAGTATAGGTTGTCAATAACAATGTTGCCATTTTTCAAAAAACTTAAGGTGGAACTTAGTAGGCATTAAAACTTTGCTGCAATCACACTGTTTCAAAGCGGTGAGGGAATGATAATTTTTTCAAGGACAAATTTTGAAGTATATTTAAAAATACTTCCATTCGCTGTTTTTAAATTATAAACTCGTGTAGATACAGTTAATACTATCTTATATAAATAAAAAATAAAATAACAAACAATTAGTAAGGAATTTTACGTTTTAAGTTAATGATTCTCTTCGAATTCAGCAGTTAGGACATAGTGAGGGAATGATTTTTAGGGTACTCTCTTGGACATATCTTCTTTGTTTATCATATAAGAAATAAATTTGTTTCATAAATTCGTACATCTAGTATAGTAGTATTATTAAAAAAAATAACTTTTCATAACCAACAATTCTGATTTTCAGAAATCATTAAGGACATCAATTTCGATTTTTTTCTGGAATCAGCCATCTCTAACGTCACTAACCTGAAAACTGCTAGTGCTGACCCGCTAACGCGTACAAAACACGAGATTTTCGTACATCTGTGATAGAAAAGAGCATATGCACCTCGGGAGGCCGATTTTTTGTCTCGCACAATGTTCTCCGAACTCGTTTCGCACTCGCTACGCTCGTTCTTCGAACATTTGTGCTTGACAAAAAAACACGGCCTTCCCTCCCTTGATGCATAATATACTATTTTTTATACATATAATACATTGGTTCTAATAAAAGCATAGTTTAAAAAAAATAATATAAAAATATATATACCAAGGATTAACACATAGATGAACTTATTTTATAAAAAACGCACGTCAAATTAGTAAAAGAACAACCATTGTCAAGAAGAAAAAATAAGTAGAAAAATAAGTAAGTCTTAACATTTCGACAGTCGAGTACAAACTAACTGTACACTTATTACAAGCAAAATATAAATAATAAGGAAAGGAGTTAATGAACTTATTACAAGTCAGTAGCTATATAAAACAAAAACAATTACAAATAATAATTCGCATCATTAGGAATAAAATTAACTAAAGTGAAAAACGATGTACGAGCCTAAAATAAATTAATCATGAATTAATTTTGTTTATTAAAGGAATAAAACTCTTGTTAAAAAACAAAGTGTCTTCTTTAATATAATTGTTATGAATATTAGATTTAATATGAATCATTTCAAAAAAAATTCTTCTTTTTTTTATTAGATTCAAAATCTAAAATTTTAATATTTTCCCAGTCAAATTCATGATTGTACTCATTTTTATGTTCTTGGATGACAAAATTCTTTTTATACCCCTTAATGTGTTCCCTTAAACGGTCTCTGAGAACTCGTTTCGTTTCACCAACATAAGACGCAGGACAGTTTTTGCAATTAAATTTATATACTACATAGTTGTGGTCTAATTTTTCTGTTTTGTCTTTGCCTAATTTTATAATAGATTTTAGACCTTTTTTTATCTTTGGTACAGTATGACTATTGTGTTTTTTTAAAATTTTAGAAATGTTATCAAAATTTTAATTAAATGGAAGAGAAATTTTTAGAATTCCAAGATATAATTCTCTGCGTTGTTTATTATAATGGTTGTCAACTTTTGAGTAACGGATTTTATTTAAACGCAGTTTAATGTTTTTTTCAATGAGATTACAAGGATAATCATTATTCAATAACATTGTTTAATAACAGAAATATTAGAAGTATGGAAAGATTTATCTGACAATAAAATTGTCGACCAAATTGAAAACTATATTTTTCTTTTGCTGTACTGCATGATTTGAAAAGAAATTAATAAGTCTATCAGATGAATTTTCTTACTTAAACCAATTAGTAATAATGCGATCGTAATTTTTTATCAAGGTCATATCTAAAAAGTGGTATACAATTGTGTTTATCTTTTAAAATGTTAAGACAATTGCTTTCCAAATCATCCATCACAATGTCGCAAACAGAGGTCTTACTGAGTCTTACTGAGTCCTTTTAGTTTCGATTACGATGTTGAGTCGATTGGCGTTAATTTTGTCTCGTGTTTTGTTTTAAAACAATTATTAATTTCAAAAAACGTTTTATTTCAAAAATGACAAAAAATGTATTTTTATACTTTTGACTCGTTGACTACGTGTAAAGCGTTAATTATTGGTAATTACTAATTATTGGTAAATATTGTTTATATTTTCTATTTAATTTGTGTTAAAGTGTATGGACCTAATTTTGTTTCTTTTTAGGGTCCGTACACCTTCGGTGTTCGGGGGAACCCTTATTGCGTGACTCGTGCGTCCGTAGCCAAAAACCATTCCCCCCCTTAACCACTAAACTATTTGACCTAGAGGGCTGAAATTTGGTACACTTGTGTATTTTCACGTGTAAATTGCACGAAAAATATAGAGAACATGATTCAAGGTGATGTTAATAGCATTGTCAAAGAAATAACAACTTTTTTTTTTGCAAAAATGCATTAAAAAGGGACCATTCCCCCCCCCCCTTAACTTCTAAAATATTTGATCTAGAGGTCTGAAATTTGGTACACATACGTATTTTCACGTGTAGATTACACGAAAAATATAGAGAACGTGATCTGAATTGATGACCATAGCGTTGTCAAGGAGAAACTACAAATTTCCAAAAACAATGTTTTTTTTCTCTAACTTTGACATTATTTGAGTTAGAGGGCTAAAATTTGGTACACTCGTGTATTTTTGCATGCAGATTATGGAAAAATTATGTTTGAAAATAAAATGGAATATTATAAGGTCACAAAAAAAAATTCAAGAAATGACCAAAAAGAGGTTTAGACCCCTATGTTAGAGCTCACCCTAATTGTCCTACAGTACCCCTCAAACCAATAAAATTTTTTTTTGTATACTCAGAATTTAAAAAACGAAATAAAACGCGATTGAAAATTGTTATTAATTTTTTTTCAAAATAATTGAAAAATTATGAAAAAAACAAAAAATTTTTTTTAATCTTATACAATGCTCGATCAAGGCTGCCACAGGACCTATAATCAAGACTGTTATAAGCCCTGAAACGCAATAAAAATTTCAGAGCCTCTCCCTAAAAAAAAAAATTCTTGATTTTTATGTTATTTATATGTAATACAAGCCTGTACCCTTAAGCAAAAGTTTCATGTTCTTCAAGGTAGAAATATTTTCATAATCTGTAAGTTCTAATTAATTTTCATAATCTGTACATAAAAATATACAAATGTACCAAATTTTAGCCCTCTAGCTCAAATAGCGTACTTGAAGCAAATAACATTTTCTTGATTCAATGATATTTGTTTTTCAGTGTATGTACAAGTTGTAATAAAACGATTGTGTATTTTAATTTTTATTCTTAAATCCTTTGGAAAGTACATTACACTCTTTAATTAGAGGGTACACGGAAAAAAAATATTCATGAATAAGTACGCAATTTATTCATAAGTTTAGGACAATAGAGAAAATTTGACGATTCTTAATGAGCTTTTATTAACGATTAACGAAAATTCAGAAGAAATCCCAAAACAGTAATGTAGAAACTAAAATATGGTTCAGCACTTTATATTTTAGTAAATACTACTGAACCGGTTCCTGACTTTTATACATTAGGAGGCGTCGCCTTACGCCCACTGTCTTGTAGCGCACTGCAAGCCGTTCCTCGTATATAACGTATATATGCATAAAGACTTGTAACTGCGTCAGTGGCCTAGTGGATACAGCGGGCGCCTTTAGAGTGAGGGGTCGCGAGTTCGAATTTTCCAGCTTTGGATCTTTCTGTTTCAGATTTTAAAATATTTAATTTAAATCACCAATCTAACGGTAAATGGTACACTGAGAAAAAAATACTCTTGAATCTATAGTATTTTGGTTTGACGCATCAAACGGTGTCTTCGCCCTCGTTCGAACATATTTACTATCAATTTAAAGGTATGTACTATTAACTTTCGCACTATGAATTTGATAGTATATACTTTAATTCAACAATATTCTTATTGTTTTCAAAGTAAAAATGTTTGATTTAATAAGATGATCTTGTCCTTTCAATTACAAACACTTAAGATTCAATAGTATACTTAAACGAATCAAAAGTAGATTCTGATTGTTTCAACAGTAAAAGTGTTTGAATCCATAGCATAATTTTGCTGTTTTGTTTAAAAACACTCAAGATTCAATAGTATATTTAAAGGAATCAAAGGCAGATCTTATTTTTTTTATAAGATTATTCACTGAGAAAAAATGATTCCGAATTATTTGAGATTTGTCTTTGTTTCAATTATTATTTTATTATATCATGTCATTTTATTATTTTAATTATTTATTATTGATACAGTTTCATAACATTTTTTATATTATTTTCACGAATATAACGTACACGACTTAGTAATAACGCTTCGCTTATAAATTAAAAATATTCGACGCTGAGAGGTCTCGAACGCGTGACCCCTGGGCCTAAAGCCCAACGCTCTAACCACTATGCTATACGCTCGCTGGTAGAGACTTAACGAACAACATTTATAAGCTACACCAAGAATTGGGAGAAGTAAATTATTAAGGTACACTCGCTAATATTTTTTCAAAAATGAAAAATTACTTAAAATCAGTTTTAAGAACTTTTGAAAAAAACATTTCGAGTCACATTTTTCGAAACTTATTCATTCAAAAAATTTCAAAATTCAAATCAAAAAATTTTTTTTGAAAGAAACGTTTGTAGTTTAAATAACTTATAATCACTATTTAACATTTTTGACATTAACATTTTGGATATGTTTTTGATTTTCCATTTCTGAAAAAATTTCAAAGTTCGAATCGAAATTTTTTTTTCTATTTAAAAGTTTGTAGTTCAAATAACTTGAAATCACGTTTAAACACTTTTTAACTCAACATTTAGTATTCGCAGTTGGAGATTTTTTCAGAAATGGAAAATAAAAAACTTCATTTTTTGACAAAAATGGCCCAAATGTTAATATCAAAAGTGTTAAATAGTGATTATAAGTTATTGGAACTACAAACATTTCTTTCGAAAAAAAAAATTTCGATTGGGACTTTGCGATTTTTTGAATGAATACAAATTTCGAAAAAAGTGACCCGAAATGTTTTTTTCAAAAGTCCTTGAAACTGATTTTAAGTCATTTGAACATAATTTTAAAATGGTATTAAGAGGGTATTAAGAGAGTCTTAACTAATACCCCACTAATACATACAACAAATTCCGGTAGGGAATCATCTTTCTTTGATTCTGTTTAATATTATATTATGGATTCAAAGGTATCAGCTTTTGACCCTATTCAAAGATTTTATTAGTTGCATTAAAAGTAGATACTATAAAATCTGAAGTATATTTGTTTCAATTTATTATTGTTTTCTTTAATTTTATTAAATATTCTATGGATTCAAAGGTATCCGCTTTTGACCCTATTCAAAGATTTTATTAGTTGCATTAACAGTAGATACTATAAAATTTGAAGCATATTTGTTTGAATCTATTATTGTTCGATTATTTTCTTCGATCTATAAAAATATTCCATTGATTTAATAAGATATTTATTGTTTTAAAAGTATGATTTTTTTTAATCAAATCAAGATTTCTTGAATCAAGTTTATATACTTTTCTTTTGTATTTTAACGGTATTGCAATCAAAAGTACTATATTTTTAAATCATTAGTTCCAGTTTTTTTATTTAATAAAAAATTTGCTTGAATCTAGAAAAAATGTTGTTTTGAAAGTACGGAAATCAATAGTATCAACACTATTGATTTAACAGTATCTTTTTCTCAGTGTATGTTTAAAATCAGACCGAAAGAAGTCCAAATATAAATTTTATTTTCCATCTAATTTTTAAGAATTTTTCAGGAACTAGTTCATTATTTACATTAAATATTTTGGTTTGAATTAGTACTAAATTTCCTCCCTTGTCCCAAACTCAAGTACAAAGTTCAGTAATTTTAAAGAAATTATTTTTTTCCGTGTAGAAATTAGAGAGCATGCAAAGTTATATATAAAATCCATAATGAAATTTTACGTTAACTTATTTTTAGGACTTTAGGACAGGCTACATCAAGATTTTGAAGCCATTTTAAAGATATGAAGTCATCTTTATTGCTACTTTGTTACTGCCTGTCTTTATATTACTTAACAGAATTTGTTACTGCCCAATGTTTGACAGCAAATGATAATCCACGAGTTTCTAAACAAGAAGCAGGAAACTTACTAATCGATGGCCGCTTAAAATTTGCATTGGATACTTTAAAAATTATATCAAAAATGAAAGCAGAAGAAAATTTTGTTTTTAGTCCAACTAGTATATATGAAGCTCTTCTTCTTCTTTATTTTGGATCACGAAGGACCACTGAAAATTTATTAAAGCACACTTTACACATACATGACGATTTATCGAAAGTTGATGTACAAAGATTTTATTCCTTCGAAAGTATTTCAAGAAATATGCAAACTCAGGTAAATTATATTATTTTCTAAACTGTATTTCTGCAAAAAGAATAGAAATTTTTGTCACCATTAAAAATTATCATTTTCTTTAGAGACACTGACAGAAAGCGCACTCTTTAAAAATATTATATTAAGCAACAAGGGGTTAAAGGCAGCCATTTGTTTACGCTGGTTTACGCTGATGTTTGTGTACGAGTGACAGTCGGGGGCGAACGAAGTGAGCCCGAGGATTGGGGTACAAAGTGTCCAAACCAAAATGTCCAAGACAAAAAGTCCGAACTGAAACGCCCAATATTTACAATGACCAAAGGACTAAAAATCCAAAAGTTAATATGTCCAAAGACTAAAATTCCAACATACAAAAGTCCAAATAAGTCAATTAATTGTATAAGGTGTCATGTATTCAAAAAAATTAAATACATGTAGTCCAAAAAATAAATGAACAGATTTAAAAATGTAGGTGATATCCAAAGGCTTTCAAATAATTAATTTTCTGATTGTTGTCCACATGCTGGTGATATTTCGACACTATACTTCAAATTTGTTCTTCAATTTATTAAATTAACATTTATTGTTTATAGAACTTATAATTTATCAATCATAAAATCAAAATCAGATCAAACTTAAGACAGGAATAAGGCGAATTTTAATATTTAAAAAATAAAACGGTCGGGGTTACCCTAAATTCTTGAAAAAATCAAGTGATCGGATTTACCCCGCGGGGTGACCGCAGTTACCCTGGAAAATTGTAATTTTGAAATTTGATATATGTGAATTAAAAATGATCTACAAATAAAACTAAAATTGATAAATCAAAAACTCTTTTTTATTTTAAAAGTAGAAATAATAAGCTTTCGAATTATATAAATTAACTTGGATTTAGAGAATAATTTTTTAGATTTTTACCTATCAGATAAAAAGTGACAGGATTTACACCGGTCTCTCCTATCCATTTTAACAAAATTTTTAATTTTTTCAAGAAATATAACAATTAAAATCTACAGTCAAACAAGTATTGACTTCGCGAGTCTTTATCGCATCGAGATTCACAGCTTTTGTTCACTTTCATTTATTCAAAATTATTAATTAGTATGATTAGATTATATGATTAGATTCAGTATTTCTATTTTCGGTATATATTATTTATATACAATAAATAATAATAATAATTTTGTACACTTAATAGAGCGGACATTTTGTCATTGGCCAATTAATTACGAGGATATTTTGTCTTTGCACATTTAATTACATGGACATTTTGTCTTATTGGACATTCAATTCTTCGGACATTTTGGCTTGGCTATTTTGGTTTGGACATTCTGACTCCCTACCGATCCCCGAGACGTATACTTGGAAACAAACATCAATTTTAACAAATTTGACTGACTTTCAACCCGTGTTGCTTACAATACTTTTTATTCCAAAAACACAAACGAGTTGCTTTTAAATGCCTGTAGGCAGGGTCTGAATGCGTTTATTTGTTTGACCATATGAAAATGACTTCCAATATTTTTCCGTAACCCAAGCAGCACGTAATATTATGTGAATACCACAGTGATATCATATTGTAATATTCGTAATATTACAGGACAGTATACAGTGCTATTGACGTGATATTGAAATATCTGCCTCAAGGTAATATTACCAGTTCATATTGAGGTAATATTGAAGTAATATTAAGAAGTATTATTGAGGTAATATTACACAATTGAAGGGCAGGATGCAGCAACTGCCTCTGCGCTCTACCATGTTTTCATAAAATAATTGTGGAATATTACCTCAATATTACCGTAATGTTACCTTAATATCCTATGTAAGAAACGAATACTGAAGATAAGCGTTAAAAGTTAACGGAAAAGGAAATTCTCACCTCATTAACCCTCTGACGGTTTAACCCGAGTATACTCGGGGTAACTTTTCTGTACCTAAAAGGTTAACCCCGAGTATACTCGGGGTAACGTTTTTCTTTAAATTTTAATAACCGAACATCGGATTAATTTCCCCATAAGCTTAAATTAAAGTTAAATATATGTGTTTTCTAGCGCCTAATCATTTAGATAATCAAAATTAATTTATACAAAGTTATGTTGTGTTAAAATTTGTTAATAATATACATGCATCTTTCTATGATATGATCGAATTTACACCTGTTCAACGCAAATCAAGCCTAAATTATTTTTGTTATCTCGATTACGTGGCTGTAGGAAAGAAGTAATTATTACACGTTATATATTTTAAAGTCACTCATGTTTATTAAAACAAATTATATCTGGCACGATACAAAAAAAAGGTAGTTTTATAAAATTTACTTTTCTTTAGTTTAATTTGTCACTCCACAATAATTAATAATATTTTACAATTTTACTATTACTAAATTCACAAAAGGTTCGTCAGTTAAGATTGCTCCCGTGTCGAGTACTGAACTCTCGTCAATTCATTATAATTAATTAGGCATTAGATTTTCGTACATATTCGAGTATATGTACTAATAATGTATTGTATATTAATACAAGTATTACAAGTAACATTATATTATTAGATTAATGTATATCTTAAACATTCTGCCCCCCTTGAACGGGCACGTTCAAATAATGTTTATTCTACTGGAAGTGGCGAAACTTTCTCCACTCCTCGAACCATTATTTCATTTTGAGTTTTTACTTTAATTACCCGAATGATACCATCATCGCCCGGATGCACCTGAATAACTCTATCCAAACTCCAACGTAACGGAGGCAAATTGTCATCTCTCAGGACAACAAGCGTTCCTACTTTTATTACATCAGCTGAACCTGTGTGCCACTTGGATTGAACGTTGATTTCATTTAAATATTCTCGATTCCATCGTTTCCACAAGTCAGCTTCTACCTTTTGAATATGCTGCCAACTAGACAATCTGTTTGTTGGAGTTTGAGAATAATCGAGTGCTGGAATTGTCATCAAAGGTGATCCAACTAAAAAATGACCCGGTGTCAAAGCATTTACATCGTTTGGATCACTAGACATAGGTGTAAGCGGTCTTGAATTTAATATTGCTTCTACTTCGCACATGTAAGTGTAAAGTTCCTCGTATGTAAAGAGAGTATCGCCAATCATTCTGCGCAAATGAGTCTTAAGCGATTTGACGGCCGCCTCCCAAATTCCACCAAAATGTGGAGTTCGCGGTGGCGAGAAATGCTATTCGATATTATCAGTAGCAAGTTTTTTTGTTATTATTTGATTATGACTTTCCGCGTTGAAGAGGCCATAAAGCTCACTTAGCTCATTTTTCGCTCCGACAAAATTAGTTCCATTATCGGAGTACATTCAACTTGATTTTCCCCTTCTCGCGAAGAATCTCCTCAAACAGGCTAAAAACATTTCCGTACATAAATCTCCCACTAACTAAACATGAATCGCTTTTGTGCTGAAGCAAATAAAAATAGCAGCGTACAACTTAACTTTACTTCTATTTCTCAAACGTTTTTCCTTTACGAAAAAGGGACCGCAGTAATCAACCCCACAATTTTCGAACGGTCGAGACGGTTTAATTCTCACTTTTGGCAAATCACCCATTGCATATGATACCTCTTTAGGTCTCTCTCGAAAACATTTCACGCAACTATTTACAACTTTTCTTACTGACAATCTGCCATCAATTGGCCAAAACTTTTCTCTGACTGCATAAAGTGTACCATTAACGCCCGAATGCATATATTTTTCATGACTACTACGAATTATCAATTCCGTGATAGGATCGTTTTTAGGAAGGAGGATAGGATGTTGTTGATCACAGGATATTTAAGCCTTTCTTATTCTTCCTCCAACCTTCAGCAAATATCCTTCTATGACTGGACTCAGCTTCAATAACCGCGACTTATTCCGCAGCCGACCACCTTTTTTCAACTCTTGAATTTCATTGGAAAACTCCTCTCGCTGGACAAGAAACGAAATCCTATCATAAGCCTCACATATTTTGACTGGTGTCAACTGTATAGTAATTTGAGATAATTTTCCTTTTCTCTGAAGAAAGCGTAAGCAGTAGGCCACAACATGAACTAATTTTTTCAAATTTGAAAATCGGCTCCACAAGTCCAATCTCACTGATTCTTCAGTTGCGATTAATACTATGCCTCTCTTCTTTTCAGGTATCTCGTCACATGAGGATTCATTCCTTGGCCAGCAACTCTCTGATGACTGCAACCACTCTGGACCATTTTTCCATATGGGATTATTTATAAAATCTTTCGGAAATTGACCACTGGAAATAGCATCGGCTGGATTGTCCTTTGGCTCCACGTGTCCCCACATATCTGGGTTGGTTGATTCTTGAATCTCTGAGATTCTATTCGTCACAAAAGTATGAAATTGGTGTGGAAAGGCCCTTATCCAACTTAGTGCGATCATCGAGTCTGACCACAATCTGATCTTATCCACTTTACAACGCAACGGAGTGAACTCTTTACAGTATTTAAAAGTTTCGTCAACAAAACGGCGTCTGCAAAACCGTAAAGCTGCAGATCCGTTGATCCCTGCGAGCGGAAAGTTCTTTCTAGATTCCAATCATTGATCAAATGCAGCTGACTCTGATATTCTTCATACTGTGACAGAATTTGATGTGGCACTGGATCATCCCATGAAGTTTCTGTTTTCCGAAGTTCTTGCATCTTGATCTTTGCGTATGTGATCACCGGAGCGACGAATCCACAAGGATCATAAACCTTTGCTATTTGTGAAAGCATGATCCTTTTTGACGTTACCTTTTCTTCTTGGTCAGGTGTGACCTTAAAGTATAACGTGTCTTGTCTTGTATTCCATCTCACCCCTAGTGTATTCGCAGTACTCTCCAAATCCAGTCTCAAATCCGAATCCACATCATCATCCGATCTTTCAATGAGTTCGTGCATATTCAATCTCCATTTACATAAATAGAGTCCTCCTTTCTGAGTCAGTTGCATCAAATCTTCCCGCAATTGTCGAGCATCATCGATGGTATCAGTTCCAGTCAAGATGTCATCCACATAGAAATCCTCCTCTAGAACTCTGGCTGCTTCTGGATAAAAAGTACTTTCATCTTTAGACAATTCTTTCAAACATCGAATGGCCAAGAATAGCGCTGCCGAGGATCCACCGTCTTTGGTATATAAGTTTTAACGGGTGATTCTTCATTCTTCCGCCAGAGAATTTTCTGGTACTTTCGATCTTCAAGATGTATCCAAAATTGTCTGTACATCTTCTGAATGTCTGCGCTAAAACTCTGAATCGTTGGTCCTACTAACAACGTATCATTAAGGGGGGAGTCTGGTCCAGCCGAGCGTTTTTTCCAATGTGTTTTTTTTAATGATATTATATATTTTATTAAATAAGATTTTTTTACATGAAAAGAGACATATGTGGAAGAAAATAAAAAAATAAAAAGTTACTTTAAATATAAATATATATACATATAGCAGTGACAAGGCTAGAGGTCGTTAAAATCTGCGAGAGCTCTGTAGTCCACAAAAATCGTCTAAAACATAAATCCCAAGAATTTTTCGTTGAAATGTGATCGTAAAATGCGGATGAACCTCAATTTGCAAAAAAAAATTTTTTTGCGAAAATGGCGGAAGAAAGAAAAAAATTGAATGTAAAATTTCGTCACTTATTTTGCTCTAACTTTTTTTTATAATGAAAATTCATAAATATTCGAGGTTCATCCGCATATAAATTTAATTACCTTTAATTTAAGCTATTATCGAAGTAAATCGGTTGAAAATTCGAAGAGCTAGGACTCTCGCAAATTTAAAAAACATGGTTTCGAGAAAAACGCGTTTAAAGTTTTCGTTTGGAGAACTCTTAGTTTTTACATACTTACTACTGTTTGACGCTAATCTGCGATTCCTGGAGCATAAAGTAGACACTCAGCCTTCTCAAAAAACTGATGCTTTTCAATATTCCTCAATTTGAGTGCAATTCGTCCCTCCTTCGTAGCGTCAAGGCTTTTCCGTGCTTGCCGCTTCAGGCGTTCGTTGTCGTAGTTCTCGGCATAACTTTTGGATTGTAGGCCGATTTTCAAGTTCAGCAGTTCCATTATCTTTAAAATAGCTGAGTAGCCTTCATTAAATAATGCGGCAGCTATATATGAAGCACTCAAGACTGTTGTTAAGCCAGAATGCAGATGTTTTGGAGCTAAACGCCAAATAGTTGCGTTGAAGCTTTCGTTTGCATTTTGTGTGTGTCCACCCAAACATCTTTGCAACAGGTCGTCTTTAGAAACATCTTCATAAATCGGCAATATATGCTTCTGCACATCAGCATGAAGAGGAGCTAGGTGATTATATTTAGTTCCTTTAGCAACGGCCTTTTGATACTTGCACCAGCTGTCATCGCCCTTAGGGCAATCCTCATGCTTCGGATTCTCATCAGTCGAAGTCAAATGCTTATAGGTGGCCATGATTGCTCTTTTCATATTCTCAACTGAATCAATATTACGTCGTACAGCTAACCCGTAATATTTGGTAAGTTTTTTAATCATAACATTCGTTAACTTTCCTTTACCTCCGAGTTTTTCTTTAGTCCTGACATTTCGAAGTCGATTGCCCATTCTCTTTTCAACGTGGCCTATGCATTCATTTTTCGACACTACATGATCTTCACCGTATGGATTTATTTCAAGAATTGATTTAAAAGTCTTGGAATCACCATCACCAATGTAATTTCCATATTTTACTCCGTGCAATTCTTCAGACTGTAAAAACATTTCTTGCATCCCATCGACCTCCATTTTTCCAGCTGACCCCTCGTGATTCATATAACATTCTTCTTCATGTTCTTCTATCCATTTTTTATATTCTTCAGAATGCTTGTCCTTATTATTCCAGTAAGTACAGGCACTACAGTAACTTGATTTTACAACGACATCTATCACTTTGCCTGTGTAGTAACCGATAAGCGTAACCACTCCGTACAGCGAAGAAAATCCACGCTTCTTCCAAGAACCGTCGCCAGAAACTTTCAAGTTATTTAACGGTCTCTCACGTTTTTCATTTTCTTTTTGTTCTTCCTTTGCTGCTTTTTTAATTAGAGTCAAAAACATAACTTTTGCGGCATCACGCACATGTTCCAGAATTAAGTAATATGCGGATTTACTCAAACCTTTTCCAATATCCATCAAGTTGCTAAATAAATTTATTCCTTCCAGGCTAATTCCTAAAAGTCTCATAACAAATACCATTCTTCTGTTCACTTCATTTGCACCTTGTATGAAAGGACTAGAATTAATTGGTGTTATTCCACAATTACACTTCATTTTAATTTTAAAGCCAAATCCTCGATGATCTGATTCTGTAAATAATATTTGACTTTTGCATATTCTACAAATAATTATTTCTGAAAGAAAAGTGAACACTGACAAAAATTCAATAATTCGGTAACCATGCCCTTCGTCAACAACAATATCCTCTGATTCTGCAAGAGCTATTTTTTTTAACGATGCACTCTCTCCATACTGTTTCTTTTGCTTATCTTCATTAGAATGCTGGTTACCGTGAAATTTTCGCTTCTTAGGGTTTGCTGTACGGCCAGCACTTTCTCTGTTTCCTTTATGACATTGCATGTTTTCAATAATATCAATTCTAGAGGGAAATTTCTTACTGCCAGGCTTATGCCAGTACTGAGACACTATTGGTAACGTGGAACATATATAGTTATATAGTATGTTAATTAGGATGATTTTAAGTCCGTCTGTCAGTTTTGTGCCAGACTATTCAGTCTTGGCGCAGTGCTGCGACAGTAGTTAATTTTCCTCTGGAGCGCTTTGGTATACGTACTTGACGCGCTCCACTTATAACAATATTTAACTACATTTCCAGTTCGAATTTGTTAAAACAATTACAGAATCGCATTCTCTACATGTTTAGGAATATTTTGGAGCAAAAAAAAAACATCGATTTTTTCGACCTTCTGGACCAGACTCCCCCCTTAAGTGAGACTCCGGTACTTGATTTCGCAGATGCATCGAAGACTACTCTTAGCTTGGTTGTAGTACTAGATTCCTTGAGCACCGCTTGGTGTGGCCATGTGACCAAGATCTTCATAATCCTGCATAAACTTTTGGTAATCCTCCCTCAAATTTTTATCTCTTAATAACTTCCTCTCCAATGAAAAAAATCTTCGTTTAGCTCCATCGTATGAATTACCCAAATCTTCTTTTTTTTCATTAAATGGGAAACGAACGACGTATTTTCCTTCAAGGTCACGTTCTACATTTTCTGAAAAATGTTTCTCACAATCAGACTCCTCGTGTGATAAATATACAGTTTTCACTCCCTCTTCTACTTGCCAAAATTTTTCTAATTGACTCGACAATGAATCCTGGATCAAATTGCATTTCAATTTCAATTGATTGGGATACCGCTTTTTAATTTTCCCACAACAATCCACCCCAATCTTGAGCTCCGAAGAGAGACATGTGGTAGTTCGAGAGATATCTTATTTTTTCCAATAAGATCATAAAAAACTTCAGCTCCCACTAGCATATCCACTACAGCTGGCGTGTGAAAATTGGGATCAGCCAATCTAACATGGGAAGGAATCCTTAACTGATTTCTATCTATAGGAATAGCTAAAATCTTACTGGATATTTTTGGAAGGATTGTAAAGGAAAGTTTCGTTGTATAATTTGAATTATTAGAACCTAAAATTACCTCAACCCACTCTACACTATTTACCCTATTACTATTTAAACCCTCAATTGCAGAGTGTAGACGTTGCTTTTTGAGATTTAATTTTTTTGCTAATTCTTCGGTCATTATGTTCGGTTGAGAACCGCCATCCAAAAGAATACTACAAGTATGTTGTTTACCATTAATATCAGACACCCTTACAATTGCTGTAGACAAAATAACCTTAGAGGAATCAATTACATGACAATTGGTTAATACATTTTTTTCACATGATTCCACGTTTATTTCAGATTCTGAATTCAATATCGGTTCTCGATGCAACAACGTGTGGTGACGTTTATTACGTTTGTTACAATTACGTGAATTACATTTCCCAATTAAATGATTTCCTCCTAAACAGTTATAACACAATCCCTTGTTTTTAGATAATTGAATCCTTTCGTCAACAGATAATTTTGTAAATTTCGAACAATTATAAATTGAATGATTTTCTTTAAAAATTGAACAGACGACTTTACTGTTAGTATTCAAAAAAGATTTGCCCATTATTTTCCTTTCGGAACTATTTTGCAATTTATTATTAAATTTCTGTTTGTTTTGATCAGTAACTCCAGGATTCAATGTTTCTAGCATTTGACAACGTTCCTGCAAAAATTGCGTCAATTGCTTAAACGTAGGCACCTCGCTGCTCTTTCTCGACCGCTCCCACTCTCTTCTAGATTCTTTGTCAAGTTTTGATGTTATAATACAAGTTAGAGGCGTATCTTATCTATCGGTAGGCTGTTTTAACGTTTTCAGTGCGCGCACGTGTGTCAAAATTTTGTCAAGCAAATTACGTAAACACGCGGCTGAATCCTTATTTGGAGATGCCAACTCGAGTATGGCCATCATATGATTGTTTATTATGAAACGATTATTATCGAATCTTTCTTCTAATAAACCCCAGGCAACATCATAACTTGCTTCAGAAATCTCTAAATTATCGATCACTTGCGCGGCATTATCTTTTAAATAAGATTTCAAATATCGTAATTTTTGGACTTTAGGGATATTGTTATCATCGTGAATAATTGCCTTAAATACATTCCTAAAACCCAACCACTCTTCATAACCGCCCGAAAAAGTGGGAAGATCAAGTCCAGGCAACGGGAAGTGACTTCTAACCGTCGGTGATTCAACATTTGACACAGACGAACGCAAAACTGCTAGTGTTCTCAAATGTGTTAACTCATTTTGTCGTTGAGTATTGAGTTCTATTTCTAATTGCGTTGCAATCGTCTGTTGTCGTGTCAATTCGTTCTGTACCGCGACTGACGTATTAGGCGAAAATTTAATAATAAGTTCATTTGCTAATGCTGTATAAGCAAAATATTTATTTTCAAAAATCGTTCTCTCTGACTCATCAGTCGAATCCGGTGCTTTTATTTCTAATACTAATTGCGCTTGGTCAAACTCATTCAATAAATCTTCGATTCATTTTAAACGGTGTTTAATTTCCTCGACAGAAACGTTATTTGACACATGCCTACATTTTTCTAAATAAGTATTAAATTTTGTTAATTTCGATTTACAATTCGTACGAGTCTGTCGAGCCACGTCAATGTCACCTATATCCATTACAATTAATTAGCTACCGATAACAATGAGAAAATCAAAATAAACAATGAATACAACGATAATAGAATAATACTTGCTTACAATGATGAGCCAGAAAATACCAAATTCGCAACTATTTCCACCTTGATAATGGCCGGTCAGCAAAATTCCAATGATTTCTAGTAGATATGAAAGTATAAACTTGCTTGTTCCTTTTGAAGATGAAATCCCAGAAGAATTCCAAAGAAAAATGTATCCACCAAGTTCCAGCAGAGTGTAGAATGTTCAAAGGGTTATCAAATTAATCAAGTCACAAATAACAATACACTTTTCTTTTCACAGTCAACATTCCAATTTTTTTTTTAATTGGACCACAGTCTTGAGCACTTGACACTTTCACAATATTCTGCGAGCAATCCGGCTCGAAGGACCGAAATGTTTAACGCAAATCAAGCCTTAATTATTTTTGTTATCTTGATTACGTGGCTGAATACATTTAAGGTTAATTGGAATTTAGGTTAAATGGAATTAAGGTTAAATGAGTTTTATGCTGAATGCAATTTAGGTTAAATGGTTTTAGGCCTAATGGGATTTAGGCTAAATGGGTTTTTGGGAATATTCATGCGCCTCTATTATTAATGTCCTAAATAATTTATTTTTCGAAAAAAATAATAGCTTTACAAAAGAGATAAATTAAGATAAATGATTATGTAATTAGTGTCCAAGTTTAACGTTATTTTTAATATAATTAATTTCATTTATTCTGAAGAGTTCTGTTGTTTATTTTTAAAATTTAAATTAACAATTTTTTCATGCTTGATTTATTTATTTTTATTTTCTAAATAAAGTTTCATATTTTTTTTATTACTCGTGTTACGTATGTAACGTTTATTAATTTTATTATAAAATTGTTTACTGTTTACAAATCTATTCTCATTTATATACAATGTGACGCTCCGCGAGAGAATGGATCTATCGCTGAGAAAGCAAAATTTAAAGAATAGACGGGCAAAGAGAAGAAATAAAAATCGAGAATATTTTTTATTTTAAAATTGAAAGATTCTCTTTAGTTCGGAATACTCCTCGAGGGAAGTCTCTATATTATTAAAAGAACTTTTATAAAAATTAAAGATATTATTTGTTTCTTGAATTTTATTTGTTCAAATGTAAAAGATCGAAATGTGCATTGTGCTCATAGCGTCCCTTCCGGCCAACGAGTTTCACACCATCATATCAGATCATTAGAACTTTTATAAATGTAAATTCTTGCAAAAATGTTTGATTCGATTAACTTCATTTGTTTATTAAATAAATTGTTTGTCTGCCGAACTTGTGGCAATGAATATTAACTAAAATTGATACACGGCTTAAATTTCTTTCCTACTAAATCCATTTCCTTGATTAAATTTTTGTTTTTCGGAAATAAGGGAAAATAGAGAGTTAAAGATATTACGAGGCGCATGAATATTCCCTAAAACCGATTTAGCCTAAATCCCATTGGGCCTCAAACCATTTAACCTAAATTGCATTCAGCATAAATTCTATTTAACCTAAAATGCATTCAGCCTAAATCCCATTTAACCTAAAATTCATTCAGTCTAAATCTCATTTAACCTAAATCCCGTTTAACCTAAATACCATTTATCCTAAATCTCATTTAACCTAAATCCCATTTATCCAAAAATGCATTTAGCCTAAAACCCATTTAACATAAAATGCATTCAGCCTAAAATTCATTTAATCTAAATCTCATATAACCTAAATCCCATATAACCTAAAATGCATTTATTCTAAAATTCTTCCAGCCTAAATCCCATTTAACCTAAATCACATTTTACCATAATTTCATTTAACCTTAATTTCATTTAACCTGAATTCCATTTATCCTAAAATGCTTTTAGCCTAAAACCCATTTAAACTAAAACGCATTTAACCTAATTCCCACTTAACCTAAAATGCACTCAGCCTAAATCTCATTTAACCTAAATTCCATTCAGCCTAAATTCTATTTAACCTAAAATGCATTCAGCCTAAATCCCAATTAACCTAAAATTCATTCAGTCTAAATCTCATTTAACCTAAATCCCGTTTAACCTAAATACAATTTATCCTAAATCTCATTTAACCTAAATCCCATTTATTCAAAAATGCATTTAGCCTAAAGCCCTTTTAACATAAAATGCATTCAGCCTAAAATTCATTTAATCTAAATCTCATATAACCTAAATCTCATATAACCTAAAATGCATTTATTCTAAAATTCTTCCAGCCTAAATCCCATTTAACCTAAATCCCATTTTACCTTAATTTCATTTAACCTGAATTCCATTTATCCTAAAATGCTTTTAGCCTAAAACTCATTTAAGCTAAAACGCATTTAACCTAAGTCCCATTTAACCTAAAATGCAATCAGCCTAAATCTCATTTAACCTAAATTCCATTTAGCCTAATTCCCATTTAACCTAAATTGCATTTAAGCTAAATCCCATTTAACCTAAAAGGCATTTAGCCTAAATCTCACTTCACCGAAATCTCATGAACCTAAAATATTTTTTATGTACTTTTGACATGAGTTCCCCAACCCTGTATTAATAGAGAGTAGTTATTACCTATCGATAATGCATATTAGATGGCGTTTCAGACATCTTAAAGTTTGCGGGAATTTTCAAATGCTCTCTTTTATTTTTGTTTTAAATCATTCGTTTTCTTTAGTAGATCACTTAAAGAAGATATATATTGAAGTTGTAAATTAATAATAGTTGTTTGTTTTTTTATCTCAGGTAAGTTTTGTAATTTTATTCGTAGGAATGAAGGATACGTATTTTGAATAACATTCGAAATATAAAAGTAAAGTTTTTTTAAACAGCGAATTTAATTTGGTTTTCAGTAAAAACGGTTTAACCATACATGCTATTTTGTGTCATATAGTTTTCATTCCTCTAATATTTAAGTTTTTAGAAATATAACCTACAGAATTTGTCTTTTTTTAATGTCAAAGTTTTTATATAAGCAATGGAATCTGTTAATGGATTAGACTATAAGACATTTTAATTAAGTATTGCATAATTTTAAATACTGTGGTTTAATAATCAAATAATAATAATCTCCGTAAACTCCTGAAATTAGTATTTATATTTATTCATCTTTTTCTGTCTACTTTTTTAAGTCTGAAGTGAAGTTAGTTAGTATTAATATGTATTCATCTTTTTCTGTCCAAGTTTTAAAAACTGAAGTGAAGTTAGTCCCTGTTATTTTATTGATTTTGACTCTTTAAAAATTTACGATGGTTTTTGAAGAAGTTTAAAATATATACACATCAAATTAATTTCCTAAATTTTAAGTTATTATCTCAAATTTAGATTATTGTAATGAATTTTCCATTATATAACGATTTTTTAATTATATTCTTTTGCTTAAAAATAAATTCTGCAATTTTTCTTGATTTGCATCAATTTATAGTTATATTCATTATTTTGGCATTACTTTTAAAGATTTTAATTATTTATCCGATATTGCAATTACAGGTATCACAGTGGTTACATCGTTCAATTTTAGGTGAAAAAGGGGATTTCGATTTTAAAAAAAGGGGATTTTCTTTAAAAAAAGGGTATTTTAAAAATTAAGAAAAAAGGGTTATTTTGATAATTTAAGTTTTCTTTTACAAAATTTTATTGTTTCTTTTTTTCAAAACAGTTTTATTAATTAATTTAGCCTTTTTTGTTGAATTTGTTTATGAAAATTTCAAAAGAAAGGGCACTTTCGGAAATACAAAAATTTATCTTTTACTAGGTTGACTGTTCAATGACGAGAAGATGGTTGTTGCAATTAAATATTTATAAACATAATTTTTAACTTTAAATGGTTTTTTAAATTATCTATTAAATAATTAGATTTTAAACAGAAAACATAAAAATCTGTGATGTAAAATGTTCTGATATAATATTAAAGAAATTAAATTAAAAATCTTTCAGCGAAATATAACAAAATCAATTTAAATTATTTTTATTAATCTCTTTTATTGTGTTTTTATATATTCTAATTCAAAACAATTAATTTTTGTTTAAAATAAGTAAATATATTTCATAAACAATTTTTTTTCATCCAATAAAATAAATTTGATGTATTTGAGCAAGAAAACATGGTTTTATTTTATGATGCATTTTATGATGTTTAAAACAAATAAAAAATATTTAATAAAAAATTTTTTTATCCAATAAATTAATTTGCTTCAATTATTAAGAATACATGGTAATAAGAAAATTATATAAATGTGTAAGAAAATGTTGGTTTTAGATGTTTTAGGTGATAAAATCTTGAATTTAGGTGTTTTAGGTGATTTTTCTAAAAAAAAAAGGGGATAATATTGGGAAAAGGGAGAAAAAAGTGGATTAGGTGAAAAAGGGGAGAAACTGTGATCCCTGCAATTATTTTCATCAATTTTCGTTATTTCTGCGATTTTTAAATTATTCTCTTTAATTACATTTTTTAAGTGATTTGGTAATTATATATTTTTTTTAAACATATATTCTATGATTTTTTCAGTTATTTCTCTCAAAATTTTATTCAATGTTTTCAATTTTTTACATTTAAATTATTTTCATCATAATTCAATGTTCTTTCTCAATCTTCAATTATATGTGAATTTTTTTTTCAATTTTGAATTTTACCATTTTTTAATTATTTTCCTCGATTGTTAATTATTATTCTCATTTTCTAAAATTATTTTCTAAGATCTTTAAGTATTTTTCAGAAAATTCAAATATTTTCTTCAATTTCTAATTATTTTTATTTTTTATCAGAATTTCAAACTTTTTTTTTAATTATCGTAAATTTCAATTATTTTTTCTTTATTTAAAAAAAATTCTATAGTTTTTTCAATTATCAACATAAATGTCATTTATTTTTTACAACTTATCATTGTTTGTATCATATTTGAATTATTTTCGTCAAATTTTAAAAATTAAAAACATTTTTCAATTATTTTCCAAAATTTATTTCCTTCAGATTTCAATTCTTTACATTTGTTTCATAATTTCAAAAATTATAACTATTCATCTGACTTTTTAATTATTTCATTATTTTTTATATTATTTTCTTCAATTTTCAATTACTTTCGTTCTTTTGTCGTTCTTTTTCATAATTGACAAAAATTTTTTACTTTCTCTTTATTTCTCTAAAACTTGTTGTGTTCAATTTTAAATTATGTTTATTTTTTTTCATTTATTTTCTCTAATTTCTAATTATTTTATTTTATTTCAATGAACTTCTAAAACTTTTAAGTATTTTTCTCAAATATTGTTTAACTTTCCTTTATTTAAAATATTTTATGTAATTTGTTTAATTATTTTCTCAAATTTTAATTATTTTTTTTTAATTTTTTTTAAATGTTAATTTATTTATCTCAATTTTTAACCATGTTTTTTCAATTTACAATAATTTCTCTAATTTTTAATTATTTTTTTTTATTTCAATGAACTTCTGAAAGTTTTAAGTATTTTTCTCAAATATTGTTTAACTTTCCTTTATTTAAAATATTTTATGTAATTTGTTTAATTATTTTCTCAAATTTTAATTATTTTTTTTTAATTTTAATTTTTTTTAAATGTTAATTTATGTATCTCAATTTTTAATCATGTTTTTTCAATTTTCCATTATTTTCTCTAATTTTTAATTATTTTCTTTTATTTCAATGAACTTCTGAAAGTTTTAAGTATTTTCTCAAATTTTTTTTTATTTTCCTTTCTTTAAAATATTTTATGTAAGGGGCCGTTCATAAACTACGTCACACAAAAGGGGGAGGGGTGGAATTAGAGATTTGTGATGATTTGTGACGTTAGGGGGGAGGGGTGTAAATAAAATGTGACGTCACATTTAAGAAATTAACTTCTGCATGGCTTCTACATGAAAAAGATATATTAGAATGGTCCAAAAATATATGGAATAAAGATTTGGAAATGTTATTCTCTCCAATCCCCCCCCCCCCCCTACCAGTATATGCAAAGAAAATGTAAAAATAAAAAAAAGTGTTAAAAAATATTAGGTACTCACTTTTTTTTGACAATTTTTTGCACAATTATCAATAAATAGCATAAATGCATCCTTTTAACAATTATTTCATGTAATTGCTAATTTGTTTAAATAAATAATTATTGGTTATTTACAATTATCTGTAAAATTAGGCTAGACAGTTGGAACTTTTTGTCAATTTTGATACTTTTCAAGACGAGTGTAACCAGTTACTAACAACAAACTAAAAATAACAATTGTATTAATTTTTTAAACAAATTATGATTTTTTAATTTTAGTTTTTTATCAAATTAAGGTACAGAGTTGTAATTTTTTCTCAATTTAGCAACTTTCATGCTGAAAATATACTATTTACTAACAACAAACTAAAAATAACAATTGTATTAATTTTTTAAACAAATTATTATTGTTTAATTTCAACTTTTCATCCCTTCAAGTTACAGAGTTGCAATTTTTTCTCAATTAAACATGTTTTTATTTTTGGAGTGATAAGACTGACTGTATAAGACGTAATCATCGAGTTTAAACTTTCAACAATTTATTATTATCAAATGTTCAACACAAGTTTTTATTTTTACATTATTATTTGTAAATTGAGAATTGTAAATTGATAAAATTTGTTTATTATAATCATTACTTCTGACAACTTTTGTTAAAAGTTTTTTCTCAATAATTAGGTTTATCAGTCAATTTTACTTCTTCAAATATAAAAAAATGCTAAATTGAAAAAATGTTGCAACTCTGTAGCCTAATTTAATAAAAAGTTGAAATTAAATTATAATAATTAGTTTAAACAATTTGTAGAATAATTACTATTAGTTTGTTGTTAGTAATTAATATCATTTAGCTTGGAAATTTTAAAATTTGAGAAAAAGTTTTTAAAAAATTAACTCTGTAGCTTAATTTGATAAAATGTTGTAATTATGCAGTAATAATTTTGTTTAAAAATTAATAAAAAGTTTAAATTAAACATTAATAATTTGCTTAAACAATTGGTAGAATTGTTATTTTTAGTTCTTATTGTTAGTAATTTATATCATTAAGCTTGAAAAGTTGCAAAATGTAGAAAAAGTTGTCTGTAGTTTCATTTGATAAAAAATAGAAATTGCACAATAATAATTTGCTTAAACACCTTGTAAAATTGTTGTTGGTAATTTGCGACCATTAAGCTTAAAAAGAAGCAAAATTAAGAAAAAGTTACAACTCTGTAGCAATTAACTAATAAATAGTTGTAAATAAGTAATAATAATTTGTTTAAATAAATTATCAATTGCACGCAACAATTATTAAGTCTAGATTTATGCTATTTACTAAAAATTGTGTAAAAAATAGTCAAGGAAATAATAAGAAATATTTTTAAATGCTTTTTTGTATTTTTTCTTTTTTCGGAGTTCTCGGAGGACCCATAAAAATTACCCTCTAAATTTGAATTAGTGATTTTTAACTAATGAATGAGCGAGAAATTGGTTATTATTAAATAGTAAAAATAATCACTATTATTTAATAGAAAACTACTAATTTGAAAGTAAAATATCTACTAATTGAAAAAGTAAACTTTCACTATTACAAATAATAAATATTTCACTTTAAAATTAGTATTATTCTACTATCAATTAGTAGTTTTTTAGTAAAAATAGTGATATTTCTCACTATTTAATACTAACCAATTTCTCGGCAATTCATTAGTAGAAAACCACTAATTCAGTTTTACATAGTAGTTAATACTGAAAACTGGTTAAATAAATAATTTTGCGTTATTTTTAAAGTCTCTTCAAGAGAAACAGAGTTTGCCGAGTGAAAAATATTTATTTTCGAAGATTTTATATCATGTCTAGAAAAAATTGTTTTTTCACATGGGATACTTTTAGCAATTTTTTATTTTAAGCGACCTCCAAGTATTTTTTAAATTAAAAAAATAGGTTATTTTTTTCAGTAAAGAACAGTCCTAGTGAGTGACAGCATAACATTTCAAACTTTTTGATTTTGGACTAACCTAATGTATATATTTATTACCGTTATTTATATATCAAAAATGTGTTAACAGAAGTTTGTAAGTCATGAGTTTATTTCAAACAAAAATAAATCGTAATTGCGATCGACTTCTCCAATAATTATAAAAAAAATTATCTGTGGGGGGGGGGGGTAATTCCTAAAGTGACGTCACACAAGGGGGGTTATGGCATTATGTGACGATCTGTGATGTGAAGGGGGGGAGGTGGAAATAATCGTAAAAATCGTGTGACGTAGTTTATGAACAGCCCCTAATTTGTTTAATTATTTTCTCAAATTTTAATTATTTTTTTTAATCTTAATTTTTTTTTAATTTTAATTTCTTTATCTCAATTTTTAACCATGTTTTTTTAATTTTCATTTAATTTCTCTAATTTTTCATTATTCAATTTGGTTTTAATTTACTTTTAAGATTCTCAAGTTTTTTTCTTAAATTTAAATTATTTTCTTTATATTTAAAACATTTTTATGATTGTTTAAATTACTTTCCCCAATTTTTAATTGATTTCAATATTTTTTTTCAATTAAATTGCAAAATTTGCATTTATTTTGTTTAACTTCATTTAGAGTTTATAAATAAACTAAATATAGTTTATATCCATGTATATTTCGTTACCCTTTTATGGTTCTTTATGGACTGCGGGGAATTATGTACTAAATAAATAAATAAATAAATTATTTTTTGCAATTCTTTTTAATTCTAAAATATTATAAATTTTGTCCCAAATAAATATTTATTTTATTTATATTAATTGATTTTTGAATATTATATTTAAAATATTTATTTCTTCTTATTAGATAAATATTATTTACCGACTTTTTTATATTAATTATTGTATTTTATAATTTCTAAAATGCACGAAAAACTATTGGCGCGCTTGCACGCGTTTTATTTTGCTAGTAATTTTATATAATAATACAATCTTACCTTTCGTCATGTCGATCTAGAAAAATTTGATTAGAAAATTATTATTAAACAACAGTATTTAAAATTATTGAATACTTAATTAAAATCTCTTATAGTCTAATCCATCAACAGATTCCATTGTTTATATAAGAACTTTGACATTAAAAAAAGACAATTTCTGTAGGTTATATTTCTAAAAATTTAAATATTAGAGAAATAAAAACTATATGACACAAAATAGCATGTATGGTTAAACCGTTTTTACTGAAAATCAAATGAAATTCACTGTTTAAAAACAACTATTATTAATTTACAACTTCAATATATATCTTCTTTAAGTGATCTACTAAAGAAAACGAATGATTGAAAACAAATATAAAAGAGAGCATTTGAAAATTCCCGCAAACGTTAAGATGTCTGAAACGCCATCTAATCTGCATTATCGATAGGTAAGAACTACTCTCTATTAATACAGGGTTGGGAAATTCATGTCAAAAGTACATAAAAAATATTTTAGGTTCAATGGGATTTCGGTGAAGTGAGATTTAGGCTAAATGCGTTTTCGGTTAAATGGGATTTAGCTTAAATGGGAATTATGTTAAATGGAATTCAGTTTAAATGAGATTTAGGTAAATTGGAATTTAGGTTAAGTTAGATTTAGGCTGAATGCATTTTAGGTGAAATGGGATTTAGGTAAAATGGGATTTCGGTTAAATGGTATTTAGGCTGAATGCATTTTAGGTTAAATGAAATTTAGGTTAAATGAAATTTAGGTTAAGTGAGATTTAGGCTGAATGCATTTGAGGTTAAATGAGATTTACGTAAAATGGGATTTCGGTTAAGTGGTATTTAGGCTGAATGCATTTTAGGTCTAATGGAATTTAGGCTAAATGCGTTTTAGGTTAAATGGAATTTAGGTTAAATGGGATTTAGGCTAAATGGAATTTAGGTTAAATGAGATTTAGGCTAAATGGAATTTAGGTTAAATGAGATTTAGGCTGAGTACATTTTAGTTAAGTGGGACTTAGGTTAAATGCGTTTTAGTTGAAATGGAATTAGGCTAAAAGCATTTTAGGATAATGGAATTCAGGTTAAATGGGATTTAGGCTGGATGAATTTTAGAATGAGTGCATTTTAGGTTATATGGGCTTTAGGTTACATGAGATTTAGATTAAGTGAATTTTAGGCTGAATGCGTTTTAGGTTAAATGGGCTTTAGGCTAAATGCATTTTTGGATAAATGGGATTTAGGTTAAATGAGTTTTATGCTAAATGCAATTTAGGTTAATTGGTTTTAGGCCTAATTGGATTTAGGCTAAATAGGTTTTAAGGAATATTCATGCGCCTCGAAATTACTAGTAGATTATTTTTATTTTTATCAATTTTCTAAATAATAATCTTATTACATAACATTTTTATTACACATAACCGTCAAATTTTTCGTAAACTTTATATTATTGTTACATTAGTTTTAATATATATTATTAATAATTAATAATCTTCAAAATTTATTAAAATAACATTATTTGAAATATAAATGAAGAAAAAAACATTAAACAACAAAAATTAATAACAAATTCTGCCCATATAGCAAAGTGGCTTCTTTACCCCACCAGGTGGTGCAAAAAAGCCACTTGCAGCTTGTAGTGCTCTCGTAAAACTCGAATAACTTCGTCCTTTCAGAGAATACGAAGATTTTTCATCAAGAATTTTGAAGATGAAGAACTAAACTTTCAGAACCAGTTGGAAATCCGAAAACAAATGTTAAAATACCGATTTTATGTCCTAAAATGTAAAGAAGTGTCTATTTCACCACACCCTACTCTATTTATTAAAATTATTATTTGTTCAAAATTAAGCATATTACTTTTTATTAATATTCAGAAAGCGACACTAATTCAAGAATATATAGAAATTCGGTATTATATTATATTCCTTTTCTTTTATTTGATTAAAAAGATTCTCGTTGCATCTATGCCTTGTCTGCTCGCCAAGAATTCTAACGCGATTATGGTTTCGACAAGTGGCAGTAGGGCGCGCATCGGGCAGCCTTTCCATTGAATGAGTTGCTTCAGCTCCGTTATATATAAGACCCGATCCTGTACCGTTTAAAATATAAACCAAAGGTGGCTTTACATGTTAAAATCTTCTTAGCCAAATATTGGCAAGAGATTTTTAAACAACTCTATGTTCATAGAGTTGTAAAACTAAATTTAACCAGCTTATCTGTTGGTTATTTTAATGGTGGTCCAATAGTGGCTGCCAATAGTTTGACAAGAGGAAATCTATAGGCAACCATTCTTGGCCTGTTATTTAGCAAATGGTAACCGATGGCAATTTCCCATTCGGTATAAAGAATAAATAACTCCATCTCCAATAAATAAAGTATATAAAAATAAGTTAAACTATTAAATTTTTTTTTTTTTGAGAACCCATATAGGAAGTGGATAGCAAACCTTGTAATGGTGTTTTTACCTTTTTACCATTTTACAAGATCAACGTTGACGGCACCGACTTTGAATTCACGGACTCCACCCTTTGAGCCCGTGAATAACCACCGAAGTTCGTTTATTTATTCGGAGATCCTTTCTCCGGGCGCCAGGTAGATCGAATATCTACCCGGACTCCGTTTTCACAACAAACGGTACCGTATCCAGACTGGCTAGCTCGACGTCTGAATTGACGTCCCGTCTCAAGATCGTGATTCACGTCGATATGGGAGAGGAGGGGTTGACAGGCACGAAACAATGCACTAATTAACAATGAAACTACTAAAACACTTTCACTGTGGTTAAACTATTGCATTAAATTTATTTCACAAAATACTTCACTGAGAATTCTCGTCGAGAGGCGTAGAGGGAATTCGCACTTCAAGGTGAACGGTCAGCCGGCCGGCGTGGCAAAGATGGCGGCGCCGTTGCGTCCCAACGTGGTCGGATGGCTGACCACTTTTAACCAAAGAACTCGTGGCCCCACGAGTTCCAAACACTAGCACAGGGCAGAAAAGTTGTTCACCAACCTTTCAGCTGCTGGAGCACCTTCCGATAATCCATCGCTCTGCTCTTTTTTTGGCAATTTACTCGGTGTTACCGTGGCTCTCGTGCGACGACTCGACAGGCCAAACCCGAACTGCCGGAACTACGTGCTTCATGCGTGCATTGGCGCTGCGAAGCTTGCTTTTACGGCCCACCGATGAGTGGCGCCACCGTTCAGTTTTCGGGCCTCTGATTTTCCTTGCCGGTATCCTCGGACCTCGTAATATCGACGTCGATCCTTCGCGCCAACTGACCATTTCACATTCGTTGATTCTAATTCCAAATGTATCAATCTCTGAGATGTGCTGTTCCCTAATTTCTCAGAGAATTGCTCAGTGGTACAATATTCTTTTAATTTACAACAATTCTTTCTTTGTTGTAAATCTTTTCGTATTTACCAAAACAATTTATACCACAAAAATAAACAGAATATAAAAATCACAATCAACAATAATCCAATTACAAAATAATATTCAAGTACAAGGTAATACGAATCACTCTTTATACAATATTATGAGTGTCGGTGAGTCCGGATTTTGGCCATTATTCGCGATTTAAATAAGGATCAAATAAAGTACTTTTCTGCGCGGACTTATTTACGTTTTTTACTCGGGTAGTTCATCGGTGCCGCCGTTAAGGAACTACTTTTGTGACGAGTTTATAAAAAACCACGTCACAACTCCCCTGGGTTTAGCCGAAACATACCCTTTGTTTCGTAATGCTCTCGCAGTTGGTTTCCAGACTCTCCGCCCCCCGCCAGGTAACTCTACTTTACTTTTAATCATATCTTTCCCGATTGACTGTACTGTTATACTGGCTTAGTAGAATCTAATCTATTTTACACGACCTTTAGGAAAGGTCTGTAATTTCTTTTCTACAACGAACAGTGTCCTGTCTACTCGCCTTACCTGTTCTCCATTTTCGATTACTTTGAAGCTAGTACCGTTCAGTGTGTAGGAATTCGGGAATATGAAACCTGGGGCTGGAAAAATGATTGTTGTGTTTACTCAATAAAGGGAACTCCAATTTATATTTCATCTATTTGGATCTAATAAGAGAGAAAACAAGGAACGAAAAATTAAAGTAATAAAACAACCTTAAATTGGCCTATCACTGGCCAAACTTCAAAATAATAGAAAGTTCTTTATTTTCCGGTGGAAAAAAAAAAAATCAATGACGTGTCACGTGAGCGGTTTTACCGAAAAACGTAAGGAGCATATTTGTGCGCGGGACTTTACCGAGTGGTGTTCCCCTTTCTTCTAGGTTAGAACCGATGACGTCTGGGGTTAGGACACTTATCTTGTGGGTGTCCGCGGCCATTACAGCGGCGGCACCACTCCCGGAAGTAACTTGTTGGCGGTTCGGGAAATGCCCATTTCTCCTTTTGTTTTTCGTGACTTGTCACGGCTTCGGTCCCTCCGTTGGCTTCTCTTGAGGGTAGCTCTTTTGCGGGCACTTTGCCATGCTCGGGCTTTCCTTCTTCAGCGCGACTTCCGGTGAAGATGACTGTCTTCGCCGTGGAGCAGCAGCTCTCATCCGAGCTTTCGTCGCTCGAAGATTCCTTGGTTTCCACCGGCTTTTCCGGAGTTACGGACTTCGCAGCTTCCTCTCTCTCCTTGGCCTCTAGTTCCTGTAGGAAAGCCTGCCGCTCTTCCCAAGCCACCTTTGCTTCTCGGTTGTACCGCTTCCGAGCCTCCTCCTGCTCCTCTTTGGTTGGTTTCGCCCAGAATTTGGCTCTGGCTGCTGCCCTGGCTTTCTCTTCGTCCTCCTTCTCCTTCCTTTGTTCCTCACGGACCCACTTTGGAGGTCGAGGATGCTCCTCGTGGAATTCCCTCCACGAACGGTCGCCTTTTAGTGCCAACACTCTTGGCGTGGCTCCCGAAGGGTGTGCCTCCTCTTGTGGATCGGTTTCTACCGGGCTGGACCTCTGGATAAGAGCTCTGCCAGTCGCCCCTCCTTGTTCTGGACGGTAATCCGGTTGCCTTCTCCATTCTTGGCTTCTTTGGCTCGCGTAGCCCGCTGGTCTCCAGTCTCGGGCTGATTGCCCTCGGTTGGTGTTTGGCAGCAGCTGCCTTTCCTGCCGCTCCGGATTGGCTCGTTGTCTTTCGGGTCTCTCCCGTCGTTCACCTTCGACCTCTCCGTACTCCAGGAGTAGGTCTCTTATACAGACTGCGAGCTCCCTTTTCATGTCCGCTTCTCTTCGCAGCCTTTCTTCTTCCTCTGTAACAAAATTTTCATTCTAATCTCGTTTTCTAGGTGACTGTGGCTACCAAGAAGTTGGTATTCGTGCTTTTCTTGCCGTTAGTTCCAGTGTTCTACAAACTATTTATTAGCAAGTTATTTTCTAAATCATGCAAACCAAAGCCAAGCTAAAACAACAACATTTTGAAAGCATAAAAAAAAATCAAAGCTGTCTTTTAGGAGATTAGGACTCAAGAATTTCTCCTACCTCCCCTTACCCTAGATTCGCGGTAGGGGACTAACAACTTGATCGGGAACCTACCCAGGGATCGGCCGCTTTCCGTCGCGATTTCATACACGGATGGTCCTTTTACTTCAATTACGGTGAACGGACCTTGTTTCTTTCCGCCTAACCCTCGCATTATTCCCTTGGAAGCCGATGATGTTACCTGCTTTTTACACATCACTTTATCTCCGACTCGAAAAGTTGCGTGTCGACGCCTTTTATCATACTGTACTTTTTGGCGGTCGAACTCCTCGTCCATACGTAGTGAAACTAAATCTTGTAACTCTTTTAGTTTTTCAATACGTTCTAGCCAAATTTCTCGATTTTCGGAGATTTCATCCACCGGGTCTTCCGCTTGTTGCTTTAAACTATTGTAAGCTTTAAGTTCTCTTCCCGTATTTAGGAATGCTGGAGTGACACCAGTGCTACCATGGACTGCTGTGTTGTACGCGAACCGTAAGTTTTTCAGATAAACACCCCACTGCTTGTGATTACTGGAAACGTAAGCGGTAATCATTGTTTTAATTACTCGGTTAACCCGTTCCACCTGATCTTATTGCGGGTGGTAGACCGGGGTTCGAGAATGAACAATTCCGTACGCTTCAATTATTCCGTCCATTGCAGAATTCATATACTCGGTTCCATTATCTGTAAGTAGGACTTGAGGTACTCCCCACCGGTTGATAATTAAATCATCGAAAGCTTTGATAATCGTTTTGGCGTTTGCTTTCCGCATTGGGGCTAACTCTATATAGCGAGTATATAAATCCTCGAAGATTATCACATACTGAAATTCCAGTGCTGTCTTGGGCCAAGGACCCATCACGTCGGTCGCAACAACGGACCAGGGTTGCTGTATTACCCTTCTGCCCATTAGGCCTGCAGCGCGTCTTTGGTCTGGTTTTATCCTTTGACAAATGTCGCAGGATTCTACCCACTGTCTTATATCGCGGTATATACCGGGCCAATAATACTGCGTTGTTGCGCGTCGGTACGTTTTTTCTATTCCGAGATGTCCGGCTTGTGGTTCGCAATGTACCTCTTGGAATACTTCCAGCCTATGGTCTTTTGGTACTACCAGTTTCCATGCGTCTAAATCGTCAATAACCGAGTCTATTAACGGGTTTGGGCGATACCGGAACAACTTTCCGTCGGTAACTTTCCATCCGTGAAATTTACTCGGAGTTTCCTCTACTTCTCTCATACGTTGGCTATACCAGTTGTCCGTACTTAGGGTTAAAGCAGCTATTGGTATCGCCATTTCCTCTTCGTACATTCTCGATAGTGCGTCGGGGACTAGGTGTTCTGAACCTTTTCTGTGCACTATGTCAAAGCTGTATTCTAGGAGGTCAAGCGCCCACCGTGCTAACCTACCCGTCGGATTATGTAGGTTATGCATCCAACGTAATGAGCTATGGTCGGTTATGACTGTAAAGTGAAACCCCTCGAGATAATGTCGGAATTTCTTTACTGCCCAAATTACCGCTAGACACTCTTTCTCGGTTACTGAATATTTCGGTTCTGCTTCAGTGAAGGTTCGGCTCGCGTATGCAATCGCTCTGTTTTGATTGTCCTGTTTCTGAATCAAAACTGCACCGATGCCAAAGTCGCTTGCGTCTGTATGAAGCTCAAACGGTAATTGAAAATCTGGGTATGTCAAAGTCGGTGTCGTGGCGATTTGCTCTTCCAGCTGTTCGAAGGCCTTTTGCTGATCTTCCTCCCAATGCCACTGAGTTCCTTTTCTCAATAACCTATTGAGTGGTTCGCCCATTCCCGGAACGATTAGGACCTTCATCATCCGTGAGACTCGATCGATTTCTATTGGGAGGTAGCAAATCGCTTTTACGGACCTTACTGTACCGTCGGCTGTTTCGACAGACTGGTTCGTAACCGGTTGTAAGTCGGCTTTGTACTTGTCCGCAATTGCTAACCCAATGTCTCCTAATACGGTTCTTGACGCGCCATTGTCAATTAAGGCTTGTAGATTTGAAGTGTTTCCTATTTGTGCATTCGTAAACACCCTCAAATTAAAGCCTCGGTCTTCCGGCGGCGGTTCTCTTACCTCTAACCGTAAAGGTAACCTCACTTCCGCGTACGGTATTTCTGATTGTGATTCCGACTTGAGTAAAGCCAATATATTCCTGTTGCCTTCCCATGGATATTCGCCGTTTCTACACTCGACTCTATCGTTGACTAAGACCGTTTGGCTGGCTTCACCAGGTCGGGTAGCCTTCGCCGTTTTCTTCGTCTTGACAACTGATGGTCCGGGTTCGATCACGGAGGTCGGTTGATCTTTCCTTGCCATCTTTCCGTCTTTCGAGGTAGACTGTCTGTTTGAGAAAGAAGGACTAACTCTTTCTTCTTCCTCCCTGCTTGGTTCTAGAAATTTTTTCTTTTTCTCAACCACTGGTGGTATGTGAGCTTTCACGGAGGTCGGTTGATCGCTGCATACCACTTTTCCGTCTGTTGAGTTCGAAGGTCTGTTTGAGAGAAAAGGCTCGACCTTTTCTGCATCCTCTCGGCTTATTTCTAGGTTCTTTACCTTTTTCTCGACCACTGGTGGTATGGGAGCTTTCACGTAGGTCGGTTGATCGCTCCATACCATTTTTTCGCTTGTCGAGGTTGAAGGTTTGTCCAGGGGGAGAGGAGTAAGCTTTTCTTCTCCCTCTCGGCTTTGTTCTAAGGACTTCTCAGGTTCGTTGTCCTTTTTGGGTGGATCGACCTTGATCTCTTTTTCGGCCATTTCCGGAACCAGTGCTTTGGCCTCGTTCGCATGTCGAAGGTCGGTCGGTATATCTAGCGACCTAGTTTCTTTTTCTTTTAAGGTCGCAGGGACTGTTAAGGAGGAAGAATCGACCTTCATTTCTCCTCCTTTTTTCGGTTTCCCGGACACGGATTACAGGCTTTTGTCGACACCCCTTCCTTTCCGCAACGTCTACAGTAGTTATTTCTTCGCGGGTGAGGGCAACCCATTTGGTAATGTCCGTCTCCTCTACAATTCCAACACATTACCACGATTGGCTTTTCGTCTTTCGAGGTATCAGGTTGAGCGGGTGTTGCGGCAGGACTTGTGCCTGGTTTCTGTGTCGCTTTGTTTTCGTTATTAGCTGGATTCGGACCTTTAGCACCTTTTCCTTTCCAACTTCCTCCCGGCCTGCTGTTATTCGGTGTCCCTGGTACTTTTGGCGTAGCTTGTTGATGATTGCTCATCAAAGCAGCGACTAGAGCCTCTATAGACTGTTTCAACGAGTCGTCGGATTTTTCCCGGTTTAATATTTCCGGTGGTTCCTTTACCGCTGCCACCTTACTCACTGTTGGTTGTCCCTTACTTGACCCACGAAACGCATATTCTGGGATTAAGGACTTTTCCGGTGGTGGCGGGGGTAAATCTTCTCCCGCGTTTTCGTTTACTCTTTCGAATTCCGATGCCAATTCGGAGAGGCCGTTATAATCGTTAAATTCATAACGTCTTATCGACCGTCGGTAGTCTGCTCTGAGATTCGCATGTATCCTGTCTATTTGAGATGCCAGGTCGATTGGCCTAGTTGACAACTGGTACAGGCCATACATGCACGTCAGATAATCCGCGGCTGATTCATTCTGGCCTTGCCTCCTCGAACGGATCTGTTCCTCTAGTCGGTCTTGGAATCTCGTTTCCCCGAATCTAGCTTGGAAGCAGCGTTTGCAGTCTTCCCAAGAGAACCATCGCTGGCGATTCTGTCGAAACCAATGCCACGCGATGTCTTTCAACAGGAAGGGTAATGCTACCAGCAACTCTTCATCTGTCATAAACGAGGCTGCGCGACCTTCTTCCACTCGCCACAAGAAGTTGTCGATGCTGGCGCCTCTTTGGCCGTTAAAACTGATTTTCCAGCCTTCGACAATTCTAGTGACGTCTCTGGGTGGTCTGTATTGCGCGTTTGTTCCTTGCGAGAATCGCTGGTTTTGAACTCCGAACTGATAAGGTTCGGTTTGGTTCACAAAATTCCACGGATGCTGATTTTGGGGAAACGGATTTTCTGGACATTGAGAAATTGGGCTATAAGGAGGATTACGTTCTTGTGCGTTCGTATAACCGGTCGGAACATATGTTCTATTGAGCGGTACCTTACGTCCAAAAGGTTCGGGTCTACTGTCTCTTGAACCTGCAAATTGGTCCCCCCCTCCGCGGCTAGTGTCGGGTTTACGTGGGGAAAAAGACTGTTTGCTGGATACTCGGGTTGATTCCGCTCGGGTCTATTGTATCCGGTGTTCGGTAACCCGTAAAATGTCTCTGTGTACCGCTGGGTAGTCGGTGGGTACCATTCAGTCTGACCATAGGCGTCTGTTAGGGGGGGTTGTGCCTGTCGTGCCCTCTGACTCCAACTGAGTCCTGTGAACTGTCTGGTATGGTGATCTGTACTAACGGTAGGGATCACTGGTGGTACGGGTGCACTCGTTGAGGCACTGGGATAAAATTCCCTTCCCCCGGTTCCGGCCGCAGTCGTTATCAGACCTTGGAAACAGTTAGGTCTTATCGAATACGTTGTCGTAAGACAAGTCGGACATGTCAACGGAATGGGAATCGAAACATTCGGTTGTGTACCGTTAGCGCTTTCGAACGCTGCTAACCGTTGCATTAACAGACTTACCGTTTCCTTTAGCTCGCGTATCTCTGCTTGGTTAGCCTTGTCGGGTTCTTGTTCCGGTTTTTGACTTGTTCGCGGACGCGTGTTTACATTTGGAAAAGGTGGAGGTGGGGGCAGTGTGGTGGGGAATGAAAACGCGTCAGCAAATCGATACGTTCCTCCGGGGCTTTCACCCAAGCTGCTACTTCCCTGAGTAGAAGGTAAACGAGTATTTTGGGCCGCTTCTGAAATTTGCGTGGTGGGGGCGCGCGTTCCCCCCTCCTCATCGATTGAGTACCACTTCCGGTCGTTTGGTTTCCCGTGTCCCCTGTGGACTGACTTCCATTTCCGGTTTCGGTTTCCGTTGGAGAACGTTCTAGGGGGGAGCTAAACGCTAACGGTGGCCCCTGTTGTCTAGTACTTTCGCTCTGAGCTGCGGACACCACTGTATCTTGACTGTCGTCGTCAAAAACCTCTGTCTCTTCTCCGATCTTAGGGTTTGAATCCATCTTTATTCAAGGTAATTACCCAATACCCGAAAATGAGAATAAGTAAAAAAAAACGAAAGAGAAAAAAAAAAAATTCTCGATAAACCAAGTCAAATTTTACTTAGTCCCAATTGACACTAAAAATTAAATAATCATAAAATTCCGCTGTAATGATAAAAAAAAACTAAAATTTCTCATTAATTGTTCAAACTTTTCGATTTCCTTTTAACCTTAGCTTAAAATCGAAAAATTTCCATAAATTTCGACGTTCTATGGGTAAATTACCGCGTCATCCGGTAAATTACCGCGTACTTTGTGAAAATTACCGACTAATCATTAAAGTTACCACACGTCCTGTCTAAATTTCCAATTTAATTCTTAAATTTCCGGTAAAATTGGAAAGTTCCCTATGGCCGTTGGTAAATTTCCGTATGATTGTAAAAGTTCTCTTTGTTAAGTAGGAAAGTTCTCACACTTTCCGTACTCCTTTTTCAGTTCCAAAACGAAATACACTGTCACACTGAAAAATTTCACCTAAATTTCTTAAATTTCTAAAATTACCATATCTTACCGGTAAACCACTATTGTCCAAAGCAATTTACCAACGTGAACAGGCACTACACTATCACTATATCGAAAATTTCCACCTTCTTACTAACTTTCTGGCGAAGCTGGAAAATTCCCGAATCTTACCCGGTAACTTACCGGTAAGTTATTATTGTCCAAAGTAATTTACTAACGTGTCCGGATAATACCCTATTGCTATTTCGAAAATTTCCACCTTCTAAACTAACTTTCCAAGGAAGCTGAAAAATTTCCGAATCTTACTTGGTAATTTATCACGGTCTGGCGTAAATTACTTTAATTCTTAATTAATTTTTAAACTAATGAGTACCCTCGGTAATTTTTCCAGTTTAATCTTCTGACTAATTTAAAACCGAAAAACACTTTACAAAATTTGGAAAATTTCCCTCACGTCTTTGAAATTTACCAATATTACCTAAAAATTACCGATAAATACTCAAACTAAAATTAATTATGGTGGAGTACGGGTGTTTCAAACTCTTGGGAAGAACAAACTGTCAATTTCTCCCGATTTCTATTTGACCTGTCAAAAAAAAAAACTATTTTTAATTATTTAATTTTAACTTCTTTCTCGTTGCCTACTAATTTTTAATCATCTTTCCAATCCCCGGTTACTTTTTCCATCACTCGCGAACTCCAAACACACTCTGAATCTATTCGAAATTCGAAAAATCCACTGTTTTCGCAAATTTCGGAAATTTACCGAAAATGTCATAAATTACGGAAACTTACCGAAAATTTCATAAATTCTTTACCTTTCGAAAATTTAAAGCAAATTATCCGTTTATAAAAGTTCAGTTTCGCGCAAGTAAGTAGGGGACACTGTAGGTTATGTTACCTGTCAAATTCTTTCTAACAAATTCACTACTACGAAAAACAATCTACTGTTTAAAATTTTCAAATTTCTAGCAAACCAGTACTAGTAAGCTAAGTCAAAATCAAAAAATTAGTACTCACCAAGAAGATGCGAATTCTCTCTCTTTTCTCAACACTCGGAAAAATAAAATTTCGGATTTTACCGTATTCCTTAATTTCACTAAAAAATTTTTTTAAAAGTTCTTACGACTTAATGAAATTTTTAAATCCGAAAAATAACAACTTTTAAAAAATGACACTTGCACTTTTCGCACCTGTCACTCACTCTCGACAGCCCTATAGCTGGGCGCTATTTTGTAATGGTGTTTTTACCTTTTTACCATTTTACAAGATCAACGTTGACGGCACCGACTTTGAATTCACGGACTCCACCCTTTGAGCCCGTGAATAACCACCGAAGTTCGTTTATTTATTCGGAGATCCTTTCTCCGGGCGCCAGGTAGATCGAATATCTACCCGGACTCCGTTTTCACAACAAACGGTACCGTATCCAGACTGGCTAGCTCGACGTCTGAATTGACGTCCCGTCTCAAGATCGTGATTCACGTCGATATGGGAGAGGAGGGGTTGACAGGCACGAAACAATGCACTAATTAACAATGAAACTACTAAAACACTTTCACTGTGGTTAAACTATTGCATTAAATTTATTTCACAAAATACTTCACTGAGAATTCTCGTCGAGAGGCGTAGAGGGAATTCGCACTGCAAGGTGAACGGTCAGCCGGCCGGCGTGGCAAAGATGGCGGCGCCGTTGCGTCCCAACGTGGTCGGATGGCTGACCACTTTTAACCAAAGAACTCGTGGCCCCACGAGTTCCAAACACTGGCACAGGGCAGAAAAGTTGTTCACCAACCTTTCAGCTGCTGGAGCACCTTCCGATAATCCATCGCTCTGCTCTTTTTTTGGCAATTTACTCGGTGTTACCGTGGCTCTCGTGCGACGACTCGACAGGCCAAACCCGAACTGCCGGAACTACGTGCTTCATGCGTGCATTGGCGCTGCGAAGCTTGCTTTTACGGCCCACCGATGAGTGGCGCCACCGTTCAGTTTTCGGGCCTCTGATTTTCCTTGCCGGTATCCACGGACCTCGTAATATCGACGTCGATCCTTTGCGCCAACTGACCATTTCACATTCGTTGATTCTAATTCCAAATGTATCAATTTCTGAGATGTGCGGTTCCCTAATTTCTCAGAGAATTGCTCAGTGGTACAATATTCTTTTAATTTACAACAATTCTTTCTTTGTTGTAAATCTTGTCGTATTTACCAAAACAATTTATACCACAAAAATAAACAGAATATAAAAATCACAATCAACAATAATCCAGTTACAAAATAATATTCAAGTACAAGGTAATACGAATCACTCTTTATACAATATTATGAGTGTCGGTGAGTCCGGATTTGGCCATTATTCGCGATTTAAATAAGGATCAAATAAAGTACTTTTCTGCGCGGACTTATTTAAGTTTTTTACTCGGGTAGTTCATCGGTGCCGCCGTTAAGGAACTACATTTGTGACGAGTTTATAAAAAACCACGTCACAACCTTTAAGGACCCGGATAGAATACCGTCAAAATCTAGATATAAAACAGGGTAAAAACCGGATTCAATTACGATATTATCCAGTTAAACCCTCTTTTATCCAAGTTTTACCTGGGCTTTATCTGGATTATAAATACGCATTCTATCTGTTTTGTATCAGGCTACAAAATAGATAGAAACCTTATAAAACCCATACAGGGTCTGGATAGCAGAATTTGAAAGACCCTGCTAAAATCCGGATATAACTGGGATATAAAACAACTACAATCGCTATAAGAACCAGATAAAAGACGATTAAAAATAATGTAACGGATCAGATACAAAACAGATTGAATCCATATGGACACCGTATAAAACTCATGTAAAAACCATTTAGCAAAATTTTGGTAACGCGGATAGTTTTCCCGACCGTCGGCCCAACCTTGCCCAGAGTTTCCCCGACCGTTGGCAAAACTCCGTAAAACATAGTTTAGGGGACTTTAATTTTAGAGTTCGGCCCAACCTTGCCCAGACTTTCCCCGACCGTTGGGCAAACTTTGTAAAACACAGTTTAAAAGATTGGCCCATTATTGGCTGACACTAATAAGCCAATAATAAAAAAATTTAAATAAATTCTAAAAATAAATTATTAAATATAAAATTGTTTTAAAATTAAAATATTTTATTTTATTTAATTTCATTTCTAATAAAAAATATTTCTCAGTAACGAACGGAACTTGCAAAACTATTTCCATTTTGCCGTCTATCCCAATATAGGAAAGGCAGGAGGTAGTGAGTCTTCGAAAATATCGAAGATTTCTACGAAGAATTAAATAAAGCTGACTCCTTATATAAAATTAATGCTGCACTTCAGTTGCGAGAAGCATAGCATGGTCGCCCTTCCTACACGGCGTTGAGTAAAACTAAAGTCACGCGCCGCGCCGCTTCAAACCGGATATTTCCGAAAAACAAAAACCGGCTTACAGTCATTTAAATCTTTTAACTGCAAATAAATATGATTTTGACAAAAATAAACTTTTAATAACTGTTAATAATAAATAATAATAATTAGTAAATGTTTTTTATTAGAAACTTTTTATTTTGTGAATATTTATTTCATAATTTAATAGAAAATTCCAAAAATTATAAAACAAAATTTTCTTCTATTAAGATAAATATCACTCTATTAGTCACTTGAAAATTTCGGAATATTAAATCAAAATTAATAAACGATATAGAAAATTAAGCAAAATAAAGCAGTTAAAGAGATAAAAATAAAACAAAACAATTTAAAATTATTAATAAGATGTACTTATTTATCACCTATGATAGTTATTTTAATAAAAATTTTAATAATTGATGCTATTTTCGAAATTTTAAATTTATTTAATAATAAATAATTATAGCAATTTATTAAAAATATTCTTACCACCTTTTTTATATGTAATAGAAACATTTACTTAGATAAAATGTAATAAAAAGTATTATAATTAATTATTTTTTAACTGAAGGTTCCATTGAAAGGGCCAAATATAAAATTGCAGAAAGTTATTTTAATGAAATAATCAAGATCTAATAAATTAATAGACAAGTTAATTGATTAATTAATTAATAATTTTTAAAATATGAGTATTATGTAACTGAGTAATTTATTTATATTAATTTAAGAAATTAAAATAATAATTACTTAGCATTTACAAATAAATATTTTTTGAAAAATCGTTGAAATTCCTATTTTTAATTAAATTATTTTTATTTACAACTTTTAAAATTATAAAATTAATTTATCGTTTTTATTTTGAAATTTTTTTTTCAAATTATGAGATATGGATACATATATTTAAAAATTAACAGTACATTTTATTTTACTTTATTTTTTCTTTCTTTTACTAAAATAGCACTAAATTTTAATTTAAAAGGGAAATAAACATAATATTAACTATTTAAAAGAATTTTACTAAATTAATTATTGTTAGGAATTTTTATAAATTTAGCATTTAATTTTAGAATTAAAATTACCAATAAAATTATTTAAATACTAATTTATTGATAGAAATTTTTAAAGGCCAAAATTAAAGTCAAAAAGTTACTGTAAGAACATAATTAAGTCTAAGAAATAAACAAATAATTCATAAATAATGAAGGTATATTTTATGTAATATATGAGTTATATTTTAGTTGAATAAATTAATAATCAAATATATATGAGTATAATTAATAAATATATCATTCTTAATCAAACTAATTTAATTAGAATTACATAGTTAATTATTATTGATTAGGGGTTTGCAAATTTTTCAAGGATAGTATTTTCTTTAGTAAAAAATAATAATAATAAAACAAGTATATATCTTACAATTCCAAAAAAAATTGCAAAATAAAGTCGATAATTTAACTTGATAACTTCGAAAGCTCTGATAATAATAAAATAAATAAAATTAATAAAGGTTTTTTCATCAATGCTTAGTAATGTATAATTTATTAAATTACTTTAACATATCACTCAAATGCTATTCTTATATTATCAACAAATTATTAATTGACTTATTAAATTGTTTACTTAATAATTAGATATTAGTTATTTCATTAAAATAACTTTTTAGAATTTAAACTTTAGTCTCTTCAATTGAACGTTCTATTAAGATTTAATTAAGAATTAATTAATCATATTAAAAATGATTAATTAATATTATTAAAAATTAATTATTAATTAATTAACCCTATAAAAGAAACGAGTATACATTATACAAATTACCTTGAAATTTTAATTTTATTTCTTAATACAAACAATAGACTACCTGCAGGGAGTCATCATCATTAGAGCAAACCCTTGTAGAATGAGAGTTGATGGCTTTAGGAAAAGAGATAAAATTTTCGAGTATTATTGAAAAGAGAGAAAATAAATTATATTCTGAAATTTTACCTCATTACTCAAATATTCTTCAAATTTAAAATTTTCTTTCTAAATACGAACAATAGACTAAATAAGTTTTCGAATAAGGTTTTCGAGTCAACCCTTGCATAATGAGTGTTATAATTGGTTTTGGAAAAGAGAAACAATTTTCGAGCTTTAACGAAAAGAGAGGTAAGTACATTAGTGCGTGGTATAGAAGTGCATGGTAGTGAAAGTTATTAATGAATAGAACCTGAGTGTATATAATGTGGAAGCGAATAATGCTAATTATTGTGTATTTTTATTAAGTGTTTGTTTAATGTGAAAGTGTATAGTATTAATATGCTTATTGTTTATTACGAGTTTGTGTTGAATAGTACTTAATACGGTGAACAAAGAGTGTTTATTTAAGAAATGAACTGTCAGTGTTTAATAATAAATATTAAAGTAACTCTAATAGTAAATATACAGTAAAAATTAAATGTGAAAAGTTACAGTGATTTAAATGAAAGTGTGCAAAATGTGTTGACTAAAGTAACAATATTTAGAAAGTGTTTAAATTTTTTATTTTCAATAAAGTTAGTGTTATGAAATGCTAAAAGTGTCCATAAAATGGGATTGTGTATTCATTAAACAAGTGATTGATAACTGTTTAATAAATAAATTAATTGCAAATGTTTAATAAATAATAAAGTGATTATACTGTTTTTGAAGAGTCGTTACAGTGTAAGATAAGTGTTAATAATATAATTATATAAAAGAGGTGAGATAAAGATATAAGACAATAACATAAGACAATATCATGAGACAATTACATGAGACAATGATATGAAATAAACAGATAAAAGAATGAGAGAAATGAGGTAAAAATATAAGATAATAGCATGAGACAATGTGATAAGATAAACATGTGAAACAATAAGAGAGATCAGGTAAAGAGATGGGATAATGAGATGAGATAAATAGTTATGAGATAAACATATGAGATATAGAAACAAAAAAAAATTAAGACTTGAAATATAAAGATACTTTATTGAAATGTAGACTAAAGAGGTGATTGAGTTAGATCGTGAGAAATAAAAAATAAGATTAATTTTTTGTAAATTTTTTTTTTGAAGTTGTTTTTGAAAAATAATTTCTTAGTTAAAGAAGAGATATTTCAATTTAAATGATAGAGATTAGGATATTCGTAATTGGGAAATGCTAAATGACAATTACATATGTATAAGTTTCAGGAATTACTGGAACTTTATTCAGGTGGTACTTTCCAAAAACAAATTACAGTATATTTAGAAAAAATGTTAGATGAAATTAAAGCAATTAATGAGAATAAATCACATATTCAAATATTGTTTAATGGAAATCGACTTTTGGGTCACTGGATTTGCACTTACTATGATGGAAATAAACTTTTTGTTTATGATAGTCTTATTGAAGGATGTTTAAATGAAGATTAAAGAGAATATTTATGCAGGTTATATCCATTTAAACCTAATGTAGTTTTATAAGGGTACAACAACCAAATTTTGTTGATTGTGGTGTATACTCCATTGAGTTTGATGTTTCTTTATATTTTAATATTAAACCTGAAAATATTGTATACAATTATGCTTTAATAAGAACTCATTTGTATATGATGTTTGAAAAAAATGTGTCATCTCATTTTCGGATAATTTTACAAAATTATATAAACTTGAAATTAGCAACATCGATTAAATAAAAAACAATAATTTACATGTGAGGAATGTAAAAGATGCGACACAGAAGAGAAAATTAGATTATTAAACTAATGACGGCTTTACAGAAATGAAAGGAGATAGTAGTAGTCCTTCATTACATACAAAAATAGAACAGAAAAAAGTTGTTAATATTCCTGACTAAGAAACTAGAAAAAGCAGTACCAAATATGAAAAAATGTATTGTAAAAGACCTAAGCTAAAAGGAGAGATGGAAAAGAGAGACAAATAACAAATTTTGAAAGTGTAAATAGTGACAGAATATCAATGTTTGTAAGAAAAAACATGTGGAAAGTGCGTCAAATTCTATTGAAGTAGTAAAAGAAGGTAATAATTATAAAATATTAGAAACAATAGTAGTAAGAAGATATTTTTTAGCAATTCTAATGATAAGAGTAGAAAAACTAGAGCAGAATATCAGAAAGAATATAGTAAAATGATGAACAGATTTAAATTTTTCTAAAAAAAACACATAAATAGTGCTGTTCAAGAAGAAAAGATAGATAATAATTCTGACAAATTAATAATTTCTAGAGATTGTAATTAGACAAGTAAAAAAAGTCGTGCAGAATATCAAAGAATATTGAAAGTCAGTTAAAGTATCTTAAAGACGTAGGAGGAGATGATAAGAATGAGAAATCACAAAGAATAGTGAGCCAGACAAAAATTGTTAACACCTCTAATCAGAAAATTAAAAAAAAGTAGAGCAGAAGCATACATGTTCCAAGTTATAACGAAAATTATCTTGATAAAATGTCGTGTTTTTGCAAAAAATGCAAGGCTAAACATTTTGAGAAAGAAAAATTCAAAAGAAATTAACTTATAATTATTGTTGCAGTCATAGTGGTGTATCGTTGCCTTTAGAAAAATACCCTCATGAATTAAAAAAATTGTAATGAAATTACTATTTTTAATATGAATGCTGAAGGTTTAATACCAGAGTCTTATGTAACGGTTAGTTGATAATTATGTCAAAGTTGAAAAAGTTAGGTTACATTTTTGTAAAAATAATCAAACAAAATTAAGAAGTGAAACTTACAAAGGATAGTTTGATCATTTAGATAAACAAGAACTTGAAAATAAGGTAAATGTTGGCAAGATGTTGATACTGCCTTCAACATTTATAGGATCACCTCAAAACATGTTAAAACAATATTAATATGCAATGACCATTATGTAGCTTTTCGTGGTAGACCACATTTATTTATTACAATGACATGTAGTTCAAAATGGAAAGGTATTTATGAAAATTTAATACTTAATCAGTCAGCTTCTAATAAACCTGACACGGTTGCAAGAGTTTTTCATTTAAAAGTAAAAAAATTAATGGAAACTATAGTAGATGATAAACTATTTGGACAAGTAAAGTCCTATGTTTAAGAGCAGAGAGTGTTGATCGGTAAACTTTTTAAAGTAAAGTTTTTAAATTGTATTAGGTATATCATAATTTTTTATAATTATTCTTGATATTCTTGATTTTATTCTTTATCTTTTTTTTATTTAATTAATTTTTAATTTATCAAAATTTGCAAATTGATATACACGATGTTCTGATGAATCGCTCCGTCAGAACCTCAATGAACGTGCAGAATGTGTAAACACAAACCATGATATTGTCAACGTGACGTCATCTTGTGATTCATCGACTGGGCATTCCGAGTTCGCCCAATTTCCACAAGTACTTGAAAGTGATCCCCTCCATTCGTTTTCAAGAAATTTAATCAGCCATGGGATCCCAGACATTACGTTGTATTATCGAAATGTTAGGGGCGTGCGCACTAAGTTAAGGGCCCTTCGTGAAAGCTTGCCTCTCTTCACTTTTGACTTTATCATTTTCTCAGAGACTTGGCTGTCATCGGATATTCTTTCGACCGAGCTAGGATTTACAGGATACGACATATTCAGGTGCGACAGAAATCGACACACGAGCATGAACTCTAGAGGGGGCGGAGTACTAATAGCATCGGCTATTCGATTTAAAGCCTCTTTATTAAAAAATTACGATCTAAAAATCGAACATATCTTCATTATATTTAAATTCAACCATATTCAGTATATTTTGGGATCTTTTTACATTCCGCCTGCCGCCTCTCTGGAAACTTACTCGATAATGTGCTCGATTCTGGATCAGGTGTATAATTCATATCCACTCGCTAAGATTATTGTTATCGGTGACTTTAATCTCTTCTTTGTGAAGTGGAATTCCATGACTAGTAACGGTAATTCGGCAGAAGTCGACTCAGGATCGTCACGCTTGCAACAACAAATCGCAAATGTCATTCTCGACACTGTGGATCTCCTAGGATTATTCCAGGTAAATTTTTTTGCAAACTTTTCTGGTTCTATTCTGGATTTAATCTTTTTTTATTCTTCGAATTATAGACTCGATTTAGCCACCGAAGCTATATTAAATGTTGACAACTATCATCCTCCTTTAATTTTTACGTTACTCACTTCAGTGGATTCCCCCACCCATCCAAATCTACAGCTTTCCCATTCCCCTACCTTCAAATATGATTTTAATTCCGCGAATTACGCAGCATTCAATACTTTTATGAATGGTGTCGATTGGGATAAGGTCTTGGGAGGCGACAGTGTCGAGGACGCGGTTAACGAATTTTACAACTACATTTATACTGCATTTGACTTGTTTATTCCTTTAAAAGTATCCAGAATATCTCTGTACCCGGTTTGGTTTGACATTGAGTTAAAATCATCAATATTTTTAAAGAAGCAAGCTCACTTAAAGTACAAGCAGACGAATAACCATAATGATTACCGTATATTCTCGAATTTAAGAGCAAAATGTAAAAAACTATCAAAGACATTGTACAGAAAATATTTAGATAAATTACAAGATTCTTTAATAACCAGACCACAGTCATTTTGGAATTACACTCGCTCCTTAAAAAAGCAGAATTCGATTCCAGGTGAAATGAATCTGGCTGGCAAGGTTGCGGACAGTGATAAGGGCATCGCAAAACTTTTTTCCACGTATTTTACATCAGTTTACTCAGACGTAGCCTTTCAGTCCACATTACCTGAGGACTTATTTCAATGTGATCAGTATATAAACCCATTTTTAATTTCAAAATCCTTAGTTATTAGTGAACTGAAGGGCTTAGATATCAACAAGAGTGCGGGACCCGATGGTATTCCACCCGGACTGTTAAAAACGTGTCGTTTTTCACTTACGGTCCCGTTATCTATATTATTCAATAAGTCCTTACCTTCCGGTGTTTTTCCTGCTGAGTGGAAAAAGGGCGTTGTCATCCCTATTCATAAAGATGGTGAAAAGCATGAGGTAACAAATTACCGTCCTGTCACTTTGCTAAATTCAATCGCCAAGGTATTCGAAAGTATCGTTAATAAAATAATTTATAGCCATGTCTCTACTTTTTTAATCCCGGATCAACACGGCTTTGTCAAAGGGAAATCAGTTGCTACAAATCTTAGTGTTTTCACAAATTTTGTTGTAAGTAATATGGAATTTAAAAAATCTAAAAAGTCAAAAAAGAAAAATAAACTCATTATATCAAAAAACCAAGTAGATACTATTTATACTGATTTTAGCAAAGCCTTTGACAAGGTCAGTCATAATATATTAATAAAAAAACTCGAACTGTATGGTTTTGGAAAGGACCTGTTGATTTGGTTCAACAATTACTTGAGTGATCGATTGTTAACAGTGCGTATAAATTCTGCCTTTTCGGATGTATTTACATCAAGGTCTGGGGTTCCGCAGGGCTCTCACCTTGGACCACTTCTATTTCTAATTTACATCAATGATATTAAGTACATTTTTCAGCACTGTCGAATCTCTTTGTTTGCAGATGACCTGAAATTTTTCAGAACTATATATAACTATCAGGATTGTCTAATGGTGCAATCTGACCTTGATAATCTTCTTAAATGGTCTATAAATAACAGTCTTCCAATAAGCATCGAAAAATGTAAAGTAATCTCATTTACTAGGAAAAGGCGAACTATAATTTTTGACTACTCTCTAAATCAGTCTACATTAACTAGGGTGTCCACGGTGAGAGATCTGGGTATTATTTTCTGCTCGAGTTTTACGTTTAACGATCAAATAGATTCCGTCGTCAACAAAGCCTCCAGAATGCTAAACTTTTTGATGCGTAATGCTTCCGTCTTTAATAACGTACGAGCTTTAAAATCTCTTTACTATGCTCACGTCAGATCTATTATGGACTTTTCATCAGTGGTCTGGTCTCCGTCCTACGAAGTGAGTATAATTAAAATAGAAAGAGTACAAAATAAGTTCCTGCGTTTTGTAGCTAGACGAACCGGCGTACCCTACGATTATTTATCTCATGATTACTCTGCACTTAGAAATTTGTTTAAAATTCCAACAATGGGGTCTAGATTTCTCTTTTCAGATTTGCTTTTTCTATTCAAAATTTTAAATGGCCTCATTGATTGTCCGGAAATTTTATCGCTCATTGATTTTATCGCGACACCTCAGCGCCTGAGAGATGCCATCTTGTTCAGAACAACAATTTGTAGCACTAATATCAAACAGCATTCTGTTTTAAATAGACTTATAAGAGAGGCCAATCAATATGACGACAGAGTTGATTTTTTTGCGAATTCTACTTCTAAATTTATTTCGGGATTGCGTGCGCTATTTTATACTTTGTAACATTGTACACAACAGCAGCCTAAGCTACCTCTTTTTCTTTGTATACATACTCACATCAATTAATTATAGTACTTTTGTACGAAAGGGCATTTCATTGTAGCCCGCATACAGATTAAATAAAATAAAATATATTAATTTAATTTTAATTTATCGTGGAAGATAAATGCATCTTATTAATAATTTTAAAATGTTTTGTTCTATTTTTATTTCTTTAACTGCTTTATTTTACTTAATTTTCTATATCGTTTATTAATTTTAATTTAGATATTCCGAAATTTGCAAGTGACTAATAGAGTGATATTTATCTTAATAGAAGAAAATTTTGTTCTATATCTTTTGAAATTTTCTATTAAATTATGAAATAAATATTCACAAAATAAAAAGTTTCTAATAAAAAACATTTACTAATTATTATTATTTATTATTAACAGTTATTAAAAGTTTATTTTTGGCAAAATCATATTTATTTGCAGTTAAAAGATTTAAATGACTGTAAGCCGGTTTTGTTTTTCGGAAATATCCGGTTTGAAGCGGCGCGGCGCGTGACTTTAGTTTTACTCAACGCCGTGTAGGGAAACTGGAAATTGTTCTGCAATTTTCCTTCGTTACTGAGAAATATTTTTTATTAAAAATGAAATTAAATAAAATTAAATATTTTAATTTTAAAACAATTTTATATTTAATAATTTATTTTTAGAATTTATTTAAATATTTTTTATTATTGGCTTAATAATGGCCGCCAATAATGGGCCAATGATGGCTTGCCAATTATTGGCAGGGACGTGGACATCTCCTGATTTAACCAATAGTGGACCATTAATGGTTTCCAATAATGGTTCAATGATGGTCTGTTGGCTCCCAATATTGGGCCACTAACGCACCAATGGTTTTTTCCCCTTTAAGTTAGCATAATTAAAAAGTAGCAAAAAATTTTTTTTAAATTTAAATAGATAAAAATAAGTCTACAGAAGAAATGTAAAAATCTTTCAACAATAAGAAGTTTAGGAAAATTAAACCAGAAAGATTTTAATAATAATAGTCTTAAAACACTTCTAAAATCAATTTTAAAAAATTGTTGACAATCAAAAATGTTTAGGAAAGAATAATTAAGTTTACAAAGAAATAGACATTTATTTATTGAATTTTGTAATCTTATAATAAATGATGATGCGATGATTTAAATCAAAGTGATAAGTCAGTAGTAGCCCTGATTTTTTTGTTTTTCTTTCATTTGTTTATTAAAATTTGTTGAAACAAATTAATTTTCAAACAATTTTTAACTTCAAAGTTATCATTTATTCCACTCTCCTCTTTCCAATAATCGTTTTTTAATATCAATGTATTCCTAAGCGTAAGCTGAGATGAGTACAGAGTCATTGTCATTATTTATTAACTATTTAAAATATACAGAATTGAAAATTTAAAAAAATCACTTTGTTCCTTTTGTAATTTTTTCCTTACTAGCAATTGCCGCGAATTATTTTTAATAATTTTCATCTTATTTCTATTTGTTTATAACAATTTGTTTAAACAAATTATTTTTTAAACAATTATTAACTTCAAAAATTATTATTTGGTCCATGGTCATCATTCCAGTATTCAATTATTTAATATCTGAGTCTCTCTAAGAATAGGCGGTAATGAGTTAAGCTATATAGTTAATTTATAATTTCTTATTGCAATCAGTGATACTACGGTGCATACCGTACTGGACTGTCAGCTGGAGGACCAGGGTTCGAATCTTCGTGACTACAAAAGTTTTTCTGTTTCAGGTTCTGATAATATATATGTAATTTAAACTATTAATTATTGAGTGTCAGTTTTTGTGGATTTGTGTATGTTAAATAAAAAACAAGTTTTAGGCCATTAATTCGTAATGGCCTAAAACTTGTTTTTTATTAAACTATTAATATTTATGTAGTTGAATTTATAAATTGTATTATGTAATTATATGTACTTTAATTAATGATAAAATTTAGATAAAGTAGTAGGTTGGCCTAACTTTGGGATGAGTAGTTGGGCCAACTTCGGGAGCAGTATTTGGCCCGACTATAAATACCGTTGGTCGGCGAACCGTTATCATTTTGCTGGTTGGCCCCACTTTGGGATGAATAGTTGGGCTAACTTTGGGAACAGTAGTCGGCCCGACTTTGGGCTCAGTAGTTATGCCGACTTTTGGGTTGGCCAAACTCTGGGCTTTGAGGTTGGCCCAACTTTGGGCTCAGTAGTTGGGCCGACTATCAGTACCGTTGGTCGGCGAACCGTTATCATTTTGCTAGTTGGCCCGACCTACGGCATGCAGATTCGGACCAACTGCCGCAAGGTTGGCCAGACCGTGGGCTGACGGACAATTCGTACCTGGGATTTTCCCGAATCGAATTTTCCGAATGACCAATTCCCCGAATGCCCGTTTTCCCGAATGCTCTTTTCCCGAATGCCCATTTTCTCGAATACATTTTCCCGAATGCCAGTTTCCAGAATTTTAAATACTTGATACACACATTATTCTAATAAACGAATAATGTTACCATAGAAACCGGCGCAGCTGTCATGTAACTTGTTTACTTCAGTTTAGTATTTTTATATCAAGTTTTTTGTGTTTTTAAACCGTAAATTTTATAAGTCCGTTCCTACATGGGTTCCTATATGAGAGTACATAACAAATAGGAACCCACATGGGTTTCTATATGGGAATCTATCTGGGAATCTATATGGGTACTCATAGTCTTCACACTATATAGTTTCCGATTGGATCCCATATGGAAATAATTCGCAATAGGACACTTCGAAATGGGTTTTAACAATTTTGTTATTTTCAATTTTAACTATTTAAGTCTATATGTTGTTAATATTGTTTTTTATTAATAGAATGGAGAACCTTCATTGGAGTTGCAAAATGTTGAATACAGTTTGGCAAATCGCTTGTGGATAAAGCATAATACAAAACTAAGGAAATGTATGTCAATTCTTTTTAATGAAGAAATAGAATTGATTGATTTTGTATCTGATCCCGATGCTGCAAGAAATAAAATTAACCAGTGGGTGAGCAACGTCACTAAAGGAAATATACAGGACCTTATTCCAGTTCAAGGTATTACTGACAATACTGACTTAGTGTTGACAAATGCTGTGTTTTTCAAAGGTCAATGGAAAAGTCGTTTCAATTCTGAACATACAAAAAAAAGTATTTTTTACCAAACTCCAAACAATGCAACTTTCACTAACTTTATGTATCAAAAAGGAACATTTAATCATAGTAAGTAGTTTGAAATATTCTTTTTTAACAAATAGTAGAGGCAATTTTTAAAAATTTAATTTAAAGTCTCAGACCTCTTTCTTTTCTTTATAATAGTGAATAATAAGTACGCTGAGAGATTTTTGTTTGAAAAAATGTTTAAATTAATATTACAAATATTGATATAACAGCAGCGTTTGAAAGGTGGGATATCAAGTTTAAATTTACAAACTCATATGGAGCGTATCAGAAGTTGAAACAAATTATATGCCTTTTTACGTAGGCTAACTACGCGACCACTAAATATATTTATCCAGAGGCTTATACCACTCTAACATTGCATCTGTTTGTTATCAATAACGTAACTAGTACAATTAAAATGTAGTGCACTTCCGAAGAGACCCCCATATGGGGTCATTAATGCAAGAATTATTTGTCCCAGTTTCTCGAGCTCACTTCATACGCTCTGACACTTGGCAGCATCCGAATTTTTTCGATTCGCTTCGTTCTATATAGAATTGCAGTTGACATACGTCGTGTGAAAAATTGGCACAGTCCTGTGTCACATAAATTGTTTCAGTCTTTCACACGCATCATATCAATTTTCAATGTTCTAATTCCACATGCCGATAAGACACGAAATATCGATTTAGTAGTGTAGCAAGAGGCTTGTGGACCACTTACCGACCGTAGGTAATGTAGATTTCTACTTTACCGACCAAGAAAATGGTGGTTTCTGAGGGATGTTCTGTTTTACTGACCGAGTTTGGTTCCCACCGCCGCCGCTAGGTGGCGCCACTTGTTAATTCCCCAAGAAAATGGCGGTCTTACGTTAACATTACTTTAACTTTACTTTAACGTTATTTTAACTATATTTTCATGTTATTTTAACATTACTTTAACTATATTTTAAATTTACTTAACGTTACTTTAACGATACTTTAACGTTCCTTTAACTTTACTTTAACTTTAGTTAAACTATACTTTAACTACACTTTAACGTTACTTCAAGTATACCTTAACATTACTTCAACTTTACCTTAACGTTACTTTAACGTTACTTTATCTACACTTTAACTATACTTTAACTTTACGATAACTATACTTAAACGTGATATTAACTTTATTTTGACTATACTTTAACTATACTTTAATGTTACCTTAACGTTTCTTTAACTTCACGATAACTATACTTGAACGTTATTTCAACTTTATTTGACTATACTGTAACATTACTCTAACTATACTTTAAATTTACTTAACGTTACTTTAACTTAACTTTAACTATACTTTAACTTTACTTAAACTTTACTTAAACTATACTTTAACGTTACTTTAACGTTACTTTAACTATACTTTAACGTTACTTCAACTATACCTTAACGTTAGTTCAACTTTACCTTAATGTTACTTTAACGTAACTTTAATTATACTTTAACTATACTTTTACTTTACTTCAATATTGTATAGTTAATTGTTTTTGCATAAATATTAAAAAAAAATGTTTAATGATCAAAAAATGATTTTATTGAAATCATTACTATACGTTACTACAGAATAACAGCTTTGTACATATACGTGGCTATTCTTCTGCAATTTTTAAGTTAAAATAACCTCTAAAAATGTCTATTTTATGGTTGTAGAATTTTTATCCGCTTTAAAAATAACTATATTTAATAAAGATAATATTAATAGAAGTTCTAGGGATGACTTTGTTTGTATTAGTTTTTTATATTTTCTAATTTACAGGTGACTTATTTAATATCATTTAAAAATTTTCCAGTTTTTCCAACCTTTATTCAATCTCAAATCTTGCTCCTTATTTCATTAACAAATACTGCATTTATTTCTTACTTTTCAAACTGACTTTTCTAAAATTATTTATTTTGGGAGTGATAGGACAGATTTTTATTTATATTTAACACTTTATTTCTCATAATCAAATTTCCACTTTTCAGCTAAGAATTTTCCTTTATTTTGACAATCACCTAAATGTAAAAGTCATCATGGGATGTTAAATAGCTGACGATTACAGATCCTAATGTGACATTCAAAGCAACTTAACTCAATTACATGTGGCCTAAATAATTACTAACCCTGGGATGAGTGGAAAACCAAAATTAAGTCGGTAATGCGGAACTCTGACCTATCGACTTGGTTGAAACTCGTGTAAAGGATCTGCATTATCGATTGAAGGTAATTACTGACATTGTCACAAAAAAAACAAATTCTATCAATTAAGATATTTGTCGGTAAAGTAGGAAATTTAAAACTTTAACTGACACAAATGAGGAACCCTCTTAACTGTCGGTAACACGTTAAATTCAAATATCCCCACTTCAAAATATTAATTTCACAAATACCAACTACAAATTTTCAAAATTATTGTTGGGAAAATCAAAATATCACTACTTCAAGCACGGTTGGGAAATTCAAATATCCCCACTTCAAGCAGTATTGGGTAATTCAAAATATCCCCACTTCAAGCAAGCTTTGAAAATTCAAAATATTTCAACTTCAAGCATGGTTGGGAAATTCAAATACCCCCACTTCAAGCACGGTTGGGAAATTCAAATATCCTTTCTTTAAGCATGGTTGGGAAAGTCAAATATCCTTGCTTCATGCACGGTTGGGAAATTAAAATATCCTAAACAAATCACTAAAATATATTGAAATTTAAAAGCCCTACTTCAAGTATTCTTGGGAGATTCAAATATTCCCTCTTCAAATCCCTAACCCATGGAAAAATTTAAAATTTCCATTTCAAGCAATAAACTTGCCTTTAGTTTTCTCTTGCAAGCGCAAGTCGTGCTTAATGTAGTAAGCGCACGCGCATTATGAAACGTGCTTCAGGCGGCAGCTTCTCTGCCGGAGAAAGATTCCGTGGAATCAGATTTGTTCGGAAACTTGTGATAGTCGGACGTGTTGTAAGTCCCGGTAGCAATAGTGATATTTAAATGATTAAATAAATACTCAGTATTATACATATAGTGACATGTGTCTTTTATTGTGTTTTCAATTGTGAGCTCTTTTGGCTAGTGGGAGGCCACTATTAATATTTTATTGACCACAAAACCCACATTTGGTGACCTGACGTGTCTGTGAAAATTTTTTCACATGTGCTTATCTTGAAGACTCCTGGAGGAAGATCGTCGTAGAGAGGAAGACTCCTGGTGGAAGATCATCGTTGTTTTACGCCTTGACGAAGATTCTGCATCTTATTTGCTTAAAAATCTCGTGCGAAAATGTGTTTGGTTCGAGTTTCATAACCACGCTTTCAACACGTGTTCAACACATGGAAAATTTCATCTGCCGATATCTTCGCGATCCTGGCTTCGATCGACTTCCGGTTTCCTGAAATACATTGAAGAATGATTAAAATGCAAATTCTGCATATTATTTTTTAAAAAAAATAATTTTTTTCACCTTATTTTTGCACCGGCGACACCACGTGGCAACATAATCTGCAACTCAACTTCAGCATGAAAATTGCATCATGGAAGAGTGATCTAGCGCCAAATCAAGAATATCACAGGGAGAGCATCCTGGAATTTCAACTTGGAAGATCCTGTTCTCAATTTCTGAAGATTTTCTTCATTTTTGAGGTTTTTTTTGCCGATAACTTTGCTATGCAGTTTGGTTTCCTTGTGCGCAGTCTGGAACACGTGGACGAACCATGTTCGTCCACACCAAGTCAGTAATCTCACTATCTTTTTAGTCGATTTTTAAAATCAAAAAAGGGATTTTTTGATCAACGTTTTGTTTTTCTTCTCCTTTTTCATTTTTGACTGATGACCTTGAAGATACCTGACTGCTTGTTTTCCTGTGTTTTTTAATTTCTTTTTCTTTCGATTTTTTATTTTTAACTTCGTGAAGACAGAAATTTAAAACTTTTTTAATTTCGAATTATCTCGACACTTTAGTTTCGTTTTCAACGATTTTCTTATTAATTGTCATTTTCTTTGTTTTAAAAAATGGAAAACTTGTTTAACTTTTTTTCTTAAAAGGGTTATTTTGAATTTAAATTCAATTATTTTTCTTTTTTAGAAAACTAATGTTATTATATCTTTTAAAAAGAGAGCAATAATCATTTATTCGCTTTTTCTTTTATTTTTTGGTTTAAAAATCTTTTTGAACAATTACACGCAATTAAATGCTTTTTGTTTAATAAACGATATTCCTTAGTGCATTTCAGCGCTTTCCTAACGTCAAAGATAATTTATTTTTCTTTTTGTTAACCAATTATTATTTATTTTTTTCTTTTTTCCATATTTTTTTTAATTCATGTGGCACCCCACTTCTAGTCGCGCGATATGTTCTTATTTTAACTATTCGACAGTATCATTCACTATTATTGTTGCGTACATTTTTATGCAGTCGTATTTTTGTTTGTGGATGACCGCGAATTGTAGATTCATCAGCTAGATGTCTCAGTGACTTTCTTTTGCTCATTCCCGTTTTAATTTCAATCGCATTATTTTTGTTTCACATTGTTCGTCAACCACAGATATTTCCGATCTTAATGTTCTACTTTCTTTTGTTCTTTTTCAAGAATTTTAACATTTGATCTTCTAACTATCGGTTTGACTTGTTAACGCGTTATGATTTTATTGTCAGTCTATCACTTATTTTCAATTTTATCGTTTACTTTAACGAGTTTCAGGTCTTCTTTGCGTTTATTTATCCTGCTATGTTAGCATTTTTGAGAAATTCTCGCCCATGGCCGGTTTTCCGGTGGTGCGCATTATTCTTTTTCTCTTTTCGACTTCTGTAGCTTCTCACAAGGGCTCACTAACTTTTGCAATATTGCTCAGGCTATTAAATCCAAATTTTAAATTCGCTTTCTTGACTATTATTCTCACCATGTCTGCTGACCAAGCAGAGTTTGAGAATCGTCAATGGCGTTTAAAGTCAAATTGGATTTCTGCCTTGTTGATTTTTCACGACACAAACCGTTGTTTTCGGTTGTTTATCACTACCTTTCAGATAGATTCTTTCATGTTAACACTGAGAAGGTTTAGAATGTCGTTTGTGCCTTTTTCCTGAGACTATCAGAATATTTATGATGTTATTTAACATTTGATTTTCATTTTTCGAAATAATTCATTGTTATCTCGTTGGTAATCGGGAACATGAATTGCGAATATCTTTTTCTAGCATTCATTTTTAATTATTAAATTATTTTGCTAATTCATATTTTTTCGGATTTTAAAAAAATCGTCCGGCTACGAGACAATCCGTTATTTAAATAAACATTTATATACGTAGAGTTTTTCTCACTATACTTGGATTATTGTACAGCGTTTATCCTTTCTAGCAGTCCAACTGGCAAAATTTGGCAATTTCCATTTCTACATCTACTGGCGTTATGATTCTACTCTTAGGCTACTATCGCCTTTTTAGGATCTCAAAATTTAGTTTATGCATTTTGAAATGTTCGGCATGCTTTAATGGACTTGCTATCCCTGGTGATATAATTTCTCTTACGATCCTAAGGGTTTCCTTTATCCTTTTACATTGTTTCTTTCTTTACAAATTTTAATTTGCAGACCTGTTTCTCGTTATTGTAGATGTGTTACCATTATATTTTATACTATAGTTACACGTGTTTATTTACGTTCTTTGAGCTCAGTGGTCGCTGCGTCATTTATAATTTGTCTATTCTAAAGGAAAGATTATATTCTTTTTGACAGTTTTTGTCTGACTAACTAACGTAATAAGACTGATTTTTTTGACTTTTTTCCAGTCAGCATTAAACCAAATATTTTTTTTTTAACTAATATTTAAGAAGAAAAGAAAGACAAGTTCTTTATCCTGATATCTGAATTTTAAGTTATCGACAAATTGTGATATTTATGTATAATTTACATTTTGTGAATTTTCTTTATCAGACTTATAAGTACATTTTTTATATATTCATATTTATTTTATAAATCTTCGATATATTTTTGTAAAAACGCTACCGAGGACATTTCTCATTATAAGTATCTAACTACATTTTCTTTTAAAAAAAAATTTAATTACGACTTGTGCATTAAATTTTACGTTTTATTATTTTCAGTAATTTTTCTTTTATGAATAATGTTGTCAATGTGTAATATTTATTCTCTTTTTCTTTTATTGTCGTTGACACTAAGGGGGGAGTACATGTGGGGAACTTGCCTTTAGTTTTCTCTTGAAAGCGCAAGTCGTGCTTAATGTAATAAGCGCACGCGCATTATGAAACGTGCTTCAGGCGGCAGCTTCTCTGCCGGAGAAAGATTCCGTGGAATCAGATTTTTTCGGAAACTTGTGATAGTCGGACGTGTTGTAAGTCCCAGTAGCAATAGTGATATTTAAATGATTAAATAAATACTCAGTATTATATAGTGACATGTGTCTTTTATTGTGTTTTCAATTATGAGCTCTTTTGGCTAGTGGGAGGCCACTTTTAATATTTTATTGACCACAAAACCCACACTTCAAGCATTCTTAAGAGATTTAAATATCCTCTTCAAATCACTAAGCCATGGTAAAATTTAAAATCCCTATTTCAAGCAAGGTTGGGAAATTTAAAGCATGGTTGGGACATCTAAATATCACCCCTCTTCATATCATTAAACCATGGTGAAATTTAAAATCCCCACTTCAACCACGGTTGGGAAATTCGAATAACTCCTCTTCAAATCACTAAACCATGGTAAAATTTAAAATCCCCACTTCAAGCAAGGTTAGGCAATTCGAATACCCAATAAAAATCACTAAATAATGGGGAAATTTAAAATCTTCATTTCAAGCAAGGTTAGGAAATTCAAATACCCAATAAAATCACTAACTAATGGAGACATTTAAAATCTTCATTTTAAGCAAGGTCGGGAAATTCAAATACTTAATACAAATTACTAACTTCATTTCAAGCAAGGTTGGGCAATTCGAACACCCAATATAAATCACTAAATCATGGTGAAATTAAAAATCTCCATTTAAAGCAAGGTTGGGAAATTCAAATACCCCATACAAATCAATAACTAATGGAGAAATTTAAAATCATCAATAGAAACCGTCTTTTCCTTGTGCTTTTAAGTAGTAACGTCATTAAAGTTAAAATTGACACAAATACTGGTCAATCTCCTGGCTGCTGCGCGCGCAACGTGCTTAGCCTTGGTAAAATTCAAAGGAGTAGGGAGAGTCTTCGAGGCAAGAGGGAGATATTAATATAATTTAATACTTACTTAAACTTACAGACACTTGCGTAAAATTTCAAACACACTTGCACCAGTGTTGGATAACCACAGGTCGGTAAGGTAGAACTCTGACATACCGACTAAGTTGAAACTCATGCCAGGGATCTGCATTACCGGCCGATGGTAAATTACCGACCAATTGTATTGACGCGGAAATTCAAATACCAGAAGGAATCTGCATTATCGACTGATGATAATTACCGACCGAGGATAAGAGCGCGAAAATTCAAAATACTACACAAAACAAGGTTTTCTTGAAGAAAATTGATGCCATCTAGCGGTGGAAACTTACTCTACAAGTCGGTATTTTAGGAAATTTAAAAATTAAGCTCACACAATTGGACAATTCCTCCTCACAACACTGTCGGTAACGTGTAAAATCAAAAAAACCCACTTCAAGCATCCAAAACATGGCTGATTAATTCAAAATCCCCACTTCAAACAGCCAAAACACTGCCTAAAAATTTAAAATCCCCAACAGAAACCACCTTTTTCTTGGGGAATTAACAAGTGGCGCCACCTAGCGGCGGCGGTGGGAACCAAATTTGATCGGTAAAACAGAACACCCCTCAGAAACCACCATTTTCGTGGTCGGTAAAGTAGAAATCTACATTACCGACGGTCGGTAAGTGATCCAGAACCCCCCTTGCTACACTACTCGATTTAAATATATTCCACTAATTAGATTTCCCCTTGTTTTCCTTAAATTCGAACGATTCTATTCCAAACCTTGACAGAATGTTATCATTTAGTAAAACCAAAAATCTCTCAGTGTAAGGTTGTAAGGGAAGTAGTATTTTGTGCAAGATTGAAATATTGTAATATTTCATCACACAGTATTATTTATTTATTTATTTACAATAATATACAGGCTTATAAAATAATGATAAATTATTTTATTCAAATATGAGTCGTTCTTTGGAAAAAAGACACACCAACAAAATTTTTTTTGGTTAATGATACAAGTTATAATATACATAAAAACAAATATAAAAAGTAGGGTGTTAGAACAGTGTCATGCGTGGTTGCCATATTATCAGTGATTAAATTTTAAGGCAACACTATTTTCAATTGCAAATAACTTTTTTCCTAATCACTGAATTTAAAAATCTTATGGGTGTTTTTATGTTGAATTTTCCATACTTTTGATTTATATAACTAACCATTTTTAAAAATTCAGTTTTGATTAGTAGGTTGTGCCAAGTAAAAAATGAATTGCAGCTGGTATACACCTTGTAGTCCTAAAATACTATTTAAGGGGTAAGAAGCTTATTAAATAAGGATCATTGCAGGAGAATTTATTTTTATTAAAGTTTATAGTAATTAAGAAATTTAAAGGTTTTTGTAATTTATTCTAGGAAAAAATTAAAAATTTAAATCATCTTGGTTAAGTCCAATTTTTTTTAAATTGAAAACTCTTTAATAAAAATTTTTTTTCTTGAATTTAACAGTGACAGATCGATTTGTAAGGTTCTTAATATGTTAAATTTGTGATTATCCAAACTTTTTTGGAAAATGGATTTATCGAGTTTTGAAAAAGTGCTTCTCAAATATTGTAAACATTTTAATACCACTTTAAGTACACTACATGGCGTAGTGGTCAGCGGATCCAACTTGCAAGTTTATGGTCGCGGGTTCGAGTCCCCCAAGCGTAGATATTTTAATTCGTTAATTTTAAATAGGTTATATAATAAAATAAAATTATAAATGTATTACAATTCTCCGGATGTCTAATACTGCATGTAAAATATCTCAAACCATAAACAAACAAGTTTTTATACACATCTAAAACTTTCAATTTTAATATTTTATTCTTTATAAAATGTATAAGATTGTGCTAATACCGATTATCAAAATACCTTAGATCTAAAAATTTTTGGTATTAAGATAGCAAAAAATAGTATTAAATTTCTATATCTTCAAGTCCTTATAAACTAAATAAATTCTAATCGTAAATTGACTCATATTCCAATTTGTTTAAACTTTTGAATTTCAATTAATTCAAATTTAAATGTATATTAGTTAATGCAAAATAATTAAATAATGTTAATTATTTTTCATATTCACAATAATCTTTTTTTAATTCTTACAATATTTCTAAAAAATTTATCTTTTTCAAAACTGTATAATTCTTATCTTATTAAATATTTCTTATCTTTACAAAATTTTAAGATTTTTTTCCTTTTTACTTTTGATTTTTTTTTATTTGTCTTTTTATTTTAGGATGTTCTTAAATTTTCTTCTTTTTATATGCAAATTATTTAATATTATTTTACACAATTTTGTTATTATAACATTATCTAAACTTTTTATTCCCTTGACTTTCATAATTATTTCATATTTATTCATAATTGCAAAGCAATTAAATATTGAATTTGATCTGTACACACATAACTATGATGAACTTAGAGCAGTGTTGGGAATACCTAAGATAGAGGCCAGATTTGTATATTCTGATCTCTTTTTTCTTTTTAAAATAATAAACGGAGACGTGCGTAGCTCTGTAGTACTGTCATGTATTAACTTCTCGGCCCCTATGAGGTCTTTGAGATTTAACCAACCATTTTACATTTCCTACAATAGAACAAACTACGGCAAGCACTCTGTTTTCAACAGAATTAATAAAGAGGCTAATACTCGGTCTGACGAATTAAACTTTTTTGGTCCTGGACTTGGCAGATTTATCTCAGAATTGAAAAGGCTAATTTTAGAACTTTAGACCTTATTCATATCTTATGTATATTTATCATATCTACTAAGCTAGTCGTTGTTAACTATTATATTTTATTGTGTAGTTCAAAAAAACATTTGTAAAGGGTATATCCCGTTTATATTTCTTAAATAAATAAATAAATAAATTACCATATTTTTAAAAATAATTACGTTCATTTTTTTGTTAATTTATTCAATTTGTTTTCACATCTTTTGATTTGCCTATATTTTGCGAACTTTTTTACAAACTTACATATTCTTTCTTAAAATTTTTAGATTTTTTTTTATTTTTCTAAATTTATTGTTGGATTTGTCATAAGTGTAATATTATGAAAATGTTTTTGGTTTAATTTATGTAAACTTTTTTATTTTGAATGGTTGTTTAAATTTCTTTTGTGCCGTTTTGATTTATTTTTACATTTCTTATTCTATTTTTATTAATTCTAATTTTTCAGTTGATTTTAACCAAATTTTATTATTTTATTTTACTTTTTACATTTTTTTACAGTTTGTTGGATTAAGGAAATTAACATTTTTTTATTTTCTTCCTATTTATTAAGCTTGGACTACATATTCTCATTTTAACACCGTTCTTCTATTTTATGCAATTTTTTTTTCTTTTACAATTTTTTTAAATTTTAGAAAATTGTACTTTATATTTTTTTCTATAAATTGTGAACTAATTTTTCTAATAATAAAAATGTATTCCCTTTACTAATATATTTTGAAGTTTTCTTAATTATCTTCTTATTTATATTTTTAATTTTAAAAAAATTTCCGTAAATATTTTAAATTTTCGAAAAGAATTGTGAAACATTTCATAATTGTGTTGTTTATTTAATTTTTTCTTCATTTCTTTAATAAAGATTATGACATTTTGTATTTGAAAGAATTTTTTCATTTTTTAATAGATCGTTTTCATATCTTTCTACGTTCGTGTTATTTTTTAATTTATTATTTTTTCGTTTCGTTTACCTAATTTTATTAATTTTGTAATCATATGAATTTGAAGATTTTTTTTTAAATTTTCTTATTTATTTGACATAATTTATTTGTTTTTGATTAAATGTTTTATTATTCATTATTTCTTATTAAATATTCTCAATTTGAAAAATAAACTACTTGCAAATAAACATTTGGAAAAATTTTATATACTGATTGCATTAAAAAAAATCATGATTTTTATCAGCCCTGTCTAACAGAAATTTACATAAATTTATTTATTCGGAAATCTGTTTTTAAAATCCACAAAATCCATTTTCCTTAAACTTTTTTTAAGCATTTAAAATCACAAAAGAACAAAACTTGTGATTTTAAAAAACTTATTAAAATTTAAAATCAGAATTTTAAAGTTTATAAATTCTGTTAATTTATGACTAAGAATATTTAAAAAAAAGTTTACTCAAGATAGGCATTTGGAGCAAAAACGCACTTTTGAATAATTTTTAAACTTCTTAAAACTTTTTTAAGTTTTAAGATTTATGCCCTCCTTCTAACCAAAAAATCAATTACATATTATTAAAATCAAAGGTTTTGTGTTTATGTGATTTAAAATACTTGTGAAGGTTTTAATTAAAACATTGGATTGATTTTAAAAATAAATTTTTTAATATTTCGTAATTCTCCTACTCTTACTTAAAGTTCCTAAACCAAATTGTATCTACTGCAATTGAGAAGTATTTAAAATCGTTAACTAACAAACTTTTAAGAAACTTTAATCGATTTTTTCTGTCACAGTAAGTATTAAATGCTCGAAACTTTGAATAATAGTAGAACAATTACAAAATATAAATCAAATTATTTTCAAAATAATACATAAATCTTCTTAAATAAGAATTAACTGTTATAAAAGCAAATATTTCAGGACAAATGTTTAAATACATGAAATATGTAGCGAAAACGTGTTTAAATAAGCCTGCCGCGCCATTTTGTCAGCCAATAAAATCACTTGAACCTCAAGAGAAAGATTTTGCTTACTATCGTCAGTCACTTAGGTAGCTTAGTAGTTAGGTAGTTAGTTTGCGTGCGTCCAACCCGGGTTCGAATCCTCGTCCCCCAAATTTGTTTTCAAAATTTTCTCCAAAATGCCAGGTGTTCACTATCAATTAGGATAATATTCAATTTGTATTTATTTATATTCAAACGTTTACATTGAAATAAATTTTTTTTAATCTAGAGATTCTTTTGAAGCTTCCCTGGAGCTTCCCTGGAGGTTGCGTGGAAGCTTTCTGGGAGGCGGAGATCCCAAGGTTCCTGGTAGATATCGTGCTATTTGCTATGTAACATATTTTAATAAATAAAAATCATATCACTAAATTTAAAATAATTTAAAAAAATAGCTTTAATTTCTTCAACAAATGGCGTACATTTATTTATTTTATTTGCTTCCTCATTATGAGGAAGCTTTAATTTAAACATTTTATTCATTTAAAAAAAAAATAATAATGAAAAAATATCACTTTTTTCACTTATTTTTCTTATTATTTTAAATTTAAGTATTTTTGAGTACCTGTTTTATAATTATAATAAATAATGTTAACAACAAAATTAAATGTTTAGTTATTTTTAAATTCGATGAGTGAGAGAGTATAGGGACTGTATAGGGAGATTGGTAAGTTGGTAGCAGTGTGACTGTGAGAGAGAGAGAGAGAGAGAGAGAGAGAGAGAGACAGAGAGGTGAACCGACAGATCAGTTCATCAGATAGAGCGTATACGTGATGGATCGTAGACGTGTTGTCTATGTACCCGAGGAATTGTATCTTTAAAAAGGAGTGTAGTGGCCTAAGTGGTTTGGCAAATAATAACCTGTGTGGTTAGATTAATAAGAAAAGTACTTTGATTGATCAAAATAGCCTTTGTGGCTCTTGGTGGCATTGTCGGTCGTATGTAAGACGAATGAAGTAAAGATTTGGGAATAAGACTCTTTTGTAGAATAAGCTTTGTACGTTTTAATATTACTTTATAATAAATAAACATCTAATTTGATTTAAAAAACTTAGAATATAACATCTCAGAAGTGGGATTGATCTGATTCAAAAATTGAAAGTGATTGATTGTGTCTCTCTGTGAAAGAAATCGTGGAGAAACACTTTTTCAAAGTGCTTATGTGAAGTGCATTTCCTGAAATTAATAAAGAAAAAGGATTTGTGTTTGTGATTTTGATTAAGTATTTAATAAATGTGTGAATAGAAGAGACTCGAAAGAAAATACGAGAGCAGCGTGGTCGCAATAAAGATGGCGGCGTGCGAGTTCCTGCCTGTTTTGGCTCGATGAATTGCGCATGCGTTGAATTTAAAATATTTGTGTGATAGTGTACGAAAAAGGACTAAAGATGTCGCACAACTCGGGAAACAACCCTTCTATTAATTCAAACGAATTCTCTAATGCTTTACTTGCGGGGGCAATAAGGTTACAAGATGGTAGCATCAAATTAGTGGACGGACTAATTATTTTACTGAATGGAAATATACGGCTACCTGATGGAAGTGAACAACCGTATTCGCCGCAAATGAATCCCCTAGCACCTCTACCTCAGCCGACAGAAATGAATCAATTGTTGGCTGTTTTGACACAGTTGTTGCAACAGAATGCAACTCTAGTAGAACGGGCGAACGCAAACCAGGCGCCGCCTACACAGCACTACAATGTGTTACCTGATTTGTCACACAACATCTCTAACTTTGATGGATTAGCGGGACCTGCAGCAGCAAAAATATGGATCAAGCAACTAGAGTCGACGGCTACTTTACATAAATGGACTGAAGCCATTGCCTTCGAGACGGCTCGAAGTCATTTAGAAAAGGCTGCCCGAAATTGGTACCTTGCCAATATGGACGAAATACATAATTGGCAAACATTTCGAAAGACTTTTGCGAACAATTTCATGATTGAAAAGTCATTAACAGAGAAGTTCCAGGAGATGCAACAACGGTGCCAAGGACAGAACGAGAATACAAGAGAGTACTTTTTTGATAAAGTGCGACTTTGCAAAGCCTTGAGGTTTGAGCTCGAGGAGACAAGACTCAGGTCGCCATTGGACTTTGGTCTCGTGAGCTTAGTACAGCGGTTATGAGCAAAAGCCATTTTGATTTGGACGATCTGCTGAGAAACATCATGGACTTAGAATCGTTGAAACGAGCGAGGAGACAGAGAATAAATACAAATAGAGACAGGACGCGAGGACATCGCTGGCAGCGGAAAACGTCATAAGTAGATTAACGACCTTCAGCAACAGTGTCGTCGAGAAATCAAGGATCCTTTTCGTCACCGGTTACATCAGCAACGACATCGTCATCAACGTTCACCAACTCAGTAAATAAAGATAAGTATGATCAAAGCCAACTGTGTTATTATTGTCGTGAAAAGGGGCACCTTGCTCGTGACTGTCCATTGAAACCTAAAGTAAAGTGTTACAATTGTAAACCGTTCGGACATATCTCGGTCAATTGCCCCAGGCCTAAAGTAATTCCAAAGGCAGACACTAATTTTATTATTCAACAAGAAAATGAAAATTCATTTAAAAAGTATGAAAAAGATATCAAAGTCGGGAAAATTGAATTAAAGGCATTTATTGACCCAGGTAGTTCCGACTGCCTAATTAAGGAATCGATTGTATTAGCTAACGGTTTGCGTTATATAAAAGTAAATAACAGGATTGAAGGGTTTGACGGAGGGGGAACCGTGTCAGAAGGTATTATTGTCGAAAATTTTATAATTGACGGGTGTGAAGCAGAAAAAGTACGTTTTTGTGTAGTAAAAGATGACACACAACGTTATGACGTTATTATTGGTAGAAATTATACTGATTTGCCACAATTCGCGTATTGTAGATATGACGACAAATTTCAAATTATGAACAGATCTGTTTTTCCATTTAAGTCTTTTCCTGAAATCGAATCGCTCAATCAACAAACTACATTTCCCGTGGTTACCGAACCAATAAATATTCCAGCTGCATCGATTAATTTTATTCGCGTCGAGATAAATAATAATAAAACATTATTGCCTTATGAAAATGCGAGTGATAGGGAAATTTATCTTGAAAAAGGGGTCGTTCTTAACTCCGTGGTTACTGTTGACGAAACCGTACCTAAAATAAAATCTATTCGGCGAGCAATAAACAGAAACGAGTGAGCTGAGGGTTAACCGTTAAACGAAAACCAATTTAACGTGTTAGTGTCACTTTTAAATGAGTATAGGATGTGTATCGCATTAGATACAACTGAACTAGGTCGCACCCATATAATAGAGATGGATATTGTCGAAAATCCGGGGACTCAACCAACGTATGCGAAACCTTATCCAACCAATACGGCAAAAAGGGAAAAAAATTAAATCAAAAGTTTCAGAGTGGAAAGAAAATGGACTCATGTCAGAGGCAATGTCTTCGTATGCAAGTCTTTGTCTTTTAATTGAAAAACCTGACGGGTCTAGTAGGTTAGTAGTCGACTATAGGAAATTAAACGCGAATACAGTTAGATTGAATTTTTCCCTGCCCAACGTAGATGACGGGATGGAAGAATTGAACGGAGCAGTCATTTTCGCGATACTGGATTTAGCTCAGTGTTATTTTCAAATTCCGTTGACGGAGAGGGCTAAGAAGAAAACGGCGTTCATCACTCAGGACGAAACCGGACAATTTGAAAGGGCCATGTTCGGCTTGATGAACGCACCCTTCTACTTTGCGAAACTTATGAATATTGTGTTCGGGCTATATGGTAGTAAATTGGCATTAATCTATTTTGACGACATTCTTGTTCATGGGAAATAATGGGAGGAATTAATAATTAAATTAGAAAAGATCTTGAATTTATTGAAAAATGCTGGGTTAACGCTGAATCTAAAAAAAATGCAAATTTGGGTTGGAGCAGGTTGACTACTTAGGGTTTACTTTCAGTCAAAAAGGACTTACTCCGGGAAAGAAAAAAAGTTCGTGCAATTACTCAATTCCCCACCCCAAAAACTGTACATGAGGCGCGCAGTTTCCACGGGCTGGCCAGTTTCTTCTGTCGATTCGTACCAGGATTTGCAAAACTTGTAACACCAATCGTTGAGTTATTTAAGAAAGACGAAAGATTTGAATGGACGGAAAATCGAGAAAAAGCTTTCCGAAAAATCAAAGATTTGATTAGTTCTTGTCCTTCGTTAAAATATTATAACCCGAAATCTATTCGTAACGAATTACATACAGACGCATGCGCTGACGGGCTAGGCGCTATGATGTTTCAAACTGACAATAATGCACTTTTACGGTTAATTTACGCTATTAGTCGGAGGACTTCCGAAGTCGAACGGAATTATCATTCGTCAAAGTTGGAGTTGTTGGCCGTTGTTTGAGCAATGGAGAGATTGCGTTCGTTTTTAATTGGATTGCATTTTTATGTTATTACTGATTGTCAGGCATTATTACATATCAATACAATGAAGACGAAGAACCCGCAAATCGTGAGATGGCTCAACCTCGTCGCGGATTACGATTTTGAAATATATCATCGGGCTGGAGATCGTATGAAGCACGTCGACGCCTTGTCACGATCTCCAGTTGAAAGTTTTGATGAAAAATTAGAAACAGCTACCGCGTTTAATGCTTTAGTCCGTGAGGACGAAATCGTCATGTATCAAAGAAGTAACTCCTTGCTAGCCCAAAAAATTGATATTTTAGAAAAGGACGAAAAATTACGTACGCGAAGGGAAAAGGGGGAAATAAAAGATTATATTTTACGCAATGGGATTTTGTACAAGAAAAGTTTAACCGATAAAATAAAGAACTTTACGTTGTACCAAGTGCAATGAGGAAAGCGTTAGTCATTAAAAATCATGACTTATTAAGTCACTTCGGAATCGATCGCACCGTTGCGCGTTTAAGTGAGTGTTACTATTTTCCTAAAATGCGCAGCTATGTACGGAGACACATAGCTGCCTGCTTTGAATGCTTATTCTCTAAACATAAGGCTGATAGACAAGCAGGCGAGCTACACCTGATTCCAGTGGGAGATCGACTATTCGAAACGGTACACCTGGACCACTTGGGTCCTTTTATCACATCGTCGGGCGGAAATGCTTCTATTTTGGCCGTAATATGTAGGTTAACGAAATTTTGCCAATTGTATGCGGTCCTCAACACAAAAGCTTCGACGACAGTTCAAAAAGTAAATGAATTTGTTCACAGATTTGGAGCGCCCGAGCGTTTCATTACTGCTAGGGGCTCATGCTTCACATCTGACAGTTTTAAAGATTTTTGTAACCGACAAGGAATTAAAATTACGTTTAATTCATCTAAGCACGCTCAAGCTAACGGGCAGGTAGAAAGGCTAAATCAGACGATTCTGCCAGCTCTGCAAGCAAGTCTAACGGATTTTGAAGGTCGACATTGAGATGACAATTTGTCAAAATTAGATCTCGATCTCAATACGTCAGTTTGTAAGACTACAGGCAAGACTCCATTTGAGTCACTTAATGGGTACATTCCTCGTTTCGAAGCAGGCCTTGCTAGAGAGCTGACTGAACGTTCTAACACTTACCGATTACCAGAGGAAATTCGACACGAAATAAAAGATAAGGTCAAACGCGAACAACTCGAGGCAAAAGAAAGGTATGATCGAAACAGATTGAAAAATGTTAAATTCAACGTTGGTGATATAATTGTAACAATAGCGTATAAGGCTGTGACCGGCGAATTAAAAAAATTACAATCTCGAAATAAGGGACCTCTAGTAATCACAAAAGTTTTACCGTCTGATACTTATGCGGTTTAAAGCTTAACAGCTAAGGGGACTTCAAAAAGAGCCACTACGGCACACGTAAGTCAAATAAAAATCTGGCAGGGTCTCCAAAGCTCCAGTGATACTGAGAGTGTAGGGTATAGTGAACTGTCTGATAATGGAGAAATTCCTGAATGTAATCCTATGAACAATGTAAATGACAAAACTGTATTAACAAATAATAACAGGAAAAATGTTAACTACGATAATTTAACTTATGAATCACGACAACCTCGAATTCGAAATAAACCTCAAAGGTTTGGAAACTGTGTAGAGTATTAGTAAAATGACAGATTTAAATGTTAGCTTGGAGGACCAAGCTCTAGAAGGATGGCCGAGTGTTAAAAACAAAATTAAATGTTTAGTTATTTTTAAATTCGATGAGTGAGAGAGTATGGGGACTGTATAGGGAGATTTGTTTAGTTGGTAGCAGTGTGACTGAGAGAGAGAGAGACAGAGAGAGGTGAATCGACCGATCAGTTCGTCAGATAGAGCGTATGCGTGATGGATCGTAGACGTGTTGTCTTTGTACCCGAGGAATCGAATCTTTAAAAAGGAGTGTAGTGGCCTAAGTGGTTTGGCAAATAATAACCTGTGTGGTTAGATTAATAAGAAAAGTACTTTGATTGATCAAAATAGCCTTTGTGGCTCTTGGTGGCATTGTCGGTCGCATACATATAAGACGAATTGAGTGAAGATTTGGAAATAAGACTCTTTTGTAGATTAAGCTTTGTACGTTTTAATATTACTTTATAATAAATAAACATCTAATTTGATTTGAAAAAATTAAAATACAACAATAATAAGAAATGGAAAACGTTCAATAAAAGGTAGTATAATACTTTGTAAGCTGTCAAAATTGACTTTAAAAAACAATTTTTTTCTCGGTGATAATTTTATTTAAAGCAATGAAAGTTTTTGCACCATATTTTTGACATTTTTCTCTGTCAAAAATAAAAAAAATGTTTTACTGTCACTGTTCTAATACTAGAGAGCGCCAAAGTCAAGATAAAAAAGGAAACAATAAATCGGTGGACAAGATACAGCCTCACAGAAACATCCGATCTAAAAATTTCAAATGTGGTTTAAAAGCTGCTACAAATGGTTAGGCATCCCTCCTAACCCCGATAAAAAAAATTAAAAAATGCCGCCAGGTTAAAAAAATATCACAGAAAATGGGTATTTTTTTGTAATTTTTGAGTCATTAAAAAAAAAGAATGTAGACAATCGGAGTTATGGGGGAAGCCTGAAGGATTTTATAACGAAGAAGTTGATCTAAGGTTTTTTGAAATCGATTAAAAAGAATTTAAGTTATGCTGTCCGCCAGTTTAAAAAACATGGTTAAGAGAAAAACGCGTTTAAAGTTTTGTGTAATGAGCCGATGTGCATATGTATAACTTCTGCATGTGCATAATTTTTTTTTTTTGAATTGTAATCTGCAATTTGGGAATTATATTCTTGAGGTAATATAGACCACAAAAATAAATTTAAAGAATGTCGATCTTTTGATCGATGCAAAGTATAATACTACCTGAAATATAATACGGAGTTAATTTTTCAATACCTTTTCTCCATCTAATTTATTATTAATCCTTTTTATTAATTAAATATACAATATTTCTGCTGGTTTTAAACTATTCGCATTTTCGATATAAAAAATTGTAAATCATTACTTTTTATAATTTTTTATTAGAAAATTAAGGGGTCATTTACGAAGCATGTGATCCTTTAGGGTGTCAGCAAAATATCACGCTACATGTTAAAAAAATTGTAATGCATGGAAAAAGCATCACGAGAGGGAGAGAGGGTGTTAAATTTCCGAAAATATGCATCACATGCTTTATGGCCGGCCCCTTAAGAGTAAAATTATTATTTGCATTAATAACACGGTGCTACAAAATAAAAAAAGTAAATATACTTTTGATCGAAAAAAGTGGAGGTTGTAGGTAATAAAAAACTGAAAAGAATGGTATATATTAAATCTCTTATACACCCCCAAAATCTCGTTTTAGAGCCTAAAACCGTTTTTAGGTAAATTCATGTTGTGACGTGGTTTTTTATAAACTCGTCACAAAAGTAGTTCCTTAACGGCGGCACCGATGAACTGCCAGAGTGAAAACGTAAATAAGTTCGCACAGTACATTATTTTAGTTAATATTTAATTAAATCGCGAATAATGGCCAGATCCGGACTCATCGACACTCAAAATATTGTATAAAGAGTGATTCATATTACTTTGTATTTGAATATTATTTTGTATCTGGATTATTATTGATTGTGATTTTTATATTCTGTTTATTTTTTTGTATAAACTGTTTCTGTTAATAAGAAAAGATTCACAACAAAGAAAAAGTTGTTGTGGATTAAAAGAACATTGTATCACTGAGTAATTCTCTGAGAAATTCGGGAACCGCACATCTCAGAAATTGATGCATTTGAATTGGAATCAACGAATATGAGATGGTCAGTTGGCGCGAAGGATCGAAGTCGATATTGCGAGGTCCGCAGGTACCGGCGAGGAAAGTCAGAGGCCCGAAAACTGAATGGTGGCGACACTCATTGGTGGGCCGCGAAAGCTAGCCTCGCAGCGCCATGCATGCATCAAGCACGTTTTTCCAGCAGTACATGTTGGGCCTATTGAATTTTTGCACGCGCTCTACGGTATCACCGATTTATTTTGAGGCAACGCCAAAAATGGATTACCGGAAGGTGCTTCAACAATTAAAAGATTGGTGAACAGCCTATCTACCCTGTGCCAGTTGTGTAGAACTCGTGGGATCACGAGTTCTTTAGTTTAAAATGATCAGACACCAGACCACGTTGTGAAGCACGGACGCCGCCATCTTCACCACGCCAGCCGGCTGACCGTTCACCACGAAGTGCGAATTCCATCTCAGACTATCTGCGAGAATTCTCAGTGAAGTGCTTTAGTTAGTAAATTTAATTTAATAATTAAATTCAGTTGAAGTTATTTCATTAGTGCTCATTAGTGTTCATCAGTGCATTGTTTTACATGGCTCCCGGAGAAAGGATCTCAGAATAAATAAACGGGATTCGAGGGTTAATTCACGGGCTCAAAGGGTGGATTCCGTGAATTCTAAGTCGGTACCGTCTACTTCGTTCTTTGTAAATAGGTTAAAGGACCGTGTTAAAGAATAAAACTGTAATTGTTCCAAAAGATTTCAATTTATTAACTGTAAGCTGACTACTGTTATAAACTCAAATTTAGCATGACTTTAAGAGTTAAGGATAACAATATTCACGTATCTAAAAAATAAAATATCTAAAATATTCACAAGTATGAAAACACTTTATTTATACATTAAAAGTAATTAATATTTAACTAATACAGAATAATTAATTGTAAATCTCGCGTCTCTCGAAAAGACGATCTACCCATCCGGGTTCTCAAAGCAATCTGTCTCCCTCTCCTCCGCTCTCACACACACTCACTTGCCCTAGAGCCTCGTTTGCAAGGCGCGCTTTTTAAACTACAATTTTATTTCTAACACTCGGCTATCCTATTACGTTGACTTGTTCTCAAGTCTCTCTTTGAAAAGTATTTTGTTTTTGTTACAAAAGATACTCGATGCACATACATATTATTCCTATTATTGTAATAATTAATAAACAAACATTACATCAATATTGCTTAATGCGTTAGTAGAAATATTATCGATTTTTTATGTATACAAAAGTAATTATATGTTCTTTTTTTTATACATAATCTAAGAGGTACGAAGGCCTGTTTACCTTACGCTTCGGTCGTTTTTCCATATTTATAAGACTATTAGGGATTTTTAAAGGGCTTTTTGCGGCTTCAGGATCGTCTTCAGGAGTATGCGAGTTTGTGGCTTCTAGACTCTCATAATAATAATCTTCGAGTTCGTCTGTGGAATCAACGTTTTCGAATTTTTCAGTCGTAGAACCACGCCATATCTTTTATTGGCTCACATGAGTTGTTAGGGGAAGTTTTTGTCGCCAACGATTGACGATAGGTTTGATTTCGTATGTATCACCCGGAATTACGCGTGTAACGACATAAGGTCCACGATATCGAGGTTGGAGCTTCGTGCTTTCACCGGTTGATACAGGATTTATACTTACGTACACTATGTTCCCGAGTTCGTAGAAGAGTTTATATCTCGCGCTTCTTGTTTCAAATTAAGGTCCCAGTAAAACAGGTGCCTCTATCGCAGATCAGCCGAATTGGAACACCGAAATCATCAATTAATTACTTCAGACTTGCGATGACCGGCTCCGTTTCGGTAGTTTTTGTTGATTGCAACACAATGAATTTAGTGAGATTGTCGATTATCGTTAAAGTGTAGCGATTTTCTCGAATGGTAGTCGAGAATGGTCCTAGATGATCGATATGGATTGTCGCAAATGGTCTTTTTTCTGGCGGAATTGGGTGTAGTTCACCAGATTGGCGACCTCTAGGTTTCTTACTTATTAGACACGGTAAGCATTTTGCGATATGCTCTTTGACGTATCCTCTCATGTTCGGAAAGTAATAATAGTGTTTCATCTTTGATATAACTCTTTCGATTCCCAAGTGACTAGCTAAGTCATGGTATCGAATTGTTAATGCTTTTCGCATTGAAGCTGGCACTACATATAACAATATATCCCGATCATTTTGGTTCTTTACTCGATATAACAATCCATCTACGAGTTTAAAGTCTCTGGTCGCACCACGTTCATCTTTTGTTAAGTCTTCGACAGGTTTTTCCAGTAAATCAATTATTCTTTTTAATTTTTCGTCTGTCCTTTGATAAAGTAAAATTTTGTCTTCTGTTGTTGTTATCGCCAATATTTCTAGGCGATCGGAGATAATCTCGTTATTTTCGGTAATTAGAGCCCGTGATAGAGCATCCGCATGCTTTATTTGATCACCCTTCCGATGATGAATGGTCAAATTGTAGTCACTCAAAGTATTGGCCCATCGTGCCACCTGCGGGAACTTAGTTTTAGCGGTATTTAGAAAGACTAAAGCCTGACAATCGGAATATACCTTAAATTCGAGTGGTAGCAAACTGTCGTAGTTTTTCGCATGCCCAAACTACTGCAAGTAGTTCCAATTTGCTCGAATGGTATTTCGCCTCGACCTCAGAAACTCGGCAACTAATTGTGTAAACAATTCCCAAATCTTTACAGTTATTACCTTGCAGAAGAATAGCACCAAGCCCTATGGCACTAGCATCTGTATGTAATTCTGTAATTGCTGCCTTTGCAGAATAAATGAGCAAAATCGGCTTAGATGTCAAACGCAATTTAAGTTCCTTAAATGAATTCTCCTGTTTATCAGTCCACAGAAAATATTCATTCTTCCGCGTGAGCGTAGTCAAAGGGGCAGCTATCCTCGCATCATTTGGTACGAAACGACGAAAGAAGCTAGAAAGTCCTAGGAATCTTCTAACAGCATGAACATCTTGTGGTCGCTCAAAGTATTCAATTGCTCGCACCTTTCCTGGCCCATGTTCCACTTCTTCAGCGCTGATTTGAAAACCCAGAAATTCGACCTTCTCTAGTCCGAATCGACATTTCTCGAGCTTCAAAGTCAGTCCTGATTTTATTAGTGCCTCAAAGACTAATTTAAGTCTACTTAAAAGCTCTTCCCAATCTTTACCGAAAATAAATATGTCATCTAAATAGAAGACTAAAATTCGATTTCTAAGCTTCCCCAGAGCCATTTTTATTAGCTTAGAAAAATAGAAGCTTAGCTCTCGTGAACTCCCCTGAACAATCGGGAGTAATAAAGGCTGTTTTGTGTCGCGATTCAGATTTTAATGGAAGATGTAAATATCCATGCGCCAGATCTAGGGTGGCGAATATTTTTGCTTCGGACATAACCTCCAGGTTCTCGTCAAGATTGGGTAGTGGATATTGAATCCTTTGAGTTTGGCTGTTGAGACGTCAAAAGTCAACTACCAAACGAGATTGTCCACTCTTTTTCTTGACAAGGAGTACTGGACTCGCGTAAGGAGAAGTTTCTGTCACGATACCGTTTTCTTTCCATTCATCTACAATATTTTTAATGGTTTCGCGTTCGGTACAAGTCGCGCGGTAAGGTTTTGAGCATATTGGTACTGATCCCGGCTTCTCAACTATGTCCATCTCGAGAGTTTTCGCGCAACCAAGTTCTTTTAAATTTTTCGCGACGTAAACTCTGTGTTCGTTTAATAACTCCATTACATTTTTTCTTTGATTCTCAGTAATGTTTTCTCCGGTTATCACTTCACTCGGTGTTATTGGTTCTAATCGAGAGGGGATTTCAGGTAATTTCTCGTTTTCCATGATTGCATCTCCCACTGTCGAGCCTCGCTGCAATTTTACGGACTCATTTCCGGTATTGATTAAACCAAGAGCAACCTGTTCTTGTCCTACGTTCAGATAAATAAAATTTACTGATGCAGGCTGTAACTCTACTTTAGAATTAATAATCGCGCGATTTGTATTTTGTTCATTTTGTCCCAAATCGATTTTTGATAGCTCGGCATTGATTTTATCGTGAAAGGTAAGTTGATCGTCAATTTTTAAATACACGATGTGAGATTGTTCCGTAAAGCTACGACCTATTGCGTCCAATATTGCGTCCCAATATTGTGTATCATCAGGGACTACGCGTACCCGAACACTTTGACCTTTAGCTCCGTCAACTTCAATTTCTACATGTACAAATCCAATTGAGATTACAATATTTTCCTGACCACCAAAACCTTTTAATTCGCTTTGTTTTTTTTCGATTTTGAATCCCTCACGTAAAACAGTTGTCGCTTTTAGGTTTCAAGCAATTTTGAGTACTGTGTTCCTTTTGCTTACATTTGGTACAATACGGTTCCCGTCTTGGTTCCGGACAATCACGACCAAAGTGTCCTGTAATTTGACAATTGTAACACCGAAATTTATTTTTACTTGTGTTTTTATTTTGATTATTGCGAGAACTATCTATTTTTATTGTTTCCTTGGAAGGCGATTCTTTTACGTTTGGAATATTCCTATCTAATCTAGTATTTCCCTTTTTTTCAACGCGAGTATTCTTTTTGTAAAAACTTTTAAAAGTTCTATCTAACCTCTCTAAGTCGGTGAAAAGATCGTCCTTATTCTCATGATGTGCGGCTGATGCACTCAGCACCATGTTACGGGAAAGAAGACCAGCGAGAATTTGTTCCTTCATTTGATTAAAATTTAAGGGTAACTTTTTACAAAGACGCAACTTTTCGTAAAAGTACGAAGCTAAACTCTCATTTTGATTTTGTGACCGATTTTGCATTTTTAGAAAAGCCCCCGGCAAATCCGTTTCGCGTAAAAAGATATTTCTGAAAGCCTCTCGAAAACTTAGCCAACTCATAAGCTCCTGCTGACGACCCAGAAACCAGGAGCGCGCAGCTCCCCTCATGTGACATTTCGCCGTCTATAACAAAAAAGATTCTGGCCATTTATTAACACAGGCTGCCGTCTCAACCTGATCAATCCAATACTCTGCTTCATGTGGGCCCTTTTCACCATCAAAGGTATCAATAGTTTTTGAGAAGTCGGGCATAACATGAAACTCGTGATTTAAGTCTCGACTTTGAGCAAGTTGTTGCGTCAGCGTCATATTTTCAGCAAGCATTTGATTCACTAACGCGTACATCTGATCGAAACTAGCAGGCCCACTTCCTGTTGATGGATTAACTTGGGGAACAGAAACTCCAGGAATAGGCGGTAATCCTGCGGAATATTGATGGTTAGGAGCATACGCGGTTGCTGCCGGATTTTGTGGGACAAAATTACTTGGTGCGTGGTGAACATCATTACGTGGAAACGAATTTTGTGGTACAAAATTACCTGGTGCTTGATGAAATGTATTACGCTGAGTCTGGTCTTGGCCAGGCAGAAAACTATTTCGTGGTTGATTAACATTATTACGTTGAGTCTGGTCTTGTGGCAGAAAAATACCTGCCGCTTGATTAACATTATTATTGAGTTGAGTTTAATTACCTCGATTTTGCTCGCGAGTTAATGTTCTGTCCATAAAAGACTCTGGATTAAGGAATTGACTGTCAGACTCATCGAAATAAGAGTTTTGAAAAACATTATTTTGGAGGGTGTCATTTGAAAACGTACGACTGTGAACATAAGAACCATTACGCGCGCTTAAATTATCTGGAAATGCGTCGAACGTTCGCTTCGTCTACCTGTTCCTCGTCGTTGATTGTATAAATCTCGTTGAAATCTTTCAAATTCGTCGGTAGACTCCCCTTTGCGATTTGAACCTCCTGCTGCCATGACTGATATTTTCTGCTTGGCGGGTGAATGCGAAGATAATTTTAAAATGGCGGTGGCCTCGTGGCAATGATTCTTTATTTCCAAGACTCGATTTAAGAAAGCGTCGTACTCTGCCGGAAAGCTCTTGTAATCCTCTCGACTGGATCTCCGAAGTAAAAAGAATTAACTCCAACTCAGCTTCCAAAACGATCTCAAATATCGATGAAAACAAATATTGATGGAGAAGTGCACGCCTCGTGCGCCGCAATTTAAATATTTATTATTTCATTCCAATCTCGTTTTTGGTTCCAAAATAAGAGTATAAATACCACTGGTATTTATTTTTAATTCACAAAACAGTTAAAATTTTCTTTTTCGTTGAACTTTCTTGACTCGAAACTTTGTTCAGACGAGCACAAATTTCACTCAGGATAAAGAAAGCGTCTCTTCATATCCCACTTCTAATATGTTATAAACTCAAATTTAGCATGACTTTAAGAGTTAAGGATAACAATATTCACCAATCTAAAAGTTCACAAGTATGAAAACACTTTATATGCATTCGAAGTAATTTTATGGTCCATATAGATGGTAATTTTTGGAAATTTTTTTTTGTCCAATATTTTCCGAGTGGGAGGGGGGGAATGTTTTTGGGTTTTACGGTACAACGCAAATTTCAGTATTTTTTTTCTAGTTAACAATTAGATAAAGAAATTTGGCTACTATCAGTTTCGATAGAGTTTTTCATGGCCTTTTGATTGGTGATATGTATTTAAAAAACAAATTTTTTGACCAAAAGAAATGAAAGTCAAATATAAATTTGAGTTTTTTTTTGGTGAAGGACACGATTTTTTTTTTTTTTTTAATCAAAAGCTGAGGTTTTTTCCTATAAGGTTATGTATATAAAAAGTTTGGCCTTGAATGTTTAAGCCATGAATATTAGAGCTTTAGAGCGGAGCGCTGCAGACTCAACGCGACCTAGAGGCATCAACGATCTAAAACTCTAATTTTCATAGCATAAACATTCAAGGATAAACTTTTCATCTACATACCCTTATAGGAAAAAAACCTCAGCTTTCGATTAAAAAAAAAAAATCGTGTCCTTCACTTAAAAAAAACTCAAATTTATTTTTCATTTTCATTTTTTTTGGTCAAAATCCCTCCCACTCGGAAAATATTGGACAAAAAAAAATTTCCAAAAATTACCATCTATATGCACCATAAATACTTCGAATTTAAGCATAATTGGCAAACAGTTTTTTTTACCTTGATCACTTTATATGGAATCTCTCATCAGTTGGTACCTTGGCGTTTTTGAAGTCGCTGATTACGAATCTGATGTCAGAATTACAAAATTAAAAATGTCAGATCCAATATGGCAAACGAATTTTAAAAAAATTGTTGGATTTTAATATAACTTAGTTTTTGGAGTCGCTGATTACGAATCTGAATTCCGAATCACAAAATTTAAAATGGCAGGTCCAGTATGGCGAACGAATTTTAAAAAAATTGTTGGATTTTAATATATACTTGGTACCTTTGGGTTTTCGGTGTCGCTGTTTGCGAATTTGAAGTCCGAATTAAAAAATTCAAAATGGCAGATCCAATATGACAGACAAATATTTTTAAAAATTTGAGAAATTGATGGATTTTTTTGTGAAATTTGGTTTCTGGGGATCTTTTGGATCGTTTAATATCAGTCTAAGTAAGATTCCCAAAATTCGAAATTTTGGCGACCACGAAAACTCGTAAATTCAAGATATATTAAAATCCAACAATTTTTTCAAAATTCGTTTGCCATATTGGATCCGACTTTTTGAATTTTGTAATTCTGACTTTAGATTCGTAATCAGAGTCTCTAAAAACCCAAAGGTATCAAGTTATATGAAAGTCCATCAGTCTAAAAAATGTATGCATTTGGAAACGACTTTTAAGGTAGATAGAAACTCGTGTGTAGGAGGTTTAATGGGGTTAAATCTTATAATTTCAAATATTCATAACTTCTTTTAAAATCATCGTAAATCAATTTTCAAAAATGAGTTTTAAAGCTGAAAATGCATACTGAATGAAGCTAATATAGAAAATAAAAGAAAAAATTTTCAAAAATGTCTATTTTTGCTATTTTTGGGACATTTGATCTGGAATTACTCAAAATCTTGACGTGATGGACCGTTTTGGACAACAGATTCGTATTTAGCGCAAAAAAAACCTACAAGAATCACCCTCACCCATTTTAGAAACTGAAAAAGGGAAATTTCGCAGTCCTGTGTAATTGTTTTTTTCCTGTAAATATAAATTTTTTTTATGAAAAACCACTTCCTTTACTTAAGAAATGAATTATTATTCGTTTCTTTGTCAATTAGAGTAGTATTTGTTTGTTAAAATCCCTACAAGACTCATACGTATACGAGAGATTATTATCTCGTTTATCTGTTACGACTCATGTAGTTCTGTATTAATTGCGTATAAGGAATTATATATTATACAAATTATTAAACATCGTATATATTTATCTTTTGTAATATGCCCCTTGGAAAAATAGTTTGTTTGGTTCAGAATATCAATTGATTTCAAGTAACATCTTTTCAGTGTCGATTTGGTCGAGCGATACTACGCGCAATATCCCAGCAGCTGCTCGATACCTCGAATTTACCTTCTCGTCGGGTGGACAGGGGTTCAAGTCCCCTGACCCTCAAGTACCCCAGTTTTTTTTAATATAATTTTTTGTTGCACGACAAAGCAAAATATAAAGTTCCCTTTATTTTTTTAAACCTTTTTAAACAATAATTTTATTCGCAAAAAAAGTAAATAATTTTTGGAAACTTCAGGCTAACTTTCTGGATGTTTCCAGGGAGTTACCAATGTTAGTTTCCAAGAGCGGACATTGCCCTATATCAGGGAAGTTTCCAGGATGTTACAACGCGTAACTACCCAGTTTGCCACGGGTTACTTCCTGGAAACTTCCTAGAAATATCGGTGCTATCTGGGTAGCATATCTACTGCAACTGCTAACTTTCTGATAAATACCAATTCACATATAGTTATTACAATTTTAATGACAATTTCCGTTTTTCATTTCTTTTGTAAATTTGGACAATTATAACATTGATTGTTATTTGATATTACTCTCTAATTTCATTTTTAATATGTGTTATCAACTTGTAATTTTTTTAAATTTGAATTCTAGCTATTTCTGAAGAGTTGGGTGCTCATGTGCTTCAATTACCATATAAAGGAGACAATATTTCCATGTTTATATTTCTCCCACCATTTGCCAACAGCGTCACTAATAGTATTGTTGATGAAACTCAAGATGCGCTTATGCAATTAATCAAACAAATTTCCAATTCTACATATGGAATGAAAAACCTGCTTGATATCTTAGATGGAGGAATGCAGGCCAAATCTGTTGAAATTCAAATTCCTAAATTCTCTTTTGAAGAAGAACTTCCTATACTACAGCTAACTCGAGAATTAGGCGTAGATGAGATTCTAACACCTGGAAATGCTGATTTACGAGGGTTTGTGGAAGACTCTGAAAAAAGTCTACACATTGGAGACGCTGTACATCGTGCTAAAATAAAAGTAACTGAAGAGGGCACAACTGCTTCTGCAGCTACAGCCTTATTCAGTTTTAGATCAAGTCGGCCAACAGGGCCTGCTATTTTTCATGCAAATCATCCATTTTTATACATTATATACAATCATCCTTCTCGCAAAATTCTTTTTAATGGTATTTTCCGAAAACCATCAAAATTTGACGAATAACCTTTGTAGTTGTGCACGAGGTTATTTATATTGTAAATTTATATTGTAAATGAATGGGGATTCTACATTCAATAGACATCCCATACAGCACACAATATTTCCAGAAACTTGCCTGACACTAACAACATAAGTTTTGGAATATTGAAATAAATGTTCAGGCAACATTCGTACAAGGACGAAAATGTCCGCATATGAGGAAATATCCAGCACAAAAATTGTCTGAAAATTGCATTGCAACATTCATGAAATATTACAAAAAAAAAGGCTCCAGCAATATTCAATCAATATTTCACAAAAAGTTCAAATTTTTTTTTTTATTTGCAGTCAATCAGAAATTTATGTTATATTTTACATCCGCAGGATTTTAGAAAATAAAAAACTACTGTGCACCCTTCAGGCCATAGGAACCAAAATATACCAGTGCGTATCATGTAACGTTGAAAATTGCCTGAAAATGTTAAAGAAATACTCCCTCATGTTTTGCACCAATAGTTCCTCACATGCGGACACTTTTGTTTTTGCCCTAATGTTGTCTAAACATTATTTTAAATATTCTAAAACTTAAAACATTAGGGTCGGGGAAGTTTCTGGAAATATCTTGTGCTGTATGAGATGATACATTTGAACCTCCATCGAGGAGACTGCTCGGAGATAGTAACTTCTTGATCATCAAAGTAAACAGGTTTGAAAATCAAAATAAATCAATTCACAAACAATTGTGAATAATTCTAGATATCAGTTAAAATTCCTTTAAGATTTAGAATCAAAGGAAAGGGGGAAAGCCTCCTTCAGTTCCCGGAAATAATTTATTTGTTAAATTCTATTCAACAAGCCGATGAAACTTAGGATATAGATACAAACGGAAGTCGATTAAAACGTGCTACAGTCTGTGAAAAGTTGAGGTGGATTTTAAAAAATTATGTTCCTTGCATGAAAAAAGATAATTTATGTTTCGTTAAAAGTAAAAAATAGCTAATAATTCTATCAATTTCCTGAAAAATATATACTTTATCTAGACCAATTAGTTTGTTTGTTTGTTCACATAGAATATTTTGTCTAAAGGACCTATAATTATAAAATAAAAATTATAGAAATTATAAAAAGAAAAAAATACTTTAATTTAAAAAAATGATAATATAATAATTAATATGCTTGTTTTTGGTCAATTATAGACCTACTATAGGTCAATCGATTCGTTTTGAGACAAGGAATAGGATTCTTTTATTTGTTAAGTTGTATTTTAGTGTGAAATAAATTATTGGCAAATAGTATTTTTTGTTGAAATAAGGTGCCTAAAAAAATCTAGTTGGGTATTTTTAAAAATCCCTGTGTCCAAATTTAGATATTTATGAGCTTAATTCACATTCCAAATTTTATTAAAATCCGTTAAGGCGTTCTCGAGATATCCTGGCGACAAAAAAGTGACCACACTCCGGGTAAGAAGGCCGGCATTGAAACACTTCAATGCCTTTTAATCCCATTTTTGGGTGAATGCCTTTAAATACCTACGAACGCATTAATTGTCATTGACACTAGCTTCTTTTTGTGTCGAATGCCTTTACATAACTTAATCAATAGTATAAGGCAGCATGAAATGTGAACATAAAATTTACCATTTAATGTTACTTTCTTCTCTTGTTTTGCATGTAAGAAAAATGACACAATGACTAAAAACATTATATTTGCGTTTACGCCTTCATTGTTAACAAGTCAAATATTATCGCTAGCCACGAAATCACTTATTTTATTACTTTAAATAACACGATTTAGTTAAAATAGAACGAATTAGATGATGCCATGACGACGCGTTTCAAATTATGAAAAAGTTAAGGGGCCAAACTTAAATTACGTAACGCTTTTTTCAGGATTTTTTAGACCCCCCTCCCCCTGTAACAGTTTTTATAATGTAAACATTTGACAGTTTACACAGGTGTAACAACTTTTCAGAACCTCCCCCCCCCTCTAGAGCGTTACGTAATTTAAGTATGGACCCTAAGGATTTCAACTGCATTTGGCATGCTTTTTAATCTGGCACACAACGACACAGGGATTGAACGCCATTTAATCTAATTGTTGCTCCAACAGCATTAAATGGCATTGACTAAGTTTTACACTTTATCTCTATTATGGTATTGAATGGCATTCAACTTTTCATTCCCACGTATGGTATTAGAAGGCATTGGCTTAATTCAACACTTTATCTCTATTATGGCATTGATTGTCATTCAAATGTTTTTAAATATTTTTAGGGATTGAAAGGGATTGAAACAAGTTGAGTTATAATCAAATGAAAGCATCAAATAGCATTCAGGACATAAACAGGATTCATTGTCATTTAAAAGCATTCGAACTCGTTTTTTTCAATGCCAATCAATGCCTTTTAATCCTCAACTTCTTACCGAGCACATACCTACACACACACACTAGGGTGACCGTTATTTTGCGAAAGTTGGAATTTTTTTAGGTGGCCTTTCTAAATTTGCTTTAGAATGTAAAAAAAACTGTGCACAAAGACAGCCCAATCGATCAATATTAATCCTTCGACCTTCGGTGGGACGGGTTTATATTGATTGATTAGACTGTCCTTTTGTACAGCTCATTTTTTTCACATTCTAAAGCAAATTTAGACCGGCGACCTAAGATATTCCAACTTTTGCAAAATAACGGTCACCCTGACACACACACATCCGGACATTTTCTTAAAAATGAACATTTAGGCTTTTTAGTTGAATATTAGTCGCTTTAGACTATTTTTGGAAAATCGAAAATCGTAACAATCACAAAGCTTCCTCTGTACGAAAGCAAAATAAATGGAAACAAAATATCGTCTTCTAGATCGCATAAATACATACCATTGCTCCTATTTTGTCACTTTCACGTCTTATATTGAAACAGAATTTCTATATTATCTTAATATCAATACAAATTTTAATATATTAACGAAATATCTCGCAACTGGGATTTGAACGTTTGTTCTATTGCACGACGACGCTGAGACGTCGTGTTTACGAACAGCAGCCATTCAAAACTACGTTAGAGTCTCTGGAATGAAATGAATGACACGTAACTAGGTATATCATATGCATAATAGACGTTCCGTTTCCTCGACTGTTGATTAAATTTTAAGTGGTATATCGATCAACGTTTGAAACTATTTTACATTATATTATATTATATTACATTTTTTTAATCCACTGCTTCAAGATTCTTTTGTGAAAATGAAATGAAATGCTTTTGGAAAATGTCTCTTTGCACTGAGAAAATAAGCCTCTAGCATATTTCTTTGTTAACGTATTCGGAACAAAACAAACAAAATACCGACGATCACAGTGAACTTGAAGGTTAACAGTACGCGTTTAATCGGCTACAGTACACAAAGTGGTTTGCAGGTGCTTTATCAACAACCTCTCTACGCTACGGTAGTCAAAAATTTGTCAACTTATTTTCTCAGTGTGAAATCGTTTTCTTCGACTTCTGAACAAATTTTAATAAATAAATTTTTTCTATGTACAGTGATCGTCAGATATGCTTTAACATAATTCTACAGGAGTATACGTGTTAAAATGTTAAAGCATATTTGACGATAGCTGTACCTATACTCATTTCTGACAAAGATATTTTCCGCTTATCGCCTCACTCTCCACTTTTCTTTACTCCCGCGTCATCGAAAAATAATAGAGACGTCACTTGATCGAATTCTCCTTAATAAAGGCTAGTGTAGTCAAGTGCACAATATTTATAAAAAAAAACGAAAAGAAGAAAACAATTTTTATGCGGGTTTTTTTCTATATTTTGATTGTATTGGAGATCCTCTTAGAGAACATTTTAGTTTTTTGTCGTTCAATTTATAATAACGATACGACGTCAAAAGTTGTATTCCCATTGGTGCAGGTCGGTACATCTTTGGGCTAAAAAAAAGTACGTGGAGCTTCTCCATTGGATCTTCTAAAAAACTTTTTTAATAAAGATTCTCCATGTAGGGTCTCTTGTGTATAAAACTTATATATTTATATATATATATATATAGTTTATTAAGTGAATTTTTAGACAATTCAATTTGTAAATAAACAAAAGCAGATTTAATGTACATTTCTAGATCTGATTTTTTACACTTCCTTGACTTTTTAAAAAACACAATAAAATACTCGTAATATCACTGTTTAAGGGTGTCCTAATTTTTTAGTACCTTTCCATATTAGTTTTACTTCATAGAAAGAATATTACGTATATAAGAAGGTCGAAAAATAAATTGTAAAAACTGTTTAGTTAAAATGTGTTTAATTGAAGAAAGATGAAATCGTAGCTGCTCGTTACAACGTCAAAAAAAGGACTGATTTTTATATAGTGTTTTTAAGATGCTCTTTGTTTGAAGCCTTAACAAAAATAGGGATAATCCAAACAATTTTTAGATACGGTGAAATCACTTATCTTATTTAGAAATAAGAAACTCACTAACATAGAATAACGCTATGTAAGATTAGCTTTCCATGCACATCACTGGCATTCATTTTGATTTTAATATTCATAGATTTATATAAATGAATTATGTAAAATTAAATAAAAAAATTCGTACTTTTTTGTATAGAATATTTGTTATAGAAAACACATAATATTCTTATGATGCGAAAACCTTCAAATCCACATGAGCTTAAAACATACTCAAGGGCGTTGCGCAGTGGGGCAAAACTAGGTGGTCGTGGACAAATTCGTCTGCAGGTCACAAACAATAGCAAAATCAAATTTTTTTTTAAATGAAAGGTTATAAAGTTACGGATCGATCTGTGGGAGCCAAATTTTGAATATTGTTGCTAATTTTTTTTAATTAACAATAAAAACAAGATTTTTTTAATCAAGTCTATTTTTTATGGAAATGGTATTGTATAGACAAATATTTTTGTAACCAAAAGTGAAGATCCTCACAAACAATGTCTAAATGGGTAAAGTAATTAAAATAATTTTTTTATTAGTTATAAACAATTAAATTTTTATAATTGGCATATTATGTTTAAATGAAAATATTTATGTACAAAACATAAATATTTGCATACATAAAAATATTTTCTCTTTTAAAAAGCAAAGTAGTTGTAAAATAATTAGTTAATAATAATTTTATAACAATCTTAGTTAACAAATGTATACCTTTGCTAACTTTGATGATAAAAATGTCATTTTTGCTTCGTTGATGTACTTATGAATTAAACTTAACAAAATTATATTTTTTGCATAATAAAATTCCAGATGGAAAAATATTATTTAAACAATATGAATTAACAAATTAAATATTATTTCAATTTTTTTTATATAAATTTAATTTCTACGCAGATGCAATTTTATCGCCGAAAATTATATTTACTAAAGGAGGAGATATCACTAACAATGCCTGAAAATTTTAACTAATTAACATGTTTTTTTAAATAGTTATAAACAATTAAATTAGTATATTTGGAATTTCATATGTAGATAATAATTTTTATTAATGGAACTTGTGAATTTGGATTAAACAGAAATTTTGTCTCTTTCAGAATCAAAATAGTTATAAAATAATTAGTTATTAATAATAATTTTATAACAATCTGAGTTAACAAATTGTTATGTCAGAAGGAGAAGCCCTGTCAAATCTTTCCTAAGTTCCTCGTTTTATATCAGTTTCGGTGGGAATCTGATTTGGGTTGAGGATAAGTCAATGAGCAAGCTAGGTTTATTATAATAGAATATTTATTAATTGGCAAGAGAGAAAATCTTACAGTAAAAACAATTTCTTATTATTTGAGTCTTACTTTGGAAGAGAAAACAGTCCTTGTGTATGAAGAATCAGTGAAGATCCTTATCTTGGGTATGAATACCCGAGATAGTAGTCCTCGTTGTCTTGAGCGATTGGTATATATCTCGTAGTCGGCTAACTCGAGATGATTGTAGACACTAGATAAACGTGTTTGGAACTGGTCTTTAGGTTAATGATTTCACACTTTCAAAGTTTGAAGAAAGGTCTTGCAGGATCACTGAGAGTGATCGTTTTCTTTTGGATAGTCACAGTTTGAGATGAATTAGGATTTCACTGCACTGAAGGGGTTCAAGAATCATTCGATTATTTGAACTGATTTCTTCTTTCGATGTTCGAGCAAATAACTGAGTTAATTTGGAATTAGTAGTTAACTTTAACTTGGCACTTTTCTGATGTTAACTAGGATTGAGCACTGTAGACTGATAACTGATATTGATGTAGAGGTAGACAGAGACTGATTTTGAATTGAGAACTTGAAGTTTAAATTTGATGGGTTCAGAACTGGTGTTAACGTTGACTAAATCTGCTTCTGAACGAAGAACTTGTGTCTTCTGTATTGTTGTTTCAGATTTTATAGGTCGGAATGCAAAGTATCAATCCCTTCTTATCAATCCCCTTCTTATTTTCTTTCTTCTTCTTTCTGGTTGTTCCGAGTTTAATTATCTGCTAGATGTGCGTATGTAGGTCACTGCAAGAGAGTGAGACTTGTTGACCCTTCAGGTATTCACCAAATTCTTCTTGTATCGATTTGTAGGATGATTCTTCTTAGGTTTGAATGATTCTTGCTTCATGGTTACCAGTTTTATATCTTAGACTGTGTTCTCTTTTTCAAACGTAAACTCTTTGTATACAAGGATCAAATGGATTTCTATCTAGTACTATTATAAGGTTAAACATATTTGGATTCAATATAATTTATATAATAAAGAATTTAAAGTATTAATATAGGTTATGGACATAACACCTCCCTCCCCTAGTTTGAGCATAAGAGAGAAGCGAAATATGCTCAAATTCAAAAATTTATTGTTTAGAAGGAAATGCTAAGCCCATGTACATTTTTACTGATAAAAGATAATGTCATATGTTTGTAAAAAATGGTAGAAAAAAAAAATTTACATGAAATTATAAATTATTGGTTTTCCAAATAAGTTTTTTACGTGCATTTTATATAATCTAGGTTTCATACATTCATTTATAATTAATTCTTATTCATTTTTAGTTATGTTGCTTAAATATATTTTTTTACTGTTTTGTAACTTAGAATGAACGATTAAATAAATTTTTGCAAGTACAAACTAATATGATAATGTCATATGTTTATAAAAATAGTAGAATTTCTAAGTAAATTATATGTTACGAAATTGCTTTGCTAGAAAAGGTTTTTACGTGCAAAAATATATTTTATACAATCTAGGTTTTATACGCTTATTAATAATTCATTTTTATTCACGCAAATGTTGAATTTTGATAAAAAATAATTTAGGTTGCATAGCCTTTATTTTATATATCTTTTATTCAAACTTTATATAATCAATGGCGTTTGAAAATTAATATAATATAATTTGTTACATTGTATGATTTTTTATATTATCCTGTTGTAATAAAATTTTACTCATTCATACTTATGTATGTAAGATGTATTCTATATGTTTTATTGAACATTATTGACATGAATCTAGCAAAAATTAATAATCATATTTTTAGGACAGCTAGAAAAGAATAGCCTAATATATAAAAAAAATATTTCAATAATTTCCACATAATGAATCATGCATGCATATTTTCTTATCTCCCATTCTGAAAATCATACTTTTTGATAATGGAAGAGCCCCAAATCCTCTCGAGATTCCGGTGAATCTTGAGTTTAAGGATTACGACATTCACCGCTGCTAAAAGATTAGGATTTTTTTTGTTTTGATATATCTTTATCATGCGTTCGATAGATTTTAGGGCAATAAAAAAAGTGGGGAAAAGGTCTGTATTTTAGTGGGGGTTTTTCTTTAGGTTGCCCTTGTCTAAGGTAAGTTTGCAGTATCTATTACGATAAGTTCCTTTTTTTTCGAAACGTTCAAATCTTACGAAAGTATGGAGCCCGAAAATACTGATGTTTTTAGTGATATATTAAATGTCTTGCATCGAGATTTAAAGAATTTTGAAAATAATCAAGCCAGAAACACAGATTTAGTGACTGACGAAATGCAAAAATATACTATTATTGATTTTGATAAGAATTTTTTGCGCGATGATCCATCTTCTGGTGAAGAGAAATACTTGGATACTAGCTGTGATTCAAGTTCTCAGATAGTGAATAATGAAATTGAAATTGAGTTACAGGGTGATTAAGTTGTTAATGAAAGACCAAGTCAGGAAGGACTTGAAGAACGTTGAGGTCATAGACCTTGACACGGATACTGAAGAAGAGTCAACTGGTAGCAAAAGGGAAACCGAATTGGTTATTATGGATGATTGTACTGGGCTACTTGCAAGTGATTTTCCGGGTGTTTCTTTTACTTTTCCTATAAATAGCTATCGCTCGATTTTTGAAGATATTAGTTCTCTAATCCCTTTTGTTGATGTGTGGAAAAAACCCGATGCTGCTAGTGTTTTTCAATTTAATTTTAATGACAATTTTTACTTTGGTCCTGCTTGGTGGTTTGATCTACCGTGTAAGGAAGTTTTGCTACCACTTGTTATGTTGGAACTGTCAATTTATGGACCTAGTGGACCGTTATTTATTGGTGGGCAGTATTGTAGAATCTGTCAAACTTCAAGTCGGTTTATTTTGGTAAGTGAGCGAAACTTATAACCCCAGTTGTTTATACTAAAAAAAAATTAAATATTTCCAAGAAGTTTAAATTTATAATTATACGGGGAAAAAAATTAATATTCTAATTTGAAATTTAATATGAGATTCAAGCATAAATTTGGAACAGCAATGAATAAAAGGAGTTATGTCTTTTTTTTTGAAAATAGGATTTCTTTCTGTTTTTAGAACCGTCTTACTTGATTCCGTGATCACATATTTAATTTGAATATACCAACAACAAAAAAATCAAACTGGAGACTTTTTGATAAGATAGTATCAAAAAGTCACAAATTATTTTTTATAATCATTGTATTTAACCAAAGCCATTATTCATGTATGAAATAAATTGGCACAAATTGATTCGATAATTCGATTCCGTCTAGATGGAAATATGTAATTTGAATTACCTAGTTTCATTTTTAGAAAAAACCATTAAATTAAATTAATTAAGATTAGATTAAAAACTTTAAAAATTGAAGTTTGAATCGATTTAAATTTGGATTAAGTTAAATTTCAATCAAAAAATTGTGACATAATAAAATGTTACAATTGGGTTTGATAAAGCTTAAAAAAATTAAAAACTGAAGTTTACATTAATTAAAAGTTATATTAACCACAATTTTAATTTCTAGTAATTATATAATAACAGTTTAAATTCAAATATTACAAATATTACGATATAAATGGAGTTTTACGAAAGAAAATGATTAAAACTAAATATATTCGTTTATCATATTATAATTAATAATTAATAAAAAAATTAATAGGTTTAACAATAAAAATAAAATGTCTATATATGTTGCTTTTTGAAATCTACGAACTAATGAAAACGCAATCATTAATTAAAACTTCTTAAAAAAAGTATTTACTAAATTTAGTAAAAACTTTTAATATTTTGGTTAAATTTTGCTGTTATATTTTGGTATTTTGGGATTGTAGTTCTTGAAATTTTTCGTTAAACTATTAATAAAGGAATTATTGAAAAATTGATTTTTAACTATTAAAAAAAAAAAGTGGTGGAGTCTTAATTTTTATTTGTTTCTAAATTAGCATAACCCCTTCTTTTTTTTATTATAGGTTGTTAAATGAACATATCTCTAAGTTAGAAATTTTATATAATGGCATTTTCTGATATAAAGTTTTGCAAAATAAAGCATAACTTGTTATTAAAAGTTAGATTATAGTGATTAATTAATTTTTTTTCATTTATCTTAATTTTATTGTGATTAAAAATAAATTAATATTATTATTATTATATTTTTTTTTATATAAAAAAATTCAAAGAATAATAAAGAACAATACTAATTAAGATAGTTCTCTTGGTTCAGTGATTCTCAACTCATATTTTCTCATTTTTTACTTATTTTGTGATGTTTAATGAATAGCGACAACTTCAAGGTGTAGAGTCTTTCTCTTTTGTAATTATTAAAAAAAAATAAAACGTCAAAACGTATATTTCAAAATACTATTTTTCGAAATTTAGTACCGCAAGCCACATTTTACAAAACGGGATCTAATTCCTTATACTTTAAAGAATAATTTAGTAGTTTTTATTTTTAAACCTAAAGAAAATTTATTGCATGGTAAGCAAACTTGTATTTTTTTTAACCATGGCTTCTACTTTCTTCCATGTTAAAAAGTTCAACTTCATTCTCAAATATCTTAAAAAGTAGCACCGCTTCTTACTTTTAAAAAAATATCATTGTATTCGTTGAATGTTCAATTATATGATATTTCAATTAGAAAAATATTTAAAGAAAAAGTTTTTTCGAGAGAACTACCTTAAAGAGAGAGAGACGAAAAAAATACATATTTCTTGAAAGGTATAAGTTCAATTATTATTTCGTTGGAAAGAAGAAAAAAAAATTTATAAAGGATGGTTATTTAAGAAATTTTATAGTTGTAAATGACCAATGATCTTTAAAGAAAAAAAAATTTATATTATTTGATTTTATGTTAAAAGGTTGATAAAGAGAATATAACTTGGGATGGAATTATGCGTAAAACCATACTTTTTCCGACTTTTCGGTTGAAAAAAAGGATATTTACACTTCCTTTTGAATTTAATGTCAAAGCTATTGATCTTGGAGTTATAAAAAGAGGAATTCTGAATTTATTTAACGACACGAAGAATGAATTTGTTCTTTTCAATCGAAAACTAGTATTTAATGGATGCCATGTTGTTCGTGTGAGTAAATAAATGAAATAGAATAACAAAAAAAAAAATTTAAATTTTTGAGGAATATCTGAATAACCCATTTTTTATTTGTACAGGTTGGAGATTACATTGATTGGTTCTGTAATAACTCTGGGTCCAGACTTAACCCTAAAGATTTAATTATAGAGAAAATGTATTTGGCCTGAACCCTCTTCCTTTCGAATGGCGAGCAAATTTGCATTTTTCAACTTCCGAAGGAATCCGTTCTTTAAAGGTACATTTGATAAATTCACGTGATCCTTTAAATACTGTCTTCCAAACAGGATTGGTGAAATGGAAAATTCAAGATTTATGTATTTCTCGGGTATGTATACAAAGTGAGAAAAAAAATAAAAAAATAAAAAATGAGTAAATAAATAAAAAAATACAATGTAAAAAATAAAATTTTTTTTTTCAGTATTTTGGACCATGAGGGAAGGAATGAAGGAGACTTTTTTTTGTGTAATTAATAAGTATAATTATGTATGTATATTTATGTATATACGCGTTTGTGTGCGTGGTTATGTTATTTTTATAAGTATTTGTAATTATGCTGTTGGTTTATATATATTTTTTTAAGGAGAGAGACTTTTTGATTCTAATAAATTCCAGTAAGACTTAAAATAATGCAGCTTTTATTTTCTTATCTTATAGAAAAAATTCCTGAGTATTATTATTTCCAAAAATTGCTGAGTATTTTTTTTAAAATTTTACTTGAGTAAAAAAAAGAAAGAGGAGAGAACGAGAGAGAAAGAAGAAAAAAATTTAAATATGAATGAGTAACAATAAATAAAGAGAGAAATAAAATAATTTTAAAGTTTTAGAGTGGTACATTAGTGTTATTTCATACCTGAGTTTGATTTCCATAGTTTTCAGGAACTTTAATATATTTTCCATTTTTTATGACAATATCTACTATATAGCTTGTTTTGATTATTTTCTTATTTGTTTTCAGCTTAACAAAAAATATGCATATTACAATTAAATTTAATATCATGATTGCAATTAATATTAAAGTTACTTTTTCTGCAAAGTTAAGGTTTTTATCTTTGTTAGCAAAACTGGGTTTCATTGTAGCTTGGAATAATGGAATTTCATGTTCATGATTATTGGAAAATTTTGTGATGTTGATTTCAGGTATTTCAAAGAATGATTTATTTAAATTTGTATTGAATTTGTCCAAGGGTATTTTTGATAATTCAGTAATTCCTAAGGGTAGTATTTTGTTATCTTGGCTAATTGAACAGTTTATAGGTATTTCTAAAATCCCTGAGTTGGATATAATATGAGAAAATCTGTATTTGTCTAAGCAATAAATTTCTGTTTTTCTTAGTTTTGAGGTAGTATACAACCATGCATTATGCAATAATAAGGGTGTTATTGGCGGATAATTTTGTTTGCTAGCGACTATTTTACATTCATGTGACACAAGATTTATTAATAGATTTGATTCGCAACTTGGATTAATGTCTGTATATTTAATGGATGGTGTAGATTTTTTCTCTAAATCGGAGCTGAAAAAATATCTTTTTTTGTTGATTGATAAGCCTATATATTCATGGTTATTTTTTATGTAAATTGCTATTGAAGTTTGGAAAATTGGGTATGAATAAACTTTAAATATTTGAAATTTTTCTGACATTGATTTTGGCAAAGAATAAATAAAGATTAGTTTGTTTTCTGATCTAAAAGATTGAATTTTTAAAATTTCAGGTAGCTTTTGAATTTTAATATTTAAAACCAGTGTTGCGTATGTAACGTATATTAATTTTATTGTATACTGTTTATAAATCTATTCTCATTTAAATATCCTAAATGTTTACTTCATTACTAAGACTAAGGCTTATTTACCACACCAGTCGATAATGCCTTTCTCTATTGATGGTATTAACTAATAGAATGACCCAGAGGGTTACCATCTAAGGCAATGTAAATAATGAGTTAAAAGAGAGGTGCGAATCTACGAAAATTCAACTCCCCTTTAAGCAACTTTTATCGATTAAAAAGGACTATATAAGGTTCTATGAGGGTCTGTGACAGATCAGTCTAATTCAAACCCCGAAACTCTGTTTGTCAAAATCTTCGCATTAAGTCCAGTTCAACCCCAGAACCTCAGTTCATCAATTCTTCGAGTGGTCAACTATCCTTGTACCAGTGTCCTGCCAACATTGGGCCAACATCGCCTTACTACACAGCTGGCTAGTTGCCAGTATTTCGCAAGTTTTCAATCAACATCGCATTAACTGTTCAACTGACTGGTTGCCAGTATCTTGCCAGGGTTCACCCAACCTTCGGTCAACTTCTCAGCTGGCTGGTTGCCAATTTCAAATCAAACTTGGAATAGCATTACCCGACATATTTACCTGAGATCTGACCAAGCATCTCCATCTTAAATTAAAAGTAAGTTCAACATGTTTAATCCCTTGTTCCTTTCCTAATTCTCTTACCTCAATTCTTTTCTAAGCAAATAATCTGTATCAGATTATTCACACTCTGACACCAGCTGTCGCCGCTCTCTCAATTCTTAGGGTATTAAGATCGGTGTCTTTAAGCCTTTATGTAAACGATAAATTCTGAACTTGTGCAAATGTTTCTCTATTCATTTTTCCGTACACCTTACCCTCACTGTTCAACCACCGATTGAATAAAAATTATTTTTGTATGATATATTTTCCATTATGTTTTACGTAACACCAGTAAGATTTTATTTGAAGGTATTATTAGATGCCATTGATTGTTTAAGGAGGATGGTGACCAAAACAAAAATGATAAGATCATTCTAAGATTCAAAAAAATAAGTTTTTGAGAATATTTGGAAGCTAGAACAATTTATTTTTTATTTTTTCACTGTCCCGTTTTTTAGAAATTAAATAACAAAGTTGCAGGTATTTACATGGGCTCTTATGGATAAGACATAGTCAAGTTCTCTATTTCAATTATAACTTGTGATAAATGATAAACTATTTTTTTAAAACTTACGGTCGTAAATCATTAAATAATGATTTCCTAACCTTTTTTGAATCATAACAAACAAATTCTATGAAATGTGGCAACGTTGCAAGTTCAGGTCATGTGATTTCAAATCTGCGCATATAAATTTATATGTAAATTGATTGCGCGGGAATCAAGCTACCTATCAAATTCAAATCCGAAACACTGTAACCAACATTGTATTACTATAATTCTTAACCTCACAAACAAATTTTCTAACAACATTTTTCATATAATGGAATGATTTTCTTTAAATATATTTATAAAAAAAATAAATTAAAGATATTAAAAAATAATTTTTGATGCCCAAGATGTTAAATATTTGATTTTTCATTAATGAAGTTAATATTTAAACAGTTGGTGACAGTTATTATAATCTCATGTAAAAGCATAGAAAAACCTCTCTTACGGCCTGCCCCTCAAAGACAGTCACCATCCTCCTTAAGGAGGTAATTAAAGCTTCTTGAAGTGATTCTAAGGTAGTTATATAATTAGAAATATTTTTATAGAGACTGGTTAATTGCTTGTAATAGGATGTGTTTTGTGGTTCAATTACAAACTTTTGAATTAAAATTTGTGCTATGTAGGTATTATTATCTGCTGTTTTGAGAGTTATAATATTCATTGTTTTTTTATTTTCTATGAAGTTAAAAATGCTATTATTTGTTGTTTGCTCTGTTAGGCTTTCAATCAAATTTTTAGTGGCTGTAATGGTTTCTTTTATTTCCTCATTTTTTGTTTCAAATAATTCTCTCTGTTTATTACAGTTATTAGTGTCTGGGGAATTTTCATTAATTGTGTTAAATGCTACATTAAATTTTTTTGACTGAACAAATTATTCTTTTAATTGGCATAAAAAATAAATTCAATTTTTCCAATTGAGAATTGAAAAATTTTTGGAGGTTTTCAAAATATAATCCATGTATATTTAAAAATGGTGTATCCTTTGGCTCGAATTGTGTGGCTCTTTTGATGTACAGTAGCCCGTACGAATGCCTTCCAGCTGAAGTTGCAGAGTCAAAATGAGTATCTGTGCCAAACTTGTAATCGTACTTTCTATGGTTAATCAACTGTCAAGACAATTTTTGTTATGACTGAGAACCACTTTTAATCATTTTCATAAACAGTTTGGTTATATGTTTGTCGGGATGGTGTTTTAAAACTATTTAAAATGTGCAGTGTAGTGAAAAAAAGTGAATTGTCATCTTTGGAAATAGAAAACAAGGATTGTCAGTTTGTGGTAAGTTTAAAACTGCATTATATTTTAAGTGTAAATATTGTTTTCAAATAGGTTAGATCGAACGTTTGTTATGATTATAATAATAAATGTTCTAATTTATCGTTTTATTATTATTTCTATTATAATTATTATACTATTCATAATAATAATAGTAATATTAATAATAATCATGAAGTTTTTAAATTTATTTCGCAAGCTCTGCGAAATAAACAGAATACGTAAAAACTATTTTTCCGGGAACTAGTAATAAAAATTATACTTTTAAATTATTGTTTAAGTAAAAATAATACTGAATATTAATATGGGACCAATTCTTGAATTGGTTCCATAAAAAAATTTTGTCTGTCAAAACAAAATATCTGTAGTGTAAGTAGAATCTATTATGGACGTCTTTTAAGTAAGTCTGATAGCTCAGTTGGCTAGGGCGCCGGATTGTGCCCGGAAAATCTGGGTTCGAATCTCAAAGATTCGTTTTTTTTTTTTTACTATTTTTTTAATAGAAATTATAAAACTGCAAAAACTTGAAAAAAAATTGAGTATTAAGTGTTTTTTAAGTATTTGATTATAAAATTTTATGAATTTTAGGTCTTGAAAATTCTTTTGTCGGTTTTTAATCGTAAGAAAATATGAATGAAATTTTGTATTTCTGAAATATAGTTTTGGCAAATGCTTTCAATAAAATGATTAGCTGATAGATTTTTTGGCTTTGTTTTAACATAATTTTTAATAGGTTAAGAAACGAATTGTTATTATTATCATTTGCTATAATTTAATTATTATCATTATAATTATTATTAATTTTTATTATTCATATTATTAAACAGACTTTTAATTTGATTTAAGAATAAATCAAGTCTTTTATCAAAAAGCATCCGTCAGGTGCTGCGATCTGGTAGCGGTTCTTGGTATTATATGATAATTTTCCATTTTTAGCTTTCTTAATGCTTTATTACTTTCTAAAAATTGAAAATTGAAGACAGTAATCTAAATTTAATATAATAGCTGAAAATTGAGGAAATTAATTAAAAAAATAGATAAAAGAATTAAAAGTGAAGAGAATAATTGCACAATGTTAAAAAGAAATAATAAATGAAAAAAATTGATAAATTGAAAAAAATTAGTACAAATAAATCATTTAAAATGATTTATTTGTAAAAACAAATAAAGCGTTATGCATAAAATAATTTAACATATAAATATTTTTAAAAACCCTATTTTTTTACTTATAACTTTTTCTAATTGTGTTAAAATTAAATTTAAATGCGTTAAAAGGAGTATTCCTATTTATTATACTTTAAAAACTGAAAAGTTGAATAAGATAATAGTAGTAATTAATTAAATTTTATTATTGGAGAAGGTTTTAAATTTTTTTAACTATTTTCATCAATTTAGAATGTAGAAATTTCTAAAATGATTTTTCAATTTTTATTTCAATTATAAAGTGTCTAATTGTTAATTTTATACAATTTTGATCATCATGAGTCCTGTAGAGATGAATTAATTCTGTGTCTATCAATAAATGTAGAGAAGAAAGTGAATTTTTATTAAGATGAAAATAAGTAATGATTAAACAAAATTTTAATTAAACAATAAATAGTTTTAATTGAAATTTATTTCTATAATCTAAGATTTGTAGAATATAAAAATACACACACGTTTCTGGAAAACTATTTTATTCTTAACAAATAGGTATTGGAGAATATTATGACAATCATTGTCATAAGAAAGTATGACATCAAAAGTTAATTTAATATCAATAATGATTCTTCGTAAGCTTAATCATATATTAACTTAATTATCATTGAATTATATTGTAAAATATAATGAAAAACAATATTCATTAAGTTCCCAAAAAGATCCAATCAATTGTAACGGTTTTTCATAAACGGAAAAATCGACAATTTTACAAAGTTATAAACGGAAGCATGATTAAATTCAATAAATATATGTTTGCAATGCCTAACATTTTTAATGTTGTGCACATATTTTTAAAATATTTGATAATTAAAAAAAGATATATTTTCTTTACAAAATAGATCCTCCTTATCGATTTGGACTTGACGAAAATAAAAATCGACAAATATTATAAACTTGGAAACGGGAAAATCAATAAATTAAATTAATAATTGTTTGCAACGTTTTAGATTTTTAATGTTTGTCTATATTTGTAAAATATTTAATAATTATACAATACTGTCTGTTTCAAAATAGATCTTCTCTTTCTATTCGGATTTAAAAAACAAAATATCGAGAATTTCATAAACAGGAAAATGGAAATATCTTTACAATTAATTAAATATTTGTTTGCTACGCTCAAGATTTTTAATGTTAGGTCTCTATTTGTAAAATATTTAATATTAAAAAAAATATCAATTATTTCACAAAATATAATTAATCTATTGATTCGGTTTTATATAAACGGAGAAATCGACAATTTTTTACAGTTATAAACGGAAATGCGATTACATTGTATAAATAATTGTTCGAAACGCCGAAGACTATTAAAGTTGGATATAATTTTTAAAATATTTGATAATTTAAAAAAATTTATCAATTATTTTACCAAACAGAACTTCCCAACTGATTGACATTTGAAAAACAGAAAAATTAACAATTTTACAAATTTGAAAACGGAAATTCCATTTAATCAAATAGTTGTTTACAAGGCCTATTTTTAATGTTGGATTTATATTTGTAAAATATTCAATAATAATAGTAATAAATAAATTATTAATTTTTATACATTATTAATCAATTATTAATATTATTAATAATTTTGTGACAATGAAAAAACAAAATACTTAAAAATCTCTTTAGATTTATCTTTGAAGACTAACTTTTCGTTTTCCGTCAAATAAATGATATTTTGAACACGAGAGTGATATTTTTGGTTCGAGGATCTGTGCGAATTTTTTGGTTTGATGTAAACTGTGATGAATGCAATAAATATTTATTGGACTGTTCCCACTATCGGCGAATGTTGCCTCACCTATGTTGCCGTATCTCTGTAAGTATATAATCTTTGTTATTTGTAATGTGTTGCTTGCGTGGCTAATAAACGTAGCTTTCCTTCTGTGCTTTTAGCATTGAGGATTGTGTCGGTTCACCGATTTCTTCAATTTGAATCTATACAAAAGAGACAAAGATTATTAAATTAAATTAAATTCATTGAAATTTTAATATTCTTCCTCATAATAAATGTAATTTGAAGAAAGAAATAAATAAAACTTTAATTTTTGTCTCATCTTTAAATAGTGCACATTTTCATAAAAGAATGCAAATTTCTTGTTTTACCAAAAGATAAATTTAAAATTTTTTATTTATTTCTTTATTTTAATTCGATTAAAGGAGGAAGTGTTACACATTCCTTTATTTATTGAAAAAAATTATCGAATTTAATCAGTGCCGTAACTAGGGTGGTGCCGTCGGTGTCGTGGCACCGAGCGCAGTTCTCGGGGGGCGCAAACTTGCAGGGACGCAACATGTTTTTTATATATATTTTTTTTTAATAAAAAAAATTATAAAACAAAAAAAATTGGATTACTGTTTTTAGGCAGTTCGAAGTTGATTATTATAAATGTTATCAATTGTAAATACTTTATTGGACAAAGAGTGTTTAATTACTGTATTTAAAACATCATTTTAAAGAAGCTTTTAAAATCAATAAATAAAAAATTATCAATAGGAAGGAAATAATTCGTTCATTTAGTAAAATTTAGTTTTTAAGTAAAAATTTCATCAATCAATTTATTTGAAAAAATTGAAGAAAATATTTGAAACTTGCGGAAATTGAATTTATAATTTAAGGAAGAAATTAAAAAATAATGAAAATAATCAGAATTGAAAGTAAAATTTTAAATAATGATAAAAATAAATGGAAATTGTAGCAAATAATTGAAAGCATAATAGAAAAAAATTGTTACAAATTGAAAAAATTTTTAAATAATTTTAAATTTATTATTCTCAAAGCGAGGATTAATTACATTTTTTAATCAATGAAAGTTCAAATTAATTGAAGTTCGAAGAATTATAATATATATATAATTGTAATGTAGTCTTATTATCTCAAATATATTCTGTAATTCTTTCAATCATTTTTTACAAGTTTTTATTATTTTCTTCAATTAACAATTATTTCTATCAATTATTTTTTTACTAAATTTATTTTTCAATTAATTTTTGTCTTTTTAAATTATTTTTTGATTTATTTTTGAACTTTTTTATTATTTATCTCAAGTTCTAGTTATTTTTTGAGTTTACAATTATTTTCATCATTCTGCAATTATTTTCTTTTACTATTTATAACTATATGTTGTAATTTTTTCAATTATTTTTAAAGAACTAAAATTGTTGTCTTCAATTTTTCATTATTTTTATTACTTTGCAAATATTTTCTCGGATTTTTTATTACTTTCATTATTCTTTAATTAATTTTTTACATTTTAAAATAATTTTCTCAGTTTTAAATACTTTGTCAATTTTTAATAATTTTTTTCATTTGCATTATATTTACAATTTGTATATAATTTTGAATCTTTGTTGATTATTTCCAAAAATTTCAATAATATATCTGAAATTTTCATGTTCTTTAATAAATTTCTGATTATTTCTACAAGTTTGTAATTATTTTTCTAAATTTGTAATTCTGGAAATCATTTTGTAATACTTTACAAATATTCTGTATTTTTGAATTTAATTTTTTTTGATTGCAATTAATATCTATAAATTCAACTATTTTTATTATTTTTCAAACATTTGCTTGAATCATTCTCATTATTTTTTATTTCTTCCCCTAATTTTTAAATTCCCAATTTCTGCAAGTTTCAATTATTTTCTTTAACTTTTTCAAATAAAAATTTTTCAGTTTAAATTGTTTCCTTCAATATCAAATTAGTTCTATTATTTATTACTTAACTTTCAATTTCTTTTGTCGTTTTTCAACTATTTTTACAAAATATGTGTTTTGATTTTTGTATTTTTTAAGTATTTCAATGATGTTCTTGGATTTTGAATCACTTTAATTTATATCAAATAAATTTTGTAATTTTCTCAATTTGTGTTCTTAAATTTCCATAATTAACTTTAGTTTGCAATTATTTTTATCTTTTTTCCAGTAGTCTTGTTTGTCTCAAACATATTCTGTAATTTTTACAATTATTTTTTCACAAATTCTTATTAAATTCTTCAATTTTCGATAACTTTTATTACATTTAAATTAGTTTTTTGTCATTTTCAATTATTTTTTATAAATTCTCTAACTTTTTTTTATTATTTATCTCTAATCTACGTTATTTTTCCAATTCACATTTATTTGTGTTATTCTGCAATCATATTCTTTTATTATAACTATATGTTGTAATTTTTTCTATTATATTTAACAAACTAAAATTATTGTCTTTAATTTTTCATTATTTTTATTACTTATGCAAATATTTTCTTGGAGTTTTTACTACTTTCATTATTCTTTAATAAAAAATTAATTTTCCAGATTTTAAAATATTTTTCTCAAATTTTAATAATTTTCTTCAATTTTCAGTTATTATTTTTATCATTTTGCAATCAATTTCTTCAAATTTTAGTTATTCTTAAATTTCATTCCTCAATTAAATTTCTAAATTTTCAATTGTTTATCTCACTTTTCAATTACTTTTTTCAATTTTAATTTTCTTTTATCGTTTTGCATTTATTTGGCCACCTTTTAATTAGATATATTAATTTTTTTTCAATTTATATCCTAAATTTTCGTTTATATTGTAAAATCTAAGTTATTGTATACTTTTTTTAATGTTTTAATCAATTTTCCATTATTTTTTTCAAATTACAATCAACTTCGTCAATTAAAATTTTTTTTTTTTAATTTGTAATGATTTTCACAAATTTTATATTATTTTGATTATTTGTTTATTAATTCCGAAAAACTCCAAATGAAATAAATTATCAACTTTTGCGTTAAAATAATTCTGATAATTAAAAAAATCTTTAATTAAATATTGTTTTATTTATCTTCTCCCCCCTCCCTTCACAGGTGAATATTAAGTGTGAGGATGGCAAAAATTTACAAGTCTCTACCTCTGATTAAACATATTTTTTAACTTCTATCTTTTTAAGAATATGGGGGGGGGGGCTCCAAAATATTTATCTCGCACCGGGCGCGAAAAACCTTAGTTATGGCTCTGAATTTAATAATGAAGTTACTCGCAGAGTTTTTTTTCACATTTAAAATTTTCTTTAATTGTTTCTTCATCTACAATTTTTTTAAAAAATAACCTTGATACGTGTCAACCTTTTTTGACTGACGGAAGATTGTCGAACAGAAGGACCCGTTTCTTATTTCTTTGGCGGTTGTTTCTTGGCATCTGCAATTCAATTTTTCCTTTTTATGTTTTCATTTGATGAAAGCAATGAAGCATTCTTTCTCCACAAGACTATCACAATTATTTACATAAATGTCATTTATACTGGATACTTCAAATAAATCATTATCTGCGATCTGCGAAAATTAAGAAAATTATTATTAGTCTTATCAGCTAATGATTAATATTAACAAATTAATTAATTAAGGGAGGTTCTAGTCCACATTAACTTTTCTTTTTCTTTATTGCTTTACTTTCATTCCTAGGGTCTTGAAAATGTGTATGTAAAAGAATATTCCTCTATCTAATTTATTTTACGAATTATAGCATATTAGACAATAAAAGTGCGTCGGACGAAAAACAAGTAAAATCGTGGGCTCCCGTCGCTTACGCGGTGTCTTTAAAAACCGCCGAGCTCGCGAAAATCATTGCGACATTTTCGTTTAAATCTCATTACCTTCAAGGATGAGGAAGGAACCTTCTATGGTCCTGGAATAGCTGATTAGATGTAAATTTAAAAAAACAAATATTACATATCATTTTTTCTTCATCAAACTTTAAACGCGTTTTTCTTTAAACACCTTTCTTTTGCGCGCGTGGCACGATTTACCTGCAACGGCTAAACCAATTTCGATGTTTGACGGCTCAAATTAAAGCTTATTCAATTTAGGGAGTCATTAGGTTGCGTTTTTCTACATTTTTTTTATTCTTTATTTTACGATAAAGCAAAGGGAAAATTAAATTTACAATTATTGTTATATCGAAGTATGACATTAAAAATTAATGTATTATCAACAATGATTGCTTGTAAGCTTAATCCTATGTTAACTTAATCCCTATCGATTTGTATTCTAAAAAACAAAAATTCAAAAACTTTATAAGCTTGGAAACGCGAATTTGATTCAATCAAATAAATAATTCTTTGCAACGCATCAGACTTTTAATGTCGCATCTAAATTTGCGAAATAGAACAACTGAAAAAAATACCAATTACTTTACAAAATAGACATCAGACTTTAAATGTCGCATCTAAATTTGCGAAATAGAACAACTCAAAAAAATATCAATTACTTTACAAAATAGACCTTTCCTATCGATTTGGATTTCGGATTTAAAGAATATAAAAATTGACAATTTTTACAAACTTGGAAACGAAACATTCAAGAAATTAAATAAATAATTGTTTGTTAAGCTCAAGCCTTTCAATGTTGAATCTATACATTTGTAAAATATTTAATAATTACAGAAAATTATCAATTATATACAAAATAAAACTTTTCAATCGATTTGGTTTTAAAAAACTAAAAATCGACAATTTTAAAAACTTGGGAGCGGAAAATTCGTTACATTTATATAAATATTTGTTTGCTACGCCAAACATTTTTAATGTTTGGTTTCTATATGTGTTAAATATTTCATACTTAAAAATAATTTATAAATTATTTTATAAAATAAAACTTCCCTATGAAATTTGCATTTCATTAACAGAAAAATCAATGATTTAACAAATTTGGAAACACAAAATTCATTTAAATTTTAAAAATAATATTTTTGAACGCTTTACACTTTGAAGGTTGTATCTATAATTACAAATTTTAGAACAAATTGTGTAATTTTTTTTTAATATATTTTAGATAGTTTTAAAATTTTTGTTTAATCAGGCAGTTTGTTAAGTTTTATAAAAATATAAAATTTTTATTTACAAAATGTATTTTTTCTGTTTTTGTCGAAATCAGATTTTTCAAAAACGAAAAAAAATTCAAGGTTTAAACATTCCACCAAAAAACATCAAAGACGATATAAGAACCTCTAAACGATGTTTAAAATGACATCATCGCCTTCCTGCTCACCAGGTTTTGTGTCTCGAGGTCTCATCAGGATTTTTTAAGGGGTCAGTATGGATTTATTTTTTTAAAAAATTTTTTTTTCATAAACGTAAATTTCGAATACTATATACCTATAGAAATAAGATAAAAACTAATATATAGGTAGTAGAGTTCAAAAACATGCCAAAAAACGCGATACTGCAGAAGCATAAGACGCATAGCACAGCATTAAAAAATTGTTTAAACAAATGTCATTATAGCATTATTGGTCAAATTGATTATTTGATAATACATAGCAATGTTAGAGAAAAGTATTTATGTATTTAAGTCCTTTTTACCTTAAAAATTAAAAGTACAATAGAATATTTATATTGCGTGATCAGCGCGAGCAGCCTTTGGTTGCGCGAATGTTTAACGCCTTTTTCTCAAAATAACGTTTTTCGACCTGGCCGACACGATTTAAAAAAAAATATTTAACCGATTAAGCTCAAATTTTCAGGGGTTCTTCTGTGCACGTGCCGCTTTGGCATGAACTAGGATAATAAAAATCCATTGATATTTAACCCTTTTTTAAAACAAATTAAGTAGTAAAAAAAGGGTTAAAAAATTTAAACTTCCGCCATTTTATTTTCTTTCATCGGAATTAAAAGATCTAGTTCATGCGATAACTACAGATCCAAATTTTAAGAAAATACTGGATTTTTTGATTTTAGATAATCTAAACTCCAGATATCGTGTCGGCTAGTAAAATTTAAGGTTAACTTCAAGCAGTTCTTACGCAGAAATAAACAATCAAAAATAAAAATGAAAAATATTTTTTGTCACTTTTAAATGTCAATTTTCATGTATGAAAAGACTAGGTTATAAAAATTTATTCTAATATAAAAAATAAATCCTTGAAAATTTGTACAATAAACCCATACTGACCCCTTAACGTTCTTTTATTCCTTCAACATTTCAAGGTTTGATCAGTCCACCAAAAAACATCAAAGACGAAATAAAAACCTCCAACCGATTGCGAAAATGACATCATCGCCTTCCTGTTCACCAGGTGTTACATCTCCAGCTCTCATCGGATTTTCTGAACGTAGATTTATTCTTAAACGTTTCTCGATTTGAACAGTCGACCAAAAAATGTCAAGGACGAAATAAGAACCTTTAACCCATTTCCAAAACGAAATCATTTTTTTCCTAAATACCAGGTGTCACTTTCCGAGATCGTATTGGGCTTTTTTAACGTTCATTTATCTCTCTAACATTTCTACGTTTGAACAGTCTACCAAAAAACGTAAAGGACGAAATATAAATTAATAACAGATTTTAAAAATTACATCATCGTCTTCCCGCTCATCCGGTGATGCATCTCCCGCTCTCATCGGATTTTTCTAACGTAGATTTATCTTCTGCATGTTTGCAGGTTTCAACAGTCGACAAAAAATGACAAGGATGAAATAAGAAGCTTTATCCGATTTTTAAAATGACATCAATACCTTCCTTCTCCCCAGGTGTTGTGTCTTGAAGTCTCATCGGGCTTTTTTAACATCCATTTATCCTTTAAACATTTCTAGGTTTGAATAGTCTACTAATAAACATCAAGGACGAAATAAGAACCTATAACCGATTTCTAAAATGATATCATCGCCTTTCTGCTGATCAGGTGTTGCGTCCCGAGGTATCATCAGTCTTTTTTAACGTTCATGTATTTCCTAAACATTTCTAGGTTTCAACAGTCGACCAAAAAAGATCAAGGACGAAATAAGAACATTTAACCGATTTAAAAAATGACATTATCGCCTTCATGCTCAGTAAATGTTGCATCTCGAACTTTGATAATAAACATAACCGATTTTATAATGACATCATCGCCTTCCTGCTCACCAAGTGTTGCTTTTCGAGGTCTGTTCGGGGTTTTTTGACGTCAATTTATCCCTTCAACAGTTCTAGGTTTCAACAGTCGACCAAAAAATGTTAAGGACGAAATAAGAACATTTAACCGATTTCCAAAACGAAATCATCGCTTTGCTAATGACCAGGTGTCATTTTCACAGCTTTTATTGGGCTTTTTTAACGTCAATATATATTTTCAATATTTCTAGGTTTTTTAACAGTCCACAAAAAACATTAAAAACAAAAAAAAACTACAACCAATGTTTAAAATTACATCATCGCATTCTTGTTCACCAGGTGTTGTACCTCTAGCTTTCATCGGTTTTTTTCAACGTAGATTTATCCCCTAAACGTTTCTAGGTTTGAACAGTCCACCAAAAAATATCAAGGACGACAAAAGAACCTGTAACCCATTTCCAAAATGAAATCATCGCTTTCCTAATCACCAGGTTTCACTTTTACAGCTTTTATCGGGATTTTTTAACGTCCATTTATACCTTTCACATTTCTAAGTTTGAATAGTTTATCAAAAAACATCAAAGATTAAATAAGAACCTATAATCGATTTTTAAAATGACATTATCGCCTTCTTGCTTACCAGGTGTTTCGTCCTGAGGTCTTTTCAGACTTTATCAATGTCTATATATTTTTTTAACAATTCTTAGTTTCAACAGTCGACCAAAAAACATTAACGATGAAATAAGAACATTTAACCGATTTAGAAAATGGCATCATCGCTTTCCTACTCATCTGTTGTTGCATCTCCACCTCTCATCGGATTTTTATCCCCTGAACCTTTCTAGGTTCAAAAAGTCGACTAAAATATGTTAAGGACAAAATAGGAACCTATAACTGATTTTTAGAATAACATTATCGTCTTCCTGCTCACCAGTTGTTGCGACCCGAGGACTTATCAGACTTTTTTAACGTCGATGTATTTTCTAAACATTTCTAGGTTTTAACAGTCGACCAAAAAAATTAAGGATGAAATAAGAGCATTTAACCGATTTAGAAAATGGCAACATCGTTTTCTTGCTCATCTGTTGTTTCGTCTCCAGCTCTCATCGGATTTCTCCAACGTAGATTTATTCCCTGAATATTTCTAGGTTCGAAAAGTCGACTAAAATATGTCAAGGATAAAATAAGAACCTCTAACCGATTTTTAAAATGACATGATCGTCTTCCTGCTCACCAGTTGTTGCGTCCTGAGGATTCATCAGACTTTTTTAACGTCCATGTATTTTATGAACATTTCTAGGTTTCAACAGTCGACCAAAAAACATTAAGGACGAAATAAGAATATTAACCGATTTAAAAAATAACATAATCGCCTTCATGCTTACTTAATGTTGCGTCTTCAACTTTGATCAGACTTCTTTAACTTCAAGTTATTCCATAAACATTTCTAATGTTAAATAGTCCACTAAAAGATTTAAAGTATCAAATAAGAGCTTTTTAACGGTTTTGAAAAGGAGATCATTGCTTTATGATTGACCAGGTATCACTTCTCGAGCTCTCATGGGACTTTTTTAATGTCGACTTATCTCCGTCACATTTCTAGGTCTGAATAGTTCACTAAAAAATATGAAGGACAAAACTATAATCTTTAACAGATTTCGAAAACGAAATCATCGCTTTACTAATCACTAGGTGTCACTTTCGCAGCTTTTATTGTGCTTTTTTAACGTCGATTTATTCCTTCAACATTTCTAAGTTTGAACAGTTCACCAATAAACATCAAAGACGAAATAAAAACATCTAACAGATTTCTAAAATGACATCATCGTCTTCCTGCTCACCAGGTATTGCGTCCTGAGGTATCTTTAGTCTTTTTTACGTCGATTTATCCCCTACACATTTCTAGGTTTTATCAGTCGACAAAAAAACATGAAGGACGAAATAACAACAATTCACCGATTTAAAAAAAGATATAATTCCCTTCATGCTCACTAGATGTTGCGTTCCGAATTCTGATTAGTCTTTATTAACTTCGAGTTATCCCATAAACATTTCTAGTATTGAATAGACCACTAAAAAATTTAAAGTACCAAATAAGAACCTTTTAACGATTTTCAAAAATACATCATTGCTTTCTTATTGACCAGGTAACACTTTCCGAGATCTTATCGGGCTTTTTTAACGTCGATTTATTCCTTTAACATTTCTAAGTTTGAACACTCCACCAAAAAATATCAAAGATGAAATAAGAACCTATAATCGATTTTTAAAATGACATTATCGCTTTCCTGCTTACCAGGTGTTTCATCCTGAGGTCTTATCAGACTTTATCAACGTCGATATATTTTCTCAACAATTCTAAGTTTCAACAGTCGACCAAAAAACATTAAGGACGAAATAAGAACATTTAACCGATTTAGAAAATGTCATCATCGCTTTCCTGTTCAACAGTTGTTGCATCTCCAGCTCTCATCGGATTTTTTCACCGTAGATTTATCATCCCCTGAAAATTTATAGGTTTGAAAAGTCGAATAAATAATGTCAAGGACGAAATAAAAACCTCTAACCGATTTTTAAAATGACATTATCGCCTTCCTGCTCACCAGTTGTTGCGTCCCGAGGACTTATCAGACTTTTTTAACGTCCATGTATTTTCAAAACATTTCTAGGTTTTAACAGTCGACCAACAAACATCAAGGACGAAATAAGAACATTTAACCGATTTCGAAAATAACATCATCGCCTTCCTGCTTACTAGAACTTGAGTCTGCAGTTCTGATCAGACTTTTTTAACTTCGAGTTCTTTTATGAACATTTCTAATATTGAATAGTCCACTAAAAAATGTCAAGGCCTAAATAATAATCTTTCTAAGATTTTGAAAAGGACATTATTGCTTTCTTATTTACCTGGTGTCACTTTCCGCGCTCTTATCGGCATTTTTAACGTTAACTTATCTCCTTAATATTTCTAGGTCTGAATACTTTACAAAAAAACATCAAGGATGAAATAAAAACCTTTAACTGATTTTGAAAATGACATTATCGCCTTCCTGTTTAGCAGGTGTCACTTCTCGAGTTCTTATCTGGCTTTTTTAACATTTATTTATCCTCTTAACATTTCTAGGTTTAAAAAGTCGACTAAAATATGTCGAGGACGAAATAAGAACGTTTAACCGATTTTCAAAACGATATTATCGCTTTTCTATTCACCAGGTTTCACTTCCCTAGCTTTTTTTGGGCCTTGATAACATTGATTCATCCCTTCAATATTTCTAGGTTTAAACAGTTCACCAAAAAACATCAAGGACGAAATTAGAACCTTCAACCCATTTTTAAAATGACACCATCGCTTTTCTGCCCACCAGATATTGCGTCTCGAGGTCTCATCGGCATTTTTTAACTTCCATTTATCTTTTTAACATTTCTAGGTTTGAACGGTCTACCAAAAAACATGAGGACGAAATTAGAACCTTTAACCGATTTTTAAAATGACATCATCGCCTTTCTGTTCACCAGGTGTAGTATCTCTAGCTCTCATCGGATTTTTTCAACGTAAATTTATCCCCTGAATATTTGCAGGATTGAACAGTTGACCAAAAAACCTAAAGGACAAAATAAGAAATTCTAATTGATTTTCAAATTGATGTCAATATTGGGAAGCTTTTCCCGCTGCTATTGTGGTTGAAATCAGGACAATTGAATTGTTGTGGAAATATGTTCTTCTTTCTTTCTTTCTTGATGATTTTTCTTTCTAAGTTCCTTTTGAAAATTCTTCTCGACGTTTACCTGTATTAAAAAACTAATGTTAGGCTATGAAGCGTGGCACTTGTGTGGGGATAGTGAAAAGGTTGATTCAATATTCTAAACATATAAAATGGGTTTACCTGGATTTTCTTTTCCTTCGGAGAAATGGTCTGTAGAATAGTAAACATTAGAATACCCTCATGAGATGTTAGAACGCAGCTTTTGGTTAACAGGATGACGATATGGATGTTGTCGATTTTTAAAACATTCTTTTTTTTTAATATTCCTATTAAAACGCTCGTGTGTTCAAATATTTTGGAGGAGAATCTATAATGAAAAAATCTAACTTCATCTTCGTATACGGCATCTGATTCTCGGGATTACGAAGTTGGTCTGTTCGGCAAAATATATTCTATTTTTTCCTTACAGTTTTTAGATTATATTTGTTGCTTGAAAATTCTTCTTAAGATCCACCTGCATTAAAAATAATATTAGAATATGGGACGCAGCACTTTTTTCGGCTGGAAAATCGTAAGAAGGAGAGTCTACTTTCGAAAATTGTTATGAAATATGCGCACTAGGGTGGTCTAAAGATGCATGAGAAAACAAATTTTTTTTATTTTTAATGCTCTCACTCCTTAGAATTCTTCTATTTCGAAAAAAAATACACCTAATTTTTCATTTTTTTATTTTCTAATATTTAGATGGAGTTCAAAGCGCTCAAAGTTAGTAAAAATATTTTTTTTTAGAAATGGTACAACTCTTGAAAATCAATATTTTTCAATTGCCTAATTTTTTTCTCTTCAAAAGACTTCAAAAAACAATGCTATATTGTTTATTTAACAATTTTTTAATATTAACTATTTTTTATAGGGTTCTAAAAAAACCTCATAAATTACAAAATTTTGAAAAAATCGTTAAATAATATTTTTTAGTATTTTTATGAGAGTTTTTTCTTCTACTTTGAATAAATAACATGAATATTGATTTTTAATCATTACTTCATGTAACTGCTAATTTCTTTATACAGATTATTATTATTTAGTTACAACTTTTTATCAAATTGAGCTAGACAGTTGCAATTTTTTTATAATTTTGCAACTTATCAAGGCTATTGGAGCCAAACACAAACAAAAAATTTAAAATAATGATTTGAACAATTTTTTAAACAAATTATATTGCTTATTGCCAACATTTGGATAAAGTGAGCTACGGAGTTGCAATTTTTTTTTAATTATGTGATTTTTCGAGGATAGTGAAGCCATTAAAAACAAACGAAAAATATTTATCTTTACGATATGTTAAACTAATTAGGTTGTTTATTATCAACTTTTTATAAAACAGTGGTACAAAGCTGCAAATTTTTCTTCATTTTATAACTTTTCGAGTTCAGTGAAGCCATGTACTGACAACAAATTAAAAATAATAATCTCTACAATTTTTGAAACAAATTATATTGTTTATTATCAATTTGTTATTAAATAGAGCTACAGAGATGCAACTTTTTTTCCAATTTTGCAAATTTTATAGGCTTTTAAAAGCAAGTATTAGTAACAAAATGAGAAAATAAATGTTAACAATTGTTTCAACAATTCAATAATATTTATTTCTATCTTTTCATTGAATAAAGTTACGAAGACCACAAAGTGTCAATCAATTTATAAATGAGGATTCAATCAACTTCTTCTTACGTTTTAAAATCTAAACTTCTTTTTTTTATGAACATCCCTTACTATGGCATCAGAACATCAATTTTTATGTTTGTATAATAAATTTAAATAGTCTACAATTAATTAATGATAATGCAGAGCGAAACGTTAAATTATTATCTGATTTAACAAACTAACAATAAGAGATAATGATTAAAAGCAAAATACTGAAAATAGTCTCCGAACTGTAATAAAAGAACGTAATCCGAAAAAATGATGTGATAACCAACACTTGTATTTATCATATTAAAAAAATTAATATTCTACAGTTTTTTAATTTATTATAATTGTGTCTTATAGTCATTTCTACCTCACAACAAAATAAAACTTGCAAATCTTAGCGAAAGTTACAACTCTCTAGTCTTATTTCATAAAAAGTTGATTATAAACTATAAAACTTGTTTAAATAATTGTTAATATTTCTTTTCTTATTTTGTTGCTAATGCTTGCTTTTATAATCCTACAAAAGTTGCAAAATTTAAAAAAAGTTGCCTCTCTGTAGCTCTATTTCATAACAAGTTTTTAATAAACAATATAGTTTCTTTAAATAATTCTAAACATTATTGTTTTTCGTTTCTTGTTAGTATGAAATAACTGAACTTTAAAAGTAGCAAAATTAATAAGAGAATTAAAAAGAGAATTAAGAATAGCATCTCTTGCTCAATTTTATAGTAAGTTGTAAAAGAATAATAATAATTTCTTTAAACGAATTAACAATTACATGGAATAACGATCAAAAAAAAAATTTTCATGTTCTTTATTCAAAATATAAGAAAATACTTTCATAAAAATAGTATACAAACTATTTTTTAACGATTCTTTCATAACTTTGTAATTTATGGGGTTTTTAGGGGGTCTATAAACAATGGATAACATTAAAAATTGTTAAAAAAACCATTTGGCACTGTTGTTTTAAGTCTTCTTAAAAATCAGCATTTCTAAACATTTGTTTTCAATTTTATTTCATTTTATAGGTGTTAGACGAAAATCAAATTTATATTACTTACATTCCACACTGCGTTATTGCGTCTGTGTTATTATCATTGAGCATTACTGCGCATGTGTAATTGACATAAAGCATAACTGCGCATGTGTAATTGTCATAGACCATTACTGCGCATGCGTAATTGCCACAAACATCTAGTGCGCATGTGTCATGAACATAATGATCAAGTGCGCATAAAATTTACAGCGAATACAAGACACCATTTCGATCAACTGCATGACATGATAGTGACATGCGTCACTATCATGACACACTACTACATTCAATTGTATAAGTGCCCAAGTTATACTAATGTTAATAGTTCAAAAACATTATAGGTGAATTGATTTTAACAGTTGCTTATAAAGAAAAGTAGTGAACCAAGTGGAAGGGAAAGAACGACTGAACGACGAATTTCTGTTGAAGACAAAGGTTTCGTTTCAATATAATATTATAATAAGTTCTCAAAATATAAAGTCCTCACATTAGTTCTCAAACATAAAGTTTTCAATTTAGTCCATAAGATATAAACTCTTAACTTAGTCCTCAAAACATAAAATTCTCAACTTAGTCCTCAAAATATAAAGTTCTAACCCTAGTCTTTAAAATATAAAGTCCTTAACTTAGTTCTCAAATTATAAAGTCCCCAACTTAGTCCTCAAAATATAAAGTCCTGAACTTTGTCCTCAAAGGGTAAAGTCCTCAGCTTAGTCTTTCCATTATAAAGTCATTAACTTATTCCTCAAATTATAAATTCTTCAAATAGGTCCTCAAATTAAAAAGTCCTCAACTTAGTCCTTCCATTATAAAGTATTCAACTTATTCCTCAAATTATAAAGTCCTCAATTTAATCCTTTAAATATAAAATACTTAACTTAGTCCTCAAAATATTATGTCCTTAAATTACTCCTCGAAATACAAAATCCTTAACTTAGGCCTCAAAATTCAAAGTTCTCAACTTAGTCGTCCACTTAGTCCTCAGAATATAAAGTTCTTAACTTAGTTATCAAAATATAATGTCCTTAACTTAGTCCTCAAAATATAAGGTCCTCAACTTACTCCTCAATATGTAATATACTCAATATAGTCCTTTAAATATTAATTCCTTGACGTAGGTTTTCAAATGTTATATCTTTAATTGAGTCCCCAAAATATATAGTCCTCAACTTAGTCCTTAAAAAGTAAATTCCTTAACTTCGTCCTCAAAATATTAAGTTCTCAACTTAGTCCTCAAAATATAAAGTTCTCAACTTAGTCCTCAAAAAGTAAATTCTTTAATTTAGTCCTCAAAATATAAAGTCCTAAACTTTGTCCTCAAAATATAAAGTCCTCAACTTAGTTCTCAAAATATTAAGTCCTCAACTTAGTCCTCAAAACATAAAGTTCTCAACTTAGTCCTCAAAACATAAAGTCCTCAACTTAGTCCTCAAAATATTAAGTCCTTAACTTAGTCCTCAAAATATTAAGTCCTCAACAAAGTCCTCAAAATATTAAGTCCTCAACTTAGTCCTCAAAATATAAAGTTCTCAACTCAGTCCTCAAAATATAAAGTTCGCAATTTAGTCCTCAAAAAGTAAATTATTTGACTTAGTCCTCAAAATATAACGTCCTCAACTTAGTCCTCAAAATATAAAGTCCTCAACTTAGTCCTCAAAATATTAAGTCCTCAACATAGTCCTCAAAATATAACGTCCTTAACTTAGTTCTCAAAATATAAAGTCCTCCACTTAGTCCTCAAAAAGTAAATTCTTTGACTTAGTCCTCAAAATATATAGTCCTAAACTTAGTCCTCAAAATATAACGTCCTCAACTTAGTCCTCAAAATATAAAGTCCTCAATTTAGTCCTCAAAATATTAAGTCCTTTACTTAGTCCTTAAAATATTAAGTCCTTAACTTAGTTCTCAAAATATTAAGTCCTCAACATAGTTCTCAAAATATAACGTCCTCAACATAGTCTATAAAATATAACGTCCTCAACATAGTCCTCAAAATATAAAGTCCTCAACTTAGTCCTCAAAATATTAAGTCCTTAACTTAGTCCTCAAAATATTAAGTCCTCAACTTAGTCCTCAAAATATTAAGTCATTAACTTAGTCCTCAAAATATTAGGTCCTCAACATAGTCCTCAAAATATAACGTCCTTAACTTAGTTCTCAAAATATAAAGTCCTCCACTTAGTCCTCAAAAAGTAAATTCTTTGACTTAGTCCTCAAAATATATAGTCCTAAACTTAGTCCACAAAATATAACGTCCTCAACTTAGTCCTCAAAATATAAAGTCCTCAATTTAGTCCTCAAAATATTAAGTCCTTTACTTAGTCCTTAAAATATTAAGTCCTTAACTTAGTTCTCAAAATATTAAGTCCTTAACATAGTTCTCAAAATATAACGTCCTCAACATAGTCCTTAAAATATAACGTCCTCAACATAGTCCTCAAAATATAAAGTCCTCAACTAAGTCCTCAAAATATTAAGTCCTTAACTTAGTCCTCAAAATATTAAGTCCTCAACTTAGTCCTCAAAATATTAAGTCCTTAACTTAGTCCTCAAAATATAAAGTCCTTAACTTAGTCCTCAAAATATAAAGTCCTCACCTTAGTTCGCAAAATATTAAGTCCTTAACTTAGTCCTCAAAATATTAAGTCCTCTACTTAGTCCTCAAAATATTAAGTCCTCAACATAGTCCTTAAAATATTAAGTCCTCAACATAGTCCTCAAAATATAACGTCCTCAACATAGTCCTCAAAATATAAAGTTCTCAACTTAGTCCTCAAAATATTAAGTCCTTAACTTAGTCCTCAAAATATTAAGTCCTCAACTTAGTCCTAAAAATATTAAGTCATTAACTTAGTCCTCAAAATATTAGGTCCTCAACATAGTCCTCAAAATATTAAGTCCTCAACTTAGTCCTCAAAATATTAAGTCCTTAACTTAGTCCTCAAAATATAAAGTCCTCAACTTAGTCCTCAAAATATAAAGTCCTCAACTTAGTCCTCAAAATATAAAGTCCTCAACTTAGTTCGCAAAATATTAAGTCCTTAACTTAGTCCTCAAAATATTAAGTCCTCTACTTAGTCCTCAAAATATTAAGTCTTCAACATAGTCCTCAAAATATTAAGTCCTCAACTTAGTCCTCAAAATATTAAGTCCTTAACTTAGTCCTCAAAATATAAAGTCCTCAACTTAGTCCTCAAAATATAAAGTCCTCAACTTAGTTCGCAAAATATTAAGTCCTTAACTTAGTCCTCAAAATATTAAGTCCTCTACTTAGTCCTCAAAATATTAAGTCCTCAAGATAGTCCTCAAAATATAACGTCCTCAACATAGTCCTCAAAATATAAAGTCCTCAACTTAGTCCTCAAAATATTAAGTCCTTAACTTAGTCCTCAAAATATTAGGTCCTCAACATAGTCCTCAAAATATTAAGTCCTCAACTTAGTCCTCAAAATATTAAGTCCTTAACTTAGTCCTCAAAATATTAAGTCCTCTACTTAGTCCTCAAAATATTAAGTCCTTAACTTAGTCCTCAAAATATAAAGTCCTCAACTTAGTCCTTAAAATATAAAGTCCTCAACTTAGTTCGCAAAATATTAAGTCCTCAACTTAGTCCTCAAAATATTAAGTCCTTAACTTAGTCCTCAAAATATAAAGTCCTCAACTTAGTCCTCAAAATATTAAGTCCATAACTTAGTCCTCAAAATATAAAGTCCTCAACTTAGTTCGCAAAATATTAAGTCCTTAACTTAGTCCTCAAAATATTAAGTCCTCTACTTAGTCCTCAAAATATTAAGTCCTCAACATAGTCCTCAAAATATAACGTCCTCAACATAGTCCTCAAAATATAAAGTCCTCAACTTAGTCCTCAAAATATTAAGTCCTTAACTTAGTCCTCAAAATATTAAGTCCTCAACTTAGTCCTCAAAATATTAAGTCATTAACTTAGTCCTCAAAATATTAGGTCCTCAACATAGTCCTGAAAATATCAAGTCCTCAACTTAGTCCTCAAAATATTAAGTCCTTAACTTAGTCCTCAAAATATTAAGTCCTCTACTTAGTCCTCAAAATATTAAGTCCTCAACATAGTCCTCAAAATATTAAGTCCTCAACATAGTCCTCAAAATATAACGTCCTCAACATAGTCCTCAAAATATAAAGTCCTCAACTTAGTCCTCAAAATATTAAGTCCTCAACTTAGTCCTCAAAATATAAAGTCCTCAACTTAGTCCTCAAAATATAAAGTCCTCAACTTAGTCCTCAAAATATTAAGTCCTTAACTTAGTCCTCAAAATATAAAGTCCTCAACTTAGTCCTCAAAATATAAAGTCCTCAACTTAGTTCGCAAAATATTAAGTCCTTAACTTAGTCCTCAAAATATTAAGTCCTCTACTTAGTCCTCAAAATATTAAGTCTTCAACATAGTCCTCAAAATATTAAGTCCTCAACTTAGTCCTCAAAATATTAAGTCCTTAACTTAGTCCTCAAAATATAAAGTCCTCAACTTAGTCCTCAAAATATAAAGTCCTCAACTTAGTTCGCAAAATATTAAGTCCTTAACTTAGTCCTCAAAATATTAAGTCCTCTACTTAGTCCTCAAAATATTAAGTCCTCAAGATAGTCCTCAAAATATAACGTCCTCAACATAGTCCTCAAAATATAAAGTCCTCAACTTAGTCCTCAAAATATTAAGTCCTTAACTTAGTCCTCAAAATATTAGGTCCTCAACATAGTCCTCAAAATATTAAGTCCTCAACTTAGTCCTCAAAATATTAAGTCCTTAACTTAGTCCTCAAAATATTAAGTCCTCTACTTAGTCCTCAAAATATTAAGTCCTTAACTTAGTCCTCAAAATATAAAGTCCTCAACTTAGTCCTTAAAATATAAAGTCCTCAACTTAGTTCGCAAAATATTAAGTCCTCAACTTAGTCCTCAAAATATTAAGTCCTTAACTTAGTCCTCAAAATATAAAGTCCTCAACTTAGTCCTCAAAATATTAAGTCCATAACTTAGTCCTCAAAATATAAAGTCCTCAACTTAGTTCGCAAAATATTAAGTCCTTAACTTAGTCCTCAAAATATTAAGTCCTCTACTTAGTCCTCAAAATATTAAGTCCTCAACATAGTCCTCAAAATATAACGTCCTCAACATAGTCCTCAAAATATAAAGTCCTCAACTTAGTCCTCAAAATATTAAGTCCTTAACTTAGTCCTCAAAATATTAAGTCCTCAACTTAGTCCTCAAAATATTAAGTCATTAACTTAGTCCTCAAAATATTAGGTCCTCAACATAGTCCTGAAAATATCAAGTCCTCAACTTAGTCCTCAAAATATTAAGTCCTTAACTTAGTCCTCAAAATATTAAGTCCTCTACTTAGTCCTCAAAATATTAAGTCCTCAACATAGTCCTCAAAATATTAAGTCCTCAACATAGTCCTCAAAATATAACGTCCTCAACATAGTCCTCAAAATATAAAGTCCTCAACTTAGTCCTCAAAATATTAAGTCCTCAACTTAGTCCTCAAAATATAAAGTCCTCAACTTAGTCCTCAAAATATAAAGTCCTCAACTTAGTCCTCAAAATATTAAGTCCTTAACTTAGTCCTCAAAATATAAAGTCCTCAACTTAGTCCTCAAAATATAAAGTCCTCAACTTAGTTCGCAAAATATTAAGTCCTTAACTTAGTCCTCAAAATATTAGGTCCTCTACTTAGTCCTCAAAATATTAAGTCCTCAACATAGTCCTCAAAATATTAAGTTCTCAACTTAGTCCTCAAAATATAAAGTTCTCAACTTAGTCCTTAAAAAGTAAATTCTTTAATTTAGTCCTCAAAATATAAAGTCCTAAACTTTGTCCTCAAAATATAAAGTCCTCAACTTAGTTCTCAAAATATTAAGTCCTCAACTTAGTCCTCAAAACATAAAGTTCTCAACTTAGTCCTCAAAACATAAAGTCCTCAACTTAGTCCTCAAAATATTAAGTCCTTAACTTAGTCCTCAAAATATTAAGTCCTCAACAAAGTCCTCAAAATATTAAGTCCTCAACTTAGTCCTCAAAATATAAAGTTCTCAACTCAGTCCTCAAAATATAAAGTTCGCAATTTAGTCCTCAAAAAGTAAATTCTTTGACTTAGTCCTCAAAATATAACGTCCTCAACTTAGTCCTCAAAATATAAAGTCCTCAACTTAGTCCTCAAAATATTAAGTCCTTTACTTAGTCCTTAAAATATTAAGTCCTCAACATAGTCCTCAAAATATAACGTCCATAACTTAGTTCTCAAAATATAAAGTCCTCCACTTAGTCCTCAAAAAGTAAATTCTTTGACTTAGTCCTCAAAATATATAGTCCTAAACTTAGTCCTCAAAATATAACGTCCTCAACTTAGTCCTCAAAATATAAAGTCCTCAATTTAGTCCTCAAAATATTAAGTCCTTTACTTAGTCCTCAAAATATAAAGTCCTCAACTTAGTCCTCAAAATATAAAGTCCTCAACTTAGTCCTCAAAATATTAAGTCCTTAACTTAGTCCTCAAAATATAAAGTCCTCAACTTAGTCCTCAAAATAGAAAGTCCTCAACTTAGTTCGCAAAATATTAAGTCCTTAACTTAGTCCTCAAAATATTAGGTCCTCTACTTAGTCCTCAAAATATTAAGTCCTCAACATAGTCCTCAAAATATTAAGTTCTCAACTTAGTCCTCAAAATATAAAGTTCTCAACTTAGTCCTCAAAAAGTAAATTCTTTAATTTAGTCCTCAAAATATAAAGTCCTAAACTTTGTCCTCAAAATATAAAGTCCTCAACTTAGTTCTCAAAATATTAAGTCCTCAACTTAGTCCTCAAAACATAAAGTTCTCAACTTAGTCCTCAAAACACAAAGTCCTCAACTTAGTCCTCAAAATATTAAGTCCTTAACTTAGTCCTCAAAATATTAAGTCCTCAACAAAGTCCTCAAAATATTAAGTCCTCAACTTAGTCCTCAAAATATAAAGTTCTCAACTCAGTCCTCAAAATATAAAGTTCGCAATTTAGTCCTCAAAAAGTAAATTCTTTGACTTAGTCCTCAAAATATAACGTCCTCAACTTAGTCCTCAAAATATAAAGTCCTCAACTTAGTCCTCAAAATATTAAGTCCTTTACTTAGTCCTTAAAATATTAAGTCCTCAACATAGTCCTCAAAATATAACGTCCTTAACTTAGTTCTCAAAATATAAAGTCCTCCACTTAGTCCTCAAAAAGTAAATTCTTTGACATAGTCCTCAAAATATATAGTCCTAAACTTAGTCCTCAAAATATAACGTCCTCAACTTAGTCCTCAAAATATAAAGTCCTCAATTTAGTCCTCAAAATATTAAGTCCTTTACTTAGTCCTTAAAATATAAAGTCCTTAACTTAGTTCTCAAAATATTAAGTCCTCAACATAGTTCTCAAAATATAACGTCCTCAACATAGTCCTTAAAATATAACGTCCTCAACATAGTCCTCAAAATATAAAGTCCTCAACTTAGTCCTCAAAATATTAAGTCCTTAACTTAGTCCTCAAAATATAAAGTCCTCAACTTAGTCCTCAAAATATTAAGTCCTTAACTTAGTCCTCAAAATATAAAGTCCTCAACTTAGTTCGCAAAATATTAAGTCCTTAACTTAGTCCTCAAAATATTAAGTCCTCTACTTAGTCCTCAAAATATTAAGTCCTCAACATAGTCCTCAAAATATAACGTCCTCAACATAGTCCTCAAAATATAAAGTCCTCAACTTAGTCCTCAAAATATTAAGTCCTAATTTAGTCCTCAAAATATTAAGTCCTCAACTTAGTCCTCAAAATATTAAGTCATTAACTTAGTCCTCAAAATATTAGGTCCTCAACATAGTCCTGAAAATATCAAGTCCTCAACTTAGTCCTCAAAATATTAAGTCCTCTACTTAGTCCTCAAAATATTAAGTCCTCTACTTAGTCCTCAAAATATTAAGTCCTCAACATAGTCCTCAAAATAGTAAGTCCTCAACATATCCTCAAAATATAACGTCCTCAACATAGTCCTCAAAATATTAAGTCCTCAACTTAGTCCTCAAAATATAAAGTCCTCAACTTAGTCCTCAAAATATTAAGTTCTCAACTTAGTCCTCAAAATATAAAGTTCTCAACTTAGTCCTCAAAAAATAAATTCTTTAATTTAGTCCTCAAAATATAATGTCCTAAACTTTGTCCTCAAAATATAAAGTCCTCAACTTAGTTCTCAAAATATTAAGTCCTCAACTTAGTCCTCAAAACATAAAGTTCTCAACTTAGTCCTCAAAACATAAAGTCCTCAACTTAGTCCTTTAAATATTAAGTCCTTAACTTAGTCCTCAAAATATTAGGTCCTCAACAAAGTCCTCAAAATATTAAGTCCTCAACTTAGTCCTCAAAATATAAAGTTCTCAACTCAGTTCTCAAAATATTAAGTCCTCAACTTAGTCCTCAAAACATAAAGTTCTCAACTTAGTCCTCAAAACATAAAGTCCTCAACTTAGTCCTCAAAATATTAAGTCCTTAACTTAGTCCTCAAAATATAAAGTCCTCAACTTAGTCCTCAAAATATAAAGTCCTCAACTTAGTTCGCAAAATATTAAGTCCTTAACTTAGTCCTCAAAATATTAAGTCCTCTACTTAGTCCTCAAAATATTAAGTCCTCAACATAGTCCTCAAAATATAAAGTCCTCAACTTAGTCCTCAAAATATTAAGTCCTTAACTTAGTCCTCAAAATATAAAGTCCTCAACTTAGTCCTCAAAATATTAAGTCCTTAACTTAGTCCTCAAAATATAAAGTCCTCAACTTAGTTCGCAAAATATTAAGTCCTTAACTTAGTCCTCAAAATATTAAGTCCTCTACTTAGTCCTCAAAATATTAAGTCCTCAACATAGTCCTCAAAATATAACGTCCTCAACATAGTCCTCAAAATATAAAGTCCTCAACTTAGTCCTCAAAATATTAAGTCCTTAACTTAGTCCTCAAAATATTAAGTCCTCAACTTAGTCCTCAAAATATTAAGTCATTAACTTAGTCCTCAAAATATTAGGTCCTCAACATAGTCCTGAAAATATCAAGTCCTCAACTTAGTCCTCAAAATATTAAGTCCTTAACTTAGTCCTCAAAATATTAAGTCCTCTACTTAGTCCTTAAAATATTAAGTCCTCAACATAGTCCTCAAAATATTAAGTCCTCAACATAGTCCTCAAAATATAACGTCCTCAACATAGTCCTCAAAATATAAAGTCCTCAACTTAGTCCTCAAAATATTAAGTCCTCAACTTAGTCCTCAAAATATAAAGTCCTCAACTTAGTCCTCAAAATATAAAGTCCTCAACTTAGTCCTCAAAATATTAAGTCCTTAACTTAGTCCTCAAAATATAAAGTCCTCAACTTAGTCCTCAAAATATAAAGTCCTCAACTTAGTTCGCAAAATATTAAGTCCTTAACTTAGTCCTCAAAATATTGGGTCCTCTACTTAGTCCTCAAAATATTAAGTCCTCAACATAGTCCTCAAAATATTAAGTTCTCAACTTAGTCCTCAAAATATAAAGTTCTCAACTTAGTCCTTAAAAAGTAAATTCTTTAATTTAGTCCTCAAAATATAAAGTCCTAAACTTTGTCCTCAAAATATAAAGTCCTCAACTTAGTTCTCAAAATATTAAGTCCTCAACTTAGTCCTCAAAACATAAAGTTCTCAACTTAGTCCTCAAAACATAAAGTCCTCAACTTAGTCCTCAAAATATTAAGTCCTTAACTTAGTCCTCAAAATATTAAGTCCTCAACAAAGTCCTCAAAATATTAAGTCCTCAACTTAGTCCTCAAAATATAAAGTTCTCAACTCAGTCCTCAAAATATAAAGTTCGCAATTTAGTCCTCAAAAAGTAAATTCTTTGACTTAGTCCTCAAAATATAACGTCCTCAACTTAGTCCTCAAAATATAAAGTCCTCAACTTAGTCCTCAAAATATTAAGTCCTTTACTTAGTCCTTAAAATATTAAGTCCTCAACATAGTCCTCAAAATATAACGTCCTTAACTTAGTTCTCAAAATATAAAGTCCTCCACTTAGTCCTCAAAAAGTAAATTCTTTGACTTAGTCCTCAAAATATATAGTCCTAAACTTAGTCCTCAAAATATAACGTCCTCAACTTAGTCCTCAAAATATAAAGTCCTCAATTTAGTCCTCAAAATATTAAGTCCTTTACTTAGTCCTCAAAATATAAAGTCCTCAACTTAGTCCTCAAAATATAAAGTCCTCAACTTAGTCCTCAAAATATTAAGTCCTTAACTTAGTCCTCAAAATATAAAGTCCTCAACTTAGTCCTCAAAATAGAAAGTCCTCAACTTAGTTCGCAAAATATTAAGTCCTTAACTTAGTCCTCAAAATATTAGGTCCTCTACTTAGTCCTCAAAATATTAAGTCCTCAACATAGTCCTCAAAATATTAAGTTCTCAACTTAGTCCTCAAAATATAAAGTTCTCAACTTAGTCCTCAAAAAGTAAATTCTTTAATTTAGTCCTCAAAATATAAAGTCCTAAACTTTGTCCTCAAAATATAAAGTCCTCAACTTAGTTCTCAAAATATTAAGTCCTCAACTTAGTCCTCAAAACATAAAGTTCTCAACTTAGTCCTCAAAACACAAAGTCCTCAACTTAGTCCTCAAAATATTAAGTCCTTAACTTAGTCCTCAAAATATTAAGTCCTCAACAAAGTCCTCAAAATATTAAGTCCTCAACTTAGTCCTCAAAATATAAAGTTCTCAACTCAGTCCTCAAAATATAAAGTTCGCAATTTAGTCCTCAAAAAGTAAATTCTTTGACTTAGTCCTCAAAATATAACGTCCTCAACTTAGTCCTCAAAATATAAAGTCCTCAACTTAGTCCTCAAAATATTAAGTCCTTTACTTAGTCCTTAAAATATTAAGTCCTCAACATAGTCCTCAAAATATAACGTCCTTAACTTAGTTCTCAAAATATAAAGTCCTCCACTTAGTCCTCAAAAAGTAAATTCTTTGACATAGTCCTCAAAATATATAGTCCTAAACTTAGTCCTCAAAATATAACGTCCTCAACTTAGTCCTCAAAATATAAAGTCCTCAATTTAGTCCTCAAAATATTAAGTCCTTTACTTAGTCCTTAAAATATAAAGTCCTTAACTTAGTTCTCAAAATATTAAGTCCTCAACATAGTTCTCAAAATATAACGTCCTCAACATAGTCCTTAAAATATAACGTCCTCAACATAGTCCTCAAAATATAAAGTCCTCAACTTAGTCCTCAAAATATTAAGTCCTTAACTTAGTCCTCAAAATATAAAGTCCTCAACTTAGTCCTCAAAATATTAAGTCCTTAACTTAGTCCTCAAAATATAAAGTCCTCAACTTAGTTCGCAAAATATTAAGTCCTTAACTTAGTCCTCAAAATATTAAGTCCTCTACTTAGTCCTCAAAATATTAAGTCCTCAACATAGTCCTCAAAATATAACGTCCTCAACATAGTCCTCAAAATATAAAGTCCTCAACTTAGTCCTCAAAATATTAAGTCCTTAACTTAGTCCTCAAAATATTAAGTCCTCAACTTAGTCCTCAAAATATTAAGTCATTAACTTAGTCCTCAAAATATTAGGTCCTCAACATAGTCCTGAAAATATCAAGTCCTCAACTTAGTCCTCAAAATATTAAGTCCTCTACTTAGTCCTCAAAATATTAAGTCCTCTACTTAGTCCTCAAAATATTAAGTCCTCAACATAGTCCTCAAAATAGTAAGTCCTCAACATATCCTCAAAATATAACGTCCTCAACATAGTCCTCAAAATATTAAGTCCTCAACTTAGTCCTCAAAATATAAAGTCCTCAACTTAGTCCTCAAAATATTAAGTTCTCAACTTAGTCCTCAAAATATAAAGTTCTCAACTTAGTCCTCAAAAAATAAATTCTTTAATTTAGTCCTCAAAATATAAAGTCCTAAACTTTGTCCTCAAAATATAAAGTCCTCAACTTAGTTCTCAAAATATTAAGTCCTCAACTTAGTCCTCAAAACATAAAGTTCTCAACTTAGTCCTCAAAACATAAAGTCCTCAACTTAGTCCTTAAAATATTAAGTCCTTAACTTAGTCCTCAAAATATTAGGTCCTCAACAAAGTCCTCAAAATATTAAGTCCTCAACTTAGTCCTCAAAATATAAAGTTCTCAACTCAGTTCTCAAAATATTAAGTCCTCAACTTAGTCCTCAAAACATAAAGTTCTCAACTTAGTCCTCAAAACATAAAGTCCTCAACTTAGTCCTCAAAATATTAAGTCCTTAACTTAGTCCTCAAAATATAAAGTCCTCAACTTAGTCCTCAAAATATAAAGTCCTCAACTTAGTTCGCAAAATATTAAGTCCTTAACTTAGTCCTCAAAATATTAAGTCCTCTACTTAGTCCTCAAAATATTAAGTCCTCAACATAGTCCTCAAAATATAACGTCCTCAACATAGTCCTCAAAATATAAAGTCCTCAACTTAGTCCTCAAAATATTAAGTCCTTAACTTAGTCCTCAAAATATTAGGTCCTCAACATAGTCCTCAAAATATTAAGTCCTCAACTTAGTCCTCAAAATATTAAGTCCTTAACTTAGTCCTCAAAATATAAAGTTCGCAATTTAGTCCTCAAAAAGTAAATTCTTTGACTTAGTCCTCAAAATATAACGTCCTCAACTTAGTCCTCAAAATATAAAGTCCTCAACTTAGTCCTCAAAATATTAAGTCCTTTACTTAGTCCTTAAAATATTAAGTCCTCAACATAGTCCTCAAAATATAACGTCCTTAACTTAGTTCTCAAAATATAAAGTCCTCCACTTAGTCCTCAAAAAGTAAATTCTTTGACTTAGTCCTCAAAATATATAGTCCTAAACTTAGTCCTCAAAATATAACGTCCTCAACTTAGTCCTCAAAATATAAAGTCCTCAATTTAGTCCTCAAAATATTAAGTCCTTTACTTAGTCCTTAAAATATTAAGTCCTTAACTTAGTTCTCAAAATATTAAGTCCTTAACATAGTTCTCAAAATATAACGTCCTCAACATAGTCCTTAAAATATAACGTCCTCAACATAGTCCTCAAAATATAAAGTCCTCAACTAAGTCCTCAAAATATTAAGTCCTTAACTTAGTCCTCAAAATATTAAGTCCTCAACTTAGTCCTCAAAATATTAAGTCCTTAACTTAGTCCTCAAAATATAAAGTCCTCAACTTAGTCCTCAAAATATAAAGTCCTCACCTTAGTTCGCAAAATATTAAGTCCTTAACTTAGTCCTCAAAATATTAAGTCCTCTACTTAGTCCTCAAAATATTAAGTCCTCAACATAGTCCTCAAAATATTAAGTCCTCAACATAGTCCTCAAAATATAACGTCCTCAACATAGTCCTCAAAATATAAAGTTCTCAACTTAGTCCTCAAAATATTAAGTCCTTAACTTAGTCCTCAAAATATTAAGTCCTCAACTTAGTCCTAAAAATATTAAGTCATTAACTTAGTCCTCAAAATATTAGGTCCTCAACATAGTCCTCAAAATATTAAGTCCTCAACTTAGTCCTCAAAATATTAAGTCCTTAACTTAGTCCTCAAAATATAAAGTCCTCAACTTAGTCCTCAAAATATTAAGTCCTCAACTTAGTCCTCAAAATATAACGTCCTCAACTTAGTCCTCAAAATATAAAATCCTCAACTTAGTCCTCAAAATATTAAGTCCTTTACTTAGTCCTTAAAATATTAAGTCCTCAACATAGTCCTTAAAATATAACGTCCTTAACTTAGTTCTCAAAATATAAAGTCCTCCACTTAGTCCTCAAAAAGTAAATTCTTTGACTTAGTCCTCAAAATATATAGTCCTAAACTTAGTCCTCAAAATATAACGTCCTCAACTTAGTCCTCAAAATATAAAGTCCTCAATTTAGTCCTCAAAATATTAAGTCCTTTACTTAGTCCTTAAAATATTAAATCCTTAACTTAGTTCTCAAAATATTAAGTCCTCAACATAGTTCTCAAAATATAACGTCCTCAACATAGTCCTTAAAATATAACGTCCTCAACATAGTCCTCAAAATATAAAGTCCTCAACTTAGTCCTCAAAATATTAAGTCCTCTACTTAGTCCTCAAAATATTAAGTCCTCAACATAGTCCTCAAAATATAACGTCCTCAACATAGTCCTCAAAATATAAAGTCCTCAACTTAGTCCTCAAAATATTAAGTCCTTAACTTAGTCCTCAAAATATTAGGTCCTCAACATAGTCCTCAAAATATTAAGTCCTCAACTTAGTCCTCAAAATATTAAGTCCTTAACTTAGTCCTCAAAATATAAAGTTCGCAATTTAGTCCTCAAAAAGTAAATTCTTTGACTTAGTCCTCAAAATATAACGTCCTCAACTTAGTCCTCAAAATATAAAGTCCTCAACTTAGTCCTCAAAATATTAAGTCCTTTACTTAGTCCTTAAAATATTAAGTCCTCAACATAGTCCTCAAAATATAACGTCCTTAACTTAGTTCTCAAAATATAAAGTCCTCCACTTAGTCCTCAAAAAGTAAATTCTTTGACTTAGTCCTCAAAATATATAGTCCTAAACTTAGTCCTCAAAATATAACGTCCTCAACTTAGTCCTCAAAATATAAAGTCCTCAATTTAGTCCTCAAAATATTAAGTCCTTTACTTAGTCCTTAAAATATTAAGTCCTTAACTTAGTTCTCAAAATATTAAGTCCTTAACATAGTTCTCAAAATATAACGTCCTCAACATAGTCCTTAAAATATAACGTCCTCAACATAGTCCTCAAAATATAAAGTCCTCAACTAAGTCCTCAAAATATTAAGTCCTTAACTTAGTCCTCAAAATATTAAGTCCTCAACTTAGTCCTCAAAATATTGAGTCCTTAACTTAGTCCTCAAAATATAAAGTCCTCAACTTAGTCCTCAAAATATAAAGTCCTCACCTTAGTTCGCAAAATATTAAGTCCTTAACTTAGTCCTCAAAATATAAAGTCCTCAACTTAGTCCTCAAAATATAACGTCCTCAACTTAGTCCTCAAAATATTAAGTCCTCAACATAGTCCTCAAAATATAACGTCCTCAACATAGTCCTCAAAATATAAAGTTCTCAACTTAGTCCTCAAAATATTAAGTCCTTAACTTAGTCCTCAAAATATTAAGTCCTCAACTTAGTCCTAAAAATATTAAGTCATTAACTTAGTCCTCAAAATATTAGGTCCTCAACATAGTCCTCAAAATATTAAGTCCTCAACTTAGTCCTCAAAATATTAAGTCCTTAACTTAGTCCTCAAAATATAAAGTCCTCAACTTAGTCCTCAAAATATTAAGTCCTCAACTTAGTCCTCAAAATATAACGTCCTCAACTTAGTCCTCAAAATATAAAATCCTCAACTTAGTCCTCAAAATATTAAGTCCTTTACTTAGTCCTTAAAATATTAAGTCCTCAACATAGTCCTTAAAATATAACGTCCTTAACTTAGTTCTCAAAATATAAAGTCCTCCACTTAGTCCTCAAAAAGTAAATTCTTTGACTTAGTCCTCAAAATATATAGTCCTAAACTTAGTCCTCAAAATATAACGTCCTCAACTTAGTCCTCAAAATATAAAGTCCTCAATTTAGTCCTCAAAATATTAAGTCCTTTACTTAGTCCTTAAAATATTAAATCCTTAACTTAGTTCTCAAAATATTAAGTCCTCAACATAGTTCTCAAAATATAACGTCCTCAACATAGTCCTTAAAATATAACGTCCTCAACATAGTCCTCAAAATATAAAGTCCTCAACTTAGTCCTCAAAATATTAAGTCCTTAACTTAGTCCTCAAAATATTAAGTCCTCAACTTAGTCCTCAAAATATTAAGTCCTTAACTTAGTCCTCAAAATATAAAGTCCTCAACTTAGTCCTCAAAATATAAAGTCCTCAACTTAGTCCTCAAAATATTAAGTCCTCAACATAGTCCTCAAAATATAACGTCCTCAACATAGTCCTCAAAATATAAAGTCCTCAACTTAGTCCTCAAAATATTAAGTCCTTAACTTAGTCCTCAAAATATAAAGTCCTCAACTTAGTCCTCAAAATATAAAGTCCTCAACTTAGTTCGCAAAATATTAAGTCCTTAACTTAGTCCTCAAAATATTAAGTCCTCTACTTAGTCCTCAAAATATTAAGTCCTCAACATAGTCCTCAAAATATTAAATCCTTAACATAGTCCTCAAAATATAACGTCCTCAACATAGTCCTCAAAATATAAAGTCCTCAACTTAGTCCTAAAAATATTAAGTCCTTAACTTAGTCCTCAAAATATAATGTCCTCAACTTAGTCCTCAAAATATAAAGTCCTCAACTTAGTTCGCAAAATATTAAGTCCTTAACTTAGTCCTCAAAATATTAAGTCCTCTACTTAGTCCTCAAAATATTAAGTCCTCAACATAGTCCTCAAAATATTAAGTCCTCAACATAGTCCTCAAAATATAACGTCCTCAACATAGTCCTCAAAATATAAAGTCCTCAACTTAGTCCTCAAAATAGTAAGTCCTTAACTTAGTCCTCAAAATATAAAGTCCTCAACTTAGTCCTCAAAATATAAAGTCCTCAACTTAGTTCGCAAAATATTAAGTCCTCAACTTAGTCCTCAAAATATTAAGTCCTTAACTTAGTCCTCAAAATATAACGTCCTCAACTTAGTCCTCAAAATATTAAGTCCTTAACTTAGTCCTCAAAATATAAAGTCCTCAACTTAGTCCTCAAAATATAAAGTCCTCAACTTAGTTCGCAAAATATTAAGTCCTTAACTTAGTCCTCAAAATATTAAGTCCTCTACTTAGTCCTCAAAATATTAAGTCCTCAACATAGTCCTCAAAATATAACGTCCTCAACATAGTCCTCAAAATATAAAGTCCTCAACTTAGTCCTCAAAATATTAAGTCCTTAACTTAGTCCTCAAAATATTAGGTCCTCAACATAGTCCTCAAAATATTAAGTCCTCAACTTAGTCCTCAAAATATTAAGTCCTTAACTTAGTCCTCAAAATATAAAGTTCGCAATTTAGTCCTCAAAAAGTAAATTCTTTGACTTAGTCCTCAAAATATAACGTCCTCAACTTAGTCGTCAAAATATAACGTCCTCAACTTAGTCCTCAAAATATTAAGTCCTTAACTTAGTCCTCAAAATATAAAGTCCTCAACTTAGTCCTTAAAATATAAAGTCCTCAACTTAGTTCGCAAAATATTAAGTCCTTAACTTAGTCCTTAAAATATTAAGTCCTCTACTTAGTCCTCAAAATATTAAGTCCTCAACATAGTCCTCAAAATATAACGTCCTTAACTTAGTTCTCAAAATATAAAGTCCTCCACTTAGTCCTCAAAAAGTAAATTCTTTGACTTAGTCCTCAAAATATATAGTCCTAAACTTAGTCCTCAAAATATAACGTCCTCAACTTAGTCCTCAAAATATAAAGTCCTCAATTTAGTCCTCAAAATATTAAGTCCTTTACTTAGTCCTTAAAATATTAAGTCCTTAACTTAGTTCTCAAAATATTAAGTCCTTAACATAGTTCTCAAAATATAACGTCCTCAACATAGTCCTTAAAATATAACGTCCTCAACATAGTCCTCAAAATATAAAGTCCTCAACTAAGTCCTCAAAATATTAAGTCCTTAACTTAGTCCTCAAAATATTAAGTCCTCAACTTAGTCCTCAAAATATTAAGTCCTTAACTTAGTCCTCAAAATATAAAGTCCTCAACTTAGTCCTCAAAATATAAAGTCCTCACCTTAGTTCGCAAAATATTAAGTCCTTAACTTAGTCCTCAAAATATTAAGTCCTCTACTTAGTCCTCAAAATATTAAGTCCTCAACATAGTCCTCAAAATATTAAGTCCTCAACATAGTCCTCAAAATATAACGTCCTCAACATAGTCCTCAAAATATAAAGTTCTCAACTTAGTCCTCAAAATATTAAGTCCTTAACTTAGTCCTCAAAATATTAAGTCCTCAACTTAGTCCTAAAAATATTAAGTCATTAACTTAGTCCTCAAAATATTAGGTCCTCAACATAGTCCTCAAAATATTAAGTCCTCAACTTAGTCCTCAAAATATTAAGTCCTTAACTTAGTCCTCAAAATATAAAGTCCTCAACTTAGTCCTCAAAATATTAAGTCCTCAACTTAGTCCTCAAAATATAACGTCCTCAACTTAGTCCTCAAAATATAAAATCCTCAACTTAGTCCTCAAAATATTAAGTCCTTTACTTAGTCCTTAAAATATTAAGTCCTCAACATAGTCCTTAAAATATAACGTCCTTAACTTAGTTCTCAAAATATAAAGTCCTCCACTTAGTCCTCAAAAAGTAAATTCTTTGACTTAGTCCTCAAAATATATAGTCCTAAACTTAGTCCTCAAAATATAACGTCCTCAACTTAGTCCTCAAAATATAAAGTCCTCAATTAAGTCCTCAAAATATTAAGTCCTTTACTTAGTCCTTAAAATATTAAATCCTTAACTTAGTTCTCAAAATATTAAGTCCTCAACATAGTTCTCAAAATATAACGTCCTCAACATAGTCCTTAAAATATAACGTCCTCAACATAGTCCTCAAAATATAAAGTCCTCAACTTAGTCCTCAAAATATTAAGTCCTTAACTTAGTCCTCAAAATATTAAGTCCTCAACTTAGTCCTCAAAATATTAAGTCCTTAACTTAGTCCTCAAAATATAAAGTCCTCAACTTAGTCCTCGAAATATAAAGTCCTCAACTTAGTCCTCAAAATATTAAGTCCTCAACATAGTCCTCAAAATATAACGTCCTCAACATAGTCCTCAAAATATAAAGTCCTCAACTTAGTCCTCAAAATATTAAGTCCTTAACTTAGTCCTCAAAATATAAAGTCCTCAACTTAGTCCTCAAAATATAAAGTCCTCAACTTAGTTCGCAAAATATTAAGTCCTTAACTTAGTCCTCAAAATATTAAGTCCTTAACTTAGTCCTCAAAATATAAAGTCCTCAACATAGTCCTCAAAATATAAAGTCCTCAACTTAGTCCTCAAAATATTAAGTCCTTAACTTAGTCCTCAAAATATTAGGTCCTCAACATAGTCCTCAAAATATTAAGTCCTCAACTTAGTCCTCAAAATATTAAGTCCTTAACTTAGTCCTCAAAATATAAAGTTCGCAATTTAGTCCTCAAAAAGTAAATTCTTTGACTTAGTCCTCAAAATATAACGTCCTCAACTTAGTCGTCAAAATATAACGTCCTCAACTTAGTCCTCAAAATATTAAGTCCTTAACTTAGTCCTCAAAATATAAAGTCCTCAACTTAGTCCTTAAAATATAAAGTCCTCAACTTAGTTCGCAAAATATTAAGTCCTTAACTTAGTCCTCAAAATATTAAGTCCTCTACTTAGTCCTCAAAATATTAAGTCCTCAACATAGTCCTCAAAATATAACGTCCTTAACTTAGTTCTCAAAATATAAAGTCCTCCACTTAGTCCTCAAAAAGTAAATTCTTTGACTTAGTCCTCAAAATATATAGTCCTAAACTTAGTCCTCAAAATATAACGTCCTCAACTTAGTCCTCAAAATATAAAGTCCTCAATTTAGTCCTCAAAATATTAAGTCCTTTACTTAGTCCTTAAAATATTAAGTCCTTAACTTAGTTCTCAAAATATTAAGTCCTTAACATAGTTCTCAAAATATAACGTCCTCAACATAGTCCTTAAAATATAACGTCCTCAACATAGTCCTCAAAATATAAAGTCCTCAACTAAGTCCTCAAAATATTAAGTCCTTAACTTAGTCCTCAAAATATTAAGTCCTCAACTTAGTCCTCAAAATATTAAGTCCTTAACTTAGTCCTCAAAATATAAAGTCCTCAACTTAGTCCTCAAAATATAAAGTCCTCACCTTAGTTCGCAAAATATTAAGTCCTTAACTTAGTCCTCAAAATATTAAGTCCTCTACTTAGTCCTCAAAATATTAAGTCCTCAACATAGTCCTCAAAATATTAAGTCCTCAACATAGTCCTCAAAATATAACGTCCTCAACATAGTCCTTAAAATATAAAGTTCTCAACTTAGTCCTCAAAATATTAAGTCCTTAACTTAGTCCTCAAAATATTAAGTCCTCAACTTAGTCCTAAAAATATTAAGTCATTAACTTAGTCCTCAAAATATTAGGTCCTCAACATAGTCCTCAAAATATTAAGTCCTCAACTTAGTCCTCAAAATATTAAGTCCTTAACTTAGTCCTCAAAATATAAAGTCCTCAACTTAGTCCTCAAAATATTAAGTCCTCTACTTAGTCCTCAAAATATTAAGTCCTCAACATAGTCCTCAAAATATTAAGTCCTCAACATAGTCCTCAAAATATAACGTCCTCAACATAGTCCTCAAAATATAAAGTTCTCAACTTAGTCCTCAAAATATTAAGTCCTTAACTTAGTCCTCAAAATATTAAGTCCTCAACTTAGTCCTAAAAATATTAAGTCATTAACTTAGTCCTCAAAATATTAGGTCCTCAACATAGTCCTCAAAATATTAAGTCCTCAACTTAGTCCTCAAAATATTAAGTCCTTAACTTAGTCCTCAAAATATAAAGTCCTCAACTTAGTCCTCAAAATATTAAGTCCTCAACTTAGTCCTCAAAATATAACGTCCTCAACTTAGTCCTCAAAATATAAAATCCTCAACTTAGTCCTCAAAATATTAAGTCCTTTACTTAGTCCTTAAAATATTAAGTCCTCAACATAGTCCTTAAAATATAACGTCCTTAACTTAGTTCTCAAAATATAACGTCCTCAACTTAGTCCTCAAAATATAAAATCCTCAACTTAGTCCTCAAAATATTAAGTCCTTTACTTAGTCCTCAAAATATAACGTCCTCAACTTAGTCCTCAAAATATAAAGTCCTCAATTAAGTCCTCAAAATATTAAGTCCTTTACTTAGTCCTTAAAATATTAAATCCTTAACTTAGTTCTCAAAATATTAAGTCCTCAACATAGTTCTCAAAATATAACGTCCTCAACATAGTCCTTAAAATATAACGTCCTCAACATAGTCCTCAAAATATAAAGTCCTCAACTTAGTCCTCAAAATATTAAGTCCTTAACTTAGTCCTCAAAATATTAAGTCCTCAACTTAGTCCTCAAAATATTAAGTCCTTAACTTAGTCCTCAAAATATAAAGTCCTCAACTTAGTCCTCGAAATATAAAGTCCTCAACTTAGTCCTCAAAATATTAAGTCCTCAACATAGTCCTCAAAATATAACGTCCTCAACATAGTCCTCAAAATATAAAGTCCTCAACTTAGTCCTCAAAATATTAAGTCCTTAACTTAGTCCTCAAAATATAAAGTCCTCAACTTAGTCCTCAAAATATAAAGTCCTCAACTTAGTTCGCAAAATATTAAGTCCTTAACTTAGTCCTCAAAATATTAAGTCCTTAACTTAGTCCTCAAAATATAAAGTCCTCAACTTAGTCCTCAAAATATAAAGTCCTCAACTTAGTTCGCAAAATATTAAGTCCTTAACTTAGTCCTCAAAATATTAAGTCCTCTACTTAGTCCTCAAAATATTAAGTCCTCAACATAGTCCTCAAAATATAACGTCCTCAACATAGTCCTCAAAATATAAAGTCCTCAACTTAGTCCTCAAAATAGTAAGTCCTTAACTTAGTCCTCAAAATATAAAGTCCTCAACTTAGTCCTCAAAATATAAAGTCCTCAACTTAGTTCGCAAAATATTAAGTCCTCAACTTAGTCCTCAAAATATTAAGTCCTTAACATAGTCCTCAAAATATAACGTCCTCAACATAGTCCTCAAAATATAAAGTCCTCAACTTAGTCCTAAAAATATTAAGTCCTTAACTTAGTCCTCAAAATATAAAGTCCTCAACTTAGTCCTCAAAATATAAAGTCCTCAACTTAGTTCGCAAAATATTAAGTCCTTAACTTAGTCCTCAAAATATTAAGTCCTCTACTTAGTCCTCAAAATATTAAGTCCTCAACATAGTCCTCAAAATATTAAGTCCTCAACATAGTCCTCAAAATATAACGTCCTCAACATAGTCCTCAAAATATAAAGTCCTCAACTTAGTCCTCAAAATAGTAAGTCCTTAACTTAGTCCTCAAAATATAAAGTCCTCAACTTAGTCCTCAAAATATAAAGTCCTCAACTTAGTTCGCAAAATATTAAGTCCTCAACTTAGTCCTCAAAATATTAAGTCCTTAACTTAGTCCTCAAAATATAACGTCCTCAACTTAGTCCTCAAAATATTAAGTCCTTAACTTAGTCCTCAAAATATAAAGTCCTCAACTTAGTCCTCAAAATATAAAGTCCTCAACTTAGTTCGCAAAATATAAAGTTCGCAATTTAGTCCTCAAAAAGTAAATTCTTTGACTTAGTCCTCAAAATATAACGTCCTCAACTTAGTCCTCAAAATATAAAGTCCTCAACTTAGTTCGCAAAATATAAAGTCCTCAACTTAGTTCGCAAAATATTAAGTCCTTAACTTAGTCCTCAAAATATTAAGTCCTCTACTTAGTCCTCAAAATATTAAGTCCTCAACATAGTCCTCAAAATATAACGTCCTCAACATAGTCCTCAAAATATAAAGTCCTCAACTTAGTCCTCAAAATATTAAGTCCTTAACTTAGTCCTCAAAATATTAGGTCCTCAACATAGTCCTCAAAATATTAAGTCCTCAACTTAGTCCTCAAAATATTAAGTCCTTAACTTAGTCCTCAAAATATAAAGTTCGCAATTTAGTCCTCAAAAAGTAAATTCTTTGACTTAGTCCTCAAAATATAACGTCCTCAACTTAGTCCTCAAAATATAAAGTCCTCAACTTAGTCCTCAAAATATTAAGTCCTTTACTTAGTCCTTAAAATATTAAGTCCTCAACATAGTCCTCAAAATATAACGTCCTTAACTTAGTTCTCAAAATATAAAGTCCTCCACTTAGTCCTCAAAAAGTAAATTCTTTGACTTAGTCCTCAAAATATATAGTCCTAAACTTAGTCCTCAAAATATAACGTCCTCAACTTAGTCCTCAAAATATAAAGTCCTCAATTTAGTCCTCAAAATATTAAGTCCTTTACTTAGTCCTTAAAATATTAAGTCCTTAACTTAGTTCTCAAAATATTAAGTCCTCAACATAGTTCTCAAAATATAACGTCCTCAACATAGTCCATAAAATATAACGTCCTCAACATAGTCCTCAAAATATAAAGTCCTCAACTTAGTCCTCAAAATATTAAGTCCTTAACTTAGTCCTCAAAATATTAAGTCCTCAACTTAGTCCTCAAAATATTAAGTCATTAACTTAGTCCTCAAAATATTAGGTCCTCAACATAGTCCTCAAAATATAACGTCCTTAACTTAGTTCTCAAAATATAAAGTCCTCCACTTAGTCCTCAAAAAGTAAATTCTTTGACTTAGTCCTCAAAATATATAGTCCTAAACTTAGTCCTCAAAATATAACGTCCTCAACTTAGTCCTCAAAATATAAAGTCCTCAATTTAGTCCTCAAAATATTAAGTCCTTTACTTAGTCCTTAAAATATTAAATCCTTAACTTAGTTCTCAAAATATTAAGTCCTCAACATAGTTCTCAAAATATAACGTCCTCAACATAGTCCTTAAAATATAACGTCCTCAACATAGTCCTCAAAATATAAAGTCCTCAACTTAGTCCTCAAAATATTAAGTCCTTAACTTAGTCCTCAAAATATTAAGTCCTCAACTTAGTCCTCAAAATATTAAGTCCTTAACTTAGTCCTCAAAATATAAAGTCCTCAACTTAGTCCTCAAAATATAAAGTCCTCAACTTAGTCCTCAAAATATTAAGTCCTCAACATAGTCCTCAAAATATAACGTCCTCAACATAGTCCTCAAAATATAAAGTCCTCAACTTAGTCCTCAAAATATTAAGTCCTTAACTTAGTCCTCAAAATATAAAGTCCTCAACTTAGTCCTCAAAATATAAAGTCCTCAACTTAGTTCGCAAAATATTAAGTCCTTAACTTAGTTTTCAAAATATTAAGTCCTCTACTTAGTCCTCAAAATATTAAGTCCTCAACATAGTCCTCAAAATATTAAGTCCTCAACATAGTCCTCAAAATATAACGTCCTCAACATAGTCCTCAAAATATAAAGTCCTCAACTTAGTCCTCAAAATAGTAAGTCCTTCACTTAGTCCTCAAAATATAAAGTCCTCAACTTAGTCCTCAAAATATAAAGTCCTCAACTTAGTTCGCAAAATATTAAGTCCTCAACTTAGTCCTCAAAATATTAAGTCCTTAACTTAGTCCTTAAAATATAACGTCCTCAACTTAGTCCTCAAAATATTAAGTCCTTAACTTAGTCCTCAAAATATTAGGTCCTCAACATAGTCCTCAAAATATTAAGTCCTCAACTTAGTCCTCAAAATATTAAGTCCTTAACACAGTCCTCAAAATATAAAGTTCGCAATTTAGTCCTCAAAAAGTAAATTCTTTGACTTAGTACTCAAAATATAACGTCCTCAACTTAGTCCTCAAAATATAAAGTCCTCAACTTAGTCCTCAAAATATTAAGTCCTCAACATAGTCCTCAAAATATAACGTCCTCAACATAGTCCTCAAAATATAAAGTCCTCAACTTAGTCCTCAAAATATTAAGTCCTTAACTTAGTCCTCAAAATATAAAGTCCTCAACTTAGTCCTCAAAATATAAAGTCCTCAACTTAGTTCGCAAAATATTAAGTCCTTAACTTAGTCCTCAAAATATTAAGTCCTCTACTTAGTCCTCAAAATATTAAGTCCTCAACATAGTCCTCAAAATATTAAGTCCTTAACATAGTCCTCAAAATATAACGTCCTCAACATAGTCCTCAAAATATAAAGTCCTCAACTTAGTCCTAAAAATATTAAGTCCTTAACTTAGTCCTCAAAATATAAAGTCCTCAACTTAGTCCTCAAAATATAAAGTCCTCAACTTAGTTCGCAAAATATTAAGTCCTTAACTTAGTCCTCAAAATATTAAGTCCTCTACTAAGTCCTCAAAATATTAAGTCCTCAACATAGTCCTCAAAATATTAAGTCCTCAACATAGTCCTCAAAATATAACGTCCTCAACATAGTCCTCAAAATATAAAGTCCTCAACTTAGTCCTCAAAATATTAAGTCCTTAACTTAGTCCTCAAAATATAAAGTCCTCAACTTAGTCCTCAAAATATAAAGTCCTCAACTTAGTTCGCAAAATATTAAGTCCTTAACTTAGTCCTCAAAATATTAAGTCCTCTACTTAGTCCTCAAAATATTAAGTCCTCAACATAGTCCTCAAAATATTAAGTCCTTAACATAGTCCTCAAAATATAACGTCCTCAACATAGTCCTCAAAATATAAAGTCCTCAACTTAGTCCTCAAAATATTAAGTCCTTAACTTAGTCCTCAAAATATTAAGTCCTCAACTTAGTCCTCGAAATATTAAGTCATTAACTTAGTCCTCAAAATATTAGGTCCTCAACATAGTCCTCAAAATATAACGTCCTTAACTTAGTTCTCAAAATATAAAGGCCTCCACTTAGTCCTCAAAAAGTAAATTCTTTGACTTAGTCCTCAAAATATATAGTCCTAAACTTAGTCCTCAAAATATAACGTCCTCAACTTAGTCCTCAAAATAGAAAGTCCTCAATTTAGTCCTCAAAATATTAAGTCCTTTACTTAGTCCTTAAAATATTAAATCCTTAACTTAGTTCTCAAAATATTAAGTCCTCAACATAGTTCTCAAAATATAACGTCCTCAACATAGTCCTTAAAATATAACGTCCTCAACATAGTCCTCAAAATATAAAGTCCTCAACTTAGTCCTCAAAATATTAAGTCCTTAACTTAGTCCTCAAAATATTAAGTCCTCAACTTAGTCCTCAAAATATTAAGTCCTTAACTTAGTCCTCAAAATATAAAGTCCTCAACTTAGTCCTCAAAATATAAAGTCCTCAACTTAGTCCTCAAAATATTAAGTCCTCAACATAGTCCTCAAAATATAACGTCCTCAACATAGTCCTCAAAATATTAAGTCCTCAACATAGTCCTCAAAATATTAAGTCCTCAACATAGTCCTCAAAATATAACGTCCTCAACATAGTCCTCAAAATATAAAGTCCTCAACTTAGTCCTCAAAATAGTAAGTCCTTAACTTAGTCCTCAAAATATAAAGTCCTCAACTTAGTCCTCAAAATATAAAGTCCTCAACTTAGTTCGCAAAATATTAAGTCCTCAACTTAGTCCTCAAAATATTAAGTCCTTAACTTAGTCCTCAAAATATAACGTCCTCAACTTAGTCCTCAAAATATTAAGTCCTTAACTTAGTCCTCAAAATATAAAGTCCTCAACTTAGTCCTCAAAATATAAAGTCCTCAACTTAGTTCGCAAAATATTAAGTCCTTAACTTAGTCCTCAAAATATTAAGTCCTCTACTTAGTCCTCAAAATATTAAGTCCTCAACATAGTCCTCAAAATATTAAGTCCTCAACATAGTCCTCAAAATATAACGTCCTCAACATAGTCCTCAAAATATAAAGTCCTCAACTTAGTCCTCAAAATAGTAAGTCCTTAACTTAGTCCTCAAAATATAAAGTCCTCAACTTAGTCCTCAAAATATAAAGTCCTCAACTTAGTTCGCAAAATATTAAGTCCTCAACTTAGTCCTCAAAATATTAAGTCCTTAACTTAGTCCTCAAAATATAACGTCCTCAACTTAGTCCTCAAAATATTAAGTCCTTAACTTAGTCCTCAAAATATAAAGTCCTCAACTTAGTCCTCAAAATATAAAGTCCTCAACTTAGTTCGCAAAATATTAAGTCCTTAACTTAGTCCTCAAAATATTAAGTCCTCTACTTAGTCCTCAAAATATTAAGTCCTCAACATAGTCCTCAAAATATAACGTCCACAACATAGTCCTCAAAATATAAAGTCCTCAACTTAGTCCTCAAAATATTAAGTCCTTAACTTAGTCCTCAAAATATTAGGTCCTCAACATAGTCCTCAAAATATAAAGTCCTCAACTTAGTCCTCAAAATAGTAAGTCCTTAACTTAGTCCTCAAAATATTAAGTCCTCAACTTAGTCCTCAAAATATAAAGTCCTCAACTTAGTTCGCAAAATATTAAGTCCTCAACTTAGTCCTCAAAATATTAAGTCCTTAACTTAGTCCTCAAAATATAACGTCCTCAACTTAGTCCTCAAAATATTAAGTCCTTAACTTAGTCCTCAAAATATAAAGTCCTCAACTTAGTCCTCAAAATATAAAGTCCTCAACTTAGTTCGCAAAATATTAAGTCCTTAACTTAGTCCTCAAAATATTAAGTCCTCTACTTAGTCCTCAAAATATTAAGTCCTCAACATAGTCCTCAAAATATAACGTCCACAACATAGTCCTCAAAATATAACGTCCTCAACATAGTCCTCAAAATATTAAGTCCTCAACATAGTCCTCAAAATATTAAGTCCTCAACATAGTCCTCAAAATATAACGTCCTCAACATAGTCCTCAAAATATAAAGTCCTCAACTTAGTCCTCAAAATAGTAAGTCCTTAACTTAGTCCTCAAAATATAAAGTCCTCAACTTAGTCCTCAAAATATAAAGTCCTCAACTTAGTTCGCAAAATATTAAGTCCTCAACTTAGTCCTCAAAATATTAAGTCCTTAACTTAGTCCTCAAAATATAACGTCCTCAACTTAGTCCTCAAAATATTAAGTCCTTAACTTAGTCCTCAAAATATAAAGTCCTCAACTTAGTCCTCAAAATATAAAGTCCTCAACTTAGTTCGCAAAATATTAAGTCCTCAACTTAGTCCTCAAAATATTAAGTCCTTAACTTAGTCCTCAAAATATAACGTCCTCAACTTAGTCCTCAAAATATTAAGTCCTTAACTTAGTCCTCAAAATATAAAGTCCTCAACTTAGTCCTCAAAATATAAAGTCCTCAACTTAGTTCGCAAAATATTAAGTCCTTAACTTAGTCCTCAAAATATTAAGTCCTCTACTTAGTCCTCAAAATATTAAGTCCTCAACATAGTCCTCAAAATATAACGTCCACAACATAGTCCTCAAAATATAAAGTCCTCAACTTAGTCCTCAAAATATTAAGTCCTTAACTTAGTCCTCAAAATATAAAGTTCGCAATTTAGTCCTCAAAAAGTAAATTCTTTGACTTAGTACTCAAAATATAACGTCCTCAACTTAGTCCTCAAAATATAAAGTCCTCAACTTAGTCCTCAAAATATTAAGTCCTCAACATAGTCCTCAAAATATAACGTCCTCAACATAGTCCTCAAAATATAAAGTCCTCAACTTAGTCCTCAAAATATTAAGTCCTTAACTTAGTCCTCAAAATATAAAGTCCTCAACTTAGTCCTCAAAATATAAAGTCCTCAACTTAGTTCGCAAAATATTAAGTCCTTAACTTAGTCCTCAAAATATTAAGTCCTCTACTTAGTCCTCAAAATATTAAGTCCTCAACATAGTCCTCAAAATATTAAGTCCTTAACATAGTCCTCAAAATATAACGTCCTCAACATAGTCCTCAAAATATAAAGTCCTCAACTTAGTCCTAAAAATATTAAGTCCTTAACTTAGTCCTCAAAATATAAAGTCCTCAACTTAGTCCTCAAAATATAAAGTCCTCAACTTAGTTCGCAAAATATTAAGTCCTTAACTTAGTCCTCAAAATATTAAGTCCTCTACTAAGTCCTGAAAATATTAAGTCCTCAACATAGTCCTCAAAATATTAAGTCCTCAACATAGTCCTCAAAATATAACGTCCTCAACATAGTCCTCAAAATATAAAGTCCTCAACTTAGTCCTCAAAATAGTAAGTCCTTAACTTAGTCCTCAAAATATAAAGTCCTCAACTTAGTCCTCAAAATATAAAGTCCTCAACTTAGTTCGCAAAATATTAAGTCCTCAACTTAGTCCTCAAAATATTAAGTCCTTAACTTAGTCCTCAAAATATAAAGTCCTCAACTTAGTCCTCAAAATATAAAGTCCTCAACTTAGTTCGCAAAATATTAAGTCCTTAACTTAGTCCTCAAAATATTAAGTCCTCTACTTAGTCCTCAAAATATTAAGTCCTCAACATAGTCCTCAAAATATTAAGTCCTTAACATAGTCCTCAAAATATAACGTCCTCAACATAGTCCTCAAAATATAAAGTCCTCAACTTAGTCCTAAAAATATTAAGTCCTTAACTTAGTCCTCAAAATATAAAGTCCTCAACTTAGTCCTCAAAATATAAAGTCCTCAACTTAGTTCGCAAAATATTAAGTCCTTAACTTAGTCCTCAAAATATTAAGTCCTCTACTTAGTCCTCAAAATATTAAGTCCTCAACATAGTCCTCAAAATATTAAGTCCTCAACATAGTCCTCAAAATATAACGTCCTCAACATAGTCCTCAAAATATAAAGTCCTCAACTTAGTCCTCAAAATAGTAAGTCCTTAACTTAGTCCTCAAAATATAAAGTCCTCAACTTAGTCCTCAAAATATAAAGTCCTCAACTTAGTTTGCAAAATATTAAGTCCTCAACTTAGTCCTCAAAATATTAAGTCCTTAACTTAGTCCTCAAAATATAACGTCCTCAACATAGTCCTCAAAATATAAAGTCCTCAACTTAGTCCTAAAAATATTAAGTCCTTAACTTAGTCCTCAAAATATAAAGTCCTCAACTTAGTCCTCAAAATATAAAGTCCTCAACTTAGTTCGCAAAATATTAAGTCCTTAACTTAGTCCTCAAAATATTAAGTCCTCTACTAAGTCCTCAAAATATTAAGTCCTCAACATAGTCCTCAAAATATTAAGTCCTCAACATAGTCCTCAAAATATAACGTCCTCAACATAGTCCTCAAAATATAAAGTCCTCAACTTAGTCCTCAAAATAGTAAGTCCTTAACTTAGTCCTCAAAATATAAAGTCCTCAACTTAGTCCTCAAAATATAAAGTCCTCAACTTAGTTCGCAAAATATTAAGTCCTCAACTTAGTCCTCAAAATATTAAGTCCTTAACTTAGTCCTCAAAATATAAAGTCCTCAACTTAGTCCTCAAAATATAAAGTCCTCAACTTAGTTCGCAAAATATTAAGTCCTTAACTTAGTCCTCAAAATATTAAGTCCTCTACTTAGTCCTCAAAATATTAAGTCCTCAACATAGTCCTCAAAATATTAAGTCCTTAACATAGTCCTCAAAATATAACGTCCTCAACATAGTCCTCAAAATATAAAGTCCTCAACTTAGTCCTAAAAATATTAAGTCCTTAACTTAGTCCTCAAAATATAAAGTCCTCAACTTAGTCCTCAAAATATAAAGTCCTCAACTTAGTTCGCAAAATATTAAGTCCTTAACTTAGTCCTCAAAATATTAAGTCCTCTACTTAGTCCTCAAAATATTAAGTCCTCAACATAGTCCTCAAAATATTAAGTCCTCAACATAGTCCTCAAAATATAACGTCCTCAACATAGTCCTCAAAATATAAAGTCCTCAACTTAGTCCTCAAAATAGTAAGTCCTTAACTTAGTCCTCAAAATATAAAGTCCTCAACTTAGTCCTCAAAATATAAAGTCCTCAACTTAGTTCGCAAAATATTAAGTCCTCAACTTAGTCCTCAAAATATTAAGTCCTTAACTTAGTCCTCAAAATATAACGTCCTCAACTTAGTCCTCAAAATATTAAGTCCTTAACTTAGTCCTCAAAATATAAAGTCCTCAACTTAGTCCTCAAAATATAAAGTCCTCAACTTAGTTCGCAAAATATTAAGTCCTTAACTTAGTCCTCAAAATATTAAGTCCTCTACTTAGTCCTCAAAATATTAAGTCCTCAACATAGTCCTCAAAATATAACGTCCTCAACATAGTCCTCAAAATATAAAGTCCTCAACTTAGTCCTCAAAATATTAAGTCCTTAACTTAGTCCTTAAAATATTAGGTCCTCAACATAGTCCTCAAAATATTAAGTCCTCAACTTAGTCCTCAAAATATTAAGTCCTTAACTTAGTCCTCAAAATATAAAGTTCGCAATTTAGTCCTCAAAAAGTAAATTCTTTGACTTAGTCCTCAAAATATAACGTCCTCAACTTAGTCCTCAAAATATAACGTCCTCAACTTAGTCCTCAAAATATTAAGTCCTTAACTTAGTCCTCAAAATATAAAGTCCTCAACTTAGTCCTCAAAATATAAAGTCCTCAACTTAGTTCGCAAAATATTAAGTCCTTAACTTAGTCCTCAAAATATTAAGTCCTCTACTTAGTCCTCAAAATATTAAGTCCTCAACATAGTCCTCAAAATATAACGTCCTCAACATAGTCCTCAAAATATAAAGTCCTCAACTTAGTCCTCAAAATATTAAGTCCTTAACTTAGTCCTCAAAATATTAGGTCCTCAACATAGTCCTCAAAATATTAAGTCCTCAACTTAGTCCTCAAAATATTAAGTCCTTAACTTAGTCCTCAAAATATAAAGTTCGCAATTTAGTCCTCAAAAAGTAAATTCTTTGACTTAGTCCTCAAAATATAACGTCCTCAACTTAGTCCTCAAAATATAAAGTCCTCAACTTAGTCCTCAAAATATTAAGTCCTTTACTTAGTCCTTAAAATATTAAGTCCTCAACATAGTCCTCAAAATATAACGTCCTTAACTTAGTTCTCAAAATATAAAGTCCTCCACTTAGTCCTCAAAAAGTAAATTCTTTGACTTAGTCCTCAAAATATATAGTCCTAAACTTAGTCCTCAAAATATAACGTCCTCAACTTAGTCCTCAAAATATAAAGTCCTCAATTTAGTCCTCAAAATATTAAGTCCTTTACTTAGTCCTTAAAATATTAAGTCCTTAACTTAGTTCTCAAAATATTAAGTCCTCAACATAGTTCTCAAAATATAACGTCCTCAACATAGTCCATAAAATATAACGTCCTCAACATAGTCCTCAAAATATAAAGTCCTCAACTTAGTCCTCAAAATATTAAGTCCTTAACTTAGTCCTCAAAATATTAAGTCCTCAACTTAGTCCTCAAAATATTAAGTCATTAACTTAGTCCTCAAAATATTAGGTCCTCAACATAGTCCTCAAAATATAACGTCCTTAACTTAGTTCTCAAAATATAAAGTCCTCCACTTAGTCCTCAAAAAGTAAATTCTTTGACTTAGTCCTCAAAATATATAGTCCTAAACTTAGTCCTCAAAATATAACGTCCTCAACTTAGTCCTCAAAATATAAAGTCCTCAATTTAGTCCTCAAAATATCAAGTCCTTTACTTAGTCCTTAAAATATTAAATCCTTAACTTAGTTCTCAAAATATTAAGTCCTCAACATAGTTCTCAAAATATAACGTCCTCAACATAGTCCTTAAAATATAACGTCCTCAACATAGTCCTCAAAATATAAAGTCCTCAACTTAGTCCTCAAAATATTAAGTCCTTAACTTAGTCCTCAAAATATTAAGTCCTCAACTTAGTCCTCAAAATATTAAGTCCTTAACTTAGTCCTCAAAATATAAAGTCCTCAACTTAGTCCTCAAAATATAAAGTCCTCAACTTAGTCCTCAAAATATTAAGTCCTCAACATAGTCCTCAAAATATAACGTCCTCAACATAGTCCTCAAAATATAAAGTCCTCAACTTAGTCCTCAAAATATTAAGTCCTTAACTTAGTCCTCAAAATATAAAGTCCTCAACTTAGTCCTCAAAATATAAAGTCCTCAACTTAGTTCGCAAAATATTAAGTCCTTAACTTAGTCCTCAAAATATTAAGTCCTCTACTTAGTCCTCAAAATATTAAGTCCTCAACATAGTCCTCAAAATATTAAGTCCTCAACATAGTCCTCAAAATATAACGTCCTCAACATAGTCCTCAAAATATAAAGTCCTCAACTTAGTCCTCAAAATAGTAAGTCCTTAACTTAGTCCTCAAAATATAAAGTCCTCAACTTAGTCCTCAAAATATTAAGTCCTCAACATAGTCCTCAAAATATAACGTCCTCAACATAGTCCTCAAAATATAAAGTCCTCAACTTAGTCCTCAAAATATTAAGTCCTTAACTTAGTCCTCAAAATATAAAGTCCTCAACTTAGTCCTCAAAATATAAAGTCCTCAACTTAGTTCGCAAAATATTAAGTCCTTAACTTAGTCCTCAAAATATTAAGTCCTCTACTTAGTCCTCAAAATATTAAGTCCTCAACATAGTCCTCAAAATATTAAGTCCTTAACATAGTCCTCAAAATATAACGTCCTCAACATAGTCCTCAAAATATAAAGTCCTCAACTTAGTCCTAAAAATATTAAGTCCTTAACTTAGTCCTCAAAATATAAAGTCCTCAACTTAGTCCTCAAAATATAAAGTCCTCAACTTAGTTCGCAAAATATTAAGTCCTTAACTTAGTCCTCAAAATATTAAGTCCTCTACTAAGTCCTCAAAATATTAAGTCCTCAACATAGTCCTCAAAATATTAAGTCCTCAACATAGTCCTCAAAATATAACGTCCTCAACATAGTCCTCAAAATATAAAGTCCTCAACTTAGTCCTCAAAATAGTAAGTCCTTAACTTAGTCCTCAAAATATAAAGTCCTCAACTTAGTCCTCAAAATATAAAGTCCTCAACTTAGTTCGCAAAATATTAAGTCCTCAACTTAGTCCTCAAAATATTAAGTCCTTAACTTAGTCCTCAAAATATAAAGTCCTCAACTTAGTCCTCAAAATATAAAGTCCTCAACTTAGTTCGCAAAATATTAAGTCCTTAACTTAGTCCTCAAAATATTAAGTCCTCTACTTAGTCCTCAAAATATTAAGTCCTCAACATAGTCCTCAAAATATTAAGTCCTTAACATAGTCCTCAAAATATAACGTCCTCAACATAGTCCTCAAAATATAAAGTCCTCAACTTAGTCCTAAAAATATTAAGTCCTTAACTTAGTCCTCAAAATATAAAGTCCTCAACTTAGTCCTCAAAATATAAAGTCCTCAACTTAGTTCGCAAAATATTAAGTCCTTAACTTAGTCCTCAAAATATTAAGTCCTCTACTTAGTCCTCAAAATATTAAGTCCTCAACATAGTCCTCAAAATATTAAGTCCTCAACATAGTCCTCAAAATATAACGTCCTCAACATAGTCCTCAAAATATAAAGTCCTCAACTTAGTCCTCAAAATAGTAAGTCCTTAACTTAGTCCTCAAAATATAAAGTCCTCAACTTAGTCCTCAAAATATAAAGTCCTCAACTTAGTTCGCAAAATATTAAGTCCTCAACTTAGTCCTCAAAATATTAAGTCCTTAACTTAGTCCTCAAAATATAACGTCCTCAACATAGTCCTCAAAATATAAAGTCCTCAACTTAGTCCTAAAAATATTAAGTCCTTAACTTAGTCCTCAAAATATAAAGTCCTCAACTTAGTCCTCAAAATATAAAGTCCTCAACTTAGTTCGCAAAATATTAAGTCCTTAACTTAGTCCTCAAAATATTAAGTCCTCTACTAAGTCCTCAAAATATTAAGTCCTCAACATAGTCCTCAAAATATTAAGTCCTCAACATAGTCCTCAAAATAAAACGTCCTCAACATAGTCCTCAAAATATAAAGTCCTCAACTTAGTCCTCAAAATAGTAAGTCCTTAACTTAGTCCTCAAAATATAAAGTCCTCAACTTAGTCCTCAAAATATAAAGTCCTCAACTTAGTTCGCAAAATATTAAGTCCTCAACTTAGTTCGCAAAATATTAAGTCCTTAACTTAGTCCTCAAAATATAAAGTCCTCAACTTAGTCCTCAAAATATAAAGTCCTCAACTTAGTTCGCAAAATATTAAGTCCTTAACTTAGTCCTCAAAATATTAAGTCCTCTACTTAGTCCTCAAAATATTAAGTCCTCAACATAGTCCTCAAAATATTAAGTCCTTAACATAGTCCTCAAAATATAACGTCCTCAACTTAGTCCTCAAAATATAAAGTCCTCAACTTAGTTCGCAAAATATTAAGTCCTCAACTTAGTCCTCAAAATATTAAGTCCTTAACTTAGTCCTCAAAATATAAAGTCCTCAACTTAGTCCTCAAAATATAAAGTCCTCAACTTAGTTCGCAAAATATTAAGTCCTTAACTTAGTCCTCAAAATATTAAGTCCTCTACTTAGTCCTCAAAATATTAAGTCCTCAACATAGTCCTCAAAATATTAAGTCCTTAACATAGTCCTCAAAATATAACGTCCTCAACATAGTCCTCAAAATATAAAGTCCTCAACTTAGTCCTAAAAATATTAAGTCCTTAACTTAGTCCTCAAAATATAAAGTCCTCAACTTAGTCCTCAAAATATAAAGTCCTCAACTTAGTTCGCAAAATATTAAGTCCTTAACTTAGTCCTCAAAATATTAAGTCCTCTACTTAGTCCTCAAAATATTAAGTCCTCAACATAGTCCTCAAAATATTAAGTCCTCAACATAGTCCTCTCAAAATATTAAGTCCTCTACTTAGTCCTCAAAATATTAAGTCCTCAACATAGTCCTCAAAATATTAAGTCCTTAACTTAGTCCTCAAAATATAAAGTCCTCACTTAGTCCTCAAAATATAAAGTCCTCAACTTAGTTCGCAAAATATTAAGTCCTCAACTTAGTCCTCAAAATATTAAGTCCTTAACTTAGTCCTCAAAATATAAGTCCTCAACTTAGTTCGCAAAATATTAAGTCCTTAACTTAGTCCTCAAAATTTTAAGTCCTCTACTTAGTCCTCAAAATATTAAGTCCTCAACTTAGTCCTCAAAATATTAAGTCCTTAACTTAGTCCTCAAAATATAAAGTCCTCAACTTAGTCCTCAAAATATAAAGTCCTCAACTTAGTTCGCAAAATATTAAGTCCTTAACTTAGTCCTCAAAATATTAAGTCCTCTACTTAGTCCTCAAAATATTAAGTCCTCAACATAGTCCTCAAAATATTAAGTCCTTAACATAGTCCTCAAAATATAACGTCCTCAACATAGTCCTCAAAATATAAAGTCCTCAACTTAGTCCTAAAAATATTAAGTCCTTAACTTAGTCCTCAAAATATAAAGTCCTCAACTTAGTCCTCAAAATATAAAGTCCTCAACTTAGTTCGCAAAATATTAAGTCCTTAACTTAGTCCTCAAAATATTAAGTCCTCTACTTAGTCCTCAAAATATTAAGTCCTCAACATAGTCCTCAAAATATTAAGTCCTCAACATAGTCCTCAAAATATAACGTCCTCAACATAGTCCTCAAAATATAAAGTCCTCAACTTAGTCCTCAAAATAGTAAGTCCTTAACTTAGTCCTCAAAATATAAAGTCCTCAACTTAGTCCTCAAAATATAAAGTCCTCAACTTAGTTCGCAAAATATTAAGTCCTCAACTTAGTCCTCAAAATATTAAGTCCTTAACTTAGTCCTCAAAATATAACGTCCTCAACTTAGTCCTCAAAATATTAAGTCCTTAACTTAGTCCTCAAAATATAAAGTCCTCAACTTAGTCCTCAAAATATAAAGTCCTCAACTTAGTTCGCAAAATATTAAGTCCTTAACTTAGTCCTCAAAATATTAAGTCCTCTACTTAGTCCTCAAAATATTAAGTCCTCAACATAGTCCTCAAAATATAACGTCCTCAACATAGTCCTCAAAATATAAAGTCCTCAACTTAGTCCTCAAAATATTAAGTCCTTAACTTAGTCCTTAAAATATTAGGTCCTCAACATAGTCCTCAAAATATTAAGTCCTCAACTTAGTCCTCAAAATATTAAGTCCTTAACTTAGTCCTCAAAATATAAAGTTCGCAATTTAGTCCTCAAAAAGTAAATTCTTTGACTTAGTCCTCAAAATATAACGTCCTCAACTTAGTCCTCAAAATATAACGTCCTCAACTTAGTCCTCAAAATATTAAGTCCTTAACTTAGTCCTCAAAATATAAAGTCCTCAACTTAGTCCTCAAAATATAAAGTCCTCAACTTAGTTCGCAAAATATTAAGTCCTTAACTTAGTCCTCAAAATATTAAGTCCTCTACTTAGTCCTCAAAATATTAAGTCCTCAACATAGTCCTCAAAATATAACGTCCTCAACATAGTCCTCAAAATATAAAGTCCTCAACTTAGTCCTCAAAATATTAAGTCCTTAACTTAGTCCTCAAAATATTAGGTCCTCAACATAGTCCTCAAAATATTAAGTCCTCAACTTAGTCCTCAAAATATTAAGTCCTTAACTTAGTCCTCAAAATATAAAGTTCGCAATTTAGTCCTCAAAAAGTAAATTCTTTGACTTAGTCCTCAAAATATAACGTCCTCAACTTAGTCCTCAAAATATAAAGTCCTCAACTTAGTCCTCAAAATATTAAGTCCTTTACTTAGTCCTTAAAATATTAAGTCCTCAACATAGTCCTCAAAATATAACGTCCTTAACTTAGTTCTCAAAATATAAAGTCCTCCACTTAGTCCTCAAAAAGTAAATTCTTTGACTTAGTCCTCAAAATATATAGTCCTAAACTTAGTCCTCAAAATATAACGTCCTCAACTTAGTCCTCAAAATATAAAGTCCTCAATTTAGTCCTCAAAATATTAAGTCCTTTACTTAGTCCTTAAAATATTAAGTCCTTAACTTAGTTCTCAAAATATTAAGTCCTCAACATAGTTCTCAAAATATAACGTCCTCAACATAGTCCATAAAATATAACGTCCTCAACATAGTCCTCAAAATATAAAGTCCTCAACTTAGTCCTCAAAATATTAAGTCCTTAACTTAGTCCTCAAAATATTAAGTCCTCAACTTAGTCCTCAAAATATTAAGTCATTAACTTAGTCCTCAAAATATTAGGTCCTCAACATAGTCCTCAAAATATAACGTCCTTAACTTAGTTCTCAAAATATAAAGTCCTCCACTTAGTCCTCAAAAAGTAAATTCTTTGACTTAGTCCTCAAAATATATAGTCCTAAACTTAGTCCTCAAAATATAACGTCCTCAACTTAGTCCTCAAAATATAAAGTCCTCAATTTAGTCCTCAAAATATTAAGTCCTTTACTTAGTCCTTAAAATATTAAATCCTTAACTTAGTTCTCAAAATATTAAGTCCTCAACATAGTTCTCAAAATATAACGTCCTCAACATAGTCCTTAAAATATAACGTCCTCAACATAGTCCTCAAAATATAAAGTCCTCAACTTAGTCCTCAAAATATTAAGTCCTTAACTTAGTCCTCAAAATATTAAGTCCTCAACTTAGTCCTCAAAATATTAAGTCCTTAACTTAGTCCTCAAAATATAAAGTCCTCAACTTAGTCTTCAAAATATAAAGTCCTCAACTTAGTCCTCAAAATATTAAGTCCTCAACATAGTCCTCAAAATATAACGTCCTCAACATAGTCCTCAAAATATAAAGTCCTCAACTTAGTCCTCAAAATATTAAGTCCTTAACTTAGTCCTCAAAATATAAAGTCCTCAACTTAGTCCTCAAAATATAAAGTCCTCAACTTAGTTCGCAAAATATTAAGTCCTTAACTTAGTCCTCAAAATATTAAGTCCTCTACTTAGTCCTCAAAATATTAAGTCCTCAACATAGTCCTCAAAATATTAAGTCCTCAACATAGTCCTCAAAATATAACGTCCTCAACATAGTCCTCAAAATATAAAGTCCTCAACTTAGTCCTCAAAATAGTAAGTCCTTAACTTAGTCCTCAAAATATAAAGTCCTCAACTTAGTCCTCAAAATATAAAGTCCTCAACTTAGTTCGCAAAATATTAAGTCCTCAACTTAGTCCTCAAAATATTAAGTCCTTAACTTAGTCCTCAAAATATAACGTCCTCAACTTAGTCCTCAAAATATTAAGTCCTTAACTTAGTCCTCAAAATATAAAGTCCTCAACTTAGTCCTCAAAATATAAAGTCCTCAACTTAGTTCGCAAAATATTAAGTCCTTAACTTAGTCCTCAAAATATTAAGTCCTCTACTTAGTCCTCAAAATATTAAGTCCTCAACATAGTCCTCAAAATATAACGTCCACAACATAGTCCTCAAAATATAAAGTCCTCAACTTAGTCCTCAAAATATTAAGTCCTTAACTTAGTCCTCAAAATATTAGGTCCTCAACATAGTCCTCAAAATATTAAGTCCTCAACTTAGTCCTCAAAATATTAAGTCCTTAACTTAGTCCTCAAAATATAAAGTTCGCAATTTAGTCCTCAAAAAGTAAATTCTTTGACTTAGTACTCAAAATATAACGTCCTCAACTTAGTCCTCAAAATATAAAGTCCTCAACTTAGTCCTCAAAATATTAAGTCCTTTACTTAGTCCTTAAAATATTAAGTCCTCAACATAGTCCTCAAAATATAACGTCCTTAACTTAGTTCTCAAAATATAAAGTCCTCCACTTAGTCCTCAAAAAGTAAATTCTTTGACTTAGTCCTCAAAATACATAGTCCTAAACTTAGTCCTCAAAATATAACGTCCTCAACTTAGTCCTCAAAATATAAAGTCCTCAATTTAGTCCTCAAAATATTAAGTCCTTTACTTAGTCCTCAAAATATAAAGTCCTCAACTTAGTCCTCAAAATATAAAGTCCTCAACTTAGTTCGCAAAATATTAAGTCCTTAACTTAGTCCTCAAAATATTAAGTCCTCTACTTAGTCCTCAAAATATTAAGTCCTCAACATAGTCCTCAAAATATAACGTCCACAACATAGTCCTCAAAATATAAAGTCCTCAACTTAGTCCTCAAAATATTAAGTCCTTAACTTAGTCCTCAAAATATTAGGTCCTCAACATAGTCCTCAAAATATTAAGTCCTCAACTTAGTCCTCAAAATATTAAGTCCTTAACTTAGTCCTCAAAATATAAAGTTCGCAATTTAGTCCTCAAAAAGTAAATTCTTTGACTTAGTCCTCAAAATATAACGTCCTCAACTTAGTCCTCAAAATATAAAGTCCTCAACTTAGTCCTCAAAATATTAAGTCCTTTACTTAGTCCTTAAAATATTAAGTCCTCAACATAGTCCTCAAAATATAACGTCCTTAACTTAGTTCTCAAAATATAAAGTCCTCCACTTAGTCCTCAAAAAGTAAATTCTTTGACTTAGTCCTCAAAATATATAGTCCTAAACTTAGTCCTCAAAATATAACGTCCTCAACTTAGTCCTCAAAATATAAAGTCCTCAATTTAGTCCTCAAAATATTAAGTCCTTTACTTAGTCCTTAAAATATTAAGTCCTTAACTTAGTTCTCAAAATATTAAGTCCTCAACATAGTTCTCAAAATATAACGTCCTCAACATAGTCCATAAAATATAACGTCCTCAACATAGTCCTCAAAATATAAAGTCCTCAACTTAGTCCTCAAAATATTAAGTCCTTAACTTAGTCCTCAAAATATTAAGTCCTCAACTTAGTCCTCAAAATATTAAGTCATTAACTTAGTCCTCAAAATATTAGGTCCTCAACATAGTCCTCAAAATATAACGTCCTTAACTTAGTTCTCAAAATATAAAGTCCTCCACTTAGTCCTCAAAAAGTAAATTCTTTGACTTAGTCCTCAAAATATATAGTCCTAAACTTAGTCCTCAAAATATAACGTCCTCAACTTAGTCCTCAAAATATAAAGTCCTCAATTTAGTCCTCAAAATATCAAGTCCTTTACTTAGTCCTTAAAATATTAAATCCTTAACTTAGTTCTCAAAATATTAAGTCCTCAACATAGTTCTCAAAATATAACGTCCTCAACATAGTCCTTAAAATATAACGTCCTCAACATAGTCCTCAAAATATAAAGTCCTCAACTTAGTCCTCAAAATATTAAGTCCTTAACTTAGTCCTCAAAATATTAAGTCCTCAACTTAGTCCTCAAAATATTAAGTCCTTAACTTAGTCCTCAAAATATAAAGTCCTCAACTTAGTCCTCAAAATATAAAGTCCTCAACTTAGTCCTCAAAATATTAAGTCCTCAACATAGTCCTCAAAATATAACGTCCTCAACATAGTCCTCAAAATATAAAGTCCTCAACTTAGTCCTCAAAATATTAAGTCCTTAACTTAGTCCTCAAAATATAAAGTCCTCAACTTAGTCCTCAAAATATAAAGTCCTCAACTTAGTTCGCAAAATATTAAGTCCTTAACTTAGTCCTCAAAATATTAAGTCCTCTACTTAGTCCTCAAAATATTAAGTCCTCAACATAGTCCTCAAAATATTAAGTCCTCAACATAGTCCTCAAAATATAACGTCCTCAACATAGTCCTCAAAATATAAAGTCCTCAACTTAGTCCTCAAAATAGTAAGTCCTTAACTTAGTCCTCAAAATATAAAGTCCTCAACTTAGTCCTCAAAATATTAAGTCCTCAACATAGTCCTCAAAATATAACGTCCTCAACATAGTCCTCAAAATATAAAGTCCTCAACTTAGTCCTCAAAATATTAAGTCCTTAACTTAGTCCTCAAAATATAAAGTCCTCAACTTAGTCCTCAAAATATAAAGTCCTCAACTTAGTTCGCAAAATATTAAGTCCTTAACTTAGTCCTCAAAATATTAAGTCCTCTACTTAGTCCTCAAAATATTAAGTCCTCAACATAGTCCTCAAAATATTAAGTCCTTAACTTAGTCCTCAAAATATAAAGTCCTCAACTTAGTCCTCAAAATATAAAGTCCTCAACTTAGTTCGCAAAATATTAAGTCCTTAACTTAGTCCTCAAAATATTAAGTCCTCTACTTAGTCCTCAAAATATTAAGTCCTCAACATAGTCCTCAAAATATTAAGTCCTCAACATAGTCCTCAAAATATAACGTCCTCAACATAGTCCTCAAAATATAAAGTCCTCAACTTAGTCCTCAAAATAGTAAGTCCTTAACTTAGTCCTCAAAATATAAAGTCCTCAACTTAGTCCTCAAAATATTAAGTCCTCAACATAGTCCTCAAAATATAACGTCCTCAACATAGTCCTCAAAATATAAAGTCCTCAACTTAGTCCTCAAAATAGTAAGTCCTTAACTTAGTCCTCAAAATATAAAGTCCTCAACTTAGTCCTCAAAATATTAAGTCCTTAACTTAGTCCTCAAAATATAAAGTCCTCAACTTAGTCCTCAAAATATAAAGTCCTCAACTTAGTTCGCAAAATATTAAGTCCTTAACTTAGTCCTCAAAATATTAAGTCCTCTACTTAGTCCTCAAAATATTAAGTCCTCAACATAGTCCTCAAAATATTAAGTCCTTAACATAGTCCTCAAAATATAACGTCCTCTACTTAGTCCTCAAAATATTAAGTCCTCAACATAGTCCTCAAAATATTAAGTCCTCAACATAGTCCTCAAAATATAACGTCCTCAACATAGTCCTCAAAATATAAAGTCCTCAACTTAGTCCTCAAAATAGTAAGTCCTTAACTTAGTCCTCAAAATATAAAGTCCTCAACTTAGTCCTCAAAATATAAAGTCCTCAACTTAGTTCGCAAAATATTAAGTCCTCAACTTAGTCCTCAAAATATTAAGTCCTTAACTTAGTCCTCAAAATATAAAGTCCTCAACTTAGTCCTCAAAATATAAAGTCCTCAACTTAGTTCGCAAAATATTAAGTCCTTAACTTAGTCCTCAAAATATTAAGTCCTCTACTTAGTCCTCAAAATATTAAGTCCTCAACATAGTCCTCAAAATATTAAGTCCTTAACATAGTCCTCAAAATATAACGTCCTCAACATAGTCCTCAAAATATAAAGTCCTCAACTTAGTCCTAAAAATATTAAGTCCTTAACTTAGTCCTCAAAATATAAAGTCCTCAACTTAGTCCTCAAAATATAAAGTCCTCAACTTAGTTCGCAAAATATTAAGTCCTTAACTTAGTCCTCAAAATATTAAGTCCTCTACTTAGTCCTCAAAATATTAAGTCCTCAACATAGTCCTCAAAATATTAAGTCCTCAACATAGTCCTCAAAATATAACGTCCTCAACATAGTCCTCAAAATATAAAGTCCTCAACTTAGTCCTCAAAATAGTAAGTCCTTAACTTAGTCCTCAAAATATAAAGTCCTCAACTTAGTCCTCAAAATATAAAGTCCTCAACTTAGTTCGCAAAATATTAAGTCCTCAACTTAGTCCTCAAAATATTAAGTCCTTAACTTAGTCCTCAAAATATAACGTCCTCAACATAGTCCTCAAAATATAAAGTCCTCAACTTAGTCCTAAAAATATTAAGTCCTTAACTTAGTCCTCAAAATATAAAGTCCTCAACTTAGTCCTCAAAATATAAAGTCCTCAACTTAGTTCGCAAAATATTAAGTCCTTAACTTAGTCCTCAAAATATTAAGTCCTCTACTAAGTCCTCAAAATATTAAGTCCTCAACATAGTCCTCAAAATATTAAGTCCTCAACATAGTCCTCAAAATAAAACGTCCTCAACATAGTCCTCAAAATATAAAGTCCTCAACTTAGTCCTCAAAATAGTAAGTCCTTAACTTAGTCCTCAAAATATAAAGTCCTCAACTTAGTCCTCAAAATATAAAGTCCTCAACTTAGTTCGCAAAATATTAAGTCCTCAACTTAGTTCGCAAAATATTAAGTCCTTAACTTAGTCCTCAAAATATAAAGTCCTCAACTTAGTCCTCAAAATATAAAGTCCTCAACTTAGTTCGCAAAATATTAAGTCCTTAACTTAGTCCTCAAAATATTAAGTCCTCTACTTAGTCCTCAAAATATTAAGTCCTCAACATAGTCCTCAAAATATTAAGTCCTTAACATAGTCCTCAAAATATAACGTCCTCAACTTAGTCCTCAAAATATAAAGTCCTCAACTTAGTTCGCAAAATATTAAGTCCTCAACTTAGTCCTCAAAATATTAAGTCCTTAACTTAGTCCTCAAAATATAAAGTCCTCAACTTAGTCCTCAAAATATAAAGTCCTCAACTTAGTTCGCAAAATATTAAGTCCTTAACTTAGTCCTCAAAATATTAAGTCCTCTACTTAGTCCTCAAAATATTAAGTCCTCAACATAGTCCTCAAAATATTAAGTCCTTAACATAGTCCTCAAAATATAACGTCCTCAACATAGTCCTCAAAATATAAAGTCCTCAACTTAGTCCTAAAAATATTAAGTCCTTAACTTAGTCCTCAAAATATAAAGTCCTCAACTTAGTCCTCAAAATATAAAGTCCTCAACTTAGTTCGCAAAATATTAAGTCCTTAACTTAGTCCTCAAAATATTAAGTCCTCTACTTAGTCCTCAAAATATTAAGTCCTCAACATAGTCCTCAAAATATTAAGTCCTCAACATAGTCCTCAAAATATTAAGTCCTCTACTTAGTCCTCAAAATATTAAGTCCTCAACATAGTCCTCAAAATATTAAGTCCTTAACTTAGTCCTCAAAATATAAAGTCCTCAACTTAGTCCTCAAAATATAAAGTCCTCAACTTAGTTCGCAAAATATTAAGTCCTCAACTTAGTCCTCAAAATATTAAGTCCTTAACTTAGTCCTCAAAATATAAAGTCCTCAACTTAGTTCGCAAAATATTAAGTCCTTAACTTAGTCCTCAAAATTTTAAGTCCTCTACTTAGTCCTCAAAATATTAAGTCCTCAACTTAGTCCTCAAAATATTAAGTCCTTAACTTAGTCCTCAAAATATAAAGTCCTCAACTTAGTCCTCAAAATATAAAGTCCTCAACTTAGTTCGCAAAATATTAAGTCCTTAACTTAGTCCTCAAAATATTAAGTCCTCTACTTAGTCCTCAAAATATTAAGTCCTCAACATAGTCCTCAAAATATTAAGTCCTTAACATAGTCCTCAAAATATAACGTCCTCAACATAGTCCTCAAAATATAAAGTCCTCAACTTAGTCCTAAAAATATTAAGTCCTTAACTTAGTCCTCAAAATATAAAGTCCTCAACTTAGTCCTCAAAATATAAAGTCCTCAACTTAGTTCGCAAAATATTAAGTCCTTAACTTAGTCCTCAAAATATTAAGTCCTCTACTTAGTCCTCAAAATATTAAGTCCTCAACATAGTCCTCAAAATATTAAGTCCTCAACATAGTCCTCAAAATATAACGTCCTCAACATAGTCCTCAAAATATAAAGTCCTCAACTTAGTCCTCAAAATAGTAAGTCCTTAACTTAGTCCTCAAAATATAAAGTCCTCAACTTAGTCCTCAAAATATAAAGTCCTCAACTTAGTTCGCAAAATATTAAGTCCTCAACTTAGTCCTCAAAATATTAAGTCCTTAACTTAGTCCTCAAAATATAACGTCCTCAACTTAGTCCTCAAAATATTAAGTCCTTAACTTAGTCCTCAAAATATAAAGTCCTCAACTTAGTCCTCAAAATATAAAGTCCTCAACTTAGTTCGCAAAATATTAAGTCCTTAACTTAGTCCTCAAAATATTAAGTCCTCTACTTAGTCCTCAAAATATTAAGTCCTCAACATAGTCCTCAAAATATAACGTCCTCAACATAGTCCTCAAAATATAAAGTCCTCAACTTAGTCCTCAAAATATTAAGTCCTTAACTTAGTCCTTAAAATATTAGGTCCTCAACATAGTCCTCAAAATATTAAGTCCTCAACTTAGTCCTCAAAATATTAAGTCCTTAACTTAGTCCTCAAAATATAAAGTTCGCAATTTAGTCCTCAAAAAGTAAATTCTTTGACTTAGTCCTCAAAATATAACGTCCTCAACTTAGTCCTCAAAATATAACGTCCTCAACTTAGTCCTCAAAATATTAAGTCCTTAACTTAGTCCTCAAAATATAAAGTCCTCAACTTAGTCCTCAAAATATAAAGTCCTCAACTTAGTTCGCAAAATATTAAGTCCTTAACTTAGTCCTCAAAATATTAAGTCCTCTACTTAGTCCTCAAAATATTAAGTCCTCAACATAGTCCTCAAAATATAACGTCCTCAACATAGTCCTCAAAATATAAAGTCCTCAACTTAGTCCTCAAAATATTAAGTCCTTAACTTAGTCCTCAAAATATTAGGTCCTCAACATAGTCCTCAAAATATTAAGTCCTCAACTTAGTCCTCAAAATATTAAGTCCTTAACTTAGTCCTCAAAATATAAAGTTCGCAATTTAGTCCTCAAAAAGTAAATTCTTTGACTTAGTCCTCAAAATATAACGTCCTCAACTTAGTCCTCAAAATATAAAGTCCTCAACTTAGTCCTCAAAATATTAAGTCCTTTACTTAGTCCTTAAAATATTAAGTCCTCAACATAGTCCTCAAAATATAACGTCCTTAACTTAGTTCTCAAAATATAAAGTCCTCCACTTAGTCCTCAAAAAGTAAATTCTTTGACTTAGTCCTCAAAATATATAGTCCTAAACTTAGTCCTCAAAATATAACGTCCTCAACTTAGTCCTCAAAATATAAAGTCCTCAATTTAGTCCTCAAAATATTAAGTCCTTTACTTAGTCCTTAAAATATTAAGTCCTTAACTTAGTTCTCAAAATATTAAGTCCTCAACATAGTTCTCAAAATATAACGTCCTCAACATAGTCCATAAAATATAACGTCCTCAACATAGTCCTCAAAATATAAAGTCCTCAACTTAGTCCTCAAAATATTAAGTCCTTAACTTAGTCCTCAAAATATTAAGTCCTCAACTTAGTCCTCAAAATATTAAGTCATTAACTTAGTCCTCAAAATATTAGGTCCTCAACATAGTCCTCAAAATATAACGTCCTTAACTTAGTTCTCAAAATATAAAGTCCTCCACTTAGTCCTCAAAAAGTAAATTCTTTGACTTAGTCCTCAAAATATATAGTCCTAAACTTAGTCCTCAAAATATAACGTCCTCAACTTAGTCCTCAAAATATAAAGTCCTCAATTTAGTCCTCAAAATATTAAGTCCTTTACTTAGTCCTTAAAATATTAAATCCTTAACTTAGTTCTCAAAATATTAAGTCCTCAACATAGTTCTCAAAATATAACGTCCTCAACATAGTCCTTAAAATATAACGTCCTCAACATAGTCCTCAAAATATAAAGTCCTCAACTTAGTCCTCAAAATATTAAGTCCTTAACTTAGTCCTCAAAATATTAAGTCCTCAACTTAGTCCTCAAAATATTAAGTCCTTAACTTAGTCCTCAAAATATAAAGTCCTCAACTTAGTCCTCAAAATATAAAGTCCTCAACTTAGTCCTCAAAATATTAAGTCCTCAACATAGTCCTCAAAATATAACGTCCTCAACATAGTCCTCAAAATATAAAGTCCTCAACTTAGTCCTCAAAATATTAAGTCCTTAACTTAGTCCTCAAAATATAAAGTCCTCAACTTAGTCCTCAAAATATAAAGTCCTCAACTTAGTTCGCAAAATATTAAGTCCTTAACTTAGTCCTCAAAATATTAAGTCCTCTACTTAGTCCTCAAAATATTAAGTCCTCAACATAGTCCTCAAAATATTAAGTCCTCAACATAGTCCTCAAAATATAACGTCCTCAACATAGTCCTCAAAATATAAAGTCCTCAACTTAGTCCTCAAAATAGTAAGTCCTTAACTTAGTCCTCAAAATATAAAGTCCTCAACTTAGTCCTCAAAATATAAAGTCCTCAACTTAGTTCGCAAAATATTAAGTCCTCAACTTAGTCCTCAAAATATTAAGTCCTTAACTTAGTCCTCAAAATATAACGTCCTCAACTTAGTCCTCAAAATATTAAGTCCTTAACTTAGTCCTCAAAATATAAAGTCCTCAACTTAGTCCTCAAAATATAAAGTCCTCAACTTAGTTCGCAAAATATTAAGTCCTTAACTTAGTCCTCAAAATATTAAGTCCTCTACTTAGTCCTCAAAATATTAAGTCCTCAACATAGTCCTCAAAATATAACGTCCACAACATAGTCCTCAAAATATAAAGTCCTCAACTTAGTCCTCAAAATATTAAGTCCTTAACTTAGTCCTCAAAATATTAGGTCCTCAACATAGTCCTCAAAATATTAAGTCCTCAACTTAGTCCTCAAAATATTAAGTCCTTAACTTAGTCCTCAAAATATAAAGTTCGCAATTTAGTCCTCAAAAAGTAAATTCTTTGACTTAGTACTCAAAATATAACGTCCTCAACTTAGTCCTCAAAATATAAAGTCCTCAACTTAGTCCTCAAAATATTAAGTCCTTTACTTAGTCCTTAAAATATTAAGTCCTCAACATAGTCCTCAAAATATAACGTCCTTAACTTAGTTCTCAAAATATAAAGTCCTCCACTTAGTCCTCAAAAAGTAAATTCTTTGACTTAGTCCTCAAAATACATAGTCCTAAACTTAGTCCTCAAAATATAACGTCCTCAACTTAGTCCTCAAAATATAAAGTCCTCAATTTAGTCCTCAAAATATTAAGTCCTTTACTTAGTCCTCAAAATATAAAGTCCTCAACTTAGTCCTCAAAATATAAAGTCCTCAACTTAGTTCGCAAAATATTAAGTCCTTAACTTAGTCCTCAAAATATTAAGTCCTCTACTTAGTCCTCAAAATATTAAGTCCTCAACATAGTCCTCAAAATATAACGTCCACAACATAGTCCTCAAAATATAAAGTCCTCAACTTAGTCCTCAAAATATTAAGTCCTTAACTTAGTCCTCAAAATATTAGGTCCTCAACATAGTCCTCAAAATATTAAGTCCTCAACTTAGTCCTCAAAATATTAAGTCCTTTACTTAGTCCTTAAAATATTAAGTCCTCAACTTAGTCCTCAAAATATTAAGTCCTTAACTTAGTCCTCAAAATATAAAGTTCGCAATTTAGTCCTCAAAAAGTAAATTCTTTGACTTAGTCCTCAAAATATTAAGTCCTCTACTTAGTCCTCAAAATATTAAGTCCTCAACATAGTCCTCAAAATATAACGTCCTCAACATAGTCCTCAAAATATAAAGTCCTCAACTTAGTCCTCAAAATATTAAGTCCTTAACTTAGTCCTCAAAATATTAGGTCCTCAACATAGTCCTCAAAATATTAAGTCCTCAACTTAGTCCTCAAAATATTAAGTCCTTAACTTAGTCCTCAAAATATAAAGTTCGCAATTTAGTCCTCAAAAAGTAAATTCTTTGACTTAGTCCTCAAAATATAACGTCCTCAACTTAGTCCTCAAAATATAACGTCCTCAACTTAGTCCTCAAAATATTAAGTCCTTAACTTAGTCCTCAAAATATAAAGTCCTCAACTTAGTCCTCAAAATATAAAGTCCTCAACTTAGTTCGCAAAATATTAAGTCCTTAACTTAGTCCTCAAAATATTAAGTCCTCTACTTAGTCTTCAAAATATTAAGTCCTCAACATAGTCCTCAAAATATAACGTCCTCAACATAGTCCTCAAAATATAAAGTCCTCAACTTAGTCCTCAAAATATTAAGTCCTTAACTTAGTCCTCAAAATATAAAGTCCTCAACTTAGTCCTCAAAATATAAAGTCCTCAACTTAGTTCGCAAAATATTAAGTCCTTAACTTAGTCCTCAAAATATTAAGTCCTCTACTTAGTCCTCAAAATATTAAGTCCTCAACATAGTCCTCAAAATATTAAGTCCTCAACATAGTCCTCAAAATATAACGTCCTCAACATAGTCCTCAAAATATAAAGTCCTCAACTTAGTCCTCAAAATAGTAAGTCCTTAACTTAGTCCTCAAAATATAAAGTCCTCAACTTAGTCCTCAAAATATAAAGTCCTCAACTTAGTTCGCAAAATATTAAGTCCTCAACTTAGTCCTCAAAATATTAAGTCCTTAACTTAGTCCTCAAAATATAACGTCCTCAACTTAGTCCTCAAAATATTAAGTCCTTAACTTAGTCCTCAAAATATAAAGTCCTCAACTTAGTCCTCAAAATATAAAGTCCTCAACTTAGTTCGCAAAATATTAAGTCCTTAACTTAGTCCTCAAAATATTAAGTCCTCTACTTAGTCCTCAAAATATTAAGTCCTCAACATAGTCCTCAAAATATAACGTCCACAACATAGTCCTCAAAATATAAAGTCCTCAACTTAGTCCTCAAAATATTAAGTCCTTAACTTAGTCCTCAAAATATTAGGTCCTCAACATAGTCCTCAAAATATTAAGTCCTCAACTTAGTCCTCAAAATATTAAGTCCTTAACTTAGTCCTCAAAATATAAAGTTCGCAATTTAGTCCTCAAAAAGTAAATTCTTTGACTTAGTACTCAAAATATAACGTCCTCAACTTAGTCCTCAAAATATAAAGTCCTCAACTTAGTCCTCAAAATATTAAGTCCTTTACTTAGTCCTTAAAATATTAAGTCCTCAACATAGTCCTCAAAATATAACGTCCTTAACTTAGTTCTCAAAATATAAAGTCCTCCACTTAGTCCTCAAAAAGTAAATTCTTTGACTTAGTCCTCAAAATACATAGTCCTAAACTTAGTCCTCAAAATATAACGTCCTCAACTTAGTCCTCAAAATATAAAGTCCTCAATTTAGTCCTCAAAATATTAAGTCCTTTACTTAGTCCTCAAAATATAACGTCCTCAACATAGTCCTCAAAATATAAAGTCCTCAACTTAGTCCTCAAAATATTAAGTCCTTAACTTAGTCCTCAAAATATTAGGTCCTCAACATAGTCCTCAAAATATTAAGTCCTCAACTTAGTCCTCAAAATATTAAGTCCTTAACTTAGTCCTCAAAATATAAAGTTCGCAATTTAGTCCTCAAAAAGTAAATTCTTTGACTTAGTCCTCAAAATATTAAGTCCTTAACTTAGTCCTCAAAATATTAGGTCCTCAACATAGTCCTCAAAATATTAAGTCCTCAACTTAGTCTTTAAAATATTAAGTCCTTAACTTAGTCCTCAAAATATAACGTCCTCAACATAGTCCTCAAAATATTAAGTCCTCAACTTAGTCCTCAAAATATTAAGTCCTTTACTTAGTCCTCAAAATATAACGTCCTCAACATAGTCCTCAAAATATAAAGTCCTCAACTTAGTCCTCAAAATATTAAGTCCTTAACTTAGTCCTCAAAATATTAGGTCCTCAACATAGTCCTCAAAATATTAAGTCCTCAACTTAGTCCTCAAAATATTAAGTCCTTAACTTAGTCCTCAAAATATTAGGTCCTCAACATAGTCCTCAAAATATTAAGTCCTCAACTTAGTCCTCAAAATATTAAGTCCTTAACTTAGTCCTCAAAATATTAGGTCCTCAACATAGTCCTCAAAATATTAAGTCCTCAACTTAGTCCTCAAAATATTAAGTCCTTAACTTAGTCCTCAAAATATAACGTCCTCAACATAGTCCTCAAAATATAAAGTCCTCAACTTAGTCCTCAAAATATTAAGTCCTTAACTTAGTCCTCAAAATATAAAGTCCTCAACTTAGTCCTCAAAATATAAAGTCCTCAACTTAGTTCGCAAAATATTAAGTCCTTAACTTAGTCCTCAAAATATTAAGTCCTCAACTTAGTCCTCAAAATATTAAGTCCTTTACTTAGTCCTTAAAATATTAAGTCCTCAACATAGTCCTCAAAATATAACGTCCTTAACTTAGTTCTCAAAATATAAAGTCCTCCACTTAGTCCTCAAAAAGTAAATTCTTTGACTTAGTCCTCAAAATATATAGTCCTAAACTTAGTCCTCAAAATGTAACGTCCTCAACTTAGTCCTCAAAATATAAAGTCCTCAATTTAGTCCACAAAATATTAAGTCCTTTACTTAGTCCTTAAAATATTAAGTCCTTAACTTAGTTCTCAAAATATTAAGTCCTCAACATAGTTCTCAAAATATAACGTCCTCAACATAGTCCATAAAATATAACGTCCTCAACATAGTCCTCAAAATATAAAGTCCTCAACTTAGTCCTCAAAATATTAAGTCCTTAACTTAGTCCTCAAAATATTAAGTCCTCAACTTAGTCCTCAAAATATTAAGTCATTAACTTAGTCCTCAAAATATTAGGTCCTCAACATAGTCCTCAAAATATTAAGTCCTCAACTTAGTTCTCAAAATATTAAGTCCTTAACTTAGTCCTCAAAATATAAAGTCCTCAACTTAGTCCTCAAAATATAAAGTCCTCAACTTAGTCCTCAAAATATAAAGTCCTCAACTTAGTTCGCAAAATATTAAGTCCTTTACTTAGTCCTCAAAATATTAAGTCCTCTACTTAGTCCTCAAAATATTAAGTCTTCAACATAGTTCTTAAAATATTAAGTCCTCAACTTAGTCCTCAAAATATTAAGTCCTTAACTTAGTCCTCAAAATATAAAGTCCTCAACTTAGTCCTCAAAATATAAAGTCCTCAACTTAGTTCGCAAAATATTAAGTCCTTAACTTAGTCCTCAAAATATTAAGTCCTCTACTTAGTCCTCAAAATATTAAGTCCTCAAGATAGTCTTCAAAATATAACGTCCTCAACATAGTCCTCAAAATATAAAGTCCTCAACTTAGTCCTCAAAATATTAAGTCCTTAACTTAGTCCTCAAAATATTAGGTCCTCAACATAGTCCTCAAAATATTAAGTCCTCAACTTAGTCCTCAAAATATTAAGTCCTTAACTTAGTCCTCAAAATATTAAGTCCTCTACTTAGTCCTCAAAATATTAAGTCCTTAACTTAGTCCTCAAAATATAAAGTCCTCAACTTAGTCCTCAAAATATAAAGTCCTCAACTTAGTTCGCAAAATATTAAGTCCTCAACTTAGTCCTCAAAATATTAAGTCCTTAACTTAGTCCTCAAAATATAAAGTCCTCAACTTAGTCCTCAAAATATTAAGTCCTTAACTTAGTCCTCAAAATATAAAGTCCTCAACTTAGTTCGCAAAATATTAAGTCCTTAACTTAGTCCTCAAAATATTAAGTCCTCTACTTAGTCCTCAAAATATTAAGTCCTCAACATAGTCCTCAAAATATAACGTCCTCAACTTAGTCCTCAAAATATTAAGTCATTAACTTAGTCCTCAAAATATTAGGTCCTCAACATAGTCCTGAAAATATCAAGTCCTCAACTTAGTCCTCAAAATATTAAGTCCTTAACTTAGTCCTCAAAATATTAGGTCCTCTACTTAGTCCTCAAAATATTAAGTCCTCAACATAGTCCTCAAAATATTAAGTCCTCAACATAGTCCTCAAAATATAACGTCCTCAACATAGTCCTCAAAATATAAAGTCCTCAACTTAGTCCTCAAAATATTAAGTCCTCAACTTAGTCCTCAAAATATAAAGTCCTCAACTTAGTCCTCAAAATATAAAGTCCTCAACTTAGTCCTCAAAATATTAAGTCCTTAACTTAGTCCTCAAAATATAAAGTCCTCAACTTAGTCCTCAAAATATAAAGTCCTCAACTTAGTTCGCAAAATATTAAGTCCTTAACTTAGTCCTCAAAAAGTAAATTCTTTAATTTAGTCCTCAAAATATAAAGTCCTAAACTTTGTCCTCAAAATATAAAGTCCTCAACTTAGTTCTCAAAATATTAAGTCCTCAACTTAGTCCTCAAAACATAAAGTTCTCAACTTAGTCCTCAAAACATAAAGTCCTCAACTTAGTCCTCAAAATATTAAGTCCTTAACTTAGTCCTCAAAATATTAAGTCCTCAACAAAGTCCTCAAAATATTAAGTCCTCAACTTAGTCCTCAAAATATAAAGTTCTCAACTCAGTCCTCAAAATATAAAGTTCGCAATTTAGTCCTCAAAAAGTAAATTCTTTGACTTAGTCCTCAAAATATAACGTCCTCAACTTAGTCCTCAAAATATAAAGTCCTCAACTTAGTCCTCAAAATATTAAGTCCTTTACTTAGTCCTTAAAATATTAAGTCCTCAACATAGTCCTAAAAATATAACGTCCTTAACTTAGTTCTCAAAATATAAAGTCCTCCACTTAGTCCTCAAAAAGTAAATTCTTTGACTTAGTCCTCAAAATATATAGTCCTAAACTTAGTCCTCAAAATATAACGTCCTCAACTTAGTCCTCAAAATATAAAGTCCTCAATTTAGTCCTCAAAATATTAAGTCCTTTACTTAGTCCTCAAAATATAAAGTCCTCAACTTAGTCCTCAAAATATAAAGTCCTCAACTTAGTCCTCAAAATATTAAGTCCTTAACTTAGTCCTCAAAATATAAAGTCCTCAACTTAGTCCTCAAAATATAAAGTCCTCAACTTAGTTCGCAAAATATTAAGTCCTTAACTTATTCCTCAAAATATTAGGTCCTCTACTTAGTCCTCAAAATATTAAGTCCTCAACATAGTCCTCAAAATATTAAGTTCTCAACTTAGTCCTCAAAATATAAAGTTCTCAACTTAGTCCTCAAAAAGTAAATTCTTTAATTTAGTCCTCAAAATATAAAGTCCTAAACTTTGTCCTTAAAATATAAAGTCCTCAACTTAGTTCTCAAAATATTAAGTCCTCAACTTAGTCCTCAAAACATAAAGTTCTCAACTTAGTCCTCAAAACATAAAGTCCTCAACTTAGTCCTCAAAATATAAAGTCCTCAACTTAGTTCGCAAAATATTAAGTCCTTAACTTAGTCCTCAAAATATTAGGTCCTCTACTTAGTCCTCAAAATATTAAGTCCTCAACTTAGTCCTCAAAATATAAAGTCCTCAACTTAGTCCTCAAAATATTAAGTCCTTTACTTAGTCCTTAAAATATTAAGTCCTCAACATAGTCCTCAAAATATAACGTCCTTAACTTAGTTCTCAAAATATAAAGTCCTCCACTTAGTCCTCAAAAAGTAAATTCTTTGACTTAGTCCTCAAAATATATAGTCCTAAACTTAGTCCTCAAAATATAACGTCCTCAACTTAGTCCTCAAAATATAAAGTCCTCAATTTAGTCCTCAAAATATTAAGTCCTTTACTTAGTCCTTAAAAAATTAAGTCCTTAACTTAGTTCTCAAAATATTAAGTCCTCAACATAGTTCTCAAAATATAACGTCCTCAACATAGTCCTTAAAATATAACGTCCTCAACATAGTCCTCAAAATATAAAGTCCTCAACTTAGTCCTCAAAATATAAAGTCCTCAACTTAGTTCGCAAAATATTAAGTCCTTAACTTAGTCCTCAAAATATTAGGTCCTCTACTTAGTCCTCAAAATATTAAGTCCTCAACATAGTCCTCAAAATATTAAGTTCTCAACTTAGTCCTCAAAATATAAAGTTCTCAACTTAGTCCTCAAAAAGTAAATTCTTTAATTTAGTCCTCAAAATATAAAGTCCTAAACTTTGTCCTTAAAATATAAAGTCCTCAACTTAGTTCTCAAAATATTAAGTCCTCAACTTAGTCCTCAAAACATAAAGTTCTCAACTTAGTCCTCAAAACATAAAGTCCTCAACTTAGTCCTCAAAATATAAAGTCCTCAACTTAGTTCGCAAAATATTAAGTCCTTAACTTAGTCCTCAAAATATTAGGTCCTCTACTTAGTCCTCAAAATATTAAGTCCTCAACTTAGTCCTCAAAATATAAAGTCCTCAACTTAGTCCTCAAAATATTAAGTCCTTTACTTAGTCCTTAAAATATTAAGTCCTCAACATAGTCCTCAAAATATAACGTCCTTAACTTAGTTCTCAAAATATAAAGTCCTCCACTTAGTCCTCAAAAAGTAAATTCTTTGACTTAGTCCTCAAAATATATAGTCCTAAACTTAGTCCTCAAAATATAACGTCCTCAACTTAGTCCTCAAAATATAAAGTCCTCAATTTAGTCCTCAAAATATTAAGTCCTTTACTTAGTCCTTAAAATATTAAGTCCTTAACTTAGTTCTCAAAATATTAAGTCCTCAACATAGTTCTCAAAATATAACGTCCTCAACATAGTCCTTAAAATATAACGTCCTCAACATAGTCCTCAAAATATAAAGTCCTCAACTTAGTCCTCAAAATATTAAGTCCTTAACTTAGTCCTCAAAATATAAAGTCCTCAACTTAGTCCTCAAAATATTAAGTCCTTAACTTAGTCCTCAAAATATAAAGTCCTCAACTTAGTTCGCAAAATATTAAGTCCTTAACTTAGTCCTCAAAATATTAAGTCCTCTACTTAGTCCTCAAAATATTAAGTCCTCAACATAGTCCTCAAAATATAACGTCCTCAACATAGTCCTCAAAATATAAAGTCCTCAACTTAGTCCTCAAAATATTAAGTCCTTAACTTAGTCCTCAAAATATTAAGTCCTCAACTTAGTCCTCAAAATATTAAGTCATTAACTTAGTCCTCAAAATATTAGGTCCTCAACATAGTCCTGAAAATATCAAGTCCTCAACTTAGTCCTCAAAATATTAAGTCCTCTACTTAGTCCTCAAAATATTAAGTCCTCTACTTAGTCCTCAAAATATTAAGTCCTCAACATAGTCCTCAAAATAGTAAGTCCTCAACATATCCTCAAAATATAACGTCCTCAACATAGTCCTAAAAATATTAAGTCCTCAACTTAGTCCTCAAAATATAAAGTCCTCAACTTAGTCCTCAAAATATAAAGTTCTCAACTTAGTCCTCAAAAAATAAATTCTTTAATTTAGTCCTCAAAATATAAAGTCCTAAACTTTGTCCTCAAAATATAAAGTCCTCAACTTAGTTCTCAAAATATTAAGTCCTCAACTTAGTCCTCAAAACATAAAGTTCTCAACTTAGTCCTCAAAACATAAAGTCCTCAACATAGTCCTCAAAATATTAAGTCCTTAACTTAGTCCTCAAAATATTAAGTCCTCAACAAAGTCCTCAAAATATTAAGTCCTCAACTTAGTCCTCAAAATATAAAGTTCTCAACTCAGTCCTCAAAATATAAAGTTCGCAATTTAGTCCTCAAAAAGTAAATTCTTTGACTTAGTCCTCAAAATATAACGTCCTCAACTTAGTCCTCAAAATATAAAATCCTCAACTTAGTCCTCAAAATATTAAGTCCTTTACTTAGTCCTTAAAATATTAAGTCCTCAACATAGTCCTCAAAATATAACGTCCTTAACTTAGTTCTCAAAATATAAAGTCCTCCACTTAGTCCTCAAAAAGTAAATTCTTTGACTTAGTCCTCAAAATATATAGTCCTAAACTTAGTCCTCAAAATATAACGTCCTGAACTTAGTCCTCAAAATATAAAGTCCTCAATTTAGTCCTCAAAATATTAAGTCCTTTACTTAGTCCTTAAAATATTAAATCCTTAACTTAGTTCTCAAAATATTAAGTCCTCAACATAGTTCTCAAAATATAACGTCCTCAACATAGTCCTTAAAATATAACGTCCTCAACATAGTCCTCAAAATATAAAGTCCTCAACTTAGTCCTCAAAATATTAAGTCCTTAACTTAGTCCTCAAAATATTAAGTCCTCAACTTAGTCCTCAAAATATTAAGTCCTTAACTTAGTCCTCAAAATATAAAGTCCTCAACTTAGTCCTCAAAATATAAAGTCCTCAACTTAGTCCTCAAAATATTAAGTTCTCAACATAGTCCTCAAAATATAACGTCCTCAACATAGTCCTCAAAATATAAAGTCCTCAACTTAGTCCTCAAAATATTAAGTCCTCAACATAGTCCTCAAAATATAACGTCCTCAACATAGTCCTCAAAATATAAAGTCTTCAACTTAGTTCTAAAAATATTAAGTCCTTAACTTAGTCCTCAAAATATAAAGTCCTCAACTTAGTCCTCAAAATATAAAGTCCTCAACTTAGTTCGCAAAATATTAAGTCCTTAACTTAGTCCTCAAAATATTAAGTCCTCTACTTAGTCCTCAAAATATTAAGTCCTCAACATAGTCCTCAAAATATTAAGTCCTCAACATAGTCCTCAAAATATAACGTCCTCAACATAGTCCTCAAAATATAAAGTCCTCAACTTAGTCCTCAAAATAGTAAGTCCTTAACTTAGTCCTCAAAATATAAAGTCCTCAACTTAGTCCTCAAAATATAAAGTCCTCAACTTAGTTCGCAAAATATTAAGTCCTCAACTTAGTCCTCAAAACATAAAGTTCTCAACTTAGTCCTCAAAACATAAAGTCCTCAACTTAGTCCTCAATATATTAAGTCCTTAACTTAGTCCTCAAAATATTAAGTCCTCTACTTAGTCCTCAAAATATTAAGTCCTCAACATAGTCCTCAAAATATTAAGTCCTCAACATAGTCCTCAAAATATAACGTCCTCAACATAGTCCTCAAAATATAAAGTCCTCAACTTAGTCCTAAAAATATTAAGTCCTTAACTTAGTCCTCAAAATATAAAGTCCTCAACTTAGTCCTCAAAATATAAAGTCCTCAACTTAGTTCGCAAAATATTAAGTCCTTAACTTAGTCCTCAAAATATTAAGTCCTCTACTTAGTCCTCAAAATATTAAGTCCTCAACATAGTCCTCAAAATATTAAGTCCTCAACATAGTCCTCAAAATATAACGTCCTCAACATAGTCCTCAAAATATAAAGTCCTCAACTTAGTCCTCAAAATAGTAAGTCCTTAACTTAGTCCTCAAAATATAAAGTCCTCAACTTAGTCCTCAAAATATAAAGTCCTCAACTTAGTTCGCAAAATATTAAGTCCTCAACTTAGTCCTCAAAATATTAAGTCCTTAACTTAGTCCTCAAAATATAACGTCCTCAACTTAGTCCTCAAAATATTAAGTCCTTAACTTAGTCCTCAAAATATAAAGTCCTCAACTTAGTCCTCAAAATATAAAGTCCTCAACTTAGTTCGCAAAATATTAAGTCCTTAACTTAGTCCTCAAAATATTAAGTCCTCTACTTAGTCCTCAAAATATTAAGTCCTCAACATAGTCCTCAAAATATAACGTCCTCAACATAGTCCTCAAAATATAAAGTCCTCAACTTAGTCCTCAAAATATTAAGTCCTTAACTTAGTCCTCAAAATATTAGGTCCTCAACATAGTCCTCAAAATATTAAGTCCTCAACTTAGTCCTCAAAATATTAAGTCCTTAACTTAGTCCTCAAAATATTAAGTCCTCTACTTAGTCCTCAAAATATTAAGTCCTTAACTTAGTCCTCAAAATATAAAGTCCTCAACTTAGTCCTCAAAATATAAAGTCCTCAACTTAGTCCTCAAAATATAAAGTCCTCAACTTAGTTCGCAAAATATTAAGTCCTTAACTTAGTCCTCAAAATATTATGTCCTCTACTTAGTCCTCAAAATATTAAGTCCTCAACATAGTCCTCAAAATATTAAGTCCTCAACATAGTCCTCAAAATATAACGTCCTCAACATAGTCCTCAAAATATAAAGTCCTCAACTTAGTCCTAAAAATATTAAGTCCTTAACTTAGTCCTCAAAATATAAAGTCCTCAACTTAGTCCTCAAAATATAAAGTCCTCAACTTAGTTCGCAAAATATTAAGTCCTTAACTTAGTCCTCAAAATATTAAGTCCTCTACTTAGTCCTCAAAATATTAAGTCCTCAACATAGTCCTCAAAATATTAAGTCCTCAACATAGTCCTCAAAATATAACGTCCTCAACATAGTCCTCAAAATATAAAGTCCTCAACTTAGTCCTCAAAATAGTAAGTCCTTAACTTAGTCCTCAAAATATAAAGTCCTCAACTTAGTCCTCAAAATATAAAGTCCTCAACTTAGTTCGCAAAATATTAAGTCCTCAACATAGTCCTCAAAATATAAAGTCCTCAACTTAGTCCTCAAAATAGTAAGTCCTTAACTTAGTCCTCAAAATATAAAGTCCTCAACTTAGTCCTCAAAATATAAAGTCCTCAACTTAGTTCGCAAAATATTAAGTCCTCAACTTAGTCCTCAAAATATTAAGTCCTTAACTTAATCCTCAAAATATAACGTCCTCAACTTAGTCCTCAAAATATTAAGTCCTTAACTTAGTCCTCAAAATATAAAGTCCTCAACTTAGTCCTCAAAATATAAAGTCCTCAACTTAGTTCGCAAAATATTAAGTCCTTAACTTAGTCCTCAAAATATTAAGTCCTCTACTTAGTCCTCAAAATATTAAGTCCTCAACATAGTCCTCAAAATATAACGTCCTCAACATAGTCCTCAAAATATAAAGTCCTTAACATAGTCCTCAAAATATTAAGTCCTCAACTTAGTCCTCAAAATATTAAGTCCTTAACTTAGTCCTCAAAATATAACGTCCTCAACTTAGTCCTCAAAATATTAAGTCCTTAACTTAGTCCTCAAAATATAAAGTCCTCAACTCAGTCCTCAAAATATAAAGTTCGCAATTTAGTCCTCAAAAAGTAAATTCTTTGACTTAGTCCTCAAAATATAACGTCCTCAACTTAGTCCTCAAAATATAAAATCCTCAACTTAGTCCTCAAAATATTAAGTCCTTAACTTAGTCCTCAAAATATTAGGTCCTCAACATAGTCCTCAAAATATTAAGTCCTCAACTTAGTCCTCAAAATATTAAGTCCTTAACTTAGTCCTCAAAATATAACGTCCTCAACTTAGTCCTCAAAATATTAAGTCCTTAACTTAGTCCTCAAAATATAAAGTCCTCAACTTAGTCCTCAAAATATAAAGTCCTCAACTTAGTTCGCAAAATATTAAGTCCTTAACTTAGTCCTCAAAATATTAAGTCCTCTACATAGTCCTCAAAATATTAAGTCCTCAACATAGTCCTCAAAATATAACGTCCTCAACATAGTCCTCAAAATATTAAGTCCTTAACTTAGTCCTCAAAATATTAAGTCCTCAACAAAGTCCTCAAAATATTAAGTCCTCAACTTAGTCCTCAAAATATAAAGTTCTCAACTCAGTCCTCAAAATATAAAGTTCGCAATTTAGTCCTCAAAAAGTAAATTCTTTGACTTAGTCCTCAAAATATAACGTCCTCAACATAGTCCTCAAAATATAAAGTCCTCAACTTAGTCCTCAAAATACTAAGTCCTTAACTTAGTCCTCAAAATATTAGGTCCTCAACATAGTCCTCAAAATATTAAGTCCTCAACTTAGTCCTCAAAATATTAAGTCCTTAACTTAGTCCTCAAAATATAACGTCCTCAACTTAGTCCTCAAAATATTAAGTCCTTAACTTAGTCCTCAAAATATAAAGTCCTCAACTTAGTCCTCAAAATATAAAGTCCTCAACTTAGTTCGCAAAATATTAAGTCCTTAACTTAGTCCTCAAAATATTAAGTCCTCTACTTAGTCCTCAAAAAAATATTAAGTCCTCAACATAGTCCTCAAAATATAACGTCCTCAACATAGTCCTCAAAATATTAAGTCCTCAACATAGTCCTCAAAATATAACGTCCTCAACATAGTCCTCAAAATATAAAGTCCTCAACTTAGTCCTCAAAATATTAAGTCCTTAACTTAGTCCTCAAAATATTAGGTCCTCAACATAGTCCTCAAAATATTAAGTCCTCAACTTAGTCCTCAAAATATTAAGTCCTTAACTTAGTCCTCAAAATATAACGTCCTCAACTTAGTCCTCAAAATATTAAGTCCTTAACTTAGTCCTCAAAATATAAAGTCCTCAACTTAGTCCTCAAAATATAAAGTCCTCAACTTAGTACTCAAAATATTAAGTCCTTAACTTAGTCCTCAAAATATTAAGTCCTCAACTTAGTCCTCAAAACATAAAGTTCTCAACTTAGTCCTCAAAACATAAAGTCCTCAACTTAGTCCTCAAAATATTAAGTCCTTAACTTAGTCCTCAAAATATTAAGTCCTCAACAAAGTCCTCAAAATATTAAGTCCTCAACTTAGTCCTCAAAATATAAAGTTCTCAACTTAGTCCTCAAAATATAAAATCCTCAACTTAGTCCTCAAAATATTAAGTCCTTTACTTAGTCCTTAAAATATTAAGTCCTCAACATAGTCCTCAAAATATAACGTCCTTAACTTAGTTCTCAAAATATAAAGTCCTCCACTTAGTCCTCAAAAAGTAAATTCTTTGACTTAGTCCTCAAAATATATAGTCCTAAACTTAGTCCTCAAAATATAACGTCCTCAACTTAGTCCTCAAAATATAAAGTCCTCAATTTAGTCCTCAAAATATTAAGTCCTTTACTTAGTCCTTAAAATATTAAATCCTTAACTTAGTTCTCAAAATATTAAGTCCTCAACATAGTCCTCAAAATATTAAGTCCTCAACATAGTCCTTAAAATATAACGTCCTCAACATAGTCCTCAAAATATAAAGTCCTCAACTTAGTCCTAAAAATATTAAGTCCTTAACTTAGTCCTCAAAATATAAAGTCCTCAACTTAGTCCTCAAAATATAAAGTCCTCAACTTAGTTCGCAAAATATTAAGTCCTTAACTTAGTCCTCAAAATATTAAGTCCTCTACTTAGTCCTCAAAATATTAAGTCCTCAACATAGTCCTCAAAATATTAAGTCCTCAACATAGTCCTCAAAATATAACGTCCTCAACATAGTCCTCAAAATATAAAGTCCTCAACTTAGTCCTCAAAATAGTAAGTCCTTAACTTAGTCCTCAAAATATAAAGTCCTCAACTTAGTCCTCAAAATATAAAGTCCTCAACTTAGTTCGCAAAATATTAAGTCCTCAACATAGTCCTCAAAATATAAAGTCCTCAACTTAGTCCTCAAAATAGTAAGTCCTTAACTTAGTCCTCAAAATATAAAGTCCTCAACTTAGTCCTCAAAATATAAAGTCCTCAACTTAGTTCGCAAAATATTAAGTCCTCAACTTAGTCCTCAAAATATTAAGTCCTTAACTTAGTCCTCAAAATATAACGTCCTCAACTTAGTCCTCAAAATATAAAGTCCTCAACTTAGTCCTCAAAATATTAAGTACTTTACTTAGTCCTTAAAATATTAAGACCTTAATTTAGTCCTCAAAATATTAAGTCCTTAACATAGTTCTCAAAATATAACGTCCTCAACAAAGTCCTCAAAATATAACGTCCTCAACATAGTCCTCAAAATATAAAGTCCTCAACTTAGTCCTCAAAATATTAAGTCCTTAACTTAGTCCTCAAAATATTAAGTCCTCAACAAAGTCCTCAAAATATTAAGTCCTCAACTTAGTCCTCAAAATATTAAGTCCTTTACTTAGTCCTTAAAATATTAAGACCTTAATTTAGTCCTCAAAATATTAAGTCCTTAACATAGTTCTCAAAATATAACGTCCTCAACAAAGTCCTCAAAATATAACGTCCTCAACATAGTCCTCAAAATATAAAGTCCTCAACTTAGTCCTCAAAATATAAAGTCCTAAACTTTGTCCTCAAAATATAAAGTCCTCAACTTAGTTCTCAAAATATTAAGTCCTCAACTTAGTCCTCAAAACATAAAGTTCTCAACTTAGTCCTCAAAACATAAAGTCCTCAACTTAGTCCTCAAAATATTAAGTCCTTAACTTAGTCCTCAAAATATTAAGTCCTCAACAAAGTCCTCAAAATATTAAGTCCTCAACTTAGTCCTCAAAATATAAAGTTCTCAACTCAGTCCTCAAAATATAAAGTTCGCAATTTAGTCCTCAAAAAGTAAATTCTTTGACTTAGTCCTCAAAATATAACGTCCTCAACTTAGTCCTCAAAATATAAAGTCCTCAACTTAGTCCTCAAAATATTAAGTCCTTTACTTAGTCCTTAAAATATTAAGTCCTCAACATAGTCCTCAAAATATAACGTCCTTAACTTAGTTCTCAAAATATAAAGTCCTCCACTTAGTCCTCAAAAAGTAAATTCTTTGACTTAGTCCTCAAAATATATAGTCCTAAACTTAGTCCTCAAAATATAACGTCCTCAACTTAGTCCTCAAGATATAAAGTCCTCAATTTAGTCCTCAAAATATTAAGTCCTTTACTTAGTCCTTAAAATATTAAATCCTTAACTTAGTTCTCAAAATATTAAGTCCTCAACATAGTTCTCAAAATATAACGTCCTCAACATAGTCCTTAAAATATAACGTCCTCAACATAGTCCTCAAAATATAAAGTCCTCAACTTAGTCCTCAAAATATTAAGTCCTTAACTTAGTCCTCAAAATATTAAGTCCTCAACTTAGTCCTCAAAATATTAAGTCCTTAACTTAGTCCTCAAAATATAAAGTCCTCAACTTAGTCCTCAAAATATTAAGTCCTTAACTTAGTCCTCAAAATATTAAGTCCTCAACTTAGTCCTCAAAATATTAAGTCCTTAACTTAGTCCTCAAAATATAAAGTCCTCAACTTAGTCCTCAAAATATTAAGTCCTTAACTTAGTCCTCAAAATATTAAGTCCTCAACTTAGTCCTCAAAATATTAAGTCATTAACTTAGTCCTTAAAATATTAGGTCCTCAACATAGTCCTCAAAATATTAAGTCCTCAACTTAGTCCTCAAAATATTAAGTCCTTAACTTAGTCCTCAAAATATAAAGTCCTCAACATAGTCTTCAAAATATAACGTCCTCAACATAGTCCTCAAAATATAAAGTCCTCACCTTAGTCCTCAAAATATAAAGTTCTCAACTCAGTCCTCAAAATATAAAGTTCTTAATTTAGTCCTCAAAAAGTAAATTCTTTGACTTAGTCCTCAAAATATAACGTCCTCAACTTAGTCCTCAAAATATAAAGTCCTCAACTTAGTTCTCAAAATATAAAGTCCTCAACTTAGTCCTCAAAAAGTAAATTCTTTGACTTAGTCCTCAAAATATATAGTCCTAAACTTAGTCCTCAAAATATAACGTCCTCAACTTAGTCCTCAAAATATAAAGTCCTCAACTTAGTCCTCAAAATATTAAGTCCTTTACTTAGTCCTTAAAATATTAAGACCTTAATTTAGTCCTCAAAATATTAAGTCCTTAACATAGTTCTCAAAATATAACGTCCTCAACAAAGTCCTCAAAATATAACGTCCTCAACATAGTCCTCAAAATATAAAGTCCTCAACTTAGTCCTCAAAATATTAAGTCCTTAACTTAGTCCTCAAAATATTAAGTCCTTTACTTAGTCCTTAAAATATTAAGTCCTCAACATAGTCCTCAAAATATAACGTCCTTAACTTAGTTCTCAAAATATAAAGTCCTCCACTTAGTCCTCAAAATATTAAGTCCTCAACTTAGTCCTCAAAATATTAAGTCCTTAACTTAGTCCTCAAAATATAAAGTCCTCAACTTAGTCCTCAAAATATTAAGTCCTTAACTTAGTCCTCAAAATATTAAGTCCTCAACTTAGTCCTCAAAATATTAAGTCATTAACTTAGTCCTTAAAATATTAGGTCCTCAACATAGTCCTCAAAATATTAAGTCCTCAACTTAGTCCTCAAAATATTAAGTCCTTAACTTAGTCCTCAAAATATAAAGTCCTCAACATAGTCTTCAAAATATAACGTCCTCAACATAGTCCTCAAAATATAAAGTCCTCACCTTAGTCCTCAAAATATAAAGTTCTCAACTCAGTCCTCAAAATATAAAGTTCTTAATTTAGTCCTCAAAAAGTAAATTCTTTGACTTAGTCCTCAAAATATAACGTCCTCAACTTAGTCCTCAAAATATAAAGTCCTCAACTTAGTTCTCAAAATATAAAGTCCTCAACTTAGTCCTCAAAAAGTAAATTCTTTGACTTAGTCCTCAAAATATATAGTCCTAAACTTAGTCCTCAAAATATAACGTCCTCAACTTAGTCCTCAAAATATAAAGTCCTCAACTTAGTCCTCAAAATATTAAGTCCTTTACTTAGTCCTTAAAATATTAAGACCTTAATTTAGTCCTCAAAATATTAAGTCCTTAACATAGTTCTCAAAATATAACGTCCTCAACAAAGTCCTCAAAATATAACGTCCTCAACATAGTCCTCAAAATATAAAGTCCTCAACTTAGTCCTCAAAATATTAAGTCCTTAACTTAGTCCTCAAAATATTAAGTCCTTTACTTAGTCCTTAAAATATTAAGTCCTCAACATAGTCCTCAAAATATAACGTCCTTAACTTAGTTCTCAAAATATTAAGTCCTCAACTTAATCCTCAAAATATAAAGTTCTCAACTCAGTCCTCAAAATATAAAGTTCGCAATTTAGTCCTCAAAAAGTAAATTCTTTGACTTAGTCCTCAAAATATAACGTCCTCAACTTAGTCCTCAAAATATAAAGTCCTCAACTTAGTCCTCAAAATATTAAGTCCTTTACTTAGTCCTTAAAATATTAAGTCCTCAACATAGTCCTCAAAATATAACGTCCTTAACTTAGTTCTCAAAATATAAAGTCCTCCACTTAGTCCTCAAAAAGTAAATTCTTTGACTTAGTCCTCAAAATATATAGTCCTAAACTTAGTCCTCAAAATATAACGTCCTCAACTTAGTCCTCAAAATATAAAGTCCTCAATTTAGTCCTCAAAATATTAAGTCCTTTACTTAGTCCTTAAAATATTAAATCCTTAACTTAGTTCTCAAAATATTAAGTCCTCAACATAGTTCTCAAAATATAACGTCCTCAACATAGTCCTTAAAATATAACGTCCTCAACATAGTCCTCAAAATATAAAGTCCTCAACTTAGTCCTCAAAATATTAAGTCCTTAACTTAGTCCTCAAAATATTAAGTCCTTAACTTAGTCCTCAAAATATTAAGTCCTCTACTTAGTCCTCAAAATATTAAGTCCTTAACTTAGTCCTCAAAATATAAAGTCCTCAACTTAGTCCTCAAAATATAAAGTCCTCAACTTAGTTCGCAAAATATTAAGTCCTCAACTTAGTCCTCAAAATATTAAGTCCTTAACTTAGTCCTCAAAATATAAAGTCCTCAACTTAGTCCTCAAAATATTAAGTCCTTAACTTAGTCCTCAAAATATAAAGTCCTCAACTTAGTCCTCAAAATATAAAGTCCTCAACTTAGTTCGCAAAATATTAAGTCCTCAACTTAGTCCTCAAAATATTAAGTCCTTAACTTAGTCCTCAAAATATTAAGTCCTCAACTTAGTCCTCAAAATATTAAGTCATTAACTTAGTCCTCAAAATATTATTTCCTCAACATAGTCCTGAATATATCAAGTCCTCAACTTAGTCCTCAAAATATTAAGTCCTTAACTTAGTCCTCAAAATATTAAGTCCTCTACTTAGTCCTCAAAATATTAAGTCCTCAACATAGTCCTCAAAATATTAAGTCCTCAACATAGTCCTCAAAATATAACGTCCTCAACATAGTCCTCAAAATATAAAGTCCTCAACTTAGTCCTCAAAATATTAAGTCCTTAACTTAGTCCTCAAAATATAAAGTCCTCAACTTAGTCCTCAAAATATAAAGTCCTCAACTTAGTCCTCAAAATATTAAGTCCTTAACTTAGTCCTCAAAATATTAAGTCCTTAACTTAGTCCTCAAAATATAAAGTCCTCAACTTAGTCCTCAAAATATAAAGTCCTCAACTTAGTTCGCAAAATATTAAGTCCTTAACTTAGTCCTCAAAATATTAGGTCCTGTACTTAGTCCTCAAAATATTAAGTCCTCAACATAGTCCTCAAAATATAACGTCCTCAACATAGTCCTCAAAATATAAAGTTCTCAACTTAGTCCTCAAAATATTAAGTCCTTAACTTAGTCCTCAAAATATTAAGTCCTCAACTTAGTCCTAAAAATATTAAGTCATTAACTTAGTCCTCAAAATATTAGGTCCTCAACATAGTCCTCAAAATATTAGGTCCTCAACTTAGTCCTCAAAATATTAAGTCCTTAACTTAGTCCTCCAAATATAAAGTCCTCAACATAGTCCTCAAAATATAACGTCCTCAACATAGTCCTTAAAATATAAAGTCCTTTACTTAGTCCTTAAAATATTAAGTCCTTAACTTAGTTCTCAAAATATTAAGTCCTTAACATAGTTCTCAAAATATAACGTCCTCAACATAGTCCTTAAAATATAACTTCCTCAACATAGTCCTCAAAATATAAAGTCCTCAACTTAGTCCTCAAAATATTAAGTCCTCAACATAGTCCTCAAAATATAACGTCCTCAACATAGTCCTCAAAATATAAAGTCCTCAACTTAGTCCTCAAAATATTAAGTCCTTAACTTAGTCCTCAAAATATAAAGTCCTCAACTTAGTCCTCAAAATATAAAGTCCTCAACTTAGTCCTCAAAATATTAAGTCCTTAACTTAGTCCTCAAAATATAAAGTCCTCAACTTAGTCCTCAAAATATAAAGTCCTCAACTTAGTTCGCAAAATATTAAGTCCTTAACTTAGTCCTCAAAATATTAGGTCCTGTACTTAGTCCTCAAAATATTAAGTCCTCAACATAGTCCTCAAAATATAACGTCCTCAACATAGTCCTCAAAATATAAAGTTCTCAACTTAGTCCTCAAAATATTAAGTCCTTAACTTAGTCCTCAAAATATTAAGTCCTCAACTTAGTCCTAAAAATATTAAGTCATTAACTTAGTCCTCAAAATATTAGGTCCTCAACATAGTCCTCAAAATATTAGGTCCTCAACATAGTCCTCAAAATATTAAGTCCTCAACTTAGTCCTCAAAATATTAAGTCCTTAACTTAGTCCTCCAAATATAAAGTCCTCAACATAGTCCTCAAAATATAACGTCCTCAACATAGTCCTTAAAATATAAAGTCCTTTACTTAGTCCTTAAAATATTAAGTCCTTAACTTAGTTCTCAAAATATTAAGTCCTTAACATAGTTCTCAAAATATAACGTCCTCAACATAGTCCTTAAAATATAACTTCCTCAACATAGTCCTCAAAATATAAAGTCCTCAACTTAGTCCTCAAAATATTAAGTCCTTAACTTAGTCCTCAAAATATTAAGTCCTCAACTTAGTCCTCAAATATTAAGTCATTAACTTAGTCCTCAAAATATTAGGTCCTCAACATAGTCCTCAAAATATTAAGTCCTCAACTTAGTCCTCAAAATATTAAGTCCTTAACTTAGTCCTCAAAATATAAAGTCCTCAACATAGTCCTCAAAATATAACGTCCTCAACATAGTCCTCAAAATATAAAGTCCTCACCTTAGTCCTCAAAATATAAAGTTCTCAACTCAGTCCTCAAAATATAAAGTTCTTAATTTAGTCCTCAAAAAGTAAATTCTTTGACTTAGTCCTCAAAATATAACGTCCTCAACTTAGTCCTCAAAATATAAAGTCCTCAACTTAGTTCTCAAAATATAAAGTCCTCAACTTAGTCCTCAAAAAGAAAATTCTTTGACTTATTCCTCAAAATATATAGTCCTAAACTTAGTCCTTAAAATATAACGTCCTCAACTTAGTCCTCAAAATATAAAGTCCTCAACTTAGTCCTCAAAATATTAAGTCCTTTACTTAGTCCTTAAAATATTAAGACCTTAATTTAGTCCTCAAAATATTAAGTCCTTAACATAGTTCTCAAAATATAACGTCCTCAACAAAGTCCTCAAAATATAACGTGCTCAACATAGTCCTCAAAATATAAAGTCCTCAACTTAGTCCTCAAAATATTAAGTCCTTAACTTAGTCCTCAAAATATTAAGTCCTCAACAAAGTCCTCAAAATATTAAGTCCTCAACTTAGTCCTCAAAATATTAAGTCCTTTACTTAGTCCTTAAAATATTAAGACCTTAATTTAGTCCTCAAAATATTAAGTCCTTAACATAGTTCTCAAAATATAACGTCCTCAACAAAGTCCTCAAAATATAACGTCCTCAACATAGTCCTCAAAATATAAAGTCCTCAACTTAGTCCTCAAAATATAAAGTCCTAAACTTTGTCCTCAAAATATAAAGTCCTCAACTTAGTTCTCAAAATATTAAGTCCTCAACTTAGTCCTCAAAACATAAAGTTCTCAACTTAGTCCTCAAAACATAAAGTCCTCAACTTAGTCCTCAAAATATTAAGTCCTTAACTTAGTCCTCAAAATATTAAGTCCTCAACAAAGTCCTCAAAATATTAAGTCCTCAACTTAGTCCTCAAAATATAAAGTTCTCAACTCAGTCCTCAAAATATAAAGTTCGCAATTTAGTCCTCAAAAAGTAAATTCTTTGACTTAGTCCTCAAAATATAACGTCCTCAACTTAGTCCTCAAAATATAAAGTCCTCAACTTAGTCCTCAAAATATTAAGTCCTTTACTTAGTCCTTAAAATATTAAGTCCTCAAAATAGTCCTCAAAATATAACGTCCTTAACTTAGTTCTCAAAATATAAAGTCCTCCACTTAGTCCTCAAAAAGTAAATTCTTTGACTTAGTCCTCAAAATATATAGTCCTAAACTTAGTCCTCAAAATATAACGTCCTCAACTTAGTCCTCAAAATATAAAGTCCTCAATTTAGTCCTCAAAATATTAAGTCCTTTACTTAGTCCTTAAAATATTAAATCCTTAACTTAGTTCTCAAAATATTAAGTCCTCAACATAGTTCTCAAAATATAACGTCCTCAACATAGTCCTTAAAATATAACGTCCTCAACATAGTCCTCAAAATATAAAGTCCTCAACTTAGTCCTCAAAATATTAAGTCCTTAACTTAGTCCTCAAAATATTAAGTCCTCAACTTAGTCCTCAAAATATTAAGTCCTTAACTTAGTCCTCAAAATATAAAGTCCTCAACTTAGTCCTCAAAATATTAAGTCCTTAACTTAGTCCTCAAAATATTAAGTCCTCAACTTAGTCCTCAAAATATTAAGTCCTTAACTTAGTCCTCAAAATATAAAGTCCTCAACTTAGTCCTCAAAATATTAAGTCCTTAACTTAGTCCTCAAAATATTAAGTCCTCAACTTAGTCCTCAAAATATTAAGTCATTAACTTAGTCCTTAAAATATTAGGTCCTCAACATAGTCCTCAAAATATTAAGTCCTCAACTTAGTCCTCAAAATATTAAGTCCTTAACTTAGTCCTCAAAATATAAAGTCCTCAACATAGTCCTCAAAATATAACGTCCTCAACATAGTCCTCAAAATATAAAGTCCTCACCTTAGTCCTCAAAATATAAAGTTCTCAACTCAGTCCTCAAAATATAAAGTTCTTAATTTAGTCCTCAAAAAGTAAATTCTTTGACTTAGTCCTCAAAATATAACGTCCTCAACTTAGTCCTCAAAATATTAAGTCCTTAACTTAGTCCTCAAAATATTAAGTCCTCAACTTAGTCCTCAAAATATTAAGTCATTAACTTAGTCCTTAAAATATTAGGTCCTCAACATAGTCCTCAAAATATTAAGTCCTCAACTTAGTCCTAAAAATATTAAGTCCTTAACTTAGTCCTCAAAATATAAAGTCCTCAACATAGTCCTCAAAATATAACGTCCTCAACATAGTCCTCAAAATATAAAGTCCTCAACTTAGTCCTCAAAACATAAAGTTCTCAACTTAGTCCTCAAAACATAAAGTCCTCAACTTAGACCTCAAAATATTAAGTCCTTAACTTAGTCCTCAAAATATTAAGTCCTCAACAAAGTCCTCAAAATATTAAGTCCTCAACTTAGTCCTCAAAATATAAAGTTCTCAACTCAGTCCTCAAAATATAAAGTTCTCAACTCAGTCCTCAAAATATAAAGTTCTTAATTTAGTCCTCAAAAAGTAAATTCTTTGACTTAGTCCTCAAAATATAACGTCCTCAACTTAGTCCTCAAAATATAAAGTCCTCAACTTAGTTCTCAAAATATAAAGTCCTCAACTTAGTCCTTAAAATATTAAGTCCTCAACATAGTCCTCAAAATATAACGTCCTTAACTTAGTTCTCAAAATATAAAGTCCTCCACTTAGTCCTCAAAAAGTAAATTCTTTGACTTAGTCCTCAAAATATATAGTCCTAAACTTAGTCCTCAAAATAGAACGTCCTCAACTTAGTCCTCAAAATATAAAGTCCTCAATTTAGTCCTCAAAATATTAAGTCCTTTACTTAGTTCTTAAAATATTAAATCCTTAACTTAGTTCTCAAAATATTAAGTCCTCAACATAGTTCTCAAAATATAACGTCCTCAACATAGTCCTTAAAATATAACGTCCTCAACATAGTCCTCAAAATATAAAGTCCTCAACTTAGTCCTCAAAATATTAAGTCCTTAACTTAGTCCTCAAAATATTAAGTCCTCAACTTAGTCCTCAAAATATTAAGTCCTTAACTTAGTCCTCAAAATATAAAGTCCTCAACTTAGTCCTCAAAATATTAAGTCCTTAACTTAGTCCTCAAAATATTAAGTCCTCAACTTAGTCCTCAAAATATTAAGTCCTTAACTTAGTCCTCAAAATATAAAGTCCTCAACTTAGTCCTCAAAATATTAAGTCATTAACTTAGTCCTTAAAATATTAGGTCCTCAACATAGTCCTCAAAATATTAAGTCCTCAACTTAGTCCTCAAAATATTAAGTCCTTAACTTAGTCCTCAAAATATAAAGTCCTCAACATAGTCCTCAAAATATAACGTCCTCAACATAGTCCTCAAAATATAAAGTCCTCACCTTAGTCCTCAAAATATAAAGTTTTCAACTCAGTCCTCAAAATATAAAGTTCTTAATTTAGTCCTCAAAAAGTAAATTCTTTGACTTAGTCCTCAAAATATAACGTCCTCAACTTAGTCCTCAAAATATAAAGTCCTCAACTTAGTTCTCAAAATATAAAGTCCTCAACTTAGTCCTCAAAAAGTAAATTCTTTGACTTAGTCCTCAAAATATGTAGTCCTAAACTTAGTCCTCAAAATATAACGTCCTCAACTTAGTCCTCAAAATATAAAGTCCTCAACTTAGTCCTCAAAATATTAAGTCCTTTACTTAGTCCTTAAAATATTAAGACCTTAATTTAGTCCTCAAAATATTAAGTCCTTAACATAGTTCTCAAAATATAACGTCCTCAACAAAGTCCTCAAAATATAACGTCCTCAACATAGTCCTCAAAATATAAAGTCCTCAACTTAGTCCTCAAAATATTAAGTCCTTAACTTAGTCCTCAAAATATTAAGTCCTCAACAAAGTCCTCAAAATATTAAGTCCTCAACTTAGTCCTCAAAATATAAAGTTCTCAACTCAGTCCTCAAAATATAAAGTTCGCAATTTAGTCCTCAAAAAGTAAATTCTTTGACTTAGTCCTCAAAATATAACGTCCTCAACTTAGTCCTCAAAATATAAAGTCCTCAACTTAGTCCTCAAAATATTAAGTCCTTTACTTAGTCCTTAAAATATTAAGTCCTCAACATAGTCCTCAAAATATAACGTCCTTAACTTAGCTCTCAAAATATAAAGTCCTCCACTTAGTCCTCAAAAAGTAAATTCTTTGACTTAGTCCTCAAAATATATAGTCCTAAACTTAGTCCTCAAAATATAACGTCCTCAACTTAGTCCTCAAAATATAAAGTCCTCAATTTAGTCCTCAAAATATTAAGTCCTTTACTTAGTCCTTAAAATATTAAGTCCTTAACTTAGTTCTCAAAATATTAAGTCCTCAACGTAGTTCTCAAAATATAACGTCCTCAACATAGTCCTTGAAATATAACGTCCTCAACATAGTCCTCAAAATATAAAGTCCTCAACTTAGTCCTCAAAATATTAAGTCCTTAACTTAGTCCTCAAAATATTAAGTCCTCAACTTAGTCCTCAAAATATTAAGTCCTTAACTTAGTCCTCAAAATATAATGTCCTCAACTTAGTCCTCAAAATATAAAGTCCTCAACTTAGTCCTCAAAATATTAAGTCCTCAACATATTCCTCAAAATATAACGTCCTCAACATAGTCCTCAAAATATAAAGTCCTCAACTTAGTCCTCAAAATATTAAGTCCTTAACTTAGTCCTCAAAATATAAAGTCCTTAACTTAGTCCTAAAAATATAAAGTCCTCAACTTAGTTCGCAAAATATTAAGTCCTTAACTTAGTCCTCAAAATATTAAGTCCTCTACTTAGTCCTCAAAATATTAAGTCCTCAACATAGTCCTCAAAATATTAAGTCCTCAACATAGTCCTCAAAATATAACGTCCTCAACATAGTCCTCAAAATATAAAGTCCTCAACTTAGTCCTCAAAATATTAAGTCCTTAACTTAGTCCTCAAAATATAAAGTCCTTAACTTAGTCCTAAAAATATAAAGTCCTCAACTTAGTTCGCAAAATATTAAGTCCTTAACTTAGTCCTCAAAATATTAAGTCCTCTACTTAGTCCTCAAAATATTAAGTCCTCAACATAGTCCTCAAAATATAACGTCCTCAACATAGTCCTCAAAATATAAAGTCCTCAACTTAGTCCTCAAAATATTAAGTCCTTAACTTAGTCCTCAAAATATAAAGTCCTCAACTTAGTCCTCAAAATATAAAGTCCTCAACTTAGTTCGCAAAATATTAAGTCCTTAACTTAGTCCTCAAAATATTAAGTCCTCTACTTAGTCCTCAAAATATTAAGTCCTCAACTTAGTCCTCAAAATATTAAGTCCTTAACTTAGTCCTCAAAATATAAAGTCCTCAACTTAGTCCTCAAAATATTAAGTCCTTAACTTAGTCCTCAAAATATTAAGTCCTCAACTTAGTCCTCAAAATATTAAGTCCTTAACTTAGTCCTCAAAATATAAAGTCCTCAACTTAGTCCTCAAAATATTAAGTCCTTAACTTAGTCCTCAAAATATTAAGTCCTCAACTTAGTCCTCAAAATATTAAGTCATTAACTTAGTCCTTAAAATATTAGGTCCTCAACATAGTCCTCAAAATATTAAGTCCTCAACTTAGTCCTCAAAATATTAAGTCCTTAACTTAGTCCTCAAAATATAAAGTCCTCAACATAGTCCTCAAAATATAACGTCCTCAACATAGTCCTCAAAATATAAAGTCCTCACCTTAGTCCTCAAAATATAAAGTTCTCAACTCAGTCCTCAAAATATAAAGTTCTTAATTTAGTCCTCAAAAAGTAAATTCTTTGACTTAGTCCTCAAAATATAACGTCCTCAACTTAGTCCTCAAAATATAAAGTCCTCAACTTAGTTCTCAAAATATAAAGTCCTCAACTTAGTCCTCAAAAAGTAAATTCTTTGACTTAGTCCTCAAAATATGTAGTCCTAAACTTAGTCCTCAAAATATAACGTCCTCAACTTAGTCCTCAAAATATAAAGTCCTCAACTTAGTCCTCAAAATATTAAGTCCTTTACTTAGTCCTTAAAATATTAAGACCTTAATTTAGTCCTCAAAATATTAAGTCCTTAACATAGTTCTCAAAATATAAAGTCCTCAACAAAGTCCTCAAAATATAACGTCCTCAACATAGTCCTCAAAATATAAAGTCCTCAACTTAGTCCTCAAAATATTAAGTCCTTAACTTAGTCCTCAAAATATTAAGTCCTCAACAAAGTCCTCAAAATATTAAGTCCTCAACTTAGTCCTCAAAATATAAAGTTCTCAACTCAGTCCTCAAAATATAAAGTTCGCAATTTAGTCCTCAAAAAGTAAATTCTTTGACTTAGTCCTCAAAATATAACGTCCTCAACTTAGTCCTCAAAATATAAAGTCCTCAACTTAGTCCTCAAAATATTAAGTCCTTTACTTAGTCCTTAAAATATTAAGTCCTCAACATAGTCCTCAAAATATAACGTCCTTAACTTAGCTCTCAAAATATAAAGTCCTCCACTTAGTCCTCAAAAAGTAAATTCTTTGACTTAGTCCTCAAAATATATAGTCCTAAACTTAGTCCTCAAAATATAACGTCCTCAACTTAGTCCTCAAAATATAAAGTCCTCAATTTAGTCCTCAAAATATTAAGTCCTTTACTTAGTCCTTAAAATATTAAGTCCTTAACTTAGTTCTCAAAATATTAAGTCCTCAACGTAGTTCTCAAAATATAACGTCCTCAACATAGTCCTTGAAATATAACGTCCTCAACATAGTCCTCAAAATATAAAGTCCTCAACTTAGTCCTCAAAATATTAAGTCCTTAACTTAGTCCTCAAAATATTAAGTCCTCAACTTAGTCCTCAAAATATTAAGTCCTTAACTTAGTCCTCAAAATATAAAGTCCTCAACTTAGTCCTCAAAATATAAAGTCCTCAACTTAGTCCTCAAAATATTAAGTCCTCAACATATTCCTCAAAATATAACGTCCTCAACATAGTCCTCAAAATATAAAGTCCTCAACTTAGTCCTCAAAATATTAAGTCCTTAACTTAGTCCTCAAAATATAAAGTCCTTAACTTAGTCCTAAAAATATAAAGTCCTCAACTTAGTTCGCAAAATATTAAGTCCTTAACTTAGTCCTCAAAATATTAAGTCCTCTACTTAGTCCTCAAAATATTAAGTCCTCAACATAGTCCTCAAAATATTAAGTCCTCAACATAGTCCTCAAAATATAACGTCCTCAACATAGTCCTCAAAATATAAAGTCCTCAACTTAGTCCTCAAAATATTAAGTCCTTAACTTAGTCCTCAAAATATAAAGTCCTCAACTTAGTCCTCAAAATATAAAGTCCTCAACTTAGTTCGCAAAATATTAAGTCCTTAACTTAGTCCTCAAAATATTAAGTCCTCTACTTAGTCCTCAAAATATTAAGTCCTCAACATAGTCCTCAAAATATTAAGTCCTCAACATAGTCCTCAAAATATAACGTCCTCAACATAGTCCTCAAAATATAAAGTCCTCAACTTAGTCCTCAAAATAGTAAGTCCTTAACTTAGTCCTCAAAATATAAAGTCCTCAACTTAGTCCTCAAAATATAAAGTCCTTAACTTAGTTCGCAAAATATTAAGTCCTCAACTTAGTCCTCAAAATATTAAGTCCTTAACTTAGTCCTCGAAATATAACGTCCTCAACTTAGTCCTCAAAATATTAAGTCCTTAACTTAGTCCTCAAAATATAAAGTCCTCAACTTAGTCCTCAAAATATAAAGTCCTCAACTTAGTTCGCAAAATATTAAGTCCTTAACTTAGTCCTCAAAATATTAAGTCCTCTACTTAGTCCTCAAAATATTAAGTCCTCAACATAGTCCTCAAAATATAACGTCCTCAACATAGTCCTCAAAATATAAAGTCCTCAACTTAGTCCTCAAAATATTAAGTCCTTAACTTAGTCCTCAAAATATTAGGTCCTCAACATAGTCCTCAAAATATTAAGTCCTCAACTTAGTCCTCAAAATATTAAGTCCTTAACTTAGTCCTCAAAATATTAAGTCCTCTACTTAGTCCTCAAAATATTAAGTCCTTAACTTAGTCCTCAAAATATAAAGTCCTCAACTTAGTCCTCAAAATATAAAGTCCTCAACTTAGTTCGCAAAATATTAAGTCCTCAACTTAGTCCTCAAAATATTAAGTCCTTAACTTAGTCCTCAAAATATAAAGTCCTCAACTTAGTCCTCAAAATATTAAGTCCTTAACTTAGTCCTCAAAATATAAAGTCCTCAACTTAGTTCGCAAAATATTAAGTCCTTAACTTAGTCCTCAAAATATTAAGTCCTCTACTTAGTCCTCAAAATATTAAGTCCTCAACATAGTCCTCAAAATATAACGTCCTCAACATAGTCCTCAAAATATAAAGTCCTCAACTTAGTCCTCAAAATATTAAGTCCTTAACTTAGTCCTCAAAATATTAAGTCCTCAACTTAGTCCTCAAAATATTAAGTCATTAACTTAGTCCTCAAAATATTATTTCCTCAACATAGTCCTGAAAATATCAAGTCCTCAACTTAGTCCTCAAAATATTAAGTCCTTAACTTAGTCCTCAAAATATTAAGTCCTCTACTTAGTCCTCAAAATATTAAGTCCTCAACATAGTCCTCAAAATATTAAGTCCTCAACATAGTCCTCAAAATATAACGTCCTCAACATAGTCCTCAAAATATAAAGTCCTCAACTTAGTCCTTAAAATATTAAGTCCTTAACTTAGTCCTCAAAATATTAAGTCCTCTACTTAGTCCTCAAAATATTAAGTCCTCAACATAGTCCTCAAAATATAACGTCCTCAACATAGTCCTCAAAATATAAAGTCCTCAACTTAGTCCTCAAAATATTAAGTCCTTAACTTAGTCCTCAAAATATAAAGTCCTCAACTTAGTCCTCAAAATATAAAGTCCTCAACTTAGTTCGCAAAATATTAAGTCTTTAACTTAGTCCTCAAAATATTAGGTCCTGTACTTAGTCCTCAAAATATTAAGTCCTCAACATAGTCCTCAAAATATAAAGTCCTCAACTTAGTCCTCAAAATATTAAGTCCTTAACTTAGTCCTCAAAATATTAAGTCCTCAACTTAGTCCTCAAAATATTAAGTCCTTAACTTAGTCCTCAAAATATAAAGTCCTCAACTTAGTCCTCAAAATATAAAGTCCTCAACTTAGTCCTCAAAATATTAAGTCCTCAACATATTCCTCAAAATATAACGTCCTCAACATAGTCCTCAAAATATAAAGTCCTCAACTTAGTCCTCAAAATATTAAGTCCTTAACTTAGTCCTCAAAATATAAAGTCCTTAACTTAGTCCTAAAAATATAAAGTCCTCAACTTAGTTCGCAAAATATTAAGTCCTTAACTTAGTCCTCAAAATATTAAGTCCTCTACTTAGTCCTCAAAATATTAAGTCCTCAACATAGTCCTCAAAATATTAAGTCCTCAACATAGTCCTCAAAATATAACGTCCTCAACATAGTCCTCAAAATATAAAGTCCTCAACTTAGTCCTCAAAATATTAAGTCCTTAACTTAGTCCTCAAAATATAAAGTCCTCAACTTAGTCCTCAAAATATAAAGTCCTCAACTTAGTTCGCAAAATATTAAGTCCTTAACTTAGTCCTCAAAATATTAAGTCCTCTACTTAGTCCTCAAAATATTAAGTCCTCAACATAGTCCTCAAAATATTAAGTCCTCAACATAGTCCTCAAAATATAACGTCCTCAACATAGTCCTCAAAATATAAAGTCCTCAACTTAGTCCTCAAAATAGTAAGTCCTTAACTTAGTCCTCAAAATATAAAGTCCTCAACTTAGTCCTCAAAATATAAAGTCCTTAACTTAGTTCGCAAAATATTAAGTCCTCAACTTAGTCCTCAAAATATTAAGTCCTTAACTTAGTCCTCGAAATATAACGTCCTCAACTTAGTCCTCAAAATATTAAGTCCTTAACTTAGTCCTCAAAATATAAAGTCCTCAACTTAGTCCTCAAAATATAAAGTCCTCAACTTAGTTCGCAAAATATTAAGTCCTTAACTTAGTCCTCAAAATATTAAGTCCTCTACTTAGTCCTCAAAATATTAAGTCCTCAACATAGTCCTCAAAATATAACGTCCTCAACATAGTCCTCAAAATATAAAGTCCTCAACTTAGTCCTCAAAATATTAAGTCCTTAACTTAGTCGTCAAAATATTAGGTCCTCAACATAGTCCTCAAAATATTAAGTCCTCAACTTAGTCCTCAAAATATTAAGTCCTTAACTTAGTCCTCAAAATATTAAGTCCTCTACTTAGTCCTCAAAATATTAAGTCCTTAACTTAGTCCTCAAAATATAAAGTCCTCAACTTAGTCCTCAAAATATAAAGTCCTCAACTTAGTTCGCAAAATATTAAGTCCTCAACTTAGTCCTCAAAATATTAAGTCCTTAACTTAGTCCTCAAAATATAAAGTCCTCAACTTAGTCCTCAAAATATTAAGTCCTTAACTTAGTCCTCAAAATATAAAGTCCTCAACTTAGTTCGCAAAATATTAAGTCCTTAACTTAGTCCTCAAAATATTAAGTCCTCTACTTAGTCCTCAAAATATTAAGTCCTCAACATAGTCCTCAAAATATAACGTCCTCAACATAGTCCTCAAAATATAAAGTCCTCAACTTAGTCCTCAAAATATTAAGTCCTTAACTTAGTCCTCAAAATATTAAGTCCTCAACTCAGTCCTCAAAATATTAAGTCATTAACTTAGTCCTCAAAATATTATTTCCTCAACATAGTCCTGAAAATATCAAGTCCTCAACTTAGTCCTCAAAATATTAAGTCCTTAACTTAGTCCTCAAAATATTAAGTCCTCTACTTAGTCCTCAAAATATTAAGTCCTCAACATAGTCCTCAAAATATTAAGTCCTCAACATAGTCCTCAAAATATAACGTCCTCAACATAGTCCTCAAAATATAAAGTCCTCAACTTAGTCCTTAAAATATTAAGTCCTTAACTTAGTCCTCAAAATATTAAGTCCTCTACTTAGTCCTCAAAATATTAAGTCCTCAACATAGTCCTCAAAATATAACGTCCTCAACATAGTCCTCAAAATATAAAGTCCTCAACTTAGTCCTCAAAATATTAAGTCCTTAACTTAGTCCTCAAAATATAAAGTCCTCAACTTAGTCCTCAAAATATAAAGTCCTCAACTTAGTTCGCAAAATATTAAGTCTTTAACTTAGTCCTCAAAATATTAGGTCCTGTACTTAGTCCTCAAAATATTAAGTCCTCAACATAGTCCTCAAAATATAACGTCCTCAACATAGTCCTCAAAATATAAAGTCCTCAACATAGTCCTCAAAATATAACGTCCTCAACATAGTCCTCAAAATATAAAGTCCTCAACTTAGTCCTTAAAATATTAAGTCCTTAACTTAGTCCTCAAAATATAAAGTCCTCAACTTAGTCCTCAAAATATAAAGTCCTCAACTTAGTTCGCAAAATATTAAGTCTTTAACTTAGTCCTCAAAATATTAGGTCCTGTACTTAGTCCTCAAAATATTAAGTCCTCAACATAGTCCTCAAAATATAACGTCCTCAACATAGTCCTCAAAATATTAAGTCCTCAACTTAGTCCTCAAAATATTAAGTCCTTAACTTAGTCCTCAAAATATAAAGTCCTCAACATAGTCCTCAAAATATAACGTCCTCAACATAGTCCTCAAAATATAAAGTCCTTTACTTAGTCCTTAAAATATTAAGTCCTTAACTTAGTTCTCAAAATATTAAGTCCTTAACATAGTTTTCAAAATATAACGTCCTCCACATAGTCCTTAAAATATAACTTTCTCAACATAGTCCTCAAAATATAAAGTCCTCAACTTAGTCCTCAAAATATTAAGTCCTTAACTTAGTCCTCAAAATATTAAGTCCTCAACTTAGTCCTCAAAATATAAAGTCCTCAACTTAGTCCTCAAAATATATAGTCCTTTACTTAGTCCTTAAAATATTAAGACCTTAATTTAGTCCTCAAAATATTAAGTCCTTAACATAGTTCTCAAAATATAACGTCCTCAACAAAGTCCTCAAAATATAACGTCCTCAACATAGTCCTCAAAATATAAAGTCCTCAACTTAGTACGCAAAATATTAAGTCCTTAACTTAGTCCTCAAAATATTAAGTCCTCAACTTAGTCCTCAAAATATTAAGTCCTTAACATAGTTCTCAAAATATTAAGTCCTCAACATAGTCCTCAAAATATTAAGTCCTCAACTTAGTCCTCAAAATATAAAGTTCTCAACTTAGTTCGCAAAATATTAAGTCCTTAACTTAGTCCTCAAAATATTAAGTCCTAAACTTAGTCCTCAAAATATAACGTCCTCAACTTTGTCCTCAAAATATAAAGTCCTCAACTTAGTCCTCAAAATATTAAGTCCTCAACATAGTCCTCAAAATATAACGTCCTCAACTTAGTTCTCAAAATATAAAGTCCTCAACTTAGTCCTCAAAAAGTAAATTCTTTGACTTAGTCCTCAAAATATATAGTCCTAAACTTAGTCCCCAAAATATAACGTCCTGAACTTAGTCCTCAAAATATAAAGTCCTCAACATAGTCCTCAAAATATTAAGTCCTCAACTTAGTCCTCAAAATATTAAGTCCTTAACTTAGTCCTCAAAATATAAAGTCCTCAACTTAGTCCTCAAAATATAAAGTCCTCAACTTAGTTCGCAAAATATTAAGTCGTTAACTTAGTCCTCAAAATATTAAGTCCTTAACTTAGTCCTCAAAATATAAAGTCCTCAACTAAGTCCTCAAAATATAAAGTCCTCAACTTAGTACGCAAAATATTAAGTCCTTAACTTAGTCCTCAAAATATTAAGTCCTCAACTTAGTCCTCAAAATATTAAGTCATTAACTTAGTCCTCAAAATATTAAGTCCTTAACTTAGTCCTCAAAATATAAAGTCCTCAACTTAGTTCGCAAAATATTAAGTCCTTAACTTAGTCCTCAAAATATTAAGTCCTTAACTTAGTCCTCAAAATATAAAGTCCTCAACTTAGTCCTCAAAATATAAAGTCCTCAACTTAGTACGCAAAATATTAAGTCCTTAACTTAGTCCTCAAAATATTAAGTCCTCAACTTAGTCCTCAAAATATTAAGTCCTCAACTTAATCCTCAAAATATTAAGTCCTTAACTTAGTCCTCAAAATATTAAGTCCTCAACATAGTCCTCAAAATATTAAGTCCTCAACATAGTCCTCAAAATATTAAGTCCTTAACTTAGTCCTCAAAATATAAAGTTCTCAACTTAGTTCGCAAAATATTAAGTCCTTCACTTAGTCCTCAAAATATTAAGTCCTAAACTTAGTCCTCAAAATATAACGTCCTCAACTTTGTCCTCAAAATATAAAGTCCTCAACTTAGTCCTCAAAATATTAAGTCCTCAACATAGTCCTCAAAATATAACGTCCTCAACTTAGTTCTCAAAATATAAAGTCCTCAACTTAGTCCTCAAAAAGTAAATTCTTTGACTTAGTCCTCAAAATATATAGTCCTAAACTTAGTCCTCAAAATATAACGTCCTCAACTTAGTCCTCAAAATATAAAGTCCTCAACATAGTCCTCAAAATATTAAGTCCTCAACTTAGTCCTCAAAATATTAAGTCCTTAACTTAGTCCTCAAAATATAAAGTCCTCAACTTAGTCCTCAAAATATAAAGTCCTGAACTTAGTTCGCAAAATATTAAGTCCTTAACTTAGTCCTCAAAATATTAAGTCCTTTACTTAGTCCTTAAAATATTAAGTCCTAAACTTAGTTCTCAAAATATTAAGTCCTTAACATAGTTCTCAAAATATAACGTCCTCAACATAGTCCTTAAAATATAACGTCCTCAACATAGTCCTCAAAATATAAAGTCCTCAACTTAGTCCTCAAAATATTAAGTCCTTAACTTAGTCCTCAAAATATTAAGTCGTCAACTTAGTCCACAAAATATTAAGTCATTAACTTAGTCCTTTAAATATTAGGTCCTCAACATAGTCCTCAAAATATTAAGTCCTCAACTTAGTCCTTAAAATATTAAGTCCTTAACTTAGTCCTCAAAATATAAAGTCCTCAACATAGTCCTCAAAATATAACGTCCTCAACATAGTCCTCAAAATATAAAGTCCTCAACTTAGTCCTCAAAATATAAAGTTCTCAACTCAGTCCTCAAAATATAAAGTTCTCAATTTAGTCCTCAAAAAGTAAATTCTTTGACTTAGTCCTCAAAATATAAAGTCCTCAACTAAGTCTTCAAAATATTAGGTCCTTAACTTAGTCCTTTAAATATAAAGTCCTCAACTTAGTCCTCAAAATATAAAGTCCTCAACTTAGTTCGCAAAATATTAAGTCCTTAACTTAGTCCTTAAAATATTAAGTCCTCAACTTAGTCCTCAAAATATAAAGTCCTCAACTTAGTCCTCAAAATATAAATTTCTCAACTTAGTCCTCAAAATATTAAGTCCTCTACTTAGTCCTCAAAATATTAAGTCCTCAACATAGTCCTCAAAATATTAAGTCCTCAACATAGTCCTCAAAATATAACGTCCTCAACATAGTCCTCAAAATATAAAGTCCTCAACTTAGTCCTCAAAATATTAAGTCCTTAACTTAGTCCTCAAAATATAAAGTCCTCAACTTAGTCCTCAAAATATAAAGTCCTCAACTTAGTTCGCAAAATATTAAGTCCTTAACTTAGTCCTCAAAATATTAAGTCCTCTACTTAGTCCTCAAAATATTAAGTCCTCAACATAGTCCTCAAAATATTAAGTCCTCAACATAGTCCTCAAAATATAACGTCCTCAACATAGTCCTCAAAATATAAAGTCCTCAACTTAGTCCTCAAAATAGTAAGTCCTTAACTTAGTCCTCAAAATATAAAGTCCTCAACTTAGTCCTCAAAATATAAAGTCCTCAACTTAGTTCGCAAAATATTAAGTCCTCAACTTAGTCCTCAAAATATTAAGTCCTTAACTTAGTCCTCGAAATATAACGTCCTCAACTTAGTCCTCAAAATATTAAGTCCTTAACTTAGTCCTCAAAATATAAAGTCCTCAACTTAGTCCTCAAAATATAAAGTCCTCAACTTAGTTCGCAAAATATTAAGTCCTTAACTTAGTCCTCAAAATATTAAGTCCTCTACTTAGTCCTCAAAATATTAAGTCCTCAACATAGTCCTCAAAATATAACGTCCTCAACTTAGTCCTCAAAATATAAAGTCCTCAATTTAGTCCTCAAAATATTAAGTCCTTTACTTAGTCCTTAAAATATTAAGTCCTTAACTTAGTTCGCAAAATATTAAGTCCTTAACTTAGTCCTCAAAATATTAAGTCGTCAACTTAGTCCACAAAATATTAAGTCATTAACTTAGTCCTTTAAATATTAGGTCCTCAACATAGTCCTCAAAATATTAAGTCCTCAACTTAGTCCTTAAAATATTAAGTCCTTAACTTAGTCCTCAAAATATAAAGTCCTCAACATAGTCCTCAAAATATAACGTCCTCAACATAGTCCTCAAAATATAAAGTCCTCAACTTAGTCCTCAAAATATTAAGTCCTTAACTTAGTCCTCAAAATATAAAGTCCTCAACTTAGTCCTCAAAATATAAAGTCCTGAACTTAGTTCGCAAAATATTAAGTCCTTAACTTAGTCCTCAAAATATTAAGTCCTTTACTTAGTCCTTAAAATATTAAGTCCTAAACTTAGTTCTCAAAATATTAAGTCCTTAACATAGTTCTCAAAATATAACGTCCTCAACATAGTCCTTAAAATATAACGTCCTCAACATAGTCCTCAAAATATAAAGTCCTCAACTTAGTCCTCAAAATATTAAGTCCTTAACTTAGTCCTCAAAATATTAAGTCGTCAACTTAGTCCACAAAATATTAAGTCATTAACTTAGTCCTTTAAATATTAGGTCCTCAACATAGTCCTCAAAATATTAAATCCTCAACTTAGTCCTTAAAATATTAAGTCCTTAACTTAGTCCTCAAAATATAAAGTCCTCAACATAGTCCTCAAAATATAACGTCCTCAACATAGTCCTCAAAATATAAAGTCCTCAACTTAGTCCTCAAAATATAAAGTTCTCAACTCAGTCCTCAAAATATAAAGTTCTCAATTTAGTCCTCAAAAAGTAAATTCTTTGACTTAGTCCTCAAAATATAAAGTCCTCAACTAAGTCTTCAAAATATTAGGTCCTTAACTTAGTCCTTTAAATATAAAGTCCTCAACTTAGTCCTCAAAATATAAAGTCCTCAACTTAGTCCTCAAAATATAAAGTCCTCAACTTAGTCCTCAAAATATTAAGTCCTTAACTTAGTCCTCAAAATATTAAGTCGTCAACTTAGTCCACAAAATATTAAGTCATTAACTTAGTCCTTTAAATATTAGGTCCTCAACATAGTCCTCAAAATATTAAATCCTCAACTTAGTCCTCAAAATATTAAGTCCTCAACATAGTCCTCAAAATATTAAGTCCTCAACATAGTCCTCAAAATATAACGTCCTCAACATAGTCCTCAAAATATAAAGTCCTCAACTTAGTCCTCAAAATATTAAGTCCTTAACTTAGTCCTCAAAATATAAAGTCCTCAACTTAGTCCTCAAAATATAAAGTCCTCAACTTAGTTCGCAAAATATTAAGTCCTTAACTTAGTCCTCAAAATATTAAGTCCTCTACTTAGTCCTCAAAATATTAAGTCCTCAACATAGTCCTCAAAATATTAAGTCCTCAACATAGTCCTCAAAATATAACGTCCTCAACATAGTCCTCAAAATATAAAGTCCTCAACTTAGTCCTCAAAATAGTAAGTCCTTAACTTAGTCCTCAAAATATAAAGTCCTCAACTTAGTCCTCAAAATATAAAGTCCTCAACTTAGTTCGCAAAATATTAAGTCCTCAACTTAGTCCTCAAAATATTAAGTCCTTAACTTAGTCCTCGAAATATAACGTCCTCAACTTAGTCCTCAAAATATTAAGTCCTTAACTTAGTCCTCAAAATATAAAGTCCTCAACTTAGTCCTCAAAATATAAAGTCCTCAACTTAGTTCGCAAAATATTAAGTCCTTAACTTAGTCCTCAAAATATTAAGTCCTCTACTTAGTCCTCAAAATATTAAGTCCTCAACATAGTCCTCAAAATATAACGTCCTCAACTTAGTCCTCAAAATATAAAGTCCTCAATTTAGTCCTCAAAATATTAAGTCCTTTACTTAGTCCTTAAAATATTAAGTCCTTAACTTAGTTCTCAAAATATTAAGTCCTCAACATAGTTCTCAAAATATAACGTCCTCAACATAGTCCTTGAAATATAACGTCCTCAACATAGTCCTCAAAATATAAAGTCCTCAACTTAGTCCTCAAAATATTAAGTCCTTAACTTAGTCCTCAAAATATTAAGTCCTCAACTTAGTCCTCAAAATATAAAGTCCTCAACTTAGTCCTCAAAATATTAAGTCCTCAACATATTCCTCAAAATATAACGTCCTCAACATAGTCCTCAAAATATAAAGTCCTCAACTTAGTCCTCAAAATATTAAGTCCTTAACTTAGTCCTCAAAATATAAAGTCCTTAACTTAGTCCTCAAAATATAAAGTCCTCAACTTAGTTCGCAAAATATTAAGTCCTTAACTTAGTCCTCAAAATATTAAGTCCTCTACTTAGTCCTCAAAATATTAAGTCCTCAACATAGTCCTCAAAATATTAAGTCCTCAACATAGTCCTCAAAATATAACGTCCTCAACATAGTCCTCAAAATATAAAGTCCTCAACTTAGTCCTCAAAATATTAAGTCCTTAACTTAGTCCTCAAAATATAAAGTCCTCAACTTAGTCCTCAAAATATAAAGTCCTCAACTTAGTTCGCAAAATATTAAGTCCTTAACTTAGTCCTCAAAATATTAAGTCCTCTACTTAGTCCTCAAAATATTAAGTCCTCAACATAGTCCTCAAAATATTAAGTCCTTAACATAGTCCTCAAAATATAACGTCCTCAACATAGTCCTCAAAATATAAAGTCCTCAACTTAGTCCTCAAAATAGTAAGTCCTTAACTTAGTCCTCAAAATATAAAGTCCTCAACTTAGTCCTCAAAATATAAAGTCCTCAACTTAGTTCGCAAAATATTAAGTCCTCAACTTAGTCCTCAAAATATTAAGTCCTTAACTTAGTCCTCGAAATATAACGTCCTCAACTTAGTCCTCAAAATATTAAGTCCTTAACTTAGTCCTCAAAATATAAAGTCCTCAACTTAGTCCTCAAAATATAAAGTCCTCAACTTAGTTCGCAAAATATTAAGTCCTTAACTTAGTCCTCAAAATATTAAGTCCTCTACTTAGTCCTCAAAATATTAAGTCCTCAACATAGTCCTCAAAATATAACGTCCTCAACATAGTCCTCAAAATATAAAGTCCTCAACTTAGTCCTCAAAATATTAAGTCCTTAACTTAGTCCTCAAAATATTAGGTCCTCAACATAGTCCTCAAAATATTAAGTCCTCAACTTAGTCCTCAAAATATTAAGTCCTTAACTTAGTCCTCAAAATATTAAGTCCTCTACTTAGTCCTCAAAATATTAAGTCCTTAACTTAGTCCTCAAAATATAAAGTCCTCAACTTAGTCCTCAAAATATAAAGTTCTCAACTTAGTTCGCAAAATATTAAGTCCTTAACTTAGTCCTCAAAATATTAAGTCCTCAACTTAGTCCTCAAAATATAAAGTCCTCAACTTAGTCCTCAAAATATTAAGTCCTCAACATATTCCTCAAAATATAACGTCCTCAACATAGTCCTCAAAATATAAAGTCCTCAACTTAGTCCTCAAAATATTAAGTCCTTAACTTAGTCCTCAAAATATAAAGTCCTTAACTTAGTCCTCAAAATATAAAGTCCTCAACTTAGTTCGCAAAATATTAAGTCCTTAACTTAGTCCTCAAAATATTAAGTCCTCTACTTAGTCCTCAAAATATTAAGTCCTCAACATAGTCCTCAAAATATTAAGTCCTCAACATAGTCCTCAAAATATAACGTCCTCAACATAGTCCTCAAAATATAAAGTCCTCAACTTAGTCCTCAAAATATTAAGTCCTTAACTTAGTCCTCAAAATATAAAGTCCTCAACTTAGTCCTCAAAATATAAAGTCCTCAACTTAGTTCGCAAAATATTAAGTCCTTAACTTAGTCCTCAAAATATTAAGTCCTCTACTTAGTCCTCAAAATATTAAGTCCTCAACATAGTCCTCAAAATATTAAGTCCTCAACATAGTCCTTAAAATATAACGTCCTCAACATAGTCCTCAAAATATAAAGTCCTCAACTTAGTCCTCAAAATAGTAAGTCCTTAACTTAGTCCTCAAAATATAAAGTCCTCAACTTAGTCCTCAAAATATAAAGTCCTCAACTTAGTTCGCAAAATATTAAGTCCTCAACTTAGTCCTCAAAATATTAAGTCCTTAACTTAGTCCTCGAAATATAACGTCCTCAACTTAGTCCTCAAAATATTAAGTCCTTAACTTAGTCCTCAAAATATAAAGTCCTCAACTCAGTCCTCAAAATATAAAGTCCTCAACTTAGTCCTCAAAATATTAAGTCCTCTACTTAGTCCTCAAAATATTAAGTCCTCAACATAGTCCTCAAAATATAACGTCCTCAACATAGTCCTCAAAATATAAAGTCCTCAACTTAGTCCTCAAAATATTAAGTCCTTAACTTAGTCCTCAAAATATTAGGTCCTCAACATAGTCCTCAAAATATTAAGTCCTCAACTTAGTCCTCAAAATATTAAGTCCTTAACTTAGTCCTCAAAATATTAAGTCCTCTACTTAGTCCTCAAAATATTAAGTCCTTAACTTAGTCCTCAAAATATAAAGTCCTCAACTTAGTCCTCAAAATATAAAGTCCTCAACTTAGTTCGCAAAATATTAAGTCCTCAACTTAGTCCTCAAAATATTAAGTCCTTAACTTAGTCCTCAAAATATAAAGTCCTCAACTTAGTCCTCAAAATATTAAGTCCTTAACTTAGTCCTCAAAATGTAAAGTCCTCAACTTAGTTCGCAAAATATTAAGTCCTTAACTTAGTCCTCAAAATATTAAGTCCTCTACTTAGTCCTCAAAATATTAAGTCCTCAACATAGTTCTCAAAATATAACGTCCTCAACATAGTCCTTGAAATATAACGTCCTCAACATAGTCCTCAAAATATAAAGTCCTCAACTTAGTCCTCAAAATATTAAGTCCTTAACTTAGTCCTCAAAATATTAAGTCCTCAACTTAGTCCTCAAAATATAAAGTCCTCAACTTAGTCCTCAAAATATTAAGTCCTCAACATATTCCTCAAAATATAACGTCCTCAACATAGTCCTCAAAATATAAAGTCCTCAACTTAGTCCTCAAAATATTAAGTCCTTAACTTAGTCCTCAAAATATAAAGTCCTTAACTTAGTCCTCAAAATATAAAGTCCTCAACTTAGTTCGCAAAATATTAAGTCCTTAACTTAGTCCTCAAAATATTAAGTCCTCTACTTAGTCCTCAAAATATTAAGTCCTCAACATAGTCCTCAAAATATTAAGTCCTCAACATAGTCCTCAAAATATAACGTCCTCAACATAGTCCTCAAAATATAAAGTCCTCAACTTAGTCCTCAAAATAGTAAGTCCTTAACTTAGTCCTCAAAATATAAAGTCCTCAACTTAGTCCTCAAAATATAAAGTCCTCAACTTAGTTCGCAAAATATTAAGTCCTCAACTTAGTCCTCAAAATATTAAGTCCTTAACTTAGTCCTCAAAATATAAAGTCCTCAACTTAGTCCTCAAAATATAAAGTCCTCAACTTAGTTCGCAAAATATTAAGTCCTTAACTTAGTCCTCAAAATATTAAGTCCTCTACTTAGTCCTCAAAATATTAAGTCCTCAACATAGTCCTCAAAATATAACGTCCTCAACATAGTCCTCAAAATATAAAGTCCTCAACTTAGTCCTCAAAATATTAAGTCCTTAACTTAGTCCTCAAAATATTAGGTCCTCAACATAGTCCTCAAAATATTAAGTCCTCAACTTAGTCCTCAAAATATTAAGTCCTTAACTTAGTCCTCAAAATATTAAGTCCTCTACTTAGTCCTCAAAATATTAAGTCCTTAACTTAGTCCTCAAAATATAAAGTCCTCAACTTAGTCCTCAAAATATAAAGTTCTCAACTTAGTTCGCAAAAGATTAAGTCCTTAACTTAGTCCTCAAAATATTAAGTCCTCAACTTAGTCCTCAAAATATAAAGTCCTCAACTTAGTCCTCAAAATATTAAGTCCTCAACATATTCCTCAAAATATAACGTCCTCAACATAGTCCTCAAAATATAAAGTCCTCAACTTAGTCCTCAAAATATGAAGTCCTTAACTTAGTCCTTAAAATATAAAGTCCTTAACTTAGTCCTCAAAATATAAAGTCCTCAACTTAGTTCGCAAAATATTAAGTCCTTAACTTAGTCCTCAAAATATTAAGTCCTCTACTTAGTCCTCAAAATATTAAGTCCTCAACATAGTCCTCAAAATATTAAGTCCTCAACATAGTCCTCAAAATATAACGTCCTCAACATAGTCCTCAAAATATAAAGTCCTCAACTTAGTCCTCAAAATATTAAGTCCTTAACTTAGTCCTCAAAATATAAAGTCCTCAACTTAGTCCTCAAAATATAAAGTCCTCAACTTAGTTCGCAAAATATTAAGTCCTTAACTTAGTCCTCAAAATATTAAGTCCTCTACTTAGTCCTCAAAATATTAAGTCCTCAACATAGTCCTCAAAATATTAAGTCCTCAACATAGTCCTCAAAATATAACGTCCTCAACATAGTCCTCAAAATATAAAGTCCTCAACTTAGTCCTCAAAATAGTAAGTCCTTAACTTAGTCCTCAAAATATAAAGTCCTCAACTTAGTCCTCAAAATATAAAGTCCTCAACTTAGTTCGCAAAATATTAAGTCCTCAACTTAGTCCTCAAAATATTAAGTCCTTAACTTAGTCCTCGAAATATAACGTCCTCAACTTAGTCCTCAAAATATTAAGTCCTTAACTTAGTCCTCAAAATATAAAGTCCTCAACTTAGTCCTCAAAATATAAAGTCCTCAACTTAGTTCGCAAAATATTAAGTCCTTAACTTAGTCCTCAAAATATTAAGTCCTCTACTTAGTCCTCAAAATATTAAGTCCTCAACATAGTCCTCAAAATATAACGTCCTCAACATAGTCCTCAAAATATAAAGTCCTCAACTTAGTCCTCAAAATATTAAGTCCTTAACTTAGTCCTCAAAATATTAGGTCCTCAACATAGTCCTCAAAATATTAAGTCCTCAACTTAGTCCTCAAAATATTAAGTCCTTAACTTAGTCCTCAAAATATAAAGTCCTCTACTTAGTCCTCAAAATATTAAGTCCTTAACTTAGTCCTCAAAATATAAAGTCCTCAACTTAGTCCTCAAAATATAAAGTCCTCAACTTAGTTCGCAAAATATTAAGTCCTCAACTTAGTCCTCAAAATATTAAGTCCTTAACTTAGTCCTCAAAATATAAAGTCCTCAACTTAGTCCTCAAAATATTAAGTCCTTAACTTAGTCCTCAAAATATAAAGTCCTCAACTTAGTTCGCAAAATATTAAGTCCTTAACTTAGTCCTCAAAATATTAAGTCCTCTACTTAGTCCTCAAAATATTAAGTCCTCAACATAGTCCTCAAAATATAACGTCCTCAACATAGTCCTCAAAATATAAAGTCCTCAACTTAGTCCTCAAAATATTAAGTCCTTAACTTAGTCCTCAAAATATTAAGTCCTCAACTTAGTCCTCAAAATATTAAGTCATTAACTTAGTCCTCAAAATATTATTTCCTCAACATAGTCCTGAAAATATCAAGTCCTCAACTTAGTCCTCAAAATATTAAGTCCTTAACTTAGTCCTCAAAATATTAAGTCCTCTACTTAGTCCTCAAAATATTAAGTCCTCAACATAGTCCTCAAAATATTAAGTCCTCAACATAGTCCTCAAAATATAACGTCCTCAACATAGTCCTCAAAATATAAAGTCCTCAACTTAGTCCTTAAAATATTAAGTCCTTAACTTAGTCCTCAAAATATAAAGTCCTCAACTTAGTCCTCAAAATATAAAGTCCTCAACTTAGTCCTCAAAATATTAAGTCCTTAACTTAGTCCTCAAAATATAAAGTCCTCAACTTAGTCCTCAAAATATAAAGTCCTCAACTTAGTTCGCAAAATATTAAGTCTTTAACTTAGTCCTCAAAATATTAGGTCCTGTACTTAGTCCTCAAAATATTAAGTCCTCAACATAGTCCTCAAAATATAACGTCCTCAACATAGTCCTCAAAATATAAAGTTCTCAACTTAGTCCTCAAAATATTAAGTCCTTAACTTAGTCCTCAAAATATTAAGTCCTCAACTTAGTCCTAAAAATATTAAGTCATTAACTTAGTCCTCAAAATATTAGGTCCTCAACATAGTCCTCAAAATATAAGGTCCTCAACATAGTCCTCAAAATATTAAGTCCTCAACTTAGTCCTCAAAATATTAAGTCCTTAACTTAGTCCTCAAAATATAAAGTCCTCAACATAGTCCTCAAAATATAACGTCCTCAACATAGTCCTCAAAATATAAAGTCCTTTACTTAGTCCTTAAAATATTAAGTCCTTAACTTAGTTCTCAAAATATTAAGTCCTTAACATAGTTTTCAAAATATAACGTCCTCAACATAGTCCTTAAAATATAACTTTCTCAACATAGTCCTCAAAATATAAAGTCCTCAACTTAGTCCTCAAAATATTAAGTCCTTAACTTAGTCCTCAAAATATTAAGTCCTCAACTTAGTCCTCAAAATATAAAGTCCTCAACTTAGTCCTCAAAATATATAGTCCTTTACTTAGTCCTTAAAATATTAAGACCTTAATTTAGTCCTCAAAATATTAAGTCCTTAACATAGTTCTCAAAATATAACGTCCTCAACAAAGTCCTCAAAATATAACGTCCTCAACATAGTCCTCAAAATATAAAGTCCTCAACTTAGTACGCAAAATATTAAGTCCTTAACTTAGTCCTCAAAATATTAAGTCCTCAACTTAGTCCTCAAAATATTAAGTCCTCAACATAGTCCTCAAAATATTAAGTCCTCAACATAGTCCTCAAAATATTAAGTCCTCAACTTAGTCCTCAAAATATAAAGTTCTCAACTTAGTTCGCAAAATATTAAGTCCTTAACTTAGTCCTCAAAATATTAAGTCCTAAACTTAGTCCTCAAAATATAACGTCCTCAACTTTGTCCTCAAAATATAAAGTCCTCAACTTAGTCCTCAAAATATTAAGTCCTCAACATAGTCCTCAAAATATAACGTCCTCAACTTAGTTCTCAAAATATAAAGTCCTCAACTTAGTCCTCAAAAAGTAAATTCTTTGACTTAGTCCTCAAAATATATAGTCCTAAACTTAGTCCTCAAAATATAACGTCCTCAACTTAGTCCTTAAAATATAAAGTCCTCAACATAGTCCTCAAAATATTAAGTCCTTAACTTAGTCCTCAAAATATTAAGTCCTTAACTTAGTCCTCAAAATATAAAGTCCTCAACTTAGTCCTCAAAATATAAAGTCCTCAACTTAGTTCGCAAAATATTAAGTCCTTAACTTAGTCCTCAAAATATTAAGTCCTTAACTTAGTCCTCAAAATATAAAGTCCTCAACTTAGTCCTCAAAATATAAAGTCCTCAACTTAGTACGCAAAATATTAAGTCCTTAACTTAGTCCTCAAAATATTAAGTCCTCAACTTAGTCCTCAAAATATTAAGTCATTAACTTAGTCCTCAAAATATTAAGTCCTTAACTTAGTCCTCAAAATATAACGTCCTTAACATAGTCCTCAAAATATAAAGTCCTCAACTTAGTCCTTAAAATATTAAGTCCTTAACTTAGTCCTCAAAATATAAAGTCCTCAACATAGTCCTCAAAATATAACGTCCTCAACATAGTCCTCAAAATATAAAGTCCTTTACTTAGTCCTTAAAATATTAAGTCCTTAACTTAGTTCTCAAAATATTAAGTCCTTAACATAGTTTTCAAAATATAACGTCCTCAACATAGTCCTTAAAATATAACTTTCTCAACATAGTCCTCAAAATATAAAGTCCTCAACTTAGTCCTCAAAATATTAAGTCCTTAACTTAGTCCTCAAAATATTAAGTCCTCAACTTAGTCCTCAAAATATTAGGTCCTGTACTTAGTCCTCAAAATATTAAGTCCTCAACATAGTCCTCAAAATATAACGTCCTCAACTTAGTCCTCAAAATATAAAGTCCTCAACTTAGTTCGCAAAATATTAAGTCCTTAACTTAGTCCTCAAAATATTAAGTCCTTAACTTAGTCCTCAAAATATAAAGTCCTCAACTTAGTCCTCAAAATATAAAGTCCTCAACTTAGTACGCAAAATATTAAGTCCTTAACTTAGTCCTCAAAATATTAAGTCCTCAACTTAGTCCCCAAAATTTTAAGTCCTTAACTTAGTCCTCAAAATATAAAGTCCTCAACATAGTCCTCAAAATATAACGTCCTCAACATAGTCCTCAAAATATAAAGTCCTTTACTTAGTCCTTAAAATATTAAGTCCTTAACTTAGTTCTCAAAATATTAAGTCCTTAACATAGTTTTCAAAATATAACGTCCTCAACATAGTCCTTAAAATATAACTTTCTCAACATAGTCCTCAAAATATAAAGTCCTCAACATAGTCCTCAAAATATTAAGTCCTCAACATAGTCCTCAAAATATTAAGTCCTCAACTTAGTCCTCAAAATATAAAGTTCTCAACTTAGTTCGCAAAATATTAAGTCCTTAACTTAGTCCTCAAAATATTAAGTCCTAAACTTAGTCCTCAAAATATAACGTCCTCAACTTTGTCCTCAAAATATAAAGTCCTCAACTTAGTCCTCAAAATATTAAGTCCTCAACATAGTCCTCAAAATATAACGTCCTCAACTTAGTTCTCAAAATATAAAGTCCTCAACTTAGTCCTCAAAAAGTAAATTCTTTGACTTAGTCCTCAAAATATATAGTCCTAAACTTAGTCCTCAAAATATAACGTCCTCAACTTAGTCCTTAAAATATAAAGTCCTCAACATAGTCCTCAAAATATTAAGTCCTTAACTTAGTCCTCAAAATATTAAGTCCTTAACTTAGTCCTCAAAATATAAAGTCCTCAACTTAGTCCTCAAAATATAAAGTCCTCAACTTAGTTCGCAAAATATTAAGTCCTTAACTTAGTCCTCAAAATATTAAGTCCTTAACTTAGTCCTCAAAATATAAAGTCCTCAACTTAGTCCTCAAAATATAAAGTCCTCAACTTAGTACGCAAAATATTAAGTCCTTAACTTAGTCCTCAAAATATTAAGTCCTCAACTTAGTCCTCAAAATATTAAGTCATTAACTTAGTCCTCAAAATATTAAGTCCTTAACTTAGTCCTCAAAATATAACGTCCTTAACATAGTCCTCAAAATATAAAGTCCTCAACTTAGTCCTTAAAATATTAAGTCCTTAACTTAGTCCTCAAAATATAAAGTCCTCAACTTAGTCCTCAAAATATAAAGTCCTCAACTTAGTCCTCAAAATATAAAGTCCTCAACTTAGTTCGCAAAATATTAAGTCTTTAACTTAGTCCTCAAAATATTAGGTCCTGTACTTAGTCCTCAAAATATTAAGTCCTCAACATAGTCCTCAAAATATAACGTCCTCAACATAGTCCTCAAAATATAAAGTTCTCAACTTAGTCCTCAAAATATTAAGTCCTTAACTTAGTCCTCAAAATATTAAGTCCTCAACTTAGTCCTAAAAATATTAAGTCATTAACTTAGTCCTCAAAATATTAGGTCCTCAACATAGTCCTCAAAATATTAGGTCCTCAACATAGTCCTCAAAATATTAAGTCCTCAACTTAGTCCTCAAAATATTAAGTCCTTAACTTAGTCCTCAAAATATAAAGTCCTCAACATAGTCCTCAAAATATAACGTCCTCAACATAGTCCTCAAAATATAAAGTCCTTTACTTAGTCCTTAAAATATTAAGTCCTTAACTTAGTTCTCAAAATATTAAGTCCTTAACATAGTTTTCAAAATATAACGTCCTCAACATAGTCCTTAAAATATAACTTTCTCAACATAGTCCTCAAAATATAAAGTCCTCAACTTAGTCCTCAAAATATTAAGTCCTTAACTTAGTCCTCAAAATATTAAGTCCTCAACTTAGTCCTCAAAATATTAAGTCCTCAACATAGTCCTCAAAATATTAAGTCCTCAACATAGTCCTCAAAATATTAAGTCCTCAACTTAGTCCTCAAAATATAAAGTTCTCAACTTAGTTCGCAAAATATTAAGTCCTTAACTTAGTCCTCAAAATATTAAGTCCTAAACTTAGTCCTCAAAATATAACGTCCTCAACTTTGTCCTCAAAATATAAAGTCCTCAACTTAGTCCTCAAAATATTAAGTCCTCAACATAGTCCTCAAAATATAACGTCCTCAACTTAGTTCTCAAAATATAAAGTCCTCAACTTAGTCCTCAAAAAGTAAATTCTTTGACTTAGTCCTCAAAATATATAGTCCTAAACTTAGTCCTCAAAATATAACGTCCTCAACTTAGTCCTCAAAATATAAAGTCCTCAACATAGTCCTCAAAATATTAAGTCCTCAACTTAGTCCTCAAAATATTAAGTCCTTAACTTAGTCCTCAAAATATAAAGTCCTCAACTTAGTCCTCAAAATATAAAGTCCTCAACTTAGTTCGCAAAATATTAAGTCCTTAACTTAGTCCTCAAAATATTAAGTCCTTAACTTAGTCCTCAAAATATAAAGTCCTCAACTTAGTCCTCAAAATATAAAGTCCTCAACTTAGTACGCAAAATATTAAGTCCTTAACTTAGTCCTCAAAATATTAAGTCCTCAACTTAGTCCTCAAAATATTAAGTCATTAACTTAGTCCTCAAAATATTAAGTCCTTAACTTAGTCCTCAAAATATAAAGTCCTCAACTTAGTTCGCAAAATATTAAGTCCTTAACTTAGTCCTCAAAATATTAAGTCCTTAACTTAGTCCTCAAAATATAAAGTCCTCAACTTAGTCCTCAAAATATAAAGTCCTCAACTTAGTACGCAAAATATTAATTCCTTAACTTAGTCCTCAAAATATTAAGTCCTCAACTTAGTCCTCAAAATATTAAGTCCTCAACTTAATCCTCAAAATATTAAGTCCTTAACTTAGTCCTCAAAATATTAAGTCCTCAACATAGTCCTCAAAATATTAAGTCCTCAACATAGTCCTCAAAATATTAAGTCCTCAACTTAGTCCTCAAAATATAAAGTTCTCAACTTAGTTCGCAAAATATTAAGTCCTTCACTTAGTCCTCAAAATATTAAGTCCTAAACTTAGTCCTCAAAATATAACGTCCTCAACTTTGTCCTCAAAATATAAAGTCCTCAACTTAGTCCTCAAAATATTAAGTCCTCAACATAGTCCTCAAAATATAACGTCCTCAACTTAGTTCTCAAAATATAAAGTCCTCAACTTAGTCCTCAAAAAGTAAATTCTTTGACTTAGTCCTCAAAATATATAGTCCTAAACTTAGTCCTCAAAATATAACGTCCTCAACTTAGTCCTCAAAATATAAAGTCCTCAACATAGTCCTCAAAATATTAAGTCCTCAACTTAGTCCTCAAAATATTAAGTCCTTAACTTAGTCCTCAAAATATAAAGTCCTCAACTTAGTCCTCAAAATATAAAGTCCTGAACTTAGTTCGCAAAATATTAAGTCCTTAACTTAGTCCTCAAAATATTAAGTCCTTTACTTAGTCCTTAAAATATTAAGTCCTAAACTTAGTTCTCAAAATATTAAGTCCTTAACATAGTTCTCAAAATATAACGTCCTCAACATAGTCCTTAAAATATAACGTCCTCAACATAGTCCTCAAAATATAAAGTCCTCAACTTAGTCCTCAAAATATTAAGTCCTTAACTTAGTCCTCAAAATATTAAGTCGTCAACTTAGTCCACAAAATATTAAGTCATTAACTTAGTCCTTTAAATATTAGGTCCTCAACATAGTCCTCAAAATATTAAGTCCTCAACTTAGTCCTTAAAATATTAAGTCCTTAACTTAGTCCTCAAAATATAAAGTCCTCAACATAGTCCTCAAAATATAACGTCCTCAACATAGTCCTCAAAATATAAAGTCCTCAACTTAGTCCTCAAAATATAAAGTTCTCAACTCAGTCCTCAAAATATAAAGTTCTCAATTTAGTCCTCAAAAAGTAAATTCTTTGACTTAGTCCTCAAAATATAAAGTCCTCAACTAAGTCTTCAAAATATTAGGTCCTTAACTTAGTCCTTTAAATATAAAGTCCTCAACTTAGTCCTCAAAATATAAAGTCCTCAACTTAGTTCGCAAAATATTAAGTCCTTAACTTAGTCCTTAAAATATTAAGTCCTCAACTTAGTCCTCAAAATATAAAGTCCTTAACTTAGTCCTCAAAATATAAATTTCTCAACTTAGTCCTCAAAATATTAAGTCCTCTACTTAGTCCTCAAAATATTAAGTCCTCAACATAGTCCTCAAAATATTAAGTCCTCAACATAGTCCTCAAAATATAACGTCCTCAACATAGTCCTCAAAATATAAAGTCCTCAACTTAGTCCTCAAAATATTAAGTCCTTAACTTAGTCCTCAAAATATAAAGTCCTCAACTTAGTCCTCAAAATATAAAGTCCTCAACTTAGTTTGCAAAATATTAAGTCCTTAACTTAGTCCTCAAAATATTAAGTCCTCTACTTAGTCCTCAAAATATTAAGTCCTCAACATAGTCCTCAAAATATTAAGTCCTCAATATAGTCCTCAAAATATAACGTCCTCAACATAGTCCTCAAAATATAAAGTCCTCAACTTAGTCCTCAAAATAGTAAGTCCTTAACTTAGTCCTCAAAATATAAAGTCCTCAACTTAGTCCTCAAAATATAAAGTCCTCAACTTAGTTCGCAAAATATTAAGTTCTCAACTTAGTCCTCAAAATATTAAGTCCTTAACTTAGTCCTCGAAATGTAACGTCCTCAACTTAGTCCTCAAAATATTAAGTCCTTAACTTAGTCCTCAAAATATAAAGTCCTCAACTTAGTCCTCAAAATATAAAGTCCTCAACTTAGTTCGCAAAATATTAAGTCCTTAACTTAGTCCTCAAAATATTAAGTCCTCTACTTAGTCCTCAAAATATTAAGTCCTCAACATAGTCCTCAAAATATAACGTCCTCAACATAATCCTCAAAATATAAAGTCCTCAACTTAGTCTTCAAAATATTAAGTCCTTAACTTAGTCCTCAAAATATTAGGTCCTCAACATAGTCCTCAAAATATTAAGTCCTCAACTTAGTCCTCAAAATATTAAGTCCTTAACTTAGTCCTCAAAATATTAAGTCCTCTACTTAGTCCTCAAAATATTAAGTCCTTAACTTAGTCCTCAAAATATAAAGTCCTCAACTTAGTCCTCAAAATATTAAGTCCTTAACTTAGTCCTCAAAATATTAAGTCCTCAACTTAGTCCTCAAAATATAAAGTCCTCAACTTAGTCCTCAAAATATATAGTCCTTTACTTAGTCCTTAAAATATTAAGACCTTAATTTAGTCCTCAAAATATTAAGTCCTTAACATAGTTCTCAAAATATAACGTCCTCAACAAAGTCCTCAAAATATAACGTCCTCAACATAGTCCTCAAAATATAAAGTCCTCAACTTAGTACGCAAAATATTAAGTCCTTAACTTAGTCCTCAAAATATTAAGTCCTCAACTTAGTCCTCAAAATATTAAGTCCTCAACATAGTCCTCAAAATATTAAGTCCTCAACATAGTCCTCAAAATATTAAGTCCTCAACTTAGTCCTCAAAATATAAAGTTCTCAACTTAGTTCGCAAAATATTAAGTCCTTAACTTAGTCCTCAAAATATTAAGTCCTAAACTTAGTCCTCAAAATATAACGTCCTCAACTTTGTCCTCAAAATATAAAGTCCTCAACTTAGTCCTCAAAATATTAAGTCCTCAACATAGTCCTCAAAATATAACGTCCTCAACTTAGTTCTCAAAATATAAAGTCCTCAACTTAGTCCTCAAAAAGTAAATTCTTTGACTTAGTCCTCAAAATATATAGTCCTAAACTTAGTCCTCAAAATATAACGTCCTCAACTTAGTCCTCAAAATATAAAGTCCTCAACATAGTCCTCAAAATATTAAGTCCTCAACTTAGTCCTCAAAATATTAAGTCCTTAACTTAGTCCTCAAAATATAAAGTCCTCAACTTAGTCCTCAAAATATAAAGTCCTCAACTTAGTTCGCAAAATATTAAGTCCTTAACTTAGTCCTCAAAATATTAAGTCCTTAACTTAGTCCTCAAAATATAAAGTCCTCAACTTAGTCCTCAAAATATAAAGTCCTCAACTTAGTACGCAAAATATTAAGTCCTTAACTTAGTCCTCAAAATATTAAGTCCTCAACTTAGTCCTCAAAATATTAAGTCATTAACTTAGTCCTCAAAATATTAAGTCCTTAACTTAGTCCTCAAAATATAAAGTCCTCAACTTAGTTCGCAAAATATTAAGTCCTTAACTTAGTCCTCAAAATATTAAGTCCTTAACTTAGTCCTCAAAATATAAAGTCCTCAACTTAGTCCTCAAAATATAAAGTCCTCAACTTAGTACGCAAAATATTAATTCCTTAACTTAGTCCTCAAAATATTAAGTCCTCAACTTAGTCCTCAAAATATTAAGTCCTCAACTTAATCCTCAAAATATTAAGTCCTTAACTTAGTCCTCAAAATATTAAGTCCTCAACATAGTCCTCAAAATATTAAGTCCTCAACATAGTCCTCAAAATATTAAGTCCTCAACTTAGTCCTCAAAATATAAAGTTCTCAACTTAGTTCGCAAAATATTAAGTCCTTCACTTAGTCCTCAAAATATTAAGTCCTAAACTTAGTCCTCAAAATATAACGTCCTCAACTTTGTCCTCAAAATATAAAGTCCTCAACTTAGTCCTCAAAATATTAAGTCCTCAACATAGTCCTCAAAATATAACGTCCTCAACTTAGTTCTCAAAATATAAAGTCCTCAACTTAGTCCTCAAAAAGTAAATTCTTTGACTTAGTCCTCAAAATATATAGTCCTAAACTTAGTCCTCAAAATATAACGTCCTCAACTTAGTCCTCAAAATATAAAGTCCTCAACATAGTCCTCAAAATATTAAGTCCTCAACTTAGTCCTCAAAATATAACGTCCTCAACTTTGTCCTCAAAATATAAAGTCCTCAACTTAGTCCTCAAAATATTAAGTCCTCAACATAGTCCTCAAAATATAAAGTCCTCAACTTAGTCCTCAAAATATAAAGTCCTGAACTTAGTTCGCAAAATATTAAGTCCTTAACTTAGTCCTCAAAATATTAAGTCCTTTACTTAGTCCTTAAAATATTAAGTCCTAAACTTAGTTCTCAAAATATTAAGTCCTTAACATAGTTCTCAAAATATAACGTCCTCAACATAGTCCTTAAAATATAACGTCCTCAACATAGTCCTCAAAATATAAAGTCCTCAACTTAGTCCTCAAAATATTAAGTCCTTAACTTAGTCCTCAAAATATTAAGTCGTCAACTTAGTCCACAAAATATTAAGTCATTAACTTAGTCCTTTAAATATTAGGTCCTCAACATAGTCCTCAAAATATTAAGTCCTCAACTTAGTCCTTAAAATATTAAGTCCTTAACTTAGTCCTCAAAATATAAAGTCCTCAACATAGTCCTCAAAATATAACGTCCTCAACATAGTCCTCAAAATATAAAGTCCTCAACTTAGTCCTCAAAATATAAAGTTCTCAACTCAGTCCTCAAAATATAAAGTTCTCAATTTAGTCCTCAAAAAGTAAATTCTTTGACTTAGTCCTCAAAATATAAAGTCCTCAACTAAGTCTTCAAAATATTAGGTCCTTAACTTAGTCCTTTAAATATAAAGTCCTCAACTTAGTCCTCAAAATATAAAGTCCTCAACTTAGTTCGCAAAATATTAAGTCCTTAACTTAGTCCTTAAAATATTAAGTCCTCAACTTAGTCCTCAAAATATAAAGTCCTCAACTTAGTCCTCAAAATATAAATTTCTCAACTTAGTCCTCAAAATATTAAGTCCTCTACTTAGTCCTCAAAATATTAAGTCCTCAACATAGTCCTCAAAATATTAAGTCCTCAACATAGTCCTCAAAATATAACGTCCTCAACATAGTCCTCAAAATATAAAGTCCTCAACTTAGTCCTCAAAATATTAAGTCCTTAACTTAGTCCTCAAAATATAAAGTCCTCAACTTAGTCCTCAAAATATAAAGTCCTCAACTTAGTTTGCAAAATATTAAGTCCTTAACTTAGTCCTCAAAATATTAAGTCCTCTACTTAGTCCTCAAAATATTAAGTCCTCAACATAGTCCTCAAAATATTAAGTCCTCAACATAGTCCTCAAAATATAACGTCCTCAACATAGTCCTCAAAATATAAAGTCCTCAACTTAGTCCTCAAAATAGTAAGTCCTTAACTTAGTCCTCAAAATATAAAGTCCTCAACTTAGTCCTCAAAATATAAAGTCCTCAACTTAGTTCGCAAAATATTAAGTTCTCAACTTAGTCCTCAAAATATTAAGTCCTTAACTTAGTCCTCGAAATGTAACGTCCTCAACTTAGTCCTCAAAATATTAAGTCCTTAACTTAGTCCTCAAAATATAAAGTCCTCAACTTAGTCCTCAAAATATAAAGTCCTCAACTTAGTTCGCAAAATATTAAGTCCTTAACTTAGTCCTCAAAATATTAAGTCCTCTACTTAGTCCTCAAAATATTAAGTCCTCAACATAGTCCTCAAAATATAACGTCCTCAACATAATCCTCAAAATATAAAGTCCTCAACTTAGTCTTCAAAATATTAAGTCCTTAACTTAGTCCTCAAAATATTAGGTCCTCAACATAGTCCTCAAAATATTAAGTCCTCAACTTAGTCCTCAAAATATTAAGTCCTTAACTTAGTCCTCAAAATATTAAGTCCTCTACTTAGTCCTCAAAATATTAAGTCCTTAACTTAGTCCTCAAAATATAAAGTCCTCAACTTAGTCCTCAAAATATTAAGTCCTTAACTTAGTCCTCAAAATATTAAGTCCTCAACTTAGTCCTCAAAATATAAAGTCCTCAACTTAGTCCTCAAAATATATAGTCCTTTACTTAGTCCTTAAAATATTAAGACCTTAATTTAGTCCTCAAAATATTAAGTCCTTAACATAGTTCTCAAAATATAACGTCCTCAACAAAGTCCTCAAAATATAACGTCCTCAACATAGTCCTCAAAATATAAAGTCCTCAACTTAGTCCTCAAAATATTAAGTCCTCAACATAGTCCTCAAAATATAACGTCCTCAACTTAGTTCTCAAAATATAAAGTCCTCAACTTAGTCCTCAAAAAGTAAATTCTTTGACTTAGTCCTCAAAATATATAGTCCTAAACTTAGTCCTCAAAATATAACGTCCTCAACTTAGTCCTCAAAATATAAAGTCCTCAACATAGTCCTCAAAATATTAAGTCCTCAACTTAGTCCTCAAAATATAACGTCCTCAACTTTGTCCTCAAAATATAAAGTCCTCAACTTAGTCCTCAAAATATTAAGTCCTCAACATAGTCCTCAAAATATAAAGTCCTCAACTTAGTCCTCAAAATATAAAGTCCTGAACTTAGTTCGCAAAATATTAAGTCCTTAACTTAGTCCTCAAAATATTAAGTCCTTTACTTAGTCCTTAAAATATTAAGTCCTAAACTTAGTTCTCAAAATATTAAGTCCTTAACATAGTTCTCAAAATATAACGTCCTCAACATAGTCCTTAAAATATAACGTCCTCAACATAGTCCTCAAAATATAAAGTCCTCAACTTAGTCCTCAAAATATTAAGTCCTTAACTTAGTCCTCAAAATATTAAGTCGTCAACTTAGTCCACAAAATATTAAGTCATTAACTTAGTCCTTTAAATATTAGGTCCTCAACATAGTCCTCAAAATATTAAGTCCTCAACTTAGTCCTTAAAATATTAAGTCCTTAACTTAGTCCTCAAAATATAAAGTCCTCAACATAGTCCTCAAAATATAACGTCCTCAACATAGTCCTCAAAATATAAAGTCCTCAACTTAGTCCTCAAAATATAAAGTTCTCAACTCAGTCCTCAAAATATAAAGTTCTCAATTTAGTCCTCAAAAAGTAAATTCTTTGACTTAGTCCTCAAAATATAAAGTCCTCAACTAAGTCTTCAAAATATTAGGTCCTTAACTTAGTCCTTTAAATATAAAGTCCTCAACTTAGTCCTCAAAATATAAAGTCCTCAACTTAGTTCGCAAAATATTAAGTCCTTAACTTAGTCCTTAAAATATTAAGTCCTCAACTTAGTCCTCAAAATATAAAGTCCTCAACTTAGTCCTCAAAATATAAATTTCTCAACTTAGTCCTCAAAATATTAAGTCCTCTACTTAGTCCTCAAAATATTAAGTCCTCAACATAGTCCTCAAAATATTAAGTCCTCAACATAGTCCTCAAAATATAACGTCCTCAACATAGTCCTCAAAATATAAAGTCCTCAACTTAGTCCTCAAAATATTAAGTCCTTAACTTAGTCCTCAAAATATAAAGTCCTCAACTTAGTCCTCAAAATATAAAGTCCTCAACTTAGTTTGCAAAATATTAAGTCCTTAACTTAGTCCTCAAAATATTAAGTCCTCTACTTAGTCCTCAAAATATTAAGTCCTCAACATAGTCCTCAAAATATTAAGTCCTCAACATAGTCCTCAAAATATAACGTCCTCAACATAGTCCTCAAAATATAAAGTCCTCAACTTAGTCCTCAAAATAGTAAGTCCTTAACTTAGTCCTCAAAATATAAAGTCCTCAACTTAGTCCTCAAAATATAAAGTCCTCAACTTAGTTCGCAAAATATTAAGTTCTCAACTTAGTCCTCAAAATATTAAGTCCTTAACTTAGTCCTCGAAATGTAACGTCCTCAACTTAGTCCTCAAAATATTAAGTCCTTAACTTAGTCCTCAAAATATAAAGTCCTCAACTTAGTCCTCAAAATATAAAGTCCTCAACTTAGTTCGCAAAATATTAAGTCCTTAACTTAGTCCTCAAAATATTAAGTCCTCTACTTAGTCCTCAAAATATTAAGTCCTCAACATAGTCCTCAAAATATAACGTCCTCAACATAATCCTCAAAATATAAAGTCCTCAACTTAGTCTTCAAAATATTAAGTCCTTAACTTAGTCCTCAAAATATTAGGTCCTCAACATAGTCCTCAAAATATTAAGTCCTCAACTTAGTCCTCAAAATATTAAGTCCTTAACTTAGTCCTCAAAATATTAAGTCCTCTACTTAGTCCTCAAAATATTAAGTCCTTAACTTAGTCCTCAAAATATAAAGTCCTCAACTTAGTCCTCAAAATATTAAGTCCTTAACTTAGTCCTCAAAATATTAAGTCCTCAACTTAGTCCTCAAAATATAAAGTCCTCAACTTAGTCCTCAAAATATATAGTCCTTTACTTAGTCCTTAAAATATTAAGACCTTAATTTAGTCCTCAAAATATTAAGTCCTTAACATAGTTCTCAAAATATAACGTCCTCAACAAAGTCCTCAAAATATAACGTCCTCAACATAGTCCTCAAAATATAAAGTCCTCAACTTAGTACGCAAAATATTAAGTCCTTAACTTAGTCCTCAAAATATTAAGTCCTCAACTTAGTCCTCAAAATATTAAGTCCTCAACATAGTCCTCAAAATATTAAGTCCTCAACATAGTCCTCAAAATATTAAGTCCTCAACTTAGTCCTCAAAATATAAAGTTCTCAACTTAGTTCGCAAAATATTAAGTCCTTAACTTAGTCCTCAAAATATTAAGTCCTAAACTTAGTCCTCAAAATATAACGTCCTCAACTTTGTCCTCAAAATATAAAGTCCTCAACTTAGTCCTCAAAATATTAAGTCCTCAACATAGTCCTCAAAATATAACGTCCTCAACTTAGTTCTCAAAATATAAAGTCCTCAACTTAGTCCTCAAAAAGTAAATTCTTTGACTTAGTCCTCAAAATATATAGTCCTAAACTTAGTCCTCAAAATATAACGTCCTCAACTTAGTCCTCAAAATATAAAGTCCTCAACATAGTCCTCAAAATATTAAGTCCTCAACTTAGTCCTCAAAATATTAAGTCCTTAACTTAGTCCTCAAAATATAAAGTCCTCAACTTAGTCCTCAAAATATAAAGTCCTCAACTTAGTTCGCAAAATATTAAGTCCTTAACTTAGTCCTCAAAATATTAAGTCCTTAACTTAGTCCTCAAAATATAAAGTCCTCAACTTAGTCCTCAAAATATAAAGTCCTCAACTTAGTACGCAAAATATTAAGTCCTTAACTTAGTCCTCAAAATATTAAGTCCTCAACTTAGTCCTCAAAATATTAAGTCATTAACTTAGTCCTCAAAATATTAAGTCCTTAACTTAGTCCTCAAAATATAAAGTCCTCAACTTAGTTCGCAAAATATTAAGTCCTTAACTTAGTCCTCAAAATATTAAGTCCTTAACTTAGTCCTCAAAATATAAAGTCCTCAACTTAGTCCTCAAAATATAAAGTCCTCAACTTAGTACGCAAAATATTAATTCCTTAACTTAGTCCTCAAAATATTAAGTCCTCAACTTAGTCCTCAAAATATTAAGTCCTCAACTTAATCCTCAAAATATTAAGTCCTTAACTTAGTCCTCAAAATATTAAGTCCTCAACATAGTCCTCAAAATATTAAGTCCTCAACATAGTCCTCAAAATATTAAGTCCTCAACTTAGTCCTCAAAATATAAAGTTCTCAACTTAGTTCGCAAAATATTAAGTCCTTCACTTAGTCCTCAAAATATTAAGTCCTAAACTTAGTCCTCAAAATATAACGTCCTCAACTTTGTCCTCAAAATATAAAGTCCTCAACTTAGTCCTCAAAATATTAAGTCCTCAACATAGTCCTCAAAATATAACGTCCTCAACTTAGTTCTCAAAATATAAAGTCCTCAACTTAGTCCTCAAAAAGTAAATTCTTTGACTTAGTCCTCAAAATATATAGTCCTAAACTTAGTCCTCAAAATATAACGTCCTCAACTTAGTCCTCAAAATATAAAGTCCTCAACATAGTCCTCAAAATATTAAGTCCTCAACTTAGTCCTCAAAATATTAAGTCCTTAACTTAGTCCTCAAAATATAAAGTCCTCAACTTAGTCCTCAAAATATAAAGTCCTGAACTTAGTTCGCAAAATATTAAGTCCTTAACTTAGTCCTCAAAATATTAAGTCCTTTACTTAGTCCTTAAAATATTAAGTCCTAAACTTAGTTCTCAAAATATTAAGTCCTTAACATAGTTCTCAAAATATAACGTCCTCAACATAGTCCTTAAAATATAACGTCCTCAACATAGTCCTCAAAATATAAAGTCCTCAACTTAGTCCTCAAAATATTAAGTCCTTAACTTAGTCCTCAAAATATTAAGTCGTCAACTTAGTCCACAAAATATTAAGTCATTAACTGAGTCCTTTAAATATTAGGTCCTCAACATAGTCCTCAAAATATTAAGTCCTCAACTTAGTCCTTAAAATATTAAGTCCTTAACTTAGTCCTCAAAATATAAAGTCCTCAACATAGTCCTCAAAATATAACGTCCTCAACATAGTCCTCAAAATATAAAGTCCTCAACTTAGTCCTCAAAATATAAAGTTCTCAACTCAGTCCTCAAAATATAAAGTTCTCAATTTAGTCCTCAAAAAGTAAATTCTTTGACTTAGTCCTCAAAATATAAAGTCCTCAACTAAGTCTTCAAAATATTAGGTCCTTAACTTAGTCCTTTAAATATAAAGTCCTCAACTTAGTCCTCAAAATATAAAGTCCTCAACTTAGTTCGCAAAATATTAAGTCCTTAACTTAGTCCTTAAAATATTAAGTCCTCAACTTAGTCCTCAAAATATAAAGTCCTCAACTTAGTCCTCAAAATATAAATTTCTCAACTTAGTCCTCAAAATATTAAGTCCTCTACTTAGTCCTCAAAATATTAAGTCCTCAACATAGTCCTCAAAATATTAAGTCCTCAACATAGTCCTCAAAATATAACGTCCTCAACATAGTCCTCAAAATATAAAGTCCTCAACTTAGTCCTCAAAATATTAAGTCCTTAACTTAGTCCTCAAAATATAAAGTCCTCAACTTAGTCCTCAAAATATAAAGTCCTCAACTTAGTTCGCAAAATATTAAGTCCTTAACTTAGTCCTCAAAATATTAAGTCCTCTACTTAGTCCTCAAAATATTAAGTCCTCAACATAGTCCTCAAAATATTAAGTCCTCAACATAGTCCTCAAAATATAACGTCCTCAACATAGTCCTCAAAATATAAAGTCCTCAACTTAGTCCTCAAAATAGTAAGTCCTTAACTTAGTCCTCAAAATATAAAGTCCTCAACTTAGTCCTCAAAATATAAAGTCCTCAACTTAGTTCGCAAAATATTAAGTTCTCAACTTAGTCCTCAAAATATTAAGTCCTTAACTTAGTCCTCGAAATGTAACGTCCTCAACTTAGTCCTCAAAATATTAAGTCCTTAACTTAGTCCTCAAAATATAAAGTCCTCAACATAGTCCTCAAAATATAAAGTCCTTTACTTAGTCCTTAAAATATTAAGTCCTTAACTTAGTTCTCAAAATATTAAGTCCTTAACATAGTTTTCAAAATATAACGTCCTCAACATAGTCCTTAAAATATAACTTTCTCAACATAGTCCTCAAAATATAAAGTCCTCAACTTAGTCCTCAAAATATTAAGTCCTTAACTTAGTCCTCAAAATATTAAGTCCTCAACTTAGTCCTCAAAATATAAAGTCCTCAACTTAGTCCTCAAAATATATAGTCCTTTACTTAGTCCTTAAAATATTAAGACCTTAATTTAGTCCTCAAAATATTAAGTCCTTAACATAGTTCTCAAAATATAACGTCCTCAACAAAATCCTCAAAATATAACGTCCTCAACATAGTCCTCAAAATATAAAGTCCTCAACTTAGTACGCAAAATATTAAGTCCTTAACTTAGTCCTCAAAATATTAAGTCCTCAACTTAGTCCTCAAAATATTAAGTCCTCAACATAGTCCTCAAAATATTAAGTCCTCAACATAGTCCTCAAAATATTAAGTCCTCAACTTAGTCCTCAAAATATAAAGTTCTCAACTTAGTTCGCAAAATATTAAGTCCTTAACTTAGTCCTCAAAATATTAAGTCCTAAACTTAGTCCTCAAAATATAACGTCCTCAACTTTGTCCTCAAAATATAAAGTCCTCAACTTAGTCCTCAAAATATTAAGTCCTCAACATAGTCCTCAAAATATAACGTCCTCAACTTAGTTCTCAAAATATAAAGTCCTTAACTTAGTCCTCAAAATATAAAGTCCTCAACTTAGTCCTCAAAATATAAAGTCCTCAACTTAGTTCGCAAAATATTAAGTCCTTAACTTAGTCCTCAAAATATTAAGTCCTCTACTTAGTCCTCAAAATATTAAGTCCTCAACATAGTCCTCAAAATATTAAGTCCTTAACATAGTCCTCAAAATATAACGTCCTCAACATAGTCCTCAAAATATAAAGTCCTCAACTTAGTCCTAAAAATATTAAGTCCTTAACTTAGTCCTCAAAATATAAAGTCCTCAACTTAGTCCTCAAAATATAAAGTCCTCAACTTAGTTCGCAAAATATTAAGTCCTTAACTTAGTCCTCAAAATATTAAGTCCTCTACTAAGTCCTCAAAATATAACGTCCTCAACTTTGTCCTCAAAATATAAAGTCCTCAACTTAGTCCTCAAAATATTAAGTCCTCAACATAGTCCTCAAAATATAACGTCCTCAACTTAGTTCTCAAAATATAAAGTCCTCAACTTAGTCCTCAAAAAGTAAATTCTTTGACTTAGTCCTCAAAATATATAGTCCTAAACTTAGTCCTCAAAATATAACGTCCTCAACTTAGTCCTCAAAATATAAAGTCCTCAACATAGTCCTCAAAATATTAAGTCCTCAACTTAGTCCTCAAAATATTAAGTCCTTAACTTAGTCCTCAAAATATAAAGTCCTCAACTTAGTCCTCAAAATATAAAGTCCTCAACTTAGTTCGCAAAATATTAAGTCCTTAACTTAGTCCTCAAAATATTAAGTCCTTAACTTAGTCCTCAAAATATAAAGTCCTCAACTTAGTCCTCAAAATATAAAGTCCTCAACTTAGTACGCAAAATATTAAGTCCTTAACTTAGTCCTCAAAATATTAAGTCCTCAACTTAGTCCTCAAAATATTAAGTCATTAACTTAGTCCTCAAAATATTAAGTCCTTAACTTAGTCCTCAAAATATAAAGTCCTCAACTTAGTTCGCAAAATATTAAGTCCTTAACTTAGTCCTCAAAATATTAAGTCCTTAACTTAGTCCTCAAAATATAAAGTCCTCAACTTAGTCCTCAAAATATAAAGTCCTCAACTTAGTACGCAAAATATTAATTCCTTAACTTAGTCCTCAAAATATTAAGTCCTCAACTTAGTCCTCAAAATATTAAGTCCTCAACTTAATCCTCAAAATATTAAGTCCTTAACTTAGTCCTCAAAATATTAAGTCCTCAACATAGTCCTCAAAATATTAAGTCCTCAACATAGTCCTCAAAATATTAAGTCCTCAACTTAGTCCTCAAAATATAAAGTTCTCAACTTAGTTCGCAAAATATTAAGTCCTTCACTTAGTCCTCAAAATATTAAGTCCTAAACTTAGTCCTCAAAATATAACGTCCTCAACTTTGTCCTCAAAATATAAAGTCCTCAACTTAGTCCTCAAAATATTAAGTCCTCAACATAGTCCTCAAAATATAACGTCCTCAACTTAGTTCTCAAAATATAAAGTCCTCAACTTAGTCCTCAAAAAGTAAATTCTTTGACTTAGTCCTCAAAATATATAGTCCTAAACTTAGTCCTCAAAATATAACGTCCTCAACTTAGTCCTCAAAATATAAAGTCCTCAACATAGTCCTCAAAATATTAAGTCCTCAACTTAGTCCTCAAAATATTAAGTCCTTAACTTAGTCCTCAAAATATAAAGTCCTCAACTTAGTCCTCAAAATATAAAGTCCTGAACTTAGTTCGCAAAATATTAAGTCCTTAACTTAGTCCTCAAAATATTAAGTCCTTTACTTAGTCCTTAAAATATTAAGTCCTAAACTTAGTTCTCAAAATATTAAGTCCTTAACATAGTTCTCAAAATATAACGTCCTCAACATAGTCCTTAAAATATAACGTCCTCAACATAGTCCTCAAAATATAAAGTCCTCAACTTAGTCCTCAAAATATTAAGTCCTTAACTTAGTCCTCAAAATATTAAGTCGTCAACTTAGTCCACAAAATATTAAGTCATTAACTTAGTCCTTTAAATATTAGGTCCTCAACATAGTCCTCAAAATATTAAGTCCTCAACTTAGTCCTTAAAATATTAAGTCCTTAACTTAGTCCTCAAAATATAAAGTCCTCAACATAGTCCTCAAAATATAACGTCCTCAACATAGTCCTCAAAATATAAAGTCCTCAACTTAGTCCTCAAAATATAAAGTTCTCAACTCAGTCCTCAAAATATAAAGTTCTCAATTTAGTCCTCAAAAAGTAAATTCTTTGACTTAGTCCTCAAAATATAAAGTCCTCAACTAAGTCTTCAAAATATTAGGTCCTTAACTTAGTCCTTTAAATATAAAGTCCTCAACTTAGTCCTCAAAATATAAAGTCCTCAACTTAGTTCGCAAAATATTAAGTCCTTAACTTAGTCCTTAAAATATTAAGTCCTCAACTTAGTCCTCAAAATATAAAGTCCTCAACTTAGTCCTCAAAATATAAATTTCTCAACTTAGTCCTCAAAATATTAAGTCCTCTACTTAGTCCTCAAAATATTAAGTCCTCAACATAGTCCTCAAAATATTAAGTCCTCAACATAGTCCTCAAAATATAACGTCCTCAACATAGTCCTCAAAATATAAAGTCCTCAACTTAGTCCTCAAAATATTAAGTCCTTAACTTAGTCCTCAAAATATAAAGTCCTCAACTTAGTCCTCAAAATATAAAGTCCTCAACTTAGTTTGCAAAATATTAAGTCCTTAACTTAGTCCTCAAAATATTAAGTCCTCTACTTAGTCCTCAAAATATTAAGTCCTCAACATAGTCCTCAAAATATTAAGTCCTCAACATAGTCCTCAAAATATAACGTCCTCAACATAGTCCTCAAAATATAAAGTCCTCAACTTAGTCCTCAAAATAGTAAGTCCTTAACTTAGTCCTCAAAATATAAAGTCCTCAACTTAGTCCTCAAAATATAAAGTCCTCAACTTAGTTCGCAAAATATTAAGTTCTCAACTTAGTCCTCAAAATATTAAGTCCTTAACTTAGTCCTCGAAATGTAACGTCCTCAACTTAGTCCTCAAAATATTAAGTCCTTAACTTAGTCCTCAAAATATAAAGTCCTCAACTTAGTCCTCAAAATATAAAGTCCTCAACTTAGTTCGCAAAATATTAAGTCCTTAACTTAGTCCTCAAAATATTAAGTCCTCTACTTAGTCCTCAAAATATTAAGTCCTCAACATAGTCCTCAAAATATAACGTCCTCAACATAATCCTCAAAATATAAAGTCCTCAACTTAGTCTTCAAAATATTAAGTCCTTAACTTAGTCCTCAAAATATTAGGTCCTCAACATAGTCCTCAAAATATTAAGTCCTCAACTTAGTCCTCAAAATATTAAGTCCTTAACTTAGTCCTCAAAATATTAAGTCCTCTACTTAGTCCTCAAAATATTAAGTCCTTAACTTAGTCCTCAAAATATAAAGTCCTCAACTTAGTCCTCAAAATATTAAGTCCTTAACTTAGTCCTCAAAATATTAAGTCCTCAACTTAGTCCTCAAAATATAAAGTCCTCAACTTAGTCCTCAAAATATATAGTCCTTTACTTAGTCCTTAAAATATTAAGACCTTAATTTAGTCCTCAAAATATTAAGTCCTTAACATAGTTCTCAAAATATAACGTCCTCAACAAAGTCCTCAAAATATAACGTCCTCAACATAGTCCTCAAAATATAAAGTCCTCAACTTAGTACGCAAAATATTAAGTCCTTAACTTAGTCCTCAAAATATTAAGTCCTCAACTTAGTCCTCAAAATATTAAGTCCTCAACATAGTCCTCAAAATATTAAGTCCTCAACATAGTCCTCAAAATATTAAGTCCTCAACTTAGTCCTCAAAATATAAAGTTCTCAACTTAGTTCGCAAAATATTAAGTCCTTAACTTAGTCCTCAAAATATTAAGTCCTAAACTTAGTCCTCAAAATATAACGTCCTCAACTTTGTCCTCAAAATATAAAGTCCTCAACTTAGTCCTCAAAATATTAAGTCCTCAACATAGTCCTCAAAATATAACGTCCTCAACTTAGTTCTCAAAATATAAAGTCCTCAACTTAGTCCTCAAAAAGTAAATTCTTTGACTTTGTCCTCAAAATATATAGTCCTAAACTTAGTCCTCAAAATATAACGTCCTCAACTTAGTCCTCAAAATATAAAGTCCTCAACATAGTCCTCAAAATATTAAGTCCTCAACTTAGTCCTCAAAATATTAAGTCCTTAACTTAGTCCTCAAAATATAAAGTCCTCAACTTAGTCCTCAAAATATAAAGTCCTCAACTTAGTTCGCAAAATATTAAGTCCTTAACTTAGTCCTCAAAATATTAAGTCCTTAACTTAGTCCTCAAAATATAAAGTCCTCAACTTAGTCCTCAAAATATAAAGTCCTCAACTTAGTACGCAAAATATTAAGTCCTTAACTTAGTCCTCAAAATATTAAGTCCTCAACTTAGTCCTCAAAATATTAAGTCATTAACTTAGTCCTCAAAATATTAAGTCCTTAACTTAGTCCTCAAAATATAAAGTCCTCAACTTAGTTCGCAAAATATTAAGTCCTTAACTTAGTCCTCAAAATATTAAGTCCTTAACTTAGTCCTCAAAATATAAAGTCCTCAACTTAGTCCTCAAAATATAAAGTCCTCAACTTAGTACGCAAAATATTAATTCCTTAACTTAGTCCTCAAAATATTAAGTCCTCAACTTAGTCCTCAAAATATTAAGTCCTCAACTTAATCCTCAAAATATTAAGTCCTTAACTTAGTCCTCAAAATATTAAGTCCTCAACATAGTCCTCAAAATATTAAGTCCTCAACATAGTCCTCAAAATATTAAGTCCTCAACTTAGTCCTCAAAATATAAAGTTCTCAACTTAGTTCGCAAAATATTAAGTCCTTCACTTAGTCCTCAAAATATTAAGTCCTAAACTTAGTCCTCAAAATATAACGTCCTCAACTTTGTCCTCAAAATATAAAGTCCTCAACTTAGTCCTCAAAATATTAAGTCCTCAACATAGTCCTCAAAATATAACGTCCTCAACTTAGTTCTCAAAATATAAAGTCCTCAACTTAGTCCTCAAAAAGTAAATTCTTTGACTTAGTCCTCAAAATATATAGTCCTAAACTTAGTCCTCAAAATATAACGTCCTCAACTTAGTCCTCAAAATATAAAGTCCTCAACATAGTCCTCAAAATATTAAGTCCTCAACTTAGTCCTCAAAATATTAAGTCCTTAACTTAGTCCTCAAAATATAAAGTCCTCAACTTAGTCCTCAAAATATAAAGTCCTCAACTTAGTTCGCAAAATATTAAGTCCTTAACTTAGTCCTCAAAATATTAAGTCCTTAACTTAGTCCTCAAAATATAAAGTCCTCAACTTAGTCCTCAAAATATAAAGTCCTCAACTTAGTACGCAAAATATTAAGTCCTTAACTTAGTCCTCAAAATATTAAGTCCTCAACTTAGTCCTCAAAATATTAAGTCATTAACTTAGTCCTCAAAATATTAAGTCCTTAACTTAGTCCTCAAAATATAAAGTCCTCAACTTAGTTCGCAAAATATTAAGTCCTTAACTTAGTCCTCAAAATATTAAGTCCTTAACTTAGTCCTCAAAATATAAAGTCCTCAACTTAGTCCTCAAAATATAAAGTCCTCAACTTAGTACGCAAAATATTAATTCCTTAACTTAGTCCTCAAAATATTAAGTCCTCAACTTAGTCCTCAAAATATTAAGTCCTCAACTTAATCCTCAAAATATTAAGTCCTTAACTTAGTCCTCAAAATATTAAGTCCTCAACATAGTCCTCAAAATATTAAGTCCTCAACATAGTCCTCAAAATATTAAGTCCTCAACTTAGTCCTCAAAATATAAAGTTCTCAACTTAGTTCGCAAAATATTAAGTCCTTCACTTAGTCCTCAAAATATTAAGTCCTAAACTTAGTCCTCAAAATATAACGTCCTCAACTTTGTCCTCAAAATATAAAGTCCTCAACTTAGTCCTCAAAATATTAAGTCCTCAACATAGTCCTCAAAATATAACGTCCTCAACTTAGTTCTCAAAATATAAAGTCCTCAACTTAGTCCTCAAAAAGTAAATTCTTTGACTTAGTCCTCAAAATATATAGTCCTAAACTTAGTCCTCAAAATATAACGTCCTCAACTTAGTCCTCAAAATATAAAGTCCTCAACATAGTCCTCAAAATATTAAGTCCTCAACTTAGTCCTCAAAATATTAAGTCCTTAACTTAGTCCTCAAAATATAAAGTCCTCAACTTAGTCCTCAAAATATAAAGTCCTGAACTTAGTTCGCAAAATATTAAGTCCTTAACTTAGTCCTCAAAATATTAAGTCCTTTACTTAGTCCTTAAAATATTAAGTCCTAAACTTAGTTCTCAAAATATTAAGTCCTTAACATAGTTCTCAAAATATAACGTCCTCAACATAGTCCTTAAAATATAACGTCCTCAACATAGTCCTCAAAATATAAAGTCCTCAACTTAGTCCTCAAAATATTAAGTCCTTAACTTAGTCCTCAAAATATTAAGTCGTCAACTTAGTCCACAAAATATTAAGTCATTAACTTAGTCCTTTAAATATTAGGTCCTCAACATAGTCCTCAAAATATTAAGTCCTCAACTTAGTCCTTAAAATATTAAGTCCTTAACTTAGTCCTCAAAATATAAAGTCCTCAACATAGTCCTCAAAATATAACGTCCTCAACATAGTCCTCAAAATATAAAGTCCTCAACTTAGTCCTCAAAATATAAAGTTCTCAACTCAGTCCTCAAAATATAAAGTTCTCAATTTAGTCCTCAAAAAGTAAATTCTTTGACTTAGTCCTCAAAATATAAAGTCCTCAACTAAGTCTTCAAAATATTAGGTCCTTAACTTAGTCCTTTAAATATAAAGTCCTCAACTTAGTCCTCAAAATATAAAGTCCTCAACTTAGTTCGCAAAATATTAAGTCCTTAACTTAGTCCTTAAAATATTAAGTCCTCAACTTAGTCCTCAAAATATAAAGTCCTCAACTTAGTCCTCAAAATATAAATTTCTCAACTTAGTCCTCAAAATATTAAGTCCTCTACTTAGTCCTCAAAATATTAAGTCCTCAACATAGTCCTCAAAATATTAAGTCCTCAACATAGTCCTCAAAATATAACGTCCTCAACATAGTCCTCAAAATATAAAGTCCTCAACTTAGTCCTCAAAATATTAAGTCCTTAACTTAGTCCTCAAAATATAAAGTCCTCAACTTAGTCCTCAAAATATAAAGTCCTCAACTTAGTTTGCAAAATATTAAGTCCTTAACTTAGTCCTCAAAATATTAAGTCCTCTACTTAGTCCTCAAAATATTAAGTCCTCAACATAGTCCTCAAAATATTAAGTCCTCAACATAGTCCTCAAAATATAACGTCCTCAACATAGTCCTCAAAATATAAAGTCCTCAACTTAGTCCTCAAAATAGTAAGTCCTTAACTTAGTCCTCAAAATATAAAGTCCTCAACTTAGTCCTCAAAATATAAAGTCCTCAACTTAGTTCGCAAAATATTAAGTTCTCAACTTAGTCCTCAAAATATTAAGTCCTTAACTTAGTCCTCGAAATGTAACGTCCTCAACTTAGTCCTCAAAATATTAAGTCCTTAACTTAGTCCTCAAAATATAAAGTCCTCAACTTAGTCCTCAAAATATAAAGTCCTCAACTTAGTTCGCAAAATATTAAGTCCTTAACTTAGTCCTCAAAATATTAAGTCCTCTACTTAGTCCTCAAAATATTAAGTCCTCAACATAGTCCTCAAAATATAACGTCCTCAACATAATCCTCAAAATATAAAGTCCTCAACTTAGTCTTCAAAATATTAAGTCCTTAACTTAGTCCTCAAAATATTAGGTCCTCAACATAGTCCTCAAAATATTAAGTCCTCAACTTAGTCCTCAAAATATTAAGTCCTTAACTTAGTCCTCAAAATATTAAGTCCTCTACTTAGTCCTCAAAATATTAAGTCCTTAACTTAGTCCTCAAAATATAAAGTCCTCAACTTAGTCCTCAAAATATTAAGTCCTTAACTTAGTCCTCAAAATATTAAGTCCTCAACTTAGTCCTCAAAATATAAAGTCCTCAACTTAGTCCTCAAAATATATAGTCCTTTACTTAGTCCTTAAAATATTAAGACCTTAATTTAGTCCTCAAAATATTAAGTCCTTAACATAGTTCTCAAAATATAACGTCCTCAACAAAGTCCTCAAAATATAACGTCCTCAACATAGTCCTCAAAATATAAAGTCCTCAACTTAGTACGCAAAATATTAAGTCCTTAACTTAGTCCTCAAAATATTAAGTCCTCAACTTAGTCCTCAAAATATTAAGTCCTCAACATAGTCCTCAAAATATTAAGTCCTCAACATAGTCCTCAAAATATTAAGTCCTCAACTTAGTCCTCAAAATATAAAGTTCTCAACTTAGTTCGCAAAATATTAAGTCCTTAACTTAGTCCTCAAAATATTAAGTCCTAAACTTAGTCCTCAAAATATAACGTCCTCAACTTTGTCCTCAAAATATAAAGTCCTCAACTTAGTCCTCAAAATATTAAGTCCTCAACATAGTCCTCAAAATATAACGTCCTCAACTTAGTTCTCAAAATATAAAGTCCTCAACTTAGTCCTCAAAAAGTAAATTCTTTGACTTTGTCCTCAAAATATATAGTCCTAAACTTAGTCCTCAAAATATAACGTCCTCAACTTAGTCCTCAAAATATAAAGTGCTCAACATAGTCCTCAAAATATTAAGTCCTCAACTTAGTCCTCAAAATATTAAGTCCTTAACTTAGTCCTCAAAATATAAAGTCCTCAACTTAGTCCTCAAAATATAAAGTCCTCAACTTAGTTCGCAAAATATTAAGTCCTTAACTTAGTCCTCAAAATATTAAGTCCTTAACTTAGTCCTCAAAATATAAAGTCCTCAACTTAGTCCTCAAAATATAAAGTCCTCAACTTAGTACGCAAAATATTAAGTCCTTAACTTAGTCCTCAAAATATTAAGTCCTCAACTTAGTCCTCAAAATATTAAGTCATTAACTTAGTCCTCAAAATATTAAGTCCTTAACTTAGTCCTCAAAATATAAAGTCCTCAACTTAGTTCGCAAAATATTAAGTCCTTAACTTAGTCCTCAAAATATTAAGTCCTTAACTTAGTCCTCAAAATATAAAGTCCTCAACTTAGTTCTCAAAATATAAAGTCCTCAACTTAGTACGCAAAATATTAATTCCTTAACTTAGTCCTCAAAATATTAAGTCATCAACTTAGTCCTCAAAATATTAAGTCCTCAACTTAATCCTCAAAATATTAAGTCCTTAACTTAGTCCTCAAAATATTAAGTCCTCAACATAGTCCTCAAAATATTAAGTCCTCAACATAGTCCTCAAAATATTAAGTCCTCAACTTAGTCCTCAAAATATAAAGTTCTCAACTTAGTTCGCAAAATATTAAGTCCTTCACTTAGTCCTCAAAATATTAAGTCCTAAACTTAGTCCTCAAAATATAACGTCCTCAACTTTGTCCTCAAAATATAAAGTCCTCAACTTAGTCCTCAAAATATTAAGTCCTCAACATAGTCCTCAAAATATAACGTCCTCAACTTAGTTCTCAAAATATAAAGTCCTCAACTTAGTCCTCAAAAAGTAAATTCTTTGACTTAGTCCTCAAAATATATAGTCCTAAACTTAGTCCTCAAAATATAACGTCCTCAACTTAGTCCTCAAAATATAAAGTCCTCAACATAGTCCTCAAAATATTAAGTCCTCAACTTAGTCCTCAAAATATTAAGTCCTTAACTTAGTCCTCAAAATATAAAGTCCTCAACTTAGTCCTCAAAATATAAAGTCCTGAACTTAGTTCGCAAAATATTAAGTCCTTAACTTAGTCCTCAAAATATTAAGTCCTTTACTTAGTCCTTAAAATATTAAGTCCTAAACTTAGTTCTCAAAATATTAAGTCCTTAACATAGTTCTCAAAATATAACGTCCTCAACATAGTCCTTAAAATATAACGTCCTCAACATAGTCCTCAAAATATAAAGTCCTCAACTTAGTCCTCAAAATATTAAGTCCTTAACTTAGTCCTCAAAATATTAAGTCGTCAACTTAGTCCACAAAATATTAAGTCATTAACTTAGTCCTTTAAATATTAGGTCCTCAACATAGTCCTCAAAATATTAAGTCCTCAACTTAGTCCTTAAAATATTAAGTCCTTAACTTAGTCCTCAAAATATAAAGTCCTCAACATAGTCCTCAAAATATAACGTCCTCAACATAGTCCTCAAAATATAAAGTTCTCAACTTAGTCCTCAAAATATTAAGTCCTTAACTTAGTCCTCAAAATATTAAGTCCTCAACTTAGTCCTAAAAATATTAAGTCATTAACTTAGTCCTCAAAATATTAGGTCCTCAACATAGTCCTCAAAATATTAGGTCCTCAACATAGTCCTCAAAATATTAAGTCCTCAACTTAGTCCTAAAAATATTAAGTCATTAACTTAGTCCTCAAAATATTAGGTCCTCAACATAGTCCTCAAAATATTAGGTCCTCAACATAGTCATCAAAATATAAAGTCCTCAACTTAGTCCTCAAAATATAAAGTCCTCAACTAAGTCTTCAAAATATTAGGTCCTTAACTTAGTCCTTTAAATATAAAGTCCTCAACTTAGTCCTCAAAATATAAAGTCCTCAACTTAGTTCGCAAAATATTAAGTCCTTAACTTAGTCCTCAAAATATAAAGTCCTCAACATAGTCCTCAAAATATTAAGTCCTCAACTTAGTCCTCAAAATATTAAGTCCTTAACTTAGTCCTCAAAATATAAAGTCCTCAACTTAGTCCTCAAAATATAAAGTCCTCAACTTAGTTCGCAAAATATTAAGTCCTTAACTTAGTCCTCAAAATATTAAGTCCTTAACTTAGTCCTCAAAATATAAAGTCCTCAACTTAGTCCTCAAAATATAAAGTCCTCAACTTAGTACGCAAAATATTAAGTCCTTAACTTAGTCCTCAAAATATTAAGTCCTCAACTTAGTCCTCAAAATATTAAGTCATTAACTTAGTCCTCAAAATATTAAGTCCTTAACTTAGTCCTCAAAATATAAAGTCCTCAACTTAGTTCGCAAAATATTAAGTCCTTAACTTAGTCCTCAAAATATTAAGTCCTTAACTTAGTCCTCAAAATATAAAGTCCTCAACTTAGTCCTCAAAATATAAAGTCCTCAACTTAGTACGCAAAATATTAAGTCCTTAACTTAGTCCTCAAAATATTAAGTCCTCAACTTAGTCCTCAAAATATTAAGTCCTCAACTTAATCCTCAAAATATTAAGTCCTTAACTTAGTCCTCAAAATATTAAGTCCTCAACATAGTCCTCAAAATATTAAGTCCTCAACATAGTCCTCAAAATATTAAGTCCTCAACTTAGTCCTCAAAATATAAAGTTCTCAACTTAGTTCGCAAAATATTAAGTCCTTCACTTAGTCCTTAAAATATTAAGTCCTAAACTTAGTCCTCAAAATATAACGTCCTCAACTTTGTCCTCAACTTAGTCCTCAAAATATTAAGTCCTCAACATAGTCCTCAAAATATAACGTCCTCAACTTAGTTCTCAAAATATAAAGTCCTCAACTTAGTCCTCAAAAAGTAAATTCTTTGACTTAGTCCTCAAAATATATAGTCCTAAACTTAGTCCTCAAAATATAACGTCCTCAACTTAGTCCTCAAAATATAAAGTCCTCAACATAGTCCTCAAAATATTAAGTCCTCAACTTAGTCCTCAAAATATAAAGTCCTCAACTTAGTCCTCAAAATATATAGTCCTTTACTTAGTCCTTAAAATATTAAGACCTTAATTTAGTCCTCAAAATATTAAGTCCTTAACATAGTTCTCAAAATATAACGTCCTCAACAAAGTCCTCAAAATATAACGTCCTCAACATAGTCCTCAAAATATAAAGTCCTCAACTTAGTACGCAAAATATTAAGTCCTTAACTTAGTCCTCAAAATATTAAGTCCTCAACTTAGTCCTCAAAATATTAAGTCCTCAACATAGTCCTCAAAATATTAAGTCCTCAACATAGTCCTCAAAATATTAAGTCCTCAACTTAGTCCTCAAAATATAAAGTTCTCAACTTAGTTCGCAAAATATTAAGTCCTTAACTTAGTCCTCAAAATATTAAGTCCTAAACTTAGTCCTCAAAATATAACGTCCTCAACTTTGTCCTCAAAATATAAAGTCCTCAACTTAGTCCTCAAAATATTAAGTCCTCAACATAGTCCTCAAAATATAACGTCCTCAACTTAGTTCTCAAAATATAAAGTCCTCAACTTAGTCCTCAAAAAGTAAATTCTTTGACTTAGTCCTCAAAATATATAGTCCTAAACTTAGTCCTCAAAATATAACGTCCTCAACTTAGTCCTCAAAATATAAAGTCCTCAACATAGTCCTCAAAATATTAAGTCCTCAACTTAGTCCTCAAAATATTAAGTCCTTAACTTAGTCCTCAAAATATAAAGTCCTCAACTTAGTCCTCAAAATATAAAGTCCTCAACTTAGTTCGCAAAATATTAAGTCCTTAACTTAGTCCTCAAAATATTAAGTCCTTAACTTAGTCCTCAAAATATAAAGTCCTCAACTTAGTCCTCAAAATATAAAGTCCTCAACTTAGTACGCAAAATATTAAGTCCTTAACTTAGTCCTCAAAATATTAAGTCCTCAACTTAGTCCTCAAAATATTAAGTCATTAACTTAGTCCTCAAAATATTAAGTCCTTAACTTAGTCCTCAAAATATAAAGTCCTCAACTTAGTTCGCAAAATATTAAGTCCTTAACTTAGTCCTCAAAATATTAAGTCCTTAACTTAGTCCTCAAAATATAAAGTCCTCAACTTAGTCCTCAAAATATAAAGTCCTCAACTTAGTACGCAAAATATTAATTCCTTAACTTAGTCCTCAAAATATTAAGTCCTCAACTTAGTCCTCAAAATATTAAGTCCTCAACTTAATCCTCAAAATATTAAGTCCTTAACTTAGTCCTCAAAATATTAAGTCCTCAACATAGTCCTCAAAATATTAAGTCCTCAACATAGTCCTCAAAATATTAAGTCCTCAACTTAGTCCTCAAAATATAAAGTTCTCAACTTAGTTCGCAAAATATTAAGTCCTTCACTTAGTCCTCAAAATATTAAGTCCTAAACTTAGTCCTCAAAATATAACGTCCTCAACTTTGTCCTCAAAATATAAAGTCCTCAACTTAGTCCTCAAAATATTAAGTCCTCAACATAGTCCTCAAAATATAACGTCCTCAACTTAGTTCTCAAAATATAAAGTCCTCAACTTAGTCCTCAAAAAGTAAATTCTTTGACTTAGTCCTCAAAATATATAGTCCTAAACTTAGTCCTCAAAATATAACGTCCTCAACTTAGTCCTCAAAATATAAAGTCCTCAACATAGTCCTCAAAATATTAAGTCCTCAACTTAGTCCTCAAAATATTAAGTCCTTAACTTAGTCCTCAAAATATAAAGTCCTCAACTTAGTCCTCAAAATATAAAGTCCTGAACTTAGTTCGCAAAATATTAAGTCCTTAACTTAGTCCTCAAAATATTAAGTCCTTTACTTAGTCCTTAAAATATTAAGTCCTAAACTTAGTTCTCAAAATATTAAGTCCTTAACATAGTTCTCAAAATATAACGTCCTCAACATAGTCCTTAAAATATAACGTCCTCAACATAGTCCTCAAAATATAAAGTCCTCAACTTAGTCCTCAAAATATTAAGTCCTTAACTTAGTCCTCAAAATATTAAGTCGTCAACTTAGTCCACAAAATATTAAGTCATTAACTTAGTCCTTTAAATATTAGGTCCTCAACATAGTCCTCAAAATATTAAGTCCTCAACTTAGTCCTTAAAATATTAAGTCCTTAACTTAGTCCTCAAAATATAAAGTCCTCAACATAGTCCTCAAAATATAACGTCCTCAACATAGTCCTCAAAATATAAAGTCCTCAACTTAGTCCTCAAAATATAAAGTTCTCAACTCAGTCCTCAAAATATAAAGTTCTCAATTTAGTCCTCAAAAAGTAAATTCTTTGACTTAGTCCTCAAAATATAAAGTCCTCAACTAAGTCTTCAAAATATTAGGTCCTTAACTTAGTCCTTTAAATATAAAGTCCTCAACTTAGTCCTCAAAATATAAAGTCCTCAACTTAGTTCGCAAAATATTAAGTCCTTAACTTAGTCCTTAAAATATTAAGTCCTCAACTTAGTCCTCAAAATATAAAGTCCTCAACTTAGTCCTCAAAATATAAATTTCTCAACTTAGTCCTCAAAATATTAAGTCCTCTACTTAGTCCTCAAAATATTAAGTCCTCAACATAGTCCTCAAAATATTAAGTCCTCAACATAGTCCTCAAAATATAACGTCCTCAACATAGTCCTCAAAATATAAAGTCCTCAACTTAGTCCTCAAAATATTAAGTCCTTAACTTAGTCCTCAAAATATAAAGTCCTCAACTTAGTCCTCAAAATATAAAGTCCTCAACTTAGTTCGCAAAATATTAAGTCCTTAACTTAGTCCTCAAAATATTAAGTCCTCTACTTAGTCCTCAAAATATTAAGTCCTCAACATAGTCCTCAAAATATTAAGTCCTCAACATAGTCCTCAAAATATAACGTCCTCAACATAGTCCTCAAAATATAAAGTCCTCAACTTAGTCCTCAAAATAGTAAGTCCTTAACTTAGTCCTCAAAATATAAAGTCCTCAACTTAGTCCTCAAAATATAAAGTCCTCAACTTAGTTCGCAAAATATTAAGTTCTCAACTTAGTCCTCAAAATATTAAGTCCTTAACTTAGTCCTCGAAATGTAACGTCCTCAACTTAGTCCTCAAAATATTAAGTCCTTAACTTAGTCCTCAAAATATAAAGTCCTCAACTTAGTCCTCAAAATATAAAGTCCTCAACTTAGTTCGCAAAATATTAAGTCCTTAACTTAGTCCTCAAAATATTAAGTCCTCTACTTAGTCCTCAAAATATTAAGTCCTCAACATAGTCCTCAAAATATAACGTCCTCAACTTAGTCCTCAAAATATAAAGTCCTCAACTTAGTCCTCAAAATATAAAGTCCTCAACTTAGTTCGCAAAATATTAAGTCCTTAACTTAGTCCTTAAAATATTAAGTCCTCAACTTAGTCCTCAAAATATAAAGTCCTCAACTTAGTCCTCAAAATATAAATTTCTCAACTTAGTCCTCAAAATATTAAGTCCTCTACTTAGTCCTCAAAATATTAAGTCCTCAACATAGTCCTCAAAATATTAAGTCCTCAACATAGTCCTCAAAATATAACGTCCTCAACATAGTCCTCAAAATATAAAGTCCTCAACTTAGTCCTCAAAATATTAAGTCCTTAACTTAGTCCTCAAAATATTAAGTCGTCAACTTAGTCCACAAAATATTAAGTCATTAACTTAGTCCTTTAAATATTAGGTCCTCAACATAGTCCTCAAAATATTAAGTCCTCAACTTAGTCCTTAAAATATTAAGTCCTTAACTTAGTCCTCAAAATATAAAGTCCTCAACATAGTCCTCAAAATATAACGTCCTCAACATAGTCCTCAAAATATAAAGTCCTCAACTTAGTCCTCAAAATATAAAGTTCTCAACTCAGTCCTCAAAATATAAAGTTCTCAATTTAGTCCTCAAAAAGTAAATTCTTTGACTTAGTCCTCAAAATATAAAGTCCTCAACTAAGTCTTCAAAATATTAGGTCCTTAACTTAGTCCTTTAAATATAAAGTCCTCAACTTAGTCCTCAAAATATAAAGTCCTCAACTTAGTTCGCAAAATATTAAGTCCTTAACTTAGTCCTTAAAATATTAAGTCCTCAACTTAGTCCTCAAAATATAAAGTCCTCAACTTAGTCCTCAAAATATAAATTTCTCAACTTAGTCCTCAAAATATTAAGTCCTCTACTTAGTCCTCAAAATATTAAGTCCTCAACATAGTCCTCAAAATATTAAGTCCTCAACATAGTCCTCAAAATATAACGTCCTCAACATAGTCCTCAAAATATAAAGTCCTCAACTTAGTCCTCAAAATATTAAGTCCTTAACTTAGTCCTCAAAATATAAAGTCCTCAACTTAGTCCTCAAAATATAAAGTCCTCAACTTAGTTCGCAAAATATTAAGTCCTTAACTTAGTCCTCAAAATATTAAGTCCTCTACTTAGTCCTCAAAATATTAAGTCCTCAACATAGTCCTCAAAATATTAAGTCCTCAACATAGTCCTCAAAATATAACGTCCTCAACATAGTCCTCAAAATATAAAGTCCTCAACTTAGTCCTCAAAATAGTAAGTCCTTAACTTAGTCCTCAAAATATAAAGTCCTCAACTTAGTCCTCAAAATATAAAGTCCTCAACTTAGTTCGCAAAATATTAAGTTCTCAACTTAGTCCTCAAAATATTAAGTCCTCAACATAGTCCTCAAAATATAACGTCCTCAACTTAGTTCTCAAAATATAAAGTCCTCAACTTAGTCCTCAAAAAGTAAATTCTTTGACTTAGTCCTCAAAATATATAGTCCTAAACTTAGTCCTCAAAATATAACGTCCTCAACTTAGTCCTCAAAATATAAAGTCCTCAACATAGTCCTCAAAATATTAAGTCCTCAACTTAGTCCTCAAAATATAAAGTCCTCAACTTAGTCCTCAAAATATATAGTCCTTTACTTAGTCCTTAAAATATTAAGACCTTAATTTAGTCCTCAAAATATTAAGTCCTTAACATAGTTCTCAAAATATAACGTCCTCAACAAAGTCCTCAAAATATAACGTCCTCAACATAGTCCTCAAAATATAAAGTCCTCAACTTAGTACGCAAAATATTAAGTCCTTAACTTAGTCCTCAAAATATTAAGTCCTCAACTTAGTCCTCAAAATATTAAGTCCTCAACATAGTCCTCAAAATATTAAGTCCTCAACATAGTCCTCAAAATATTAAGTCCTCAACTTAGTCCTCAAAATATAAAGTTCTCAACTTAGTTCGCAAAATATTAAGTCCTTAACTTAGTCCTCAAAATATTAAGTCCTAAACTTAGTCCTCAAAATATAACGTCCTCAACTTTGTCCTCAAAATATAAAGTCCTCAACTTAGTCCTCAAAATATTAAGTCCTCAACATAGTCCTCAAAATATAACGTCCTCAACTTAGTTCTCAAAATATAAAGTCCTCAACTTAGTCCTCAAAAAGTAAATTCTTTGACTTAGTCCTCAAAATATATAGTCCTAAACTTAGTCCTCAAAATATAACGTCCTCAACTTAGTCCTCAAAATATAAAGTCCTCAACATAGTCCTCAAAATATTAAGTCCTCAACTTAGTCCTCAAAATATTAAGTCCTTAACTTAGTCCTCAAAATATAAAGTCCTCAACTTAGTCCTCAAAATATAAAGTCCTCAACTTAGTTCGCAAAATATTAAGTCCTTAACTTAGTCCTCAAAATATTAAGTCCTTAACTTAGTCCTCAAAATATAAAGTCCTCAACTTAGTCCTGAAAATATAAAGTCCTCAACTTAGTACGCAAAATATTAAGTCCTTAACTTAGTCCTCAAAATATTAAGTCCTCAACTTAGTCCTCAAAATATTAAGTCATTAACTTAGTCCTCAAAATATTAAGTCCTTAACTTAGTCCTCAAAATATAAAGTCCTCAACTTAGTTCGCAAAATATTAAGTCCTTAACTTAGTCCTCAAAATATTAAGTCCTTAACTTAGTCCTCAAAATATAAAGTCCTCAACTTAGTCCTCAAAATATAAAGTCCTCAACTTAGTACGCAAAATATTAATTCCTTAACTTAGTCCTCAAAATATTAAGTCCTCAACTTAGTCCTCAAAATATTAAGTCCTCAACTTAATCCTCAAAATATTAAGTCCTTAACTTAGTCCTCAAAATATTAAGTCCTTAACATAGTCCTCAAAATATTAAGTCCTCAACATAGTCCTCAAAATATTAAGTCCTCAACTTAGTCCTCAAAATATAAAGTTCTCAACTTAGTTCGCAAAATATTAAGTCCTTCACTTAGTCCTCAAAATATTAAGTCCTAAACTTAGTCCTCAAAATATAACGTCCTCAACTTTGTCCTCAAAATATAAAGTCCTCAACTTAGTCCTCAAAATATTAAGTCCTCAACATAGTCCTCAAAATATAACGTCCTCAACTTAGTTCTCAAAATATAAAGTCCTCAACTTAGTCCTCAAAAAGTAAATTCTTTGACTTAGTCCTCAAAATATATAGTCCTAAACTTAGTCCTCAAAATATAACGTCCTCAACTTAGTCCTCAAAATATAAAGTCCTCAACATAGTCCTCAAAATATTAAGTCCTCAACTTAGTCCTCAAAATATTAAGTCCTTAACTTAGTCCTCAAAATATAAAGTCCTCAACTTAGTCCTCAAAATATAAAGTCCTGAACTTAGTTCGCAAAATATTAAGTCCTTAACTTAGTCCTCAAAATATTAAGTCCTTTACTTAGTCCTTAAAATATTAAGTCCTAAACTTAGTTCTCAAAATATTAAGTCCTTAACATAGTTCTCAAAATATAACGTCCTCAACATAGTCCTTAAAATATAACGTCCTCAACATAGTCCTCAAAATATAAAGTCCTCAACTTAGTCCTCAAAATATTAAGTCCTTAACTTAGTCCTCAAAATATTAAGTCGTCAACTTAGTCCACAAAATATTAAGTCATTAACTTAGTCCTTTAAATATTAGGTCCTCAACATAGTCCTCAAAATATTAAGTCCTCAACTTAGTCCTTAAAATATTAAGTCCTTAACTTAGTCCTCAAAATATAAAGTCCTCAACATAGTCCTCAAAATATAACGTCCTCAACATAGTCCTCAAAATATAAAGTCCTCAACTTAGTCCTCAAAATATAAAGTTCTCAACTCAGTCCTCAAAATATAAAGTTCTCAATTTAGTCCTCAAAAAGTAAATTCTTTGACTTAGTCCTCAAAATATAAAGTCCTCAACTAAGTCTTCAAAATATTAGGTCCTTAACTTAGTCCTTTAAATATAAAGTCCTCAACTTAGTCCTCAAAATATAAAGTCCTCAACTTAGTTCGCAAAATATTAAGTCCTTAACTTAGTCCTTAAAATATTAAGTCCTCAACTTAGTCCTCAAAATATAAAGTCCTCAACTTAGTCCTCAAAATATAAATTTCTCAACTTAGTCCTCAAAATATTAAGTCCTCTACTTAGTCCTCAAAATATTAAGTCCTCAACATAGTCCTCAAAATATTAAGTCCTCAACATAGTCCTCAAAATATAACGTCCTCAACATAGTCCTCAAAATATAAAGTCCTCAACTTAGTCCTCAAAATATTAAGTCCTTAACTTAGTCCTCAAAATATAAAGTCCTCAACTTAGTCCTCAAAATATAAAGTCCTCAACTTAGTTCGCAAAATATTAAGTCCTTAACTTAGTCCTCAAAATATTAAGTCCTCTACTTAGTCCTCAAAATATTAAGTCCTCAACATAGTCCTCAAAATATTAAGTCCTCAACATAGTCCTCAAAATATAACGTCCTCAACATAGTCCTCAAAATATAAAGTCCTCAACTTAGTCCTCAAAATAGTAAGTCCTTAACTTAGTCCTCAAAATATAAAGTCCTCAACTTAGTCCTCAAAATATAAAGTCCTCAACTTAGTTCGCAAAATATTAAGTTCTCAACTTAGTCCTCAAAATATTAAGTCCTTAACTTAGTCCTCGAAATGTAACGTCCTCAACTTAGTCCTCAAAATATTAAGTCCTTAACTTAGTCCTCAAAATATAAAGTCCTCAACTTAGTCCTCAAAATATAAAGTCCTCAACTTAGTTCGCAAAATATTAAGTCCTTAACTTAGTCCTCAAAATATTAAGTCCTCTACTTAGTCCTCAAAATATTAAGTCCTCAACATAGTCCTCAAAATATAACGTCCTCAACATAGTCCTCAAAATATAAAGTCCTCAACTTAGTCTTCAAAATATTAAGTCCTTAACTTAGTCCTCAAAATATTAGGTCCTCAACATAGTCCTCAAAATATTAAGTCCTCAACTTAGTCCTCAAAATATTAAGTCCTTAACTTAGTCCTCAAAATATTAAGTCCTCTACTTAGTCCTCAAAATATTAAGTCCTTAACTTAGTCCTCAAAATATAAAGTCCTCAACTTAGTCCTCAAAATATAAAGTCCTCAACTTAGTTCGCAAAATATTAAGTCCTCAACTTAGTCCTCAAAATATTAAGTCCTTAACTTAGTCCTCAAAATATAAAGTCCTCAACTTAGTCCTCAAAATATTAAGTCCTTAACTTAGTCCTCAAAATATAAAGTCCTCAACTTAGTTCGCAAAATATTAAGTCCTTAACTTAGTCCTCAAAATATTAAGTCCTCTACTTAGTCCTCAAAATATTAAGTCCTCAACATAGTCCTCAAAATATAACGTCCTCAACATAGTCCTCAAAATATAAAGTCCTCAACTTAGTCCTCAAAATATTAAGTCCTTAACTTAGTCCTCAAAATATTAAGTCCTCAACTTAGTCCTCAAAATATTAAGTCATTAACTTAGTCCTCAAAATATTATTTCCTCAACATAGTCCTGAAAATATCAAGTCCTCAACTTAGTCCTCAAAATATTAAGTCCTTAACTTAGTCCTCAAAATATTAAGTCCTCTACTTAGTCCTCAAAATATTAAGTCCTCAACATAGTCCTCAAAATATTAAGTCCTCAACATAGTCCTCAAAATATAACGTCCTCAACATAGTCCTCAAAATATAAAGTCCTCAACTTAGTTCGCAAAATATTAAGTCCTTAACTTAGTCCTCAAAATATTAAGTCCTCTACTTAGTCCTCAAAATATTAAGTCCTCAACATAGTCCTCAAAATATAACGTCCTCAACATAGTCCTCAAAATATAAAGTCCTCAACTTAGTCCTCAAAATATTAAGTCCTTAACTTAGTCCTCAAAATATTAAGTCCTCAACTTAGTCCTCAAAATATTAAGTCATTAACTTAGTCCTCAAAATATTATTTCCTCAACATAGTCCTGAAAATATCAAGTCCTCAACTTAGTCCTCAAAATATTAAGTCCTTAACTTAGTCCTCAAAATATTAAGTCCTCTACTTAGTCCTCAAAATATTAAGTCCTCAACATAGTCCTCAAAATATTAAGTCCTCAACATAGTCCTCAAAATATAACGTCCTCAACATAGTCCTCAAAATATAAAGTCCTCAACTTAGTCCTTAAAATATTAAGTCCTTAACTTAGTCCTCAAAATATAAAGTCCTCAACTTAGTCCTCAAAATATAAAGTCCTCAACTTACTCCTCAAAATATTAAGTCCTTAACTTAGTCCTCAAAATATAAAGTCCTCAACTTAGTCCTCAAAATATAAAGTCCTCAACTTAGTTCGCAAAATATTAAGTCTTTAACTTAGTCCTCAAAATATTAGGTCCTGTACTTAGTCCTCAAAATATTAAGTCCTCAACATAGTCCTCAAAATATAACGTCCTTAACATAGTCCTCAAAATATAAAGTTCTCAACTTAGTCCTCAAAATATTAAGTCCTTAACTTAGTCCTCAAAATATTAAGTCCTCAACTTAGTCCTAAAAATATTAAGTCATTAACTTAGTCCTCAAAATATTAGGTCCTCAACATAGTCCTCAAAATATTAGGTCCTCAACATAGTCCTCAAAATATTAAGTCCTCAACTTAGTCCTCAAAATATTAAGTCCTTAACTTAGTCCTCAAAATATAAAGTCCTCAACATAGTCCTCAAAATATAACGTCCTCAACATAGTCCTCAAAATATAAAGTCCTTTACTTAGTCCTTAAAATATTAAGTCCTTAACTTAGTTCTCAAAATATTAAGTCCTTAACATAGTTTTCAAAATATAACGTCCTCAACATAGTCCTTAAAATATAACTTTCTCAACATAGTCCTCAAAATATAAAGTCCTCAACTTAGTCCTCAAAATATTAAGTCCTTAACTTAGTCCTCAAAATATTAAGTCCTCAACTTAGTCATCAAAATATAAAGTCCTCAACTTAGTCCTCAAAATATATAGTCCTTTACTTAGTCCTTAAAATATTAAGACCTTAATTTAGTCCTCAAAATATTAAGTCCTTAACATAGTTCTCAAAATATAACGTCCTCAACAAAGTCCTCAAAATATAACGTCCTCAACATAGTCCTCAAAATATAACGTCCTCAACTTAGTTCTCAAAATATAAAGTCCTCAACTTAGTCCTCAAAAAGTAAATTCTTTGACTTAGTCCTCAAAATATATAGTCCTAAACTTAGTCCTCAAAATATAACGTCCTCAACTTAGTCCTCAAAATATAAAGTCCTCAACATAGTCCTCAAAATATTAAGTCCTCAACTTAGTCCTCAAAATATTAAGTCCTTAACTTAGTCCTCAAAATATAAAGTCCTCAACTTAGTCCTCAAAATATAAAGTCCTCAACTTAGTTCGCAAAATATTAAGTCCTTAACTTAGTCCTCAAAATATTAAGTCCTTAACTTAGTCCTCAAAATATAAAGTCCTCAACTTAGTCCTCAAAATATAAAGTCCTCAACTTAGTACGCAAAATATTAAGTCCTTAACTTAGTCCTCAAAATATTAAGTCCTCAACTTAGTCCTCAAAATATTAAGTCATTAACTTAGTCCTCAAAATATTAAGTCCTTAACTTAGTCCTCAAAATATAAAGTCCTCAACTTAGTTCGCAAAATATTAAGTCCTTAACTTAGTCCTCAAAATATTAAGTCCTTAACTTAGTCCTCAAAATATAAAGTCCTCAACTTAGTCCTCAAAATATAAAGTCCTCAACTTAGTACGCAAAATATTAAGTCCTTAACTTAGTCCTCAAAATATTAAGTCCTCAACTTAGTCCTCAAAATATTAAGTCCTCAACTTAATCCTCAAAATATTAAGTCCTTAACTTAGTCCTCAAAATATTAAGTCCTCAACATAGTCCTCAAAATATTAAGTCCTCAACATAGTCCTCAAAATATTAAGTCCTCAACTTAGTCCTCAAAATATAAAGTTCTCAACTTAGTTCGCAAAATATTAAGTCCTTCACTTAGTCCTCAAAATATTAAGTCCTAAACTTAGTCCTCAAAATATAACGTCCTCAACTTTGTCCTCAACTTAGTCCTCAAAATATTAAGTCCTCAACATAGTCCTCAAAATATAACGTCCTCCACTTAGTTCTCAAAATATAAAGTCCTCAACTTAGTCCTCAAAAAGTAAATTCTTTGACTTAGTCCTCAAAATATATAGTCCTAAACTTAGTCCTCAAAATATAACGTCCTCAACTTAGTCCTCAAAATATAAAGTCCTCAACATAGTCCTCAAAATATTAAGTCCTCAACTTAGTCCTCAAAATATTAAGTCCTTAACTTAGTCCTCAAAATATAAAGTCCTCAACTTAGTCCTCAAAATATAAAGTCCTGAACTTAGTTCGCAAAATATTAAGTCCTTAACTTAGTCCTCAAAATATTAAGTCCTTTACTTAGTCCTTAAAATATTAAGTCCTAAACTTAGTTCTCAAAATATTAAGTCCTTAACATAGTTCTCAAAATATAACGTCCTCAACATAGTCCTTAAAATATAACGTCCTCAACATAGTCCTCAAAATATAAAGTCCTCAACTTAGTCCTCAAAATATTAAGTCCTTAACTTAGTCCTCAAAATATTAAGTCGTCAACTTAGTCCACAAAATATTAAGTCATTAACTTAGTCCTTTAAATATTAGGTCCTCAACATAGTCCTCAAAATATTAAGTCCTCAACTTAGTCCTTAAAATATTAAGTCCTTAACTTAGTCCTCAAAATATAAAGTCCTCAACATAGTCCTCAAAATATAACGTCCTCAACATAGTCCTCAAAATATAAAGTCCTCAACTTAGTCCTCAAAATATAAAGTTCTCAACTCAGTCCTCAAAATATAAAGTTCTCAATTTAGTCCTCAAAAAGTAAATTCTTTGACTTAGTCCTCAAAATATAAAGTCCTCAACTAAGTCTTCAAAATATTAGGTCCTTAACTTAGTCCTTTAAATATAAAGTCCTCAACTTAGTCCTCAAAATATAAAGTCCTCAACTTAGTTCGCAAAATATTAAGTCCTTAACTTAGTCCTTAAAATATTAAGTCCTCAACTTAGTCCTCAAAATATAAAGTCCTCAACTTAGTCCTCAAAATATAAATTTCTCAACTTAGTCCTCAAAATATTAAGTCCTCAACTTAGTCCTCAAAATATTAAGTCCTTAACTTAGTCCTCAAAATATAAAGTCCTCAACATAGTCCTCAAAATATAACGTCCTCAACATAGTCCTCAAAATATAAAGTCCTCAACTTAGTCCTCAAAATATAAAGTTCTCAACTCAGTCCTCAAAATATAAAGTTCTCAATTTAGTCCTCAAAAAGTAAATTCTTTGACTTAGTCCTCAAAATATAAAGTCCTCAACTAAGTCTTCAAAATATTAGGTCCTTAACTTAGTCCTTTAAATATAAAGTCCTCAACTTAGTCCTCAAAATATAAAGTCCTCAACTTAGTTCGCAAAATATAAAGTCCTCAACTTAGTCCTCAAAATATAAATTTCTCAACTTAGTCCTCAAAATATTAAGTCCTCAACATAGTCCTCAAAATATTAAGTCCTCAACATAGTCCTCAAAAGATTAAATCCTCAACTTAGTCCTCAAAATATAAAGTTCTCAACTCAGTCTTTAAAATATAAAGTTCTCAATTTAGTCCTCAAAAAGTAAATTCTTTGACTTAGTCCTCAAAATATATAGTCCTAAACTTAGTCCTCAAAACATAACGTCCTCAACTTAGTCCTCAACTTAGTCCTCAAAATATTAAGTCCTCAACTTAGTCCTCAAAATATTAAGTCATTAACTTAGTCCTTAAAATATTAAGTCCTCAACATAGTCCTCAAAATATTAAGTCCTCAACTTAGTCCTCAAAATATTAAGTCCTTAACTTAGTCCTCAAAATATAAAGTCCTCAACTTAGTCCTCAAAACATTAAGTCCTCAATTTAGACCTTTCATTATAAAGTCCTCAACTTAATCCACAAAATATAAAGTCCTCAACTTAGTCCTCAAAATATTAAGTCCTCAACTTAGTCCGCAAAACATAATGTTCTCAACTTAGTCCTCAAAATATAAAGTCCTTAACATAGTCCTCAAAATATTGAGTCCACGACTTAGTCCTCAAAATATAAAGTTTTCAATTTAGTCCTCTAAAAGTAAATTCTTTAATTTAGTCCTCAAAATATAAAGTCCTAAACTTAGTCCTCAAAATATAAAGTCCTTAACTTAGTTCTCAAAATAGTAAGTCCTCAACTTAGTCCTCAAAATATAAAGTTCTCAACTTAGTCCTCAAAACATAAAGTCCTCAACTTAGTCTTTAAAATATTAAGTCCTTAACTTAGTCCTCAAAATATTAAGTCCTTAACATAGTTCTCAAAATATAACGTCCTCAACATAGTCCTCAAAATATAACGTCCTCAACATAGTCCTCAAAATATAAAGTCCTCAACTTAGTCCTCAAAATATTAAGTCCTTAACTTAGTCCTCAAAGTATTAAGTTCTCAACTTAGTCCTCAAAATATTAAGTCATTAACTTAGTCCTCAAAATATTAAGTCCTTAACTTAGTCCTCAAAATATAAAGTCCTCAACTTAGTTCGCAAAATATTAAGTCCTTAACTTAGTCCTCAAAATATTAAGTCCTTAAATTAGTCCTCAAAATATAAAGTCCTCAACTTAGTCCTCAAAATATAAAGTCCTCAACTAAGTTCGCAAAATATTAAGTCCTTAACTTAGTCCTCAAAATATTAAGTCCTCAACTTAGTCCTCAAAATATTAAGTCCTCAACTTAATCCTCAAAATATTAAGTCCTTAACTTAGTCCTCAAAATATTAAGTCCTCAACATAGTCCTTAAAATATTAAGTCCTCAACATAGTCCTCAAAATATTAAGTCCTCAACTTAGTCCTCAAAATATTAAGTCCTCAATTTAGACCTTTCATTATAAAGTCCTCAACTTAGTCCACAAAATATAAAGTCCTCAACTTAGTCCTCAAAATATTAAGTCCTCAACTTAGTTCTCAAAATAGTAAGTCCTCAACTTAGTCCTCAAAATATTAAGTCCTTAACTTAGTCCTCAAAATATTAAGTCCTCAACTTAGTCCTCAAAATATTAAGTCATTAACTTAGTCCTCAAAATATTATTTCCTCAACATAGTCCTGAAAATATCAAGTCCTCAACTTAGTCCTCAAAATATTAAGTCCTTAACTTAGTCCTCAAAATATTAAGTCCTCTACTTAGTCCTCAAAATATTAAGTCCTCAACATAGTCCTCAAAATATTAAGTCCTCAACATAGTCCTCAAAATATAACGTCCTCAACATAGTCCTCAAAATATAAAGTCCTCAACTTAGTCCTTAAAATATTAAGTCCTTAACTTAGTCCTCAAAATATAAAGTCCTCAACTTAGTCCTCAAAATATAAAGTCCTCAACTTACTCCTCAAAATATTAAGTCCTTAACTTAGTCCTCAAAATATAAAGTCCTCAACTTAGTCCTCAAAATATAAAGTCCTCAACTTAGTTCGCAAAATATTAAGTCTTTAACTTAGTCCTCAAAATATTAGGTCCTGTACTTAGTCCTCAAAATATTAAGTCCTCAACATAGTCCTCAAAATATAACGTCCTTAACATAGTCCTCAAAATATAAAGTTCTCAACTTAGTCCTCAAAATATTAAGTCCTTAACTTAGTCCTCAAAATATTAAGTCCTCAACTTAGTCCTAAAAATATTAAGTCATTAACTTAGTCCTCAAAATATTAGGTCCTCAACATAGTCCTCAAAATATTAGGTCCTCAACATAGTCCTCAAAATATTAAGTCCTCAACTTAGTCCTCAAAATATTAAGTCCTTAACTTAGTCCTCAAAATATAAAGTCCTCAACATAGTCCTCAAAATATAACGTCCTCAACATAGTCCTCAAAATATAAAGTCCTTTACTTAGTCCTTAAAATATTAAGTCCTTAACTTAGTTCTCAAAATATTAAGTCCTTAACATAGTTTTCAAAATATAACGTCCTCAACATAGTCCTTAAAATATAACTTTCTCAACATAGTCCTCAAAATATAAAGTCCTCAACTTAGTCCTCAAAATATTAAGTCCTTAACTTAGTCCTCAAAATATTAAGTCCTCAACTTAGTCATCAAAATATAAAGTCCTCAACTTAGTCCTCAAAATATATAGTCCTTTACTTAGTCCTTAAAATATTAAGACCTTAATTTAGTCCTCAAAATATTAAGTCCTTAACATAGTTCTCAAAATATAACGTCCTCAACAAAGTCCTCAAAATATAACGTCCTCAACATAGTCCTCAAAATATAACGTCCTCAACTTAGTTCTCAAAATATAAAGTCCTCAACTTAGTCCTCAAAAAGTAAATTCTTTGACTTAGTCCTCAAAATATATAGTCCTAAACTTAGTCCTCAAAATATAACGTCCTCAACTTAGTCCTCAAAATATAAAGTCCTCAACATAGTCCTCAAAATATTAAGTCCTCAACTTAGTCCTCAAAATATTAAGTCCTTAACTTAGTCCTCAAAATATAAAGTCCTCAACTTAGTCCTCAAAATATAAAGTCCTCAACTTAGTTCGCAAAATATTAAGTCCTTAACTTAGTCCTCAAAATATTAAGTCCTTAACTTAGTCCTCAAAATATAAAGTCCTCAACTTAGTCCTCAAAATATAAAGTCCTCAACTTAGTACGCAAAATATTAAGTCCTTAACTTAGTCCTCAAAATATTAAGTCCTCAACTTAGTCCTCAAAATATTAAGTCATTAACTTAGTCCTCAAAATATTAAGTCCTTAACTTAGTCCTCAAAATATAAAGTCCTCAACTTAGTTCGCAAAATATTAAGTCCTTAACTTAGTCCTCAAAATATTAAGTCCTTAACTTAGTCCTCAAAATATAAAGTCCTCAACTTAGTCCTCAAAATATAAAGTCCTCAACTTAGTACGCAAAATATTAAGTCCTTAACTTAGTCCTCAAAATATTAAGTCCTCAACTTAGTCCTCAAAATATTAAGTCCTCAACTTAATCCTCAAAATATTAAGTCCTTAACTTAGTCCTCAAAATATTAAGTCCTCAACATAGTCCTCAAAATATTAAGTCCTCAACATAGTCCTCAAAATATTAAGTCCTCAACTTAGTCCTCAAAATATAAAGTTCTTAACTTAGTTCGCAAAATATTAAGTCCTTCACTTAGTCCTCAAAATATTAAGTCCTAAACTTAGTCCTCAAAATATAACGTCCTCAACTTTGTCCTCAACTTAGTCCTCAAAATATTAAGTCCTCAACATAGTCCTCAAAATATAACGTCCTCCACTTAGTTCTCAAAATATAAAGTCCTCAACTTAGTCCTCAAAAAGTAAATTCTTTGACTTAGTCCTCAAAATATATAGTCCTAAACTTAGTCCTCAAAATATAACGTCCTCAACTTAGTCCTCAAAATATAAAGTCCTCAACATAGTCCTCAAAATATTAAGTCCTCAACTTAGTCCTCAAAATATTAAGTCCTTAACTTAGTCCTCAAAATATAAAGTCCTCAACTTAGTCCTCAAAATATAAAGTCCTGAACTTAGTTCGCAAAATATTAAGTCCTTAACTTAGTCCTCAAAATATTAAGTCCTTTACTTAGTCCTTAAAATATTAAGTCCTAAACTTAGTTCTCAAAATATTAAGTCCTTAACATAGTTCTCAAAATATAACGTCCTCAACATAGTCCTTAAAATATAACGTCCTCAACATAGTCCTCAAAATATAAAGTCCTCAACTTAGTCCTCAAAATATTAAGTCCTTAACTTAGTCCTCAAAATATTAAGTCGTCAACTTAGTCCACAAAATATTAAGTCATTAACTTAGTCCTTTAAATATTAGGTCCTCAACATAGTCCTCAAAATATTAAGTCCTCAACTTAGTCCTTAAAATATTAAGTCCTTAACTTAGTCCTCAAAATATAAAGTCCTCAACATAGTCCTCAAAATATAACGTCCTCAACATAGTCCTCAAAATATAAAGTCCTCAACTTAGTCCTCAAAATATAAAGTTCTCAACTCAGTCCTCAAAATATAAAGTTCTCAATTTAGTCCTCAAAAAGTAAATTCTTTGACTTAGTCCTCAAAATATAAAGTCCTCAACTAAGTCTTCAAAATATTAGGTCCTTAACTTAGTCCTTTAAATATAAAGTCCTCAACTTAGTCCTCAAAATATAAAGTCCTCAACTTAGTTCGCAAAATATTAAGTCCTTAACTTAGTCCTTAAAATATTAAGTCCTCAACTTAGTCCTCAAAATATAAAGTCCTCAACTTAGTCCTCAAAATATAAATTTCTCAACTTAGTCCTCAAAATATTAAGTCCTCAACTTAGTCCTCAAAATATTAAGTCCTTAACTTAGTCCTCAAAATATAAAGTCCTCAACATAGTCCTCAAAATATAACGTCCTCAACATAGTCCTCAAAATATAAAGTCCTCAACTTAGTCCTCAAAATATAAAGTTCTCAACTCAGTCCTCAAAATATAAAGTTCTCAATTTAGTCCTCAAAAAGTAAATTCTTTGACTTAGTCCTCAAAATATAAAGTCCTCAACTAAGTCTTCAAAATATTAGGTCCTTAACTTAGTCCTTTAAATATAAAGTCCTCAACTTAGTCCTCAAAATATAAAGTCCTCAACTTAGTTCGCAAAATATAAAGTCCTCAACTTAGTCCTCAAAATATAAATTTCTCAACTTAGTCCTCAAAATATTAAGTCCTCAACATAGTCCTCAAAATATTAAGTCCTCAACATAGTCCTCAAAAGATTAAATCCTCAACTTAGTCCTCAAAATATAAAGTTCTCAACTCAGTCTTTAAAATATAAAGTTCTCAATTTAGTCCTCAAAAAGTAAATTCTTTGACTTAGTCCTCAAAATATATAGTCCTAAACTTAGTCCTCAAAACATAACGTCCTCAACTTAGTCCTCAACTTAGTCCTCAAAATATTAAGTCCTCAACTTAGTCCTCAAAATATTAAGTCATTAACTTAGTCCTTAAAATATTAAGTCCTCAACATAGTCCTCAAAATATTAAGTCCTCAACTTAGTCCTCAAAATATTAAGTCCTTAACTTAGTCCTCAAAATATAAAGTCCTCAACTTAGTCCTCAAAACATTAAGTCCTCAATTTAGACCTTTCATTATAAAGTCCTCAACTTAATCCACAAAATATAAAGTCCTCAACTTAGTCCTCAAAATATTAAGTCCTCAACTTAGTCCGCAAAACATAATGTTCTCAACTTAGTCCTCAAAATATAAAGTCCTTAACATAGTCCTCAAAATATTGAGTCCACGACTTAGTCCTCAAAATATAAAGTTTTCAATTTAGTCCTCCAAAAGTAAATTCTTTAATTTAGTCCTCAAAATATAAAGTCCTAAACTTAGTCCTCAAAATATAAAGTCCTTAACTTAGTTCTCAAAATAGTAAGTCCTCAACTTAGTCCTCAAAATATAAAGTTCTCAACTTAGTCCTCAAAACATAAAGTCCTCAACTTAGTCTTTAAAATATTAAGTCCTTAACTTAGTCCTCAAAATATTAAGTCCTTAACATAGTTCTCAAAATATAACGTCCTCAACATAGTCCTCAAAATATAACGTCCTCAACATAGTCCTCAAAATATAAAGTCCTCAACTTAGTCCTCAAAATATTAAGTCCTTAACTTAGTCCTCAAAGTATTAAGTTCTCAACTTAGTCCTCAAAATATTAAGTCATTAACTTAGTCCTCAAAATATTAAGTCCTTAACTTAGTCCTCAAAATATAAAGTCCTCAACTTAGTTCGCAAAATATTAAGTCCTTAACTTAGTCCTCAAAATATTAAGTCCTTAAATTAGTCCTCAAAATATAAAGTCCTCAACTTAGTCCTCAAAATATAAAGTCCTCAACTAAGTTCGCAAAATATTAAGTCCTTAACTTAGTCCTCAAAATATTAAGTCCTCAACTTAGTCCTCAAAATATTAAGTCCTCAACTTAATCCTCAAAATATTAAGTCCTTAACTTAGTCCTCAAAATATTAAGTCCTCAACATAGTCCTTAAAATATTAAGTCCTCAACATAGTCCTCAAAATATTAAGTCCTCAACTTAGTCCTCAAAATATTAAGTCCTCAATTTAGACCTTTCATTATAAAGTCCTCAACTTAGTCCACAAAATATAAAGTCCTCAACTTAGTCCTCAAAATATTAAGTCCTCAACTTAGTTCTCAAAATAGTAAGTCCTCAACTTAGTCCTCAAAATATAAAGTTCTCAACTTAGTCCTCAAAACATAAAGTCCTCAACTTAGTCCTCAAAATATTAAGTCCTTAACTTAGTCCTCAAAATATTAAGTCCTTAACATAGTTCTCAAAATATAACGTCCTCAACATAGTCCTCAAAATATAACGTCCTCAACATAGTCCTCAAAATATAAAGTCCTCAACTTAGTCCTCAAAATATTAAGTCCTTAACTTAGTCCTCAAAATATTAAGTTCTCAACTTAGTCCTCAAAATATTAAGTCATTAACTTAGTCCTCAAAATATTAAGTCCTTAACTTAGTCCTCAAAATATAAAGTCCTCAACTTAGTTCGCAAAATATTAAGTCCTTAACTTAGTCCTCAAAATATTAAGTCCTTAACTTAGTCCTCAAAATATAAAGTCCTCAACTTAGTCCTCAAAATATAAAGTCCTCAACTTAGTTCGCAAAATATTAAGTCCTTAACTTAGTCCTCAAAATATTAAGTCCTCAACTTAGTCCTCAAAATATTAAGTCCACAACTTAATCCTCAAAATATTAAGTCCTTAACTTAGTCCTCAAAATATTAAGTCCTTTACTTAGTCCTTAAAATATTAAGTCCTCAACATAGTCCTCAAAATATAACGTCCTCAACTTAGTTCTCAAAATATAAAGTCCTCAACTTAGTCCTCAAAAAGTAAATTCTTTGACTTAGTCCTCAAAATATATAGTCCTAAACTTAGTCCTCAAAATATAACGTCCTCAACTTAGTCCTCAAAATATAAAGTCCTCAACATAGTCCTCAAAATATTAAGTCCTCAACTTAGTCCTCAAAACATAAAGTCCTCAACTTAGTCCTCAAAATATAAAGTCCTCAACTTAGTTCGCAAAATATTAAGTCCTTAACTTAGTCCTCAAAATAGTAAGTCCTCAACTTAGTCCTCAAAACATGAATTTCTCAATTTAGTCCTCAAAAAGTAAATTTTTTAACTTAGTCCTCAAAATATAAATTCCTAAACTTAGTCGTCCAAATATAAAGTCCTTAACTTAGTCCTCAAAATATAACGTCCTCAACTTAGTCCTTAAATTATAAAGTCTTGAACTTAGTACTCAAAATATATTTAGGTCCCATTCAAGCAAATAAGATAACTAAATGTTACTAATTTATACGCGTTTTAGCATATGGGGTAAAATTCCTGAACTGTCCAGGTCAAAAAATAAAATTTATTTAAACTTTGGTAAAATGTTTCCATTGTTAGTGGAAGTGTAAATTCCAAATATTTTTAAATTCGATGAAATAGTTTTTGAGTTACACAGTTTTAAAATTTTGAATTTTTTTAAAATTAAGTTTTTTTAATTAATTATATTTCTAAGTAGATGGCATAAAAGTTAACATATATATAGTGATTTTTGAAGGTTTTTTTCACAGGCTATTTGATGAAAATAAGTGTTTTTTTGTAAAATAATATTTGACCTTAAAATTCAAGTTCTAAGTGTTCATTTGATTGTATATTGAAATCGGAGATTGAAAAAAAAATTTAACCTATCTCAATGGAAAGCTTTACTTTTTTCCTATAAGATATATAAAAATTAGAGTGGAACTCTAAATACTTCTGTCAAAAATACATCTCAAATACCCGCGCGCACACGAATAGCGCAACCTCGCGCGAGTAACCATTCGTCACCTTAATAAGCAAACCTTGTAACTCTACTTTTAGTCGAAATTGACTTTTTGATGTTATTCGATTCCTCATATATATGAACATATTTGTACTTTCAAAGACATAACTCTCAAACGAAAAATTCAGTTAAAAAACTCGATCCAGCAAACCTCGTTACTCCTTCGCGAAAAATTGTTAATGGCAAACCTCGTAACTCTGACTATACGAATATGTAAGATATCGGAGACATTTATTTAATAGTTTATGCTATCCCGCTTGGTCAAAAACGCATGCGGAATAGTGTTTTATGATAATTACGCTTGCGGAATTGTGTTTTATGGAAATTCCGCATGCGGAATATGCAAAAGACTTCCGCATGCGAAATGCGGAATTTTTAAAATACACTGAGACACATAAATGCTGTCCTTCCGGTCAAAAGTCTGATTTTCAAAGTCGCGACGCATCTATCGCCGCGTGATTAGTCTATGGCGTATAATATAACCGCCATGTAATCAAAATTTAAATTCAATAATATCTTATCGTTCATTATTTTAAAAATGTTTAAGAGTGTTTAAATAATAACAAAATAGGAAGTGAAGTCCGATCTTAAGTGCTAAACTAAAAGATTCAGCGTTTGTGTTTATTTCATATTACAGGAAAATGCAGGTCAATGTTGAAATATTTAAAATAGTAATTAAATTTTTATAATTTAAATTTTATTTCATAATTAAAATATTTATTCAAACCATCCGTAAAATTTTAACAGCAGAACAAATCACATTTTTTGCTTGAATCTGAATTATATTAATAGACATTCAGAAACAGAAATTTTATTGAAAAATATTCAAAGAATAAAATATTAATAAAAGTTGTGATAAAAAAGATATTTCCAAATCCCACTCCAGTGACCTCCCTTCATCTTTTCAAAGCTAATATAATATAAATGACAATTGAAATAATAGCCATTTTTACATTTCAGCTAAAAATCTAATGATAGAAAAAAAATTACTGTAATATTGGTTAGCCGGCAAAAAGACTAAATTTTCAAAAAATCAAACGTATTTTTACAAAAAAATGTAAATTGCGGCTAGGAATTAAGCGCTTTTGTTACTTTAACTAAAAAAATTTAATGACAAAATTTGATATCGAGACCGGCTTGAAAATATAATTGAAAATGTGATTTCTACAAAAACCCGAATTTTGCTCCATAAAGACAAAGCTTTTAATAAATCCGTCTGATTTTTTGCAAACAAGTGTAACTTGCAGCTAGAAATAAAGCACTTTTGTTGCTTTTACTAAAAAAATTTAATGACAAATTTTGATTTCGAGACCGGCTTGAAAAAATCATTGAAAATGTGAATTCTACAAAAAACCGAAATTTTCTCCCTAAAGACAAACTTTTTAATAAATCCGTCTGATTTTTCGCAAACAAGTGAAACTTGCAGCTAGAAATAAAGGACTTTTGTTGCTTTTACTAAAAAAATTTAATGACAAATTTTGATTTCGAGACCGGCTTGAAAAAATCATTGAAAATGTGAATTCTACAAAAAACCGAAATTTTCTCCCTAAAGACAAACTTTTTAATAAATCCGTCTGATTTTTCGCAAACAAGTGAAACTTGCAGCTAGAAATAAAGGACTTTTGTTGCTTTTACTAAAAAAATTTAATGACAAATTTTGATTTCGAGACCGGCTTGAAAAAATCATTGAAAATGTGAATTCTACAAAAAACCGAAATTTTCTCCCTAAAGACAAACTTTTTAATAAATCCGTCGGATTTTTTGCAAACAAGTGTAACTTGCAGCTAGAAATAAAGCACTTTTGTTGCTTTTACTAAAAAAATTTAATGACAAATTTTGATTTCTAGACCGGCTTGAAAAAATCATTGAAAATGTGAATTCTACAAAATAACGAAATTTCCTCCTTAAAGACAAAGTTTTTAATAAATCCGTCTGTTTTTTTGCAAACAAGTCTAACTTGCAGCTAGAAATAAAGCACTTTTGTTGCTTTTACTAAAAAAATTTAATGACAAATTTTGATTTCGAGACCGGCTTGAAAAAATCATTGAAAATGTGAATTCTACAAAAAACCGAATTTTGCTCCATAAAGACAAAGCTTTTAATAAATCCGTCTGATTTTTTGCAAACAAGAGTAACTTGCAGCTAGGAATAGAGCACTTTTGTTGCTTTTACTAAAAAAATTTAATGACAAATTTTGATTTCTAGACCGGCTTGAAAAAATCATTCAAAATGTGAATTCTACAAAAAAACGAAATTTTCTCCCTAAAGACAAACTTTTTAATAAATCCGTCTGATTTTTTGCAAACAAGTGTAACTTGCAGCTAGAAATAAAGCACTTTTGTTGCTTTTACTAAAAAAATTTAATGACAAATTTTAATTTCGAGACCGGCTTCAAAAAATCATTGAAAATGTGAATTCTACAAAAAAACGAAATTTTCTCCCTAAGGACAAATTTTTAATAAATCCGTCTGATTTTTTGCAAACAAGTGTAACTTGCAGCTAGAAATAAAGCACTTTGTTTGCTTTTACTGTAAAGAAATAACTACAAAATTTGAGTTGGAGACAGGGTTTTTAAAATATAAGAAAATCTCGATTATAGAGAAATCAGTTTTTGCTGATTTGGCGGCTTCATTTTAATGAAATCTATCTGATATTTTGCAAATAACTGTCTATTCAGAATAGAAATAAAGCACTTTGTTTGGTTTTACTGTAATGAAATAACTACAAAATTTGAGTTTAAGACAGGGTTTTTAAAATATGAAAAAATCCCTTTTTTTAGAAAAATCATTTTTTGCTACTTCGGCGGCTTAATGTTAACAAAATTTTTGAATCTTTTGCAAACAAGTGTGTATTTGGAATAGAAATAAAGCACTTTGTTTGGTTTTACTGTAAAAAATTAACTAAAAAATTTGAGTTTGAGAAAAAATCCCTATTATAGAAAAATCCGTTTTTGCTGATCTGGCGGCTTCATTTTAATTAAATCTATCGGATGTTTTGCAAACAAGTGTCTATTTAGAATACAAATAAAGCACTTTGTTTGCTTTTACTGTAAAAAAAAAAAAAATTACAAATTTTCAGTCTGAGACAAGGTGTTTAAAATATGAAGAAAAAATATCATAGATTTGGTTCTTTTAACAAAATGAATTCAGTATTATAGAAGGTTTAGAATTATGGAATTTTAGTATCATAGAAAATAATAATAAGCCTATTAGGAATTTCTTATTATATTTTTTCGTTTGTTTCCAAAAATTTGTCTAAATCGGCTTATTTTCATCTAAATAACGTAAATTTTCATTCCTAAGCAAATGTTCAGATGTGTGTGTGTGTGTGTGTGTGTGTGGGTGTGTATGTGTGTGTTTAGGATTTCTTGTGTACAAGATATCTTAAAGATGCTTAAACGGATTCCAATAAAATTTAAATATCTCATGAATATCTAAATTTAGACATAGGCAGGCTTCACAGACTGTCCCCTATTTTCCTAAATGTCCCCTATTTTGCGATTGGCCCCTAAAAGTCCCCTGTTTAGAAAATTTTACCCTAAAATCTCCTATTTTTCACGAAATTGTATTTAAAGTCAAAGTATCTAGAGATTTTCAATTATTTTCAACCTTCTTTAAATTTTTATTATTTCTATCATTTTTAAATTATTTTCTCAATTTTTCATTTATTAAATTATATTGTAATAGAGTTCCTGTATTTTCAATCCTTCATCTAAAATTCCAATTCTTTTCTTCAATTTACAATTACCCATGTTTATCATTATTTGTTAATTTATTCCTATTTCTTCTATTTTTCTCCTGAAATTATTTATTTTTTTTTACTTATTAAATATTTTTTTTATTTTTTAATTAATTTTTAAAATTTGCAATTATTTGTTTACATTCTAATTTTTTTTAATTATTAAATGATAAAATTTTTCAGTTATTTTAATAAATTTCAAAAACATTTTGTAATTTTATCACTTATTGTTCATAAATTTTATTTATTTTCTTAAACTTTTAATTATTTATAACTTTAAAAAATGTTCTCCAATTTTTAGTTTTGAAAAGTACTTTTCATACACTTTCTACATTTTTAATTTATTTATCTAAAATTTCAGTCATTTGTAATATTTTTCAAATATTTTAATAATTATTAAATTTAGTTCTTTAATTTTTTAATTTTTCTCTTCAAATTATAAATTTTTCAATTATGTTTTAACTAATTTCCTATACCTTTCATTATTTGTTTAAAATTGTAATTAAATTAATAATTGTTATTAAATTTAAGAATTTTTCTATTATTTTTTTCAAATTTACAATTACTTTCGGTATTTTGTAATTAATTTCTAAATTTTCAATTATTTATCTCTAATTCCAATTATTGTACAAAATTTATCATTTTTTTGCCATTTTTCAATTATTCTTCTTAATTCTCGATTGTTTTCTTAAATTCTCAAATATTTTCTAAATTTTACATTACTGTCTTCAATTTACAATTATTTCTGTAATTTTGCGATTTTTTTTTCAATTTTTAAAATTATTTTCAGTTTGATTTACTTAATCTTCATTTATAAATATTAAATTTAAATCATTTGTTTTCAATGTTTAATTTGTTTGATAACTTTTTCATTGATTTGTTAGATTTTAAATTATCTTAATTATTTTTTAATTAGTTTCCTAAATTTTTAATTATTTTTCTCAATTCTCGATTGTTTTATCAATTATGAATTTTTTTTTTTTATATAATTCTCATAATTTGTAAATGAATTTTTTTAATTTTTAATCATTTTCTCAATTATCAATTATCAGTTGTTTCTATAATTTATAATTTATATAATTTTCATCATTTTTAAATGATTCAAATTTGAACTCATTCTTTTAATTTTGATTAGTTTTATAATTTTTTGTAATTGTTTTTTTTCCAATTTTTAATTATGTTAATTATTTTTTAATTCATTACTTCAATTTAATTTTTTTTTAATTTACCATTATTCTTATCTTCTTTCAATTATTTTGTCTTAGTTCATATATGTACCCTTTCAAATTATTTTTTTTATTTATTAATTATGTTCTTCAATTGTCTTATTATTTTTCAAAATTATTTTCTTTAATTTTTAATTATTCTCATCATTTATATTTCAATTATTATTTAGAATTTTCAATTACTTTTCAAGTATTAACTCATTTTCTATAATTTTGAATTATTATTTATCAATTTTAAATTACTTTCTACAATTTGTAGTATTTTTTTTTTATTATTAATTTGAAAGTTCTGTAATTATATTTTTTCATTATATTGTTTTTATCCTACAACTTTATAATTTTGTTCTACGAAAATAAAATCGAGATTCTACTCTATATAATTCATTTATATTTATTTATAAAGTTTTTAAAGTACTCTAAAAGTTCCCAATTTTTGTATATTCAGTCCCCTATTTCCCCTAAAATATTCTTCATTGGCACTGTGAAGCCTGCATAGGGATTCTGGAAAAAACATAACCAAATTTTTTTGAGCAACTTTTTTCATTGAAAAAATTATTTTTTACCAAAAATTTTTGTCATGCTAAAAATACAACTTAAGGAATGAAAAAATCATATTCCTAATCTCATAAGGAATCGACTGACCTATATTACTTTTACAATTGATAAAGAATTCATAAAATAATTCATATTTTTACATTTTTTGAATTAAAAATTCTTTTTTTAAACAAATTCCCCAATTAAGTATTGCTTTCTCTATGAGGAAGCAAATTATTTTGCTTACTTGTTTATATAAATTTTGGTCATTTTGTTTTAAAAACTTTAAATTCGTTTTTCATGGAATTACATTTTCAAGAAACACCCATGCAGTGGACAAGATTTCTAAAAAACGACTGAACCGATCGTCTTCAAATTTATAGGACTTATTCACATAAATGAACAAAGAATCTTCGATTTAAATAAAAATCCAAAATTTTGTGCTTAAAAAATTTTATTTTACAAAAAAATTGCTGCCATTTTGTTAAAAATTGAAATGTTTTAAAATCCTTCGTTCACGAACTGCGTATGACAACATTCAAACACAAAATTTTTGGATTTTTGATTTCAGAGAAACCATTTTCGAAAAAAACTGTCCACCGCAAAATCATTTTTAAGAAATGCATTTTTTAAAAACCTACTGCTAATTAACTATTTTTAAATACTTTTTGGTTATTAAATTATCTTTAAACGTTTAAATATATACACTTTTAAATAAATTATTACTTTTTTTGAAAAAATTTTATGAAAAAGAAAAAACAATTGTCAAATATCACTTTATTTTAACCTCTGACAACCAAGCGTAAAACTTTAATTAAATTCTTTTATCTAATACAAAAGTATAATGAAATTTAATCTTACCATTTAAATTTGCATAAACGTGTCTATTCATCTCCATGTTGTAATTAATATGAATTTATTGAATATTAAAGGAAATTTTTATAATAATAATAATCATAATGATGTGACAAGTTAGACTTTTTATCAGTTAGCAACTTGAAATTAGTCAAGTATATGTTCTTTTGTTTTAAGACAGATTTCGAAAATTTCAAATTACGATTACAATATCTTGTTTATTCTTTTCATTTTCAACATATTACATATTTGAAGTTAATTTAAATTTATTTTTAATTTAAATAATAAGTACTATTTTGAAAAGGAAAATCGTAAATTATAATTAACATATATTGAATTTAACATGTCAATACTTTAGTTCTAACAGGGATTTTTTTTTTTTTTAAATTAAACATTTAAGTTGATTTAAGTTGATTTAAGAAAACATCTTTTAAGTTTATGTGCTCGGAAAATTTGTCATGAGCACGAGCATATGCTCGAAAATATTCTCGACCTGAATGTGCTCTATTAATTATTTAAAAAGTATGTCCATTAGGCCACGTTTCCAACCAATTTTAAGATCTAAGGAGCTTACAAGTCGGTTGTTATTGTATACATTTGATTAACAATGAAACCAAGAACCTCAATTTGAAAATTTTATGATAAAATTGCTGATCAGACGAACGTAATAAAGTGTATAACAAACTAAATTTACGCATCAGTATAAGACAAAATGAAACTGAAGTTATTGGGTAGTTTTTTTTACTGTATGAAAACTTTAAAAACCTACATTTTGTAGTAACTTTTTAAACTGGAGATAAAAAATAATTATTTTAAAATTAAATTAACAGAAAAGAAACACAAAGTTACTCAACTGATTGTTTATTAATTTATTAATAAAGTAACGAATATTTTACCCGCATTAAGTAAAAATATTGTATTTGATTAAAAGAACATACTTTTTTCCTAGACATTTGAAAATATATAGATGTGATAAGGTAACACTTCTGCTTGATAATAATTCAGTAATTCGTAATAAATTCATTGTAATTATTTAGAATAAAATAAAATTAACATTTATTTTTTCATGTGAATTGGAGCAAATTTGGTGCCCTTTTGTAAGGAGCGGTTCTACCGTTTACATAACCTCAAATTAAAAAGTGTTTATTAACAGCAGATGAAAACATAAGTAAAATGACTTTAGCAAATTTTAAAAGATTTATTTGTAATAAGAACAATCTACGTTGTTCCGTAATTTATTGTTAAATAAAAAGTATTGACCTTTGTATTATTTTTTTTAGACTGCAATTTTAAATTTCATAAAATTTGGAGAAATAATTGCCTATTTTATTATTTGAAACATTTTCTACAATTCTACTCATTGAATTTTGAACTTAATATTTTGTTTAAGGGCATGTGCTACGGAGTTAAATTTTTCCACTGAACTTCCGTGCAAAAATTTAGCTCCGTAGCACATACCCTTAAAAGTTATTAAGTAATAAAATTTCTTTTTTACAAAATTTTAAAACAAAATATTGCAAAAAAAATTTAACGATTGGAATTATAGAAAATATATCAAAGAGCAAAATGATCTCTTATTTGTTAAAATTGTATAAAAACTGCAGATTTAATTAGTTTTAAATAAGAAACATGAAATATTTAATAATTATTGTTTGTGAATAATCTATCGTTTAATCTAATTTTTCTGATAATTATAGAACTCAATATTTCAAAATGTAATAAAATCATTTTATTTATGGTTTCATTTGCTGTTAAAAACCACTTTTTAAATAAAGGTTATGTAAAGCTGTCGAATAGGGTTGGAAAGTTTCATGAAACTTTCCTAATTGAAATGTTTCATGAAAGTTTCAAGGCTTCATGAAACATTTCAAAGTTTCAATATGGCGCAAATACATGGGCAAACTAACCTTACCTTACTTAAAAAATAAATTAGAAGGCGCGAAATTTAAATTCTATCCCCTCCACTCAAAGTTTCATGAAACTTTGAAACTTTCGTCCATGAAACATTGAAACTTTCAATGAAAGTTTCAAAGTTTCAATGAAACGATTCACAGCTTACAACCCTACTGTCGAATCTCTTTAAAGAAAAAAATACACCAACATTTCGATTTAAAATTTTATTTCAAATCTCTTACTTTTTTTATTTCACTAAAATTGTGTAACATTTAATTCTCGTAATTATTTGATACTGAATACCGAAATTTATTCAAAACTTTAAAATTGTCAATGTTCTCATAAATTCTCCATAAATGCTCGGTTTAGGAGTAACTGCTGACCATATTGTAAAGAACATTTGCTAAACATAAATTCTTGAGAATTTAAGAACTCTAGTTGCATGCCTGTCTCTCATACTGAAAGTGTCCAGCAACACTCTGTTTTTTTTTGTTACTAAAAATATTTTTTTTTATTGGCACAATACCACACTAAATTTACAACTAAGAGTCAAATGTAAAAATTTGAAGATAAACATTTTACGAATAAAAAAGCAGCTTATAATAGCTCCTCCAAGTACCAGAATAACCCCTTTCGACGGTACTAAAAATTGTCTGCAATACTGGATTTAAGATTTTAAATTTATTAAATTGAGTGAAATGTAACAAATTTTTAATTATCTTTCGAACGAAAAAATATTTATTTATATTCGCGATTAATATTTCGTCGATTGCTTTAGCCTGCAATTTCGCAAATTGTTTGTCATCATTGTTATGTCGAGTTCATTTGCTAGAAGTTTTTTCCCCCTTTTATTCTGTGAATGTTGAAAAATTTACAATTTTTGCGAAAATTACCTTTATTATCATACAGCAACTTCAAGTTGAGGTTTATTAATGAAAGTAATGAACAAAAAATTGTAAATTTTGAACAGCCCTCTGACGCTCCAGCTTTTTTACATGCAAATAAATTCGCCTGAGAACCGACCGCGGCCACCGCGGAACTGGCTGCTTAGTGTGCCGGATTTCAAAAAAATGCATGGAAAAAAGAATGTTATTTTGACCCAATAAAATGTATTTTATCATAACTATTCTTATTATTATTTATTAATATTTTTTAATTTTGTACTAATGTTAATATTAATATTGCAAAATATTATTAACAAATTAAGAAATACTAATATAATAAAAATTAAAAATGTTATTTTATTTTAATTTCCCGCCACGAATTATCTATGATCTTTATTAAAGTGAATTCCAGCAGAAAAGATGTTTAAAAGTTTGTAGATTAATGATACGCAAAAATAATTATGATAAAATACGTTTTACTGAGTCAAAATCAAAATTTTCTGTTTTTTCCCATGCATTGTTTTGAAATCCGGCACACTGAACAACCAGCGCCGCGGTGGCCACCTGTCAACTGAAGAGTGTCAGGAAGTTGGTCAAAACGTGTAAACAGACACGTCAGGAGGTTGATATTGAAACTTTGAAAAAATGGAGGACAAAAAATTAATAAAACAATTTGCTAGTGAACTGAAATTAAAAAAAATCATTTACGACAAAAAATTCTCAGATTTTCCTAAATTCAGCAATAGGAAACAACTAATAAAAATGGCATTCAAAGAAATCGCTGATAATATAAAACTAAAAGATAATACATATTTTTGGTTAAAAGGTTAGTTATTATGTAATATTAGGGTGGCCAAAAAAAAAAAAAAATTTGATTTTCATAAACCTTACCCCCCAATTTTGTTCTTTGGCGAAAAATATGAGATACGTATTTTTTTATTTTTTAATATTAACCCGTGCCGCAAAGCCCTTGAAAATTACCATTGAATTCCCATAGAAAAAATGCACTTTTTCGTAAATTTGACATAAAATCGTGAAAAATTGACCTTTTTCTTTCTGTTAACGATATTTTTGTTCATGAATGTCCAAATAATAAAAATCTGTCGTATATTTATTAAATAAATTATTTCAACTATTTTTTATATGACCGTAAACAAACCCCATAAACGTAAAAAAACCTGGAATTTATTAAAAAAAATATTAATTATCATTTTAAATGCTTTTTCTTAATTCATTTTCTGTTATTATCAAAATATATATTATTGTTTATGTTTTACTATGTTACATAATTTGTTTAAACTATTTATTGTTGTTATTTCCTTACAAAATGACAAATAAATCGAGCGTTTTTGCAATTTTCTTAAACTTTCTAACTTTAGACGCCTAATAAAAATACAAATTTATATTGATTTATGTTATATAAATATTTATTATCAAATTAAGACGCTAACAATTGTTTAAACAAATTATTGTTGTTATTAATTAACTTTTTCAGAATTGCTTAAAAAGAATTGTAGTTTTTTCTTAATTTTGCAACTTGCTTTTCTTGAATTAACCACATTTTAATAAAAGAAAAAAAAAGTATTATTATAACAATTATTTAAACAAATTATTGTTGTTATTTATTAACTTTTTCAAAAATGCTTATAAAGAGTTGTATTTTTTCTTAATTTTGCAACTTGCTTTTCTTGAATTAACTACATTTTAATAAAAGAAAAAAAAATATTATTATAACAATTATTTAAACAAATTATTGTTGTTATTTATTAACTTTTTCAAAAATGCTTATAAAGAGTTGTATTTTTTTATTAATTTTGCAACTTGCTTTTCTTGAATTAACCACATTTTAATAAAAGAAAAAAAAATTATTATTATAACAATTATTTAAACAAATTATTGTTGTTATTTATTAACTTTATCAAAAATGATTATAAAGAGTTGTATTTTTTTTTAGTTTGGCAAATTAATTTTCTTTAACCAACCACATGTTAATAAATTAAATAATATTATTCTAAAAACAATTATTTAAACAAATTATTGTTGTTATTTTTTAACTTTTTCAGAAATGCTTAAAAAAAGTTGCAGATTTTTCTTAATTTTGCAAATTGCTTTTCTTGAGTCAACCACATTTTAATAAAATAAATAAAAATTATTATTATAACAATTATTTAAACAAATTATTGTTGTTATTTATTAACTTTTTTAAAAATGCTCATAAAGAGTTAAACAGTTTGTCTAAAATTTTGTTATGTTAAAAAATTATCAATTTTTTTAAATTGTGGTTGACTTAAGAAAAGTAATTTAAGGAATTAAGAATAAATTACAACTCTTTTAATGCATTTTTAAAAAATTAATAAATAACAATAATAAGTTGTTTAATTGTTATAATAATAATTTTAATAATTTTGTTAACATGTCGTTGGTTTAATAAAATCAATTTGCAAAATTGAGAAAAAACTAGAACTCATTATAAATATTTTTGAAAAATTTAAAAAATAACAACAATAATTTGTTTAAATAATTGTTATAATAATATTTTTTTTTCTTTTATTAAAATGTAGTTAATTCAAGAAAAGCAAGTTGCAAAATTAAGAAAAAATACAACTCTTTATAAGCATTTTTGAAAAAGTTAATAAATAACAACAATAATTTGTTTAAATAATTGTTATAATAATACTTTTTTTTTCTTTTATTAAAATGTGGTTAATTCAAGAAAAGCAAGTTGCAAAATTAAGAAAAAACTACAACTCTTTTTAAGCAATTCTGAAAAAGTTAATTAATAACAACAATAATTTGTTTAAACAATTGTTAGCAACTTAATTTGATAATAAATATTTATATAACATAAATCAATATAAATTTGTATTTTTATTAGGCGTCTAAAGTTAGAAAGTTTAAGAAAATTGCAAAAACGCTCGATTTATTTGTCATTTTGTAAGGAAATAACAACAATAAATAGTTTAAACAAATTATGTAACATGGTAAAACATAAACAATAATATATATTTTGATAAGAACATCAATGAATGAAGAAAAAGCATTTAAAATAAGAAGTATTATTTTTTTTAATAAATTCCAGGTTTTTTTACGTTTATGGGGTTTGTTTACAGTCATATAAAAAATAGTTGAAATAATTTATTTAATAAATATACGACAGATTTTTATTATTTGGACATTCATGAACAAAAATATCGTTTACAGAAAGAAAAAGGTCAATTTTTCACGATTTTATGTCAAATTTACGAAAAAGTGCATTTTTTCTATGGGAATTCAATGGTAATTTTCAAGGGCTTTGCGGCACGGGTTAATATTAAAAAATAAAAAAATAAAAAAATACGTATCTCATATTTTTCGCCAAAGAACAAAATTGGGGGGTAACGTTTATGAAAATCAAAATTTTTTTTTTTTTTGGGCCACCCTAATGTAATATTGTATATGATAATAAGGTTGTCCAAAAATGAAGTGGAATAGAAAAATTTTGAATTTTTAATACTGGAACCCCCTAAGAGTACTCTTTAACAAAAAAATTATTTATTCATTTGTGAATTAAATGATATATAAAAAAATAGCTCAAAGCCCATGAAGTTTCCCACACAAAATGCATGGAAAAAAGGCATTTTTATAAATTTGATATAAAATCTTAGAAAATTAATATTTTTTAATTGGACAACGCTGTTTCTCTTTAAAAATGTTGAAAAAACAACATGCAGTAATTTATTTATCATTTTTTTTATTATTAACTATTTTTTACAGGACCGCAAAAATACCCTACAAGATTAAAAATTATTGAAAAATCATAAAACAATATTTTTCTCTACATTTTTTTAACTTTTTTTGCTAGGTTTTGAATAAATAAAATAAATATGGAATTTTACTAATTATTTCATGTAATTGCTAATTTGTTGAAATTTGTTTAAACAAATTAGGATTCTTATTAATGGACTTGTTATACAATATAGTTAGAAACTTGCATTTTTTTTTTGTTTATTTTGTACTTTTCAATTATGATGTTACCTAAACTATATATAATACGAAAAATTTATTTATAACAATCGTTGAAACTAATGATTGTTATCATTTATCAACTTTTTCAAAAATAAAACTATGAAATTGATATTTTTTTATACATTTACAAGCTTTTAACGTTTAATGTGATCAAAACTAAGCATCAAACTTGAAATTTACCTATAACAATTGTTGAAACAAATTTTTTTTTTCGACAAATAATAATCCTAAGGGGTGACAGCATTAAAAAAAAAAAATTTTTTTTGACCACCCTAATATATAGAGTATTTGCACCTGTTGTGGATCAATGGGTGTTTTCGGGAGATGCTCGGATTATAATGTGGATTACTAGATATTACTAGATTTGCTCTGCAGTAGTGCTCATTTGACTTAGTTCATTTTTCTGTATAGCAGTAGGAAATTGCTTACATATGAATTAGATTTTATATTTTCTCATATGTCGTATGTAAAGTTATTAATACGTTATTAATAATAATTATATTTTTGTGTAAAGTGCGTTAAGTGTACTAAAATAAATCATATGTAAAAAATATATATTTAAAAAATAAGTTTATATACAAAAGATTTAATCGTGTTAATATAAAAATATTATAAAATTTGGAGGTTAGGTGAGATATGGCGCGGAACGTTTAAGTATTTGAAAAAAGTACAAAATATCTGGCTTGAAAAAACAATAAATTAAGAAATAAACAATTTATGAAATTATTAGAAAAATATAAATTTAAAATTTAGTTTATAAAAACATCATTAAACATTTTATTCGATAATTGAAATAAATAACAATCAACATTTGCATGTATGTTCATTTTATGAAATAATGATATTATTAATTACAATATTAAAAATTAAAAAATAGAAAAAGAAGATAATAAATTAAAGAAATTCTATCTATAAAGAATGATTGAGAGAAAGAAAAAAAAATAAAAGAATATAATGAACCCCTGACAGGAAAAATTGCGAAAATACGCTAAAAAACTGTTAGACATATATCAAATATTTTCCAGATTTCTATATCCAATTTGAAACTATTTCATCTATTGACGAACAAAATTGCACAAAAACTAAGCTATTGCACGTCTGGTGGATCGTTTAAAAAAACAAATTTCAATCAATTTAAGCACTGCCAGAAAAATTTGCCAAAATACGTATTTTGGCAAATTTTTCTGGCAGTGCTTAAATTGATTGAAATTGGATTTTTTGACAAGATGAACCAGAAGCGCAATAGCTCAGTTTTTTTGCAATCTTGTTCGTGAATAGGTAAAAAAGTTTGAAGTTAGATCAAGAAATCTGAAAAATTATTTTTATTTGTTTAAAAAAAATTTAACATATTTTGGCGAATTTTCCTGGCAGGGCTTAAATCCATTGAAATTGCATTTTTTGACAAGATCAACCAGATGCGCAAGAGCTCAGGTGTAGGTGACGCGCAGTAACTCAATTCTTGCTCCATTTTCTTCGTTGATAGATGAAAAAGTTCTAAATTAGATCTAGAAATGGAAAAAATAATTGATATTTATCAAAAAAAATTTTTAGAGTATTTTGACTTAAATTTCTGGCGACGCAAAAATGGACTTAAATTTGCTTTTTTCACAAGCTGGAGGTGACGCACAGTAACTCAATTCTTGATCGATTTTTTTCGTTGATAGATGAAAAAGTTCTAAATTAGATCTAGAAATAGGAAAAATAATTAATATTTGTCTGAAAAATGTTTAGAGTATTTTGCCTGAAATTTCTAACGACGCAAAAATGGACTTAAATTTGCTTTTTTCACAAGCTGGAGGTGACGCGCATTAACTCAATTCATGATCGATTTTCTTCGTTGATAGATGAAAAAGTTCTAAATCAGATCTAGAAATTGGAAAAATAATTGATATTTATCAAAAAAATTTTTAGAGTATTTTGCCTGAAATTTCTGGCGACAGGAAAATGGACTTAAATTTGCTTTTTTCACAAGCTAAGGTGACGCGCAGTAACTCAATTCTTGATCGATTTTCTTCGTTGATAAATGAAAAAGTTCTAAATTAGATCTAGAAATTGGAAAAATAATTGATATTTGTCTGAAAAATTTTTAGAGTATTTTGCCTGAAATTTATGGCGACGCAAAAATGGACTTAAATTTGCTTTTTTCACAAGCTGGAGGTGACACGCATTAACTCAATTCTTAATCGATTTTCTTCGTTGATAGATGAAAAAGTTCTAAATTGGATCTAGAAATTGGAAAAATAATTAATATTTGTCTGAAAAATTTTTAGAGTATTTTGCCTGAAATTTCTGGCGACGCAAAAATGGACATAAATTTGCTTTTTTCACAAGCTGGAGGTGACGCGCAGTAACTCAATTCTTGATTGATTTTTTTCGTTGATAGATGAAAAAGTTCTAAATTAGATCTAGAAATTGGAAAAATGATTGATATTTATCAAAAAATTTTTTAGAGTATTTTGCCTAAAATTTCTGGCGACAGGAAAATGGACTTAAATTTGATTTTTTCACAAGCTGGAGGTGACGCGCATGAACTCAATTCTTGATCGCTTTTCTTCGTTGATAGATGAAAAAGTTCTAAATTAGATCTAGAAATTAAAAAAATAATTGATATTTATCAAAAAAAAATTGAGAGTATTTTGCCTGAAATTTGTGGCGACAGGAAAATGGACTTAAATTTGCTTTTTTCACAAGCTGCAGGTGACGCGCAGTAACTCAATTCTTGATCGATTTTCTTCGTTGATAGATGAAAAAGTTCTAAATTAGATCTAGAAATTGGAAAAATAATTGATATTTTTCTGAAAAATTTTTAGAGTATTTTGCCTGAAATTTATGGCGACGCAAAAATGGACTTAAATTTGCTTTTTTCACAAGCTGGAGGTGACGCGCAGTAACTCAATTCTTGATCGCTTTTCTTCGTTGATAGATGAAAAAGTTCTAAATTAGATCTAGAAATTGAAAAAATAATTGATATTTATCAAAAAAAATTAGAGTATTTAGAGTATTTTACCTGAAATTTCTGGCGACAGGAAAATGGACTTAAATTTGCTTTTTTCACAAGCTGGAGGTGACGCGCATTAACTCAATTCTTAATCGACTTTCTTCGTTGATAGATGAAAAAGTTTTAAATTAGATCTAGAAATTGGAAAAATAATTGATATTTATTAAAAAAATTTTTAGAGTATTTTGCCTGAAATTTCTGGCGACAGGAAAATGGACTTAAATTTGCTTTTTTCACAAGCTGCAGGTGACGCGCAGTAACTCAATTCTTGATCGATTTTCTTCGTTGATAGATGAAAAAGTTCTAAATGAGATCTAGAAATTGAAAAAATAATTGATATTTATCAAAAAAAATTAGAGTATTTAGAGTATTTTGCCTGAAATTTCTGGGGACGCAAAAATGGACTTAAATTTGCTTTTTTCACAAGCTGGAGGTGACGCGCATTAACTCAATTTTTAATCGACTTTCTTCGTTGATAGATGAAAAAGTTCTAAATTAGATCTAGAAATAGGAAAAATAATTGATATTTGTCTGAAAAATGTTTAGAGTATTTTGCCTGAAATTTCTAACGACGCAAAAATGGACTTAAATTTGCTTTTTACACAAGCTGCAAGTGACGCGCAGTAACTCAATTCTTGATCGATTTTCTTCGTTGATAGATGAAACAGTTCTTAATTAGATCTAGAAATTGAAAAAATAATTGATATTTATCAAGAAAATTTTAAAAGTATTTTGCCTGAAATTTCTGGCGACAGGAAAATGGACTTAAATTTGCTTTATTCACAAGCTGGAAGTGACGCGCAGTAACTCAATTCTTAATCGATTTTCTTCGTTGAGAGATGAAAAAGTTCTAAATGAGATCTAGAAATTGAAAAAATAATTGATATTTATCAAAAAAATATTTAGAGTATTTTGCCTGAAATTTCTGGCGACGCAAAAATGGACTTAAATTTGCTTTTTTCACAAGCTGGAGGTGACGCGCAGTAACTCAATTCTTGACCGATTTTTTTCGTTGATAGATGAAAAAGTTCTAAATTAGATCTAGAAATTGGAAAAATGATTGATACTTTTAAAAAAATTTTTTAGAGTATTTTGCCTGAAATTTCTGGCGACACGAAAAAGGACTTAAATTTGCTTTTTTCACAAACTGGAGGTGACGCGCAGTAATTCAATTCCTTATCGATTTTCTTCGTTGATAGATGAAAAAGTTCTAAATTAGATCTAGAAATTGGAAAAATAATTGATTTTTGTCTGAAAAATTTTTAGAGTATTTTGCCTGAAATTTCTGGCGACAGGAAAATGGACTTAAATTTGCTTTTTTCACAAGCTGGAGGTGACGCGCATTAACTCAATTCTTGATCGATTTTCTTCGTTGATAGATGAAAAAGTTCTAAATTAGATCTAGAAATTGGAAAAATAATTGATTTTTGTCTGAAAAATTTTTAGAGTATTTTGCCTGAAATTTCTGGCGACAGGAAAATGGACTTAAATTTGCTTTTTTCACAAGCTGGAGGTGACGCGCAGTAACTCAATTCTTGATCGATTTTCTTCGTTGATAGATGAAACAGTTCTTAATTAGATCTAGAAATTGAAAAAATAATTGATATTTTTAAAAAAAATTTTTAGAGTATTTTGCCTGAAATTTCTGGCGACTGGAAAATGGACTTAAATTTGCTTTTTTCACAAGCTGGAGGTGACGCGCAGTAACTCAATTCTTGATCGCTTTTCTTCGTTGATAGATAAAAAAGTTCTAAATTAGATCTAGAAATTGAAAAAATAATTGATATTTATCAAAAAAAATTAGAGTATTTAGAGTATTTTACCTGAAATTTCTGGCGACAGGAAAATGGACTTAAATTTGCTTTTTTCAGAAGCTGGAGGTGACGCGCATTAACTCAATTCTTAATCGACTTTCTTCGTTGATAGATGAAAAAGTTTTAAATTAGATCTAGAAATTGGAAAAATAATTGATATTTATCAAAAAAATTTTTAGAGTATTTTGCCTGAAATTTCTGGCGACAGGAAAATGGACTTAAATTTGCTTTTTTCACAAGCTGCAGGTGACGCGCAGTAACTCAATTCTTGATCGATTTTCTTCGTTGATAGATGAAAAAGTTCTAAATGAGATCTAGAAATTGAAAAAATAATTGATATTTATCAAAAAAAATTAGAGTATTTAGAGTATTTTGCCTGAAATTTCTGGGGACGCAAAAATGGACTTAAATTTGTTTTTTTCACAAGCTGGAGGTGACGCGCATTAACTCAATTTTTAATCGACTTTCTTCGTTGATAGATGAAAAAGTTCTAAATTAGATCTAGAAATAGGAAAAATAATTGATATTTGTCTGAAAAATGTTTAGAGTATTTTGCCTGAAATTTCTAACGACGCAAAAATGGACTTAAATTTGCTTTTTACACAAGCTGCAGGTGACGCGCAGTAACTCAATTCTTGATCGATTTTCTTCGTTGATAGATGAAACAGTTCTTAATTAGATCTAGAAATTGAAAAAATAATTGATATTTATCAAAAAAAAATTGAGAGTATTTTGCCTGAAATTTCTGGCGACAGGAAAATGGACTTAAATTTGCTTTATTCACAAGCTGGAAGTGACGCGCAGTAACTCAATTCTTAATCGATTTTCTTCGTTGATAGATGAAAAAGTTCTAAATGAGATCTAGAAATTGAAAAAATAATTGATATTTATCAAAAAAATATTTAGAGTATTTTGCCTGAAATTTCTGGCGACGCAAAAATGGACTTAAATTTGCTTTTTTCACAAGCTGGAGGTGACGCGCAGTAACTCAATTCTTGATCGATTTTTTTCGTTGATAGATGAAAAAGTTCTAATTTAGATCTAGAAATTGGAAAAATGATTGATACTTTTAAAAAAATTTTTTAGAGTATTTTGCCTGAAATTTCTGGCGACACGAAAAAGGACTTAAATTTGCTTTTTTCACAAACTGGAGGTGACGCGCAGTAATTCAATTCCTTATCGATTTTCTTCGTTGATAGATGAAAAAGTTCTAAATTAGATCTAGAAATTGGAAAAATAATTGATTTTTGTCTGAAAAATTTTTAGAGTATTTTGCCTGAAATTACAAGCGACAGGAAAATAGACTTAAATTTGCTTTTTTCACAAGCTGGAGGTGACGCGCAATAACTCAATTCTTGATCGATTTTCTTCGTTGATAGATGAAAAAGGTCTAAATTAGATCTAGAAATTGGAAAAATAATTGATATTTGTCTGTAAGTTTTTAGAGTATTTTGCCTGAAATTTCTGGTGACAGAAAAATGGACTTAAATTTGCTTTTTTCACAAGCTGGAGGTGACGCGCAGTAACTCAATTCTTGATCGATTTTCTTCGTTGATAGATGAAAAAGTTCTAAATTAGATCTAGAAATTAGAAAAATAATTGATATTTATCAAAAAAATGTTTAGAGCATTTTGCCTGAAATTACTGGCGACAGGAAAATGGACTTAAATTTGCTTTATTTACAAGCTGGAGGTGACGCGCAATAACTCAATTCTTGATCGATTTTCTTCGTTGATAGATGAAAAAGTTCTAAATTAGATCTAGAAATTGGAAAAATAATTGATATTTACCAAAAAAATTTTTAGAGTATTTTGCCTGAAATTTCTGGCGACGCAAAAATGGACTTAAATTTGCTTTTTTCGCAAGCTGAAGGTGACGCGCAGTAACTCAATTCGCGATCGATTTTGTTCGCTGATAGATGAAAAACTTCTAAATTAGATCTAGGAATTGAAAAAATAATTAATATATATCAGAAAAATTTTTAGAGTATTTTGCCAAATGAAGGAAATAGTTGAAAAATGACGAGAATAATTGAAAAATTGAAGAAAATATGTGAAAAATGGCGTAAATAATTGTCAATTGGAAATCAAATTTGAGAAATGTCTAGATTAATAGACAACTAAAAAGAAAATAATTGAAAAAATTTAACAAAAAATATTAAATGTAAAGAAAATAATTGGAAATTGAAAAATTAAGAAATTTTTAGGAATAAAAATTAAAGAAGGGAATTAAAAATTAAAGAAAATAATTGAAGAATTGTATTTTAAGTTAAAGAAACTTAATGATAATCGAAAAAAATAATAGAAAAAAGGTGATAATTTTCTGTTATTGAAGAAAATAATTGAAAATTGTAATGTGGACTTTAATTTAAAGAAAATAACTGAGAATTGAAGAGAATAGTTGAAGAATTGAATATTTAAATTGAAATTTTAAAACAATTTTTATGAGTGGAAAAAATAATTGATTATATCCAATAGTTATTGAATATTGAGGAATTAATTGAAAATCGATAAAAATAATTGAAAATTAAAGGGTATATTTGAGAACTGAAAAAAATAATTAAAAATTAAAGAAATAAATTGGACATTAAAGAATTAATTACAAATTTTAAGAAAATAATTAACAATTAATAGAGAAATTATATAATAATTAAATATTGACCATAATAATTAACTATTAAAAAAAATAATTAATAAGTGAAAAAAAATTTAAAAATTGTAAGAACAATCGACATGCGAACATAAAAATGTTTACAATTAATGAATAATCATAAAATTTGCGGTGAATAATGAATTGTCAATTTAATAATGCACAACTGAATAAAATAATTTAATAAATCAAAGAATAGTTATTAAATTTTCAGATAATAATTGAAAATTGAAAAAATTGTAGGAAATTATTGAAAATGACGGAAAAAAATTAATAATTGTAGGAACTAGTTGAAAACTGACGAGAATAATTGGAAAATTTAAGAAAATATGTGAAAAAAATGATGAAAATAATTGTCAATTGAAAACAAAATTCGAAAAATGACTAGATTAATAGTTAACTGAAAAAAATAATTGAAACAATTACACAAGAAATATTAAATTTAAAGAAAATAATTGCAAATTACAAAATTAAGAAAATTATAGAAATAATTGTTGGGAATAATAAATTCCACATTTAACAAATGGCTTCAAAATCGAGAAAAACCATTATAATTAAAAAAAAGAATTAAAAATTGATGAAAGTAATTAAAAATTGCAAAATCGAATTGATATTTAAAGAATATACTTAAAAATTTTAAAAAAGTAATTGAAGAAAGCTGATAATTTATGAATATAGAAGAAAACTATTGAAAACTGAAGAATTAAAATAAAAATTGAAGAAGGGAATTAAAAATTATAGAAAATACTTGTACTTAAAATTAAAGAAACTTAACGATAATCGAAAAAAAATAATAGAAAAAAGGCGATAATTTTTTATGTTAAAAAAAAATAATTGAAAATTTAAAAGTGGAAATTAATATTGTAGAAGATAACTGAGAATTGAAGAGAGTAGTTCTAGAATGTAATAATTGAACTGAAATTTTAAAACAATTTTTATGAGTAAAGAAAGTAATTGAAAAATTCGGTAAATATTGAATATTGAGGAATTAATTGAAAGTCGATAAAAATCATTTAAAATTATAGAAAATATTGAGAATTGAAAAGTATACTTAAAAATTGAAGAAATAAATTGAAATTTTTAAAAAATTAAATGGAAATTTGAAGAAAATAATTGATAATTAAAAGAAAAATTACAATAAGACGAAAATAATTGAATATTGACGAAAATAATTAACTATTAAAAAAAATAATTTACAATTTAAAAAAGTCCAGAAATGGTGAGAATAATCGACTTTCGACCAAAAAAATGTTTAAAATTAATGGAGAATAATACATTTTTAATTGAGAACTGATGAAGATTATGGAAAAAATTGTAAAATATAAATGAACATTAAAAAAATTAATTGGGAATTAAAGAATTGTATTAAAATTATAAGAAAATAATTGATAATTGAGAAAATACGATAATTATTAAATAGTAAATAAAATAAATGAAAAACAAAGAATGCAATTGAAAATTGAAGTAAATAATTGAGAAATGAAGAAAATAATTAAAAATTAAAGAACACATTGAAGATTAAAGAATTTAATTAAAATTATGAGAAAATAGTTGATAATTGAAAGAAAGATTAGAAAATGACTAAAATAATTAAATATTAAAGAAATATTTCCGGTTTTTCCGACAAGTGACCACCCTGCTTTTTATATTACTTATTATTCTACTTTTATAATAAAAGGAAATTATTAATTAGATGCATGAAATTCTAATATGAATGAATCTTGTGGATTATGATTATAGAAATTTAATTTCAATTATTTGTTTAAATTAAAAGAAAATTAATATTGCTGTTATCAATTATTTAGTTTAATTCTTACATTTTAATTTTTTACTTGTCATTTAAAATTTGTTATGTAATTAACAAACAGTTTTTGAATAAATTAAATTTTCATTTTTTGAAATTAAAAAATTAGTTTAATTAAATTATTACAAAATGTTATATTTTATTGACCTTCTTAATTTGTGTTAACATTATTCATAATAAATTATTTAATAATCTTCATTTCAACTTTTAATAAATAGTAAAACTCTTAAATTGTTTATCTCTTTTTTAAAAGTTAACCTCTAAATACATGGTTTTTGAAAGTTTTAGACTTTTCCTCTTCATAGAAGAAAAAATGAAAAAATTTATGAATATTAAAAGAAATGTATAAAAAATATTATTCATTATTGTATTGATTATTACTTTTAAATATACTTAGCGTGTCGCGCCATTTCCCAAACGCTCCAAACTATAATCTTCCTCGTGAGATGGATTATACTCCGGATTATTTACTAGTAACTTTTTGAGGAATATAAAAATAAAATTTTAAAAATAGGTTAGGGTGAGGTTAGGTTTTGACAGAATTCACCTAGAATCTAAGGCATGTTTCATATCTTGTCGCAATTTGCAATTTTCCGCCAATCAAAAGAACAGGCTATCCAATTTAACCAATAACGACGTTTCTCATGACAAACTCAATGAAAATTAAAAGGAGCACCACTGGAGTAATCCCGTAGTAAACCGGAGTATAATCCGAGCATCTGCCGAAAACACCCAATGTTTTAGTAGTAGATCAGTACTCTGTAAATAAGTATCATATCATTAGTAAAATTGTACCTGAGTTTTTATTTCAGCAATTAGTCAAAAAATAACAAATTATTAGTCAAAAGTGGCTAATTGTTAATAAAAACATAACTAAGAAATATGTAGTTATAATTCGACTAATTGAATTAGTAAACAGAATTTTACTAAAATATTATTTATTTTTACATAACCTAAAAATGAATTTGACTAATAATTAGTTATGTTTTACTAAATAATTAGTAGAAATATAACTATTTGAATTAGTGACTGAGTTTTTTGTTATAAATTAGTTATTTTTAACTAATTCAGATTTAAAGAGATAGCGGTAAAAAATGTGAAATGTAAAAACAAGAAACAATTTTCTCTTTTATTGTGCTTAACTCTCTGACAGTTTAACCCAAGTATACTCGGGGTAACTTTTCTTTTCAAAATTAATGTATACAAAGTTATGTTGTGTTAAAATTTGTTAATAATATACATGCATGACATGATCTATGACATGATCGAATTTACACCAAAGAATAAATCAAAAAAATTGCACCTAGAGAAGGAATAAAAGTAAAATCATGTTTTTCCTCGTCAAAATTAAAATACGTTTGATCTTTACATTTTTCGTCCGCCATATCGGATCCGCCATTTTGAATTTTTGAAATTGAACTGTAGATTTGTAACATGCGACCCCGAAAACTATAATAGAATATGAAAAAAAAAAAAATTTCTATACAGGAAGAAACTGGCTCCCAGCTCTGCGCAGTAATTTTGTTTATACATTTAAAACATAGAAATACACGAAACGCAAAATTATAGTTGCACAGAAAATTGAAAAAAAATTTGTTTAAAATATGTTACACGAAAACAGTATTAGAGTTTGCAATACTTAATACAATACTTATTCCAATACTTCGATTCTTATTCTAGTACTTAATCCAATACTTACTCCAGTACTGAATCAAATACTTAATCGTATACTTATTTTTAATATGGGACCTTTTGTATCACTACAATTTTTTATCCGCAAATTTTATTATTATAACATACACATACATGGAAGTAAAAAATAAATACATTTAGAAAAACTATAGGGGTCGTACAGAAATTACGTAAGCCACTTTATAGTAATTTTTTACCCCCTTCCCAAAAAAACTTACTAAGATCCATTTGTTCTTAATTTTGGTCAAAAAAAGTATTTTAAAAGTAGGGTTGACCGGGGTAAATCCAGTTACTTTTAGTCTCATAAGTAGAAATGTAGAAAAATATTTTCTATACAAAATAAGTTGAATAATTCGAAAGCTTATTATTTCTACTATCAAAATAAAGAAGAGTTTTTGATTTATCTTTTTAGATTTACTTATCGATAATTTTTAATTAACATATAACAAATTTGAAAATCAAAATTTTACGTGGCAAATCCGGTCACTTAATTTTTTCAAGAATTTAGGGTAACCCCAACAATCTTATATTTTGAATATTAAAATTCGCCTTCGTCTTGTGTGAAATATAATTTTATTTTTATTTTATAATTGAAAAATTATGAGTTTTATAAAAAATAAATATTGGTTTAATAAGGAATAAATATAGGTTTCATGTATTTAATATTATGGATTTAAATTATGTTATATTTTATTAAAAGAAAGGAAAAAAGGAAATGTGGTTATAATTTTGGATCAAACAAATTATAAATTTTATTATTGTTAAAATTGAATACGTTAAATGTGTCCCCGACGTAATGTCGTGGTTCTTATATCATCTCTTATTTCTTTATCTGTTTCTATCATGTCTTATTTTTTATTCTTGTCTTTTGCGTCCGAGATTATTAAATATTGAAAAATAACAACACTTTCGGACAGTCTTTAAAATTTAATTTATTATAAAGTCCAACGTTTCAAGAACGAACTGTTTCCCATTTCTAAGGACATAAAAAAAAATATGAAACACATATGAGTGACAAACATAAAGAAAACTAAAAGAAAATACTTTCTTTCTTTTTTCTTTATGTTTGTCATTCATATTTATATTGTGTTTTTAATGTCCTTGAAAATAGGAACGGTTCGTTGTTGAAACATTGGACTTTATAATAAATAAAAGTTTAAAGACTGTCCGAAAGTGTCATTATTTTTCTTATTTTTTATTTCTTTATCTCTCTGTCTCTTTATCTTTTTATATTTTTACACTGAGAAAAAATTTTGGTAGAAATTCCTGTGCCTTCACTATAAAAGCGTCATAATTGACAGTACCAAAAATTTTTCTCAGTGTATCTCTTTATCTTTCTATCTTTCTATCTCTTTAACTTATAATCTCTTAAACTATTTCTCTTTTTATCTCATCTCTGTGTCTCATTTTATCTTTATATGATGTTTATCTCTTTATTTTTGTATACTTTTTTAACTTTTAAATTTTCACTTTAAACACTTTGTTCACTACAACAACAACATTATTATTTATTTTTAAAAACTTGTTATAAATTGTTACTTTATTACCCCTACAGCACAGAAAATTTCCTGAAAATTTATTAAATATTTACTTGCAATATTTGAAATATGTGATTGCAAAGTGTAGTGAAAATTTTGTAAAGACTTAAATGTCCCGATGAAATAAATGTTTAGCGTGAACCTTTCCTGAACATTTAAATTAAATTTTCGCCTAATGATAATTATAATTAAAATTAGGCAAAAATGTTTAGGCAAGTTTCAGTAAATTTTCGCGCTAAACATTCCATTAATCGGGACATTTGAATCTTTACAAAATTTTCACTAAATTTTGCAATCACATATTTCGAATATTGCAAGTAAATATGTAATAAATTTGGAGTAAATTCTCGGTGTTGTGGAGATAAACAGTTTTACGTATTTCAAACACATTAAAAACTGAACAGTATCATTTTTTATTCTAAACACTTCCCAATCACTGCCATTTAATGAACCACTTTTCAAACGTAGGGGAGGTGGGGGCAAGACGGGGTTGGGGGCAAGACAGGGCACCTGCCTTAATTAAGAAACTAATTAACCAATCATGATAATTGTTTCCATAACATAGCACCGTTACAATAGTTTTTGATTGGCCAAGTCACCCAAGTAGCACGTAATATTACGTGAGTATCCCAGTAATATTACATTCAATATTGGTAATATTACGGGTTGATGTTACAGTAATATTACTGTGACATTAAAATGTCCGCGTCAAGGTAATATTACAGGGTAATGTTGAGGTAATATTACGTAGTAATATTACAAAGAAATATTGAGTTAATATTACAGTAATATTACAAATCTCCTTGTAATATTACATTAATATTACAAATATGTACTACAATATGTAGAAGACTTTCTAAAATATATTCTAAGAGCTAAGTAGCCGAGTTGTTTAAGGCATCTACCTACATGGTCAGCTTACAATGGTTCAAGACTCGGTCCCCCAAAATTTTGTATACATTATATTTAATTGTAATATTACTATAATGTCACTGTAATATTACTGTAATATTACTTTGTAACATTACTGTAATATCACTTTGTAATATTACCTCAATATTACCTTGTAATATTACCTTGACGCGGACATTTTAATGTCACAGTAATATTACTGTAACATCAACCTGTAATATTACTAATATTGAATGTAATATTACTGCGATACTTACGTAATATTACGTGCTACTTGGGCACTGATTAATGAAACCGAGTTTTTTATTTGTTACATGAAAAAAACTGTTTTTGACAATTTTCTTGTCATTTTTGCATTTTATTTAGAACTTGTTTGTTATTTTAATAACAACATTTTATATACTATATAATTTTTTTTATGTTCAACAATGATTACACTTGAAATTAAGCACTTGTTTATTTCCGTTTCGAAACTTAATTTTTAGAAATTAATTTTTTAATGAAATTCCGTATGTGGGGGCAAGACGGGGTATAGGAAGTGAGGACAGGATAAGGTACTGAAAACCAATCATTTTTTTATTTTATGGAAAAAAAATCTTCTTTTGGTGATTTTACACAATATTTATAACGTTTTGTTACGTAAATAATATATTTTAAATACAGGACCAGGTAACCACTTGTTAATTTTTATTATAAAAGTTGTTGTTTTTTTGAGGTTAGGTTTGTAACTTAATTTTACATGGGAGAATTAAAATTACGCATTAAACTGGTTTTTTAGTTTATTTTATAAAATCAATAAAGGTGCTTGCGAAATTTGTAGACAAAAATAGGTCGACTTTTATACTACCCCATCTTGCCTCCAGGGGGTACCCTATGTTACCCCCACGTTTTGTAAAATGGAAAATTTTGATTTTTTTTACTTATTCTTAATTCTATATTTAATTAAGTAACAAATGTTCCAAATAAGACTTTTTCATGGAAGACTGATTGCTAAAGATTATTATTATAATAAATAAAATATTTTTGAATCGATAATATTAGTTTTATTGAGCTTCAAACCTTAGGTACCCCGTCTTGGCCCCACCTCCCCTATAAATATCTTCACACAGTTTCCCCATACACTTAACACTTCTTCACTTTACAAACAAAAAACAATTTTAAACTTCCCGAACAAAAAATTTCAGTTTGAAACACTTATTATAAATTTTAACTTTATCAAGCACTGTTAAGCATTTCAAACAAATTAAAAACTTAATTTATTTTAAATCCTTGTCAACCACTACCATTTAAAAAAGCATTTTTTTAAACGTTAACAGTTTTTAACTATCTTCACACAAACTCAGACTTTTACACTTAACCAAAGCAGAGAACTTCTTCCATCTCAAATCAAATAACGATGCTAAATGAAAAAAAAAACGAGAAAGAAAGTAAATCATCTTGTATAGCAGTTTTTTGTGCCCTCTCTCTCTTTTACCATTTCTTCTTTCTTTTCAAAGTATAGCAGTCCTTTTACCCTCTCTCTCAAGCTAACTGAAAAAAAGTGAGAAAAAGAAAAGCATCGTGTATATATTTGCAATTTCTTTTCTCTTTTAAAAATATATCAGTCCTTTTGCCCTCTCTCTCTTACAGTTTCTTCTCTCTATATCTAAATTGTAATAAGTGAGAGCCATTCTGACGTTTATACCTGGGTTTTTACTGATTTAACGAAAAACAAGAATCCGTTAACTGTTAACGCATTAAACTCATTTGCATATAACTTCTTTAATAGATAGGAGGATAGCTCTCTTATTTGATCAAAAAATAACGTTTGGAGTAATGAATATAAGAAAATAATTTTTTTAAGAGCTGACAATGCAGTTCTAAAGATTTAAAGTGGAGGGTTAATAAAAGTGTTTTTATATCTTTGAAATAGAAGTATAGACTGCATGATTTATGTAAAAAAGACCTATAAGAAATTGTTTTTCTCTTTCACATTAATGATTTCCTGGTAAAAAACATAAAAAAAATCAAAAAACTACTAGAAATAATTTTTAAGTGTCTTTTAATTAAAACCATCAGAAAAAAGATGAAAAACACATAAGATTTTATTTTACAATTCACACTTTTCACCGCTATTGACCCACCACTGGAACAGTGATCCACCACACTGGTGCAATTACCCTATATTATGTTATATAAAAAAAACTTTATCAATTTGGGTATTATTTCAAATTGCTATATTCTTTACAGCGGGTAAAGTAGAGGAACTTTGGGGGAAAGTAAGAGAAAGATTCACAAGACTTTCTAGGAAAGAAGTGAAAACAGTGGAAGAAAAGAAATTCCTAGAAATATTTTCTTTTTTAAGTAATGTAATTCAGCCAAGAAAAAGTACAGATAACGCAAGTTAATCCTTTGTCAGACACCTCTTTGAAGAAGTATGTAACAAATTTGTGTAAAGTTGTTTTAATTTAGACAAAAATATATTTTGTACGCAAATCACTTAAAATTTTACTGATTTCATTCAGTAACTGACTTCACTTATTTAATTAATTAAATTTAACAAAAAATAGGTATATGATTTCAAAGGATATTCTAAATAATGATTCAATGATTAGATAAGCAAAAAAATCAATCAAATTATAATTTATTAAAATGTAGAAACTGGTTTAGATATTTAAACTCATTTTGTTTAGCAAACAAGTATGTAGAAATTCTGATCATCTATATTAATACTACTTCTTAAATGTAATAAAAAATAAAATATGGAAAGTGCAGTTTTCAAGATTCATCAACAAATTTATGTTTTTTTTATGGTTTGCTATTTTTTACAAGCAGTATTTGATATCCGGAGATTTCTGAAGTTTGCTTAATTGAAATCATGATTTAAGTGCCGGTTACCCAATAATTTAAACCAATTTCAGCCCTACTCAGATTGCAAGGCCGAAAAGTCATACGGTGGCATTTCCCAGGAGGTCAGAATTTTCATTTTCGCCAGTGTAACACACGATGTTTTTTGTGTAATTACACAATAAACAAAACACTAATCTTGTATATAGATGTTATAAAAAAGAAAACTTAAAATAAAAAAAAAAATAAAAAAATCGAAAAAATTATGTTTTGTGAAAGAGCATTTTTGCTCAATGACATCAGCATTCAGTATATATTTTTTCTTTCACTATTATCAATCGATTGTGAAAGGGACATTTTCCACCCGCTATTTAAGTAAGGAATGTCCCGATTATCGTATGTAGACCAAAAAAAGTATTTCCACGTTAAGACAACAATTTTCTCCATCCTGCGCACCAAGTGTAACGTCCCACAATTCCATCCGCTTTTTGTAAAGCAAAATAAACTTAAAAAAAGAATACAAAATTCAAGCAAGGTATCTGCTCAAATATCGTCAAGATAAAAAAATGTAATTTCTTTTTTCCATTTTAAAATATTTTTTCGAGATTTCGAGCCTCAGGTAACAAGCCCCTACATTTCACCAGGACTTTAAAAGGTAGACTGTACTCCTAACCATTTTGCCGACGAAAAATTAAAAAAAGTAAAGGTAAAATCTTTAGATTTTTCCGATTCTCAAAATAGTATATTTTCTATTCTGGCCACAAGGTTCTGCGTCCCATATTCTAATATTATTTTTTATGCAGGTGAACATAAAGAAGAATTTTCAAGCAATACATAAAATCGAAAACCGTCAAGAGAGAAAATAGAATTTATTTCGCCGGTTAGACCATTTTCAATCAGTTGCCTCAATCAGAAATTCTATTACGGCTAACCAACGTAGATTCTTCTCTGAAACATGTATGAATCCGAACATTTGAGAAGTAGACATAAAGAAAAAAATTTTAAATGTTTTTCCATATTGAAACCAACGACGTCCCAAGCTTTCAACAGAGTTTTCAAAATAGACTTTCATTCTGAGAAATTCCAACTACAAAAAAAAACAAGAAGGTAAAATCTATCAATTCCATTTTACTTTCAAATATATGGAGTATTATCTCCATCCAGGACACCAAATGCCAAGTCCCGTTGACTAATATTATTTTTCTAATGCAGGTAAAGCTTCAGGTGAAATTTAAAAAAAGAAACTACAGTTAAAAACTTCAAGCAGAAAAATTAAATCTATTTCCAAGAATATACAATTGCCCAGATCAACATCAACAGAATCCACATCAGTTCAAGAATTTGACATTAAAACAGAAAAACGTAAAGGAAAACCGGAGAAAAATAATTAAACTTTTTAAGCAACATTTCTATCCCCCAAACGTCGAGTCCCGAGGATTTAAAAATTTTTTCCAACGTAGATTCATCTTGTAAAAATTCCTTAATTTAATGAATCTGCCAAACGACGCCTAGGACAAAATTAAACATTTTTATCGATTTTAAAAACGACATCTTCACCTTCCTGTTCCCCAGATGTCGCGTCCCGAGATCTTATAAGTTTTTTTAAATGTAGATTCATATTGTCAAAGTTTCTATATTTGAAAAAAGTACCAAAAATGTTTAGGACAAAAAAAAAAAATTTTTTTTTATTTTAAAAACGACATATTCGTTTTGCTGTCCCCCAGGTACCGCGTCCCTAAGTCTAATGAATTTTTTTTAACGTAAATTAATGTGGTTAAAATTTCTAGATTTAAAAAAAGTACGAAAAAACGCCAGTAACAAAGTAAAACATTTTTATCGTTTTGGAAAACGACATCTTCGCCTTCCTGTCCCCCAGATGTCGTGTCCCGAGATGTTATGTGTTTTTTTCAACCTAGATTCATCTTTTGAAAGTTTATAGATTTGAATAAACTACCAAAAAACGTCAAGGAAAAGTGAAACATTTTCATCGATTTTTAAAACGACAACTTCGCGTTCCTGTCCTTCAGGTGTCGGGTCTTAACGACTTTTAAGTTTTTTCGAACGTAGATTCATCTTGTGAAAATTTCTTCAGTTAAATAATTTACCAAAAAACGTCAAGGACAAAGTGATAAATTTTTATCATTTTTCAAAACGACATCTTCGCCTTTCTGTGCCCCAGGTGCCGTGTTTAGAGGTCTTAAGAGTTTTTTCCGACGTAGATTCATCTTGTGAAAGTTACCATATTTAAAGAAACTGCCAAGAAACATCTAGGATAAAATAAAACATTTTTTCAATTTGAAAAACGACATCTACGTTTTCTTGTTCCCCAGGTATCGCGTCCCAAGGTCTTATGAAAATTTTTTATCGTAGATTCATGTTGTGAAAAATTTTAGATTTAAATAAACCACCAAAAAACGTCTAGGACAAAATGAAACATTTTCATATATTTTGAAATCAACATCTTCGCCTTTCTATCCCCCATATGTTGCGTCCCTAGGTCTTATGAATTTTTTTAAACGTAGATTGAAGCTGTTTAAATTTCTAAATTTGAACAAACTACCAAAAAACGTCTACGGCAAAATGGATCATTTATATTGATTTTGAAAACAACATCTTCGCCTTCCTGTCCCCCAGGTATCACGATCGAATTTCTTATAAGTTTTTCTAACGGAAATTCATTTTGTGAAGTTACTGTATTTAAAGTAACTACCAAAAAACGTCTAGGAGAAAATGAAATATTTTTATCGATTTTTAAATTGACACCTTCACCTTATTGCCCCCCAGGTGTCGCGTCCAGAGGTCTTATGAGTTTGTTTAAATGTAGATTCATGTTATGAAAGATTCTACATTTGAATAAACTACCAAGAAACGTCAAGGACAAAGAGAAACATTTTTATCGATTTTAAGGGGTTACATGAGTTTTAAAGTTTCAAAAAATCAATCGTTACAAAATTTTTTTATTTAATAGTATAACATGTCAAGAATATTTTCCCCAAATTTTAAGTTAATCTGATTAAAACTGTAGGTGAGAGAGAGAGAAAGAAAGAGAATTTGGAATTTTCTCTTATTATATTCGACTGGCACACAATGGTTTGAAATCGAAAAACATCGTGCCTATCACTCTATAAATTAATAAATTTATAATGCATATTTCCAATCAGTAAGTATTAATTGATTATTTTTCATGGATAACAAAAAATCCGCCAATATCCTGGAAAATAAAACTTTTTGAACCTTCAACTTTAGTTGCTTTTTTCTCAAAACTCGATTTTTCAAGACGGTGGACACGATTTCTTGAGAACTAATGCACCGATCTTCTTGAAATTTGGTACACTTCTTGTCAATAGCATTGACTTGTGCCTGAACGTAGGATTTTTTTTCTTTTTAATCACAACCAATTTTATAAAGATATATATAGTCAAAAATTGTGTAAAAAATGATACTTTTTGTAGAAAACTCTGCCAAAAAATCAAAATTCAACATTTTTTTAAACCCTTCGTTCAGGCACCAACCAGACTCACCTACTAAGAGAAAATTTTTCGTTTTTTAATTTCGGATGATGCTACATGGAATTATCATGTCCACCGCAAAAACATTTTTTTCCCAGTGGTGTTAAAACGTCAGTTCTCAATGGCCCAATTTTTATAATTTTTTAATGAAATGTATAAAATTTATTCTTTAAATATTGTATACTTTTATGTGATAAAATGGCTGAAAGAATTAATTCGTTTATTACATAAAAAAAAAGTAATTAAAAAAGCGGTTTATTTTGACCTTCGAAACCCATGTAACCCCTTCAAAAAACAGCAGTAGGTTCTTTAATCTGATTTAATTTCTCTAATTTTCCTAATAGTAACAAGATGGATTTTTTTTCAAAAATTTCACTTGATGAAAATAAATGAATTTGCGGATTAAAGAAGTAAAAAAAAAAGAAATGGAGAAATTAAAACTCGGATTTAAAGAATGTATAAAAGAAAGAAAAGTATCAGTATAACAATTAAAAAAGATGAATAGTAAGTTGAAAGAAAAAGAATTTACAATAAGAGATTAAAATTTGAAGATAATAGTTATTTGTGTAACAAGGACGCATCTGTAAGGAAATCGAGACTCGTGTGAAGACTCGCTTCGCTCGCGCGGCAATCACACGAGTCGAGATTCCTCTATTGCGACCGTGTTCCACACATAATTTTATATAATAACCTTGTATGAAGAAATGTACTGAAAACGTTGTTTTTAGAGTTTTAGAGATTAAAATGAAGAGAATCCTACTTTTTATCACAGTTTAACCCCACCAGCAATGACATTCAAGTACGCTTGCTGTTCTAACACGTGACGCGACAGCTGATGTTTAGGTTGGCAAGCGTACTTGAAAGGCGTTCTACATCAATGTATTTTTAAGGGAGTGGGGGGTTTTATAAGTATAATACGTATTTTACATAATGTAGAATACCATGTATTATACGTCGAAAACTCCGTGTGACGTGACGTTTACCCATCTCTGCTGGTGGGGAAAACTGTGACTAAAAGTTGGATTCTCCTCTTTTTAATCTCTAGAACTCTAAAAACAGACTTTTTAGTAGAGTTCTTGACGCAAGGTATTATATAAATTATATTGTTCAAGCTTTCCGTTTTATTGTAATTTTTCAATTTTGTCAAAAATTTTAAATAATTTTCTTAAAATGAAAAGTCTATTCTTTATGTTTTTAAAATTAAGTTATTCAATACATTAAATTATTATTACTTTATTATTTTTATAATTAACCTCGTTGCTTTTTAATAATTTTCTTTTTCTTACAATTATTTTTTAAATTTTTAACTCCTTTCTCTAGATTGTAATGTAATTTTCTGGTTTTTTAATTATTGTCTTTCTTATTCAATTTTTTCAATTTTTTTCAATTAGAACTGATGTTTTGTTCCACTATTTCAATATATTATTATTTGTTTTCTTAGAAAATCAATTTTTATTTCAGGTTTTCTATAATAATTTTATAGATTTTTAATCATTGTTTTCAAATATAAATCAATTTCTTCTATTTGAAACCATCTTTTTATTATTTCATTTTATACAATTTAAATTTTTATTTTAAAGTCTTATTTTTAAATCTTTCAGTTGTTTAATGTAAATTATTACGTCAATACACTGAGAAAATAAGTTGACTAAATATAACCTATTTTTGATTGAATTTAGCAGAGAGAGGTTGTTGATATAACACCTGAAAAGCTCTTTTTTTTATTAGAAGATTAAATAATACTCTTAATCTTTAAGTTTTTTTGTGTTCTCCGGTATCTTGTTTGTTTTATTCAGAGACCCTTAACCTAGAAATTGGTTAAAGGCTTATTTTTTCAGTGTGTTAAATTTAATTCTTCAATTTATAATTGAGTTTCTAATTTAATTTATAATTGATTTGTAGAATTCGAATTAAATCTTTCAAGTTTTTAAATTTTTTTATTGACTTTTGAATTATATTGTTTAAGTTATTAAAATATTTTTGTCAATATAAATTTTGTTCCTCTATTATTGTATTTATTTTAATGTTTTTCTTGAAATGTAATTAATTTCTGCAAAGTTTGTCATTCTTTTCTCTGGATCAGAAATATATAATCAACTTTTGTTTCTGTTATTTAAAGTAGACCTTGACATAATTTATTGTAGACAATAAAAACCTTGAATTAATTTTCTACCCTTCAACTCGTCTACAGTAATTAAATAAATAAATAAATCAATAAGAATTCAATTTATAACAAAGAAGAAGCACCTTATTTTTGTATTTAAAGGGAGGTTGTAGTGTAAAGTCCCGAAAACTAACGTAATTTTATGGGTTTTTTTTTGATCGAACGCAATTATTTGTTGAAAAAGTTCTCATGGTATTTATTGGTATATATTTGAAACACTTTAAAAAAAATGAGGATCATTTAAAAAAGGAAACTACGTTTTTTCCCTTTCCTTTATCGTAAAATAAAGAATAAAAAAAATGTAAAAAAACGCAACCAAATGACTCCCTAAATTGAATAAGCTTTAATTTGAGCCGGCAAACATCGAAATTGGTTCAGCCGTTGCAGGTAAATCGTGCAACGCGCGCAAAAGAAAGGTGTTTAAAGAAAAACACGTTCAAAGTTTGATGAAGAAAAAATGATATGTAATATTTGTTTTTTTTTAAATTTACATCTAATCAGCTATTCCAGGACCATAGAAGGTTCCTTCCTCATCCTTGAAGGTAATGAGATTTAAACGAAAATGTCGCAATGATTTTCGCGAGCTCGGCGGTTTTTAAAGACACCGCGTAAGCGACGCGAGCCCACGATTTTACTTGTTTTTCGTCCGACGCACTTTTATTGTCTAATATGCTATAATTCGTAAAATAAAGTAGATAGAGGAATATTCTTTTACATACACATTTTCAAGACCCTAGGAATGAAAGTAAAGCAATAAAAAAAAAAGAAAATTTAAATTGGACTAGAACCTCCCTTAATTAATTAATTTGTTAATATTAATCATTAGCTGATAAGACTAATAATAATTTTCTTAATTTTCGCAGATCGCAGATAATGATTTATTTGAAGTATCCAGTATAAATGACATTTATGTAAATAATTGTGATAGTCTTGTGGAGAAAGGATGCTTCATTGCTTTCATCAAATGAAAACATAAAAAGGAAAAATTGAATTGCCGATGCCAAGAAACAACCGCCAAAGAAATAAGAAACGGGTCCTTCTGTTCGACAATCTTCCGTCAGTCAAAAAAGGTTGACACGTATCAGGGTTATTTTTTAAAAAAATTGTAGATGAAAAAACAATGAAAGAAAATTTTAAATTCGAAAAAAAATTCTGCGAGTAACTTCATTATTAAATTCGATAATTTTTTTCAATAAATAAAGGAATGTGTAACACTTCCTCCTTTAATCGAATTAAAATAAAGAAATAAATAAAAAATTTTAAATTTATCTTTTGGTAAAACAAGAAATTTGCATTCTTTTATGAAAATGTGCACTATTTAAAGATGAGACAAAAATTAAAGTTTTATTTATTTCTTTCTTCAAATTACATTTATTATGAGGAAGAATATTAAAATTTCAATGAATTTAATTTAATTTAATAATCTTTGTCTCTTTTGTATAGATTCAAATTGAAGAAATCGGTGAACCGACACAATCCTCAATGCTAAAAGCACAGAAGGAAAGCCACGTTTATTAGCCACGCAAGCAACACATTACAAATAACAAAGATTATATACTTACAGAGATACGGCAACCTAGGTGAGGCAACATTCGCCGATAGTGGGAACAGTCCAGTAAATATTTATTGCATTCATCACAGTTTACATCAAACCAAAAAATTCGCACAGATCCTCGAACCAAAAATATCACTCTCGTGTTCAAAATATCATTTATTTGACGGAAAACGAAAAGTTAGTCTTCAAAGATAAATGTAAAGAGATTTTTAAGTATTTTGTTTTTTCATTGTCACAAAATTATTAATAATATTAATAATTGATTAATAATGTATAAAAATTAATAATTTATTTATTACTATTATTATTGAATATTTTACAAATATAAATCCAACATTAAAAATAGGCCTTGTAAACAACTATTTGATTAAATGGAATTTCCGTTTTCAAATTTGTAAAATTGTTAATTTTTCTGTTTTTCAAATGTCAATCAGTTGGGAAGTTCTGTTTGGTAAAATAATTGATAAATTTTTTTAAATTATCAAATATTTTAAAAATTATATCCAACTTTAATAGTCTTCGGCGTTTCGAACAATTATTTATACAATGTAATCGCATTTCCGTTTATAACTGTAAAAAATTGTCGATTTCTCCGTTTATATAAAACCGAATCAATAGATTAATTATATTTTGTGAAATAATTGATATTTTTTTAATATTAAATATTTTACAAATAGAGACCTAACATTAAAAATCTTGAGCGTAGCAAACAAATATTTAATTAATTGTAAAGATATTTCCATTTTCCTGTTTATGAAATTCTCGATATTTTGTTTTTTAAATCCGAATAGAAAGAGAAGATCTATTTTGAAACAGATAGTATTGTATAATTATTAAATATTTTACAAATATAGACAAACATTAAAAATCTAAAACGTTGCAAACAATTATTAATTTAATTTATTGATTTTCCCGTTTCCAAGTTTATAATATTTTTCGATTTTTATTTTCGTCAAGTCCAAATCGATAAGGAGGATCTATTTTGTAAAGAAAATATATCTTTTTTTAATTATCAAATATTTTAAAAATATGTGCACAACATTAAAAATGTTAGGCATTGCAAACATATATTTATTGAATTTAATCATGCTTCCGTTTATAACTTTGTAAAATTGTCGATTTTTCCGTTTATGAAAAACCGTTACAATTGATTGGATCTTTTTGGGAACTTAATGAATATTGTTTTTCATTATATTTTACAATATAATTCAATGATAATTAAGTTAATATATGATTAAGCTTACGAAGAATCATTATTGATATTAAATTAACTTTTGATGTCATACTTTCTTATGACAATGATTGTCATAATATTCTCCAATACCTATTTGTTAAGAATAAAATAGTTTTCCAGAAACGTGTGTGTATTTTTATATTCTACAAATCTTAGATTATAGAAATAAATTTCAATTAAAACTATTTATTGTTTAATTAAAATTTTGTTTAATCATTACTTATTTTCATCTTAATAAAAATTCACTTTCTTCTCTACATTTATTGATAGACACAGAATTAATTCATCTCTACAGGACTCGTGATGATCAAAATTGTATAAAATTAACAATTAGATACTTTATAATTGAAAAATCATTTTAGAAATTTCTACATTCTAAATTGATGAAAATAGTTAAAAAAATTTAAAACCTTCTCCAATAATAAAATGTAATTAATTACCCAAATAGCACGATAGTTTGCTGTAAAGCTACTGTAAGTATTATCTGTAAAGGTTGTAAGGTTACAAGGTAAGCCGGTAGTAAGCATACAGTGGACTTAAAATTTCCGCCTCACAGTAAACTTACGAAGTAAGGTCGTGGTAAGCTTACACCGTAAACTTGTGGTAAGCTTACACCGTAAACTTGTGGTAAGCTTACAACGTAAACTTGTGGTAAGCTTACACCGTAAGCTTGTTGTAAGCTTACAGTAAGCTTACATTGTAAACTTGAGGTAAGCTGAACCTTACACCGTAAGCTTGTTGTAAGCTTACAGTAAGCTTACACTGTAAACTTAAGATGAATTAAGGCTTACACCGTAAGCTTATTGTAAGCTTACAACAAGCTTACGGTGTAAGGTTCAGCTTACCTCAAGTTTACAATGTAAGCTTGTTGTAAGCTTACAACAAGCTTACGGTGTAAACTGTAATTCATCTCAAGTTTACAGTGTAAGCTTACTGTAAGCTTACAACAAGCTTACGGTGTAAGCCTTAATTCATCTCAAGTTTACAGTGTAAGCTTACTGTAAGCTTACAACAAACTTACGGTGTAAGGTTTAGCTTACCTCAAGTTTACAATGTAAGCTTACTGTAAGCTTACCACAAGTTTACGTTGTAAGCTTACCACAAGTTTACGTTGTAAGCTTACCACAAGTTTACGTTGTAAGCTTACCACAAGTTTACGGTGTAAGCTTACCACAAGTTTACGGTGTAAGCTTACCACAAGTTTACGGTGTAAGCTTACCACAAGTTTACGGTGTAAGCTTACCACGACCTTACTTCGTAAGTTTACTGTGAGGCGGAAATTTTAAGTCCACTGTATGCTTACTACCGGCTTACCTTGTAACCTTACAACCTTTACAGATAATACTTACAGTAGCTTTACAGCAAACTATCGTGCTATTTGGGTACTACTATTATCTTATTTAACTTTTTAGTTTTTAAAGTATAATAAATAAAAATACTCCTTTTAACGCATTTAAATTTTATTTTAACACAATTAGAAAAAGTTATAAGTAAAAAAATAGGGTTTTTAAAAATATTTATATGTTAAATTATTTTATGCATAACGCTTTATTTGCTTTTACAAATAAATCATTTTAAATATTTTAAAATGTCTTTAAATCATTAAGAAAGCTAAAAATGGAAAATTATCATACAGTAAGAACGCCGAACTATGAATCAGCCCCTTTATAATGTATAAGGATTGAAAACTTTACCGTCTAAAATCCTGTAAAATACAGCCCACCTTACTTTTTGCAGCTCGCAAAAAGATATTAAACAGTACAAAATTGGCGCTGGCATGTCTTTAGGAGTGTATCATCAAAAACTCGAGTTGGGAGCAGTCAGGGTTCCAAACAAAAAAACATAACCTCAACTTTCAACGTATTTCGGGAAAAAAGTTAAAAATATAAATAATAAGGAGTGATAAGTAATAAAAAAAAGGTGAAAAGTGAGCAGAGAATAAAGGATAAATTATTGAGAGCAATAGTGTTTTAAAAATTTTTGAAAAACCGCATAAAATAAATAAAGTGTTTATGGGAAACAACTAGTGTTTATGCATAAAGAAAATGCAAATAAATAGATAAATAAATAAATACATAATGTCAGGAATAGTGCAACTCAGAAATAAAAAGTGTAGAAAACAGGAGAAACAAATTTTATGGTGTGACAAAAAAAGGAAACAAATAAAAACTGAAAAGAAAACTACTTGGATTAGCATCATGGAATGGTCCTTGACTGTAAGATAAATAAAAATACTTTACTAATAACCATTTCAAATAACTTTAACAATAATTTCTTAAGGACAGACATGCAAAATTTTCAATTTTCATGAAAGTGAATGTCAAACTAACCTAACAAACACTAAACATTTTAATAAACAAAAAAGAATAAATAAAAATCAATATTTTAAGAAAAGCAAAAATTCACATTTCAATTCATCTTTTTGCTAGTAATTTTCGAAAAGAATAAATTTAAACATAATAACTAAAATTTCTTTCAAAGTCTAAAACAAACAAACTGACAAATAATTGATAACAATTAATAATATTATTAATAACATCTGTTACAGGGCAAAATCAACGTCTCAAAAAGTAATTTCTAAGTAATTAGATAAATCACTTTCTTAGCTAACATATTGGCAACTTGTGTTATCGAGGCTGGATTCAAAAAATATTTGCAAAACAAAGAAAAATGTTTCATATTTAACTGCTAGGAATTTTAATAAAAATACAGAAGAAAATAACACAACAATTCACCGTTTAAGTCAAAAAAAGAAAGCATCAACAACTAGCAGACAATAATACCAGGCTATGGAATAAGATAAACAAAAAAATTGAAATATTAAAAATTAATCTTAAACATTAAACAATCATATTTATCAAAGATACAAAAAATTCATAAATAACCATTTTTTCAGGTCAAAATAAGAAGAAAAAGAAACCATTTCTACACAATCACATGAAATCTACAAGTAGGCGGGACCACAAGCATAAAAATATAGGAAACAAGAGGAACCACGACAAACAAATCAGAAGAGAAGAACAGAGAAGAATAAAGAATACAATACAAGAAATTAACTTCCTTCTTCTTGAATTTAACTTACTAAAAATTAAAAACAAAAAAAAGTCTAAAAAAACGATAACAAAGGTACCAAACATTGATTTTTAAATTTACAACAATTTCAGATGTTACAATAAATGTTTAACTTGTAAAAAAAACAAATTAAAAGAATCAAGATCCATTCCTCTATTTTTTTCAACCGGTGGTCAAAAAATTTTAATCAAAAATACTAAAAACAATATAAAAGATATCAAATATTAATTTTTACTTTTAAATAATTCCCAGTATTAAACTAAAACTGTAACTTGTTAAAAAAAACAATTAAATAAAATTCCCATCCATTTCAATAATTTTTTCAACTGATTTTCGACAAACTTTAAACAAAAAATTCTTCAAAAACAATATAAAAGACAACAAACATTAATTTTTAACTTTACAACAATTCGAAATATTAAACTAACTGTATAACACGTTCAAAAAACCAATAAAAAACATTTCTGACCAAATTATCTATTTTTTTCAACTAATTTTTGAATAAGATAAAACAAAAGATATCAATAATTGATCTTTTACTTTAAAACAAACAGGAATATTAAACTGACTAAAAAACATTTTCAAAAAACTAAATTAATAAAACTCACATCAATTTAACTATTTTTTTCACCTATTTTTCGAAATTGTTAAAACAAAAAATTCTGAAAACAAAAAAAATGATACTAATACTTTATCTTTTACCATAAAACAATTCTGAATAATAAAGTTACTATAAATCACGTTCGAAAAACTAATTAAAAAAAATTAACATCAATTTATTTATGTATTTCAACTTATTTTCAAAAAAGTTAAAACAAAAAATTCTGAAAACAAAATAAATGATATTATTAATTGATCTTTTACTTTAAAACAAATCGGAATAAAAAACTAATTTTGAAACACGTTCAAAAAACTAATTTAATAAAATTAACATCAATTTATCTATTTTTTTCAACTTATTTTCAAAAAAGTTAAAACAGAGAAATCTAAAAACGAAATAAAAGATATTAAAAATTGATCTTTTACTTTAAAACAAACAGGAATATAAAACTTACTGGGAAAGACGTTCAAAAAACTAATTAAATAAAATTCATATCATTTAATCTATTTTTTTCAACTTATTTTCAAAAAAGTTGAAACAGAGAAATTAAAAACGAAAAAAAAGAAATCAAAAATTAAACTTTTACTTTAAAACAAATCGGAATATAAAACGTACTGTGAAACACGTTCAAAAAACTAATTAAATAAAATTCACATCAATTTACCTATTTTTTTTAACTTATTTTCAAAAAAGTTAAATCAGTTACAGTAAGTTTTATATTCCGATTTGTTTAAAAGTAAAAGATCAATTTTTGATATTTTTTTTTTCGATGTCAGATTTCTCTGTATTAACTTTATTGAAAATAAGTTGAAAAAAATAGATAAATTGAAGTGAATTTTATTTAATTAGTTTTTTTAAACGTCTTTCACAGTAAGTTTTATATTCCGATTTGTTTTAAAGTAAAAGATCAATTTTTGATATCTTTTTTTTCGTTTTTAGATTTCTCTGTTTTATCCTTTTTGAAAATAAATTTAAAAAAATGGATAAAATGATGTGAATGTTATTTAATTAGTTTTTTGAGCGTGTTTTACAATAAGTTTTATATTTCGATTTGTTTTAAAGTAAAAGATCAATTTTTGATATTTTTTTTTTCGATTTTAGATTTCTCTGTTTCAACTTTTTTGAAAATAAGTTGAAAAAAATAGATAAATTGAAGTGAATTTTATTTAATTAGTTTTTTTAAACGTCTTTTACAGTAAGATTTATATTACGATTTGTTTGAAAGTAAAAAATCAATTTTTGAGATCTTTATTTTCGTTTTTAGATTTCTCTGTTTTAACATTTTTGAAAATAAATTGAAAAAAATAGATGAAATGATGTGAATTTTATTTAATCAGTTTTTTGAACATGTTTTACAGTAAGTTTTATATTCCGATTGGTTTTAAAGTAAAAGATCAATTTTTGATATTTTTTTTTTCGATGTCAGATTTCTCTGTATTAACTTTATTGAAAATAAGTTGAAAAAAATAGATAAATTGAAGTGAATTTTATTTAATTAGTTTTTTTAAACGTCTTTCACAGTAAGTTTTATATTTCGATTTGTTTTAAAGTAAAAGATCAATTTTTGATATCTTTTATTTCGTTTTTAGATTTCTCTGTTTTATCTTTTTTTAAAATAGGTTCAAAAAAAAGATAAAATGATGTGAATTTTATTTAAATAGTTTTTTGAACGTCTTTCACAGTCAGTTTCATATTCCGATTTGTTTTAAAGTAAAAGATCAATTTTTGATATCTTTTATTTCGTTATTAAATTTCTGTTTTAACTTTTTTGAAAATAAGTTGAAAAAAGAAATAGATAAATTAAAGTGAATTTTATTTAATAAGTTTTTTGAACGTCTTTCACAGTAAGTTTTATATTCCGATTTGTTTCAAAGTAAAAGATTAATTTTTGATATCTTTTATTTCGTTTTTAGATTTCTCTGTTTTAACTTTTTTGAAAATAAATTGAAAAAAATAGATGAAATGATGTGAATTTTATTTAATCAGTTTTTTGAACATGTTTTACAGTAAGTTTTATATTTCGATTGGTTTTAAAGTAAAAAATCCATTTCTGATATCTTTTATTTCGTTTTTAGATTTCTTTGTTTTAACTTTTTTGAAAATAAGTTGAAAAAAATAGATAAAATGATGTGAATTTTATTTAATTAGTTTTTTGAACATGTTTTACAGTAAGTTTTATATTCCGATTTGTTTTAAAGTAAAAGATCAATTTTTGATATCTTTTTTTCGTTTTTAGATTTCTCTGTTTTAACTTTTTTGAAAATAAGTTGAAAAAAATAGATAAAATGATGTGAATTTTATTTAATTAGTTTTTTAAACATGTTTTACAGTAAGTTTTATATTCCGATTTTTTTTAAAATAGAAGATCAATTTTTGATATTTTATTTTTCGTTTTTAGATTTCTCTGTTTCAACTTTTTTGAAAATAAGTTGAAAAAAATAGATAAAATGATGTGAATTTTATTTAATTAGTTTTTTGAACATGTTTTACAGATAGTTTTATATTCCGATTGGTTTTAAAGTAGGAGATCAATTTTTAATATCTTTTATTTCGTTTTTAGATTTCTCTGTTTTAACTTTTTTGAAAATAAGTTGAAAAAAATAGATAAAATGATGTGAATGTTATTTAATTAGTTTTTTGAACATGTTTTACAGTAAGTTTTATATTCCGATTTGTTTTAAAGTAAAAGATCAATTTTTGATATTTTTTTCTCTTTTTTAGATTTCTCTGTTTCAACTTTTTTGAAAATAAGTTGAAAAAAATAGATAAATTGAAGTGAATTTTATTTAATTAGTTTTTTTAAACGTCTTTCACAGTAAGTTTTATATTCCGATTTGTTTTAAAGTAAAAGATCAATTTTTGATATCTTTAATTTCGTTTTTAGATTTCTCTGTTTTTACTTTTTTGAAAAAAAGTTGAAAAAAATAGATAAATTGATGTGAATTTTATTTAATTTGTTTTTTGAACATGTTTTGCAGTAATTTTTATATTCCGATTTGTTTTAAAGTAAAAGATCAATTTTTGATATCTTTTTTTTCGTTTTTAGATTTCTCTGTTTTATCCTTTTTGAAAATAAATTTAAAAAAATGGATAAAATGATGTGAATGTTATTTAATTAGTTTTTTGAGCGTGTTTTACAGTAAGTTTTATATTCCGATTTGTTTTAAAGTAAAAAATCAATTTTTGAGATCTTTATTTTCGTTTTTAGATTTCTCTGTTTTAACATTTTTGAAAATAAATTGAAAAAAAAGATAAAATGATGTGAATTTTATTTAATTAGTTTTTTGAACATGTTTTACAGTAAGTTTTATATTTCGATTTGTTTTAAAGTAAAAGATCAATTTTTGATATCTTTTATTTCGTTTTTAGATTTCTCTGTTTTATCTTTTTTGAAAATAGGTTGAAAAAAATAGATAAAATGATGTGAATTTTATTTAAATAGTTTTTTGAACGTCTTTCACAGTCAGTTTCATATTCCGATTTGTTTTAAAGTAAAAGATCAATTTTTGATATCTTTTATTTCGTTATTAAATTTCTGTTTTAACTTTTTTGAAAATAAGTTGAAAAAAAAATAGATAAATTGAAGTGAATTTTATTTAATAAGTTTTTTGAACGTCTTTCACAGTAAGTTTTATATTCCGATTTGTTTCAAAGTAAAAGATCAATTTTTGATATCTTTTATTTCGTTTTTAGATTTCTCTGTTTTAACTTTTTTGAAAATAAATTGAAAAAAATAGATAAAATGATGTGAATTTTATTTCATTAGTTTTTTGAACATGTTTCACAGTACGTTTTATATTCCGATTTGTTTTAAAGTAAAAGATCAATTTTTGATATTTTTTTTTTCGTTTTTAGATTTCTCTGTTTCAACTGTTTTGAAAATAAATTTAAAAAAATAGATAAAATGATGTGAATTTTATTTAATTAGTTTTTTGAACATGTTTTACAGTAAGTTTTATATTGCGATTGGTTTTAAAGTAAAAGATCAATTTTTGATATCTTTTATTTCGTTTTTAAATTTCTGTTTTAACTTTTTTGAAAATAAGTTGAAAAAAATAGATAAATTGAAGTGAATTTTATTTAATAATTTTTTTGAACGTCTTTCACAGTAAGTTTTATATTCCGATTTGTTTTAAAGTAAAAGATCAATTTTTGATATCTTTTATTTTGTTCTTAGATTTCTCTGTTTTAACTGTTTTGAAAATAAGTTGAAAAAAATAGATAAAATGATGTGAATTTTATTTAATAAGTTTTTTGAACGTCTTTTACAGTAAGTTTTATATTCCGATTTGTTTTGAAGTAAAAAATCAATTATTGATATCTTTTTTTTCGTTTTTAGATTTCTCTGTTTTAACTGTTTTGAAAATAAATTGAAAAAAATAGATAAATTGATATGAATTTTATTTAATTAGTTTTTTTAACGTGTTTTACAGTAAGTTTTATATTCCAATTTGTTTTAAAGTAAAAGATCAATTTTTGATATCTTTTATTTCGTTTTTAGATTTCTCTGTTTTAACTTTTTTGAAAATAAGTTGAAAAAAATAGATAAATTGATGTGAATTTTATTTAATTAGTTTTTTGAACGAGTTTCACAGTACGTTTTATATTCCGATTTGTTTTAAAGTAAAAAAATAATTTTTGATATCTTCTTTTTTGTTTTTAGATTTCTCTGTTTTAACTTTTTTAAAAATAAATTGAAAAGAATAGATAAAATGATGTGAATTTTATTTAATTAGTTTTTTGAATATGTTTTACAGTAAGTTTTATATTCCGATTGGTTTTAAAGTAAAAGATCAATTTTTGATATCTTTTATTTCGTTTTTAAATTTCTGTTTTAACTTTTTTGAAAATAAGTTGAAAAAAATAGATAAATTGAAGTGAATTTTATTTAATAATTTTTTTGAACGTCTTTCACAGTAAGTTTTATATTCCGATTTCTTTTAAAGTAACAGATCAATTTTTGATATCTTTTATTTCGTTTTTAGATTTCTCTGTTTTAACTTTTTTGAAAATAAGTTGAAAAAAATAGATAAATTGATGTGAATTTTATTTAATTAGTTTTTTAAACATGTTTTACAGTAAGTTTAATATTCTGATTTGTTTTAAAGTAAAAGATAAATTTTTGATATCTTTTTTTCGTTTTTGATTTCTCTGTTTCAACTATTTTGATAATAAGTTGAAAAGAATAGATAAAATGATATGAATTTTATTTAATTAGTTTTTTGAACGTCTTTCCCAGTAAATTTTATATTTCTGTTTGTTTTGAAGTAAAAGATCAATTTTTGATATCTTTTATTTCGTTTTTAGGTTTATCTGTTTTAACTTTTTTGAAAATAAATTGAAAAAAATAGATAAAATGATGTGAATTTTATTTAATTAGTTTTTTTGACGTGTTTTACAGTAAGTTTTATATTCCGATTTGTTTTAAAGTAAAAGATCAATTTTTGATATCTTTTATTTCGTTTTTAGATTTCTCTGTTTTAACTTTTTTGAAAATAAGTTGAAAAAAATAGATAAATTGATGTGAATTTTATTTAATTAGTTTTTTTAACGTGTTTTACAGTAAGTTTTATATTCCAATTTGTTTTAAAGTAAAAGATCAATTTTTGATATCTTTTATTTCGTTTTTAGATTTCTCTGTTTTAACTTTTTTGAAAATAAGTTGAAAAAAATAGATAAATTGATGTGAATTTTATTTAATTAGTTTTTTGAACGAGTTTCACAGAACGTTTTATATTCCGATTTGTTTTAAAATAAAAAACTAATTTTTGATATCTTCTTTTTTGTTTTTAGATTTCTCTGTTTTAACTTTTTTAAAAATAAATTGAAAAGAATAGATAAAATGATGTGAATTTTATTTAATTAGTTTTTTGAATATGTTTTACTGTAAGTTTTATATTCCGATTGGTTTAAAAGTAAAAGATCAATTTTTGATATCTTTTATTTCGTTTTTAGATTTCTCTGTTTTAACTTTTTTGAAAATAAGTTGAAAAAAATAGATAAATTGATGTGAATTTTATTTAATTAGTTTTTTAAACATGTTTTACAGTAAGTTTAATATTCTGATTTGTTTTAAAGTAAAAGATAAATTTTTGATATCTTTTTTTCGTTTTTAATTTCTCCGTTTCAACTTTTTTGAAAATAAGTTTAAAAAAAATAGATTAAATGATATGAATTTTATTTAATTAGTTTTTTGAACGTCTTTCCCAGTAAGTTTTATATTCCAGTTTGTTTTAAAGTAAAAGATCAATTTTTGATATCTTTTATTTCGTTTTTAGATTTCTCTGTTTTAACTTTATTGAAAATAAGTTGAAAAAAATAGATAAATTGATGTGAATTTTATTTAATTAGTTTTTTGAGCGTGTTTTACAGTAAGTTTTATATTTCTATTTGTTTTAAAGTAAAAACTCAATTTGTGATATCTATTATTTCGTTTTTAGATTTCTCTGTTTTAACTTTTTTGGAAATAAGTTGAAAAAAATAGATAAATTGATGTGAATTTTATTTAATTAGTTTTTTGAGCGTGTTTTACAGTAAGTTTTATATTTCTATTTGTTTTAAAGTAAAAACTCAATTTTTGATATCTTTTATTTCGTTTTTAGATTTCTCTGTTTTAACTTTTTTGAAAATAAGTTGAAAAAAATAGATAAATTGATGTGAATTTTATTTAATTAGTTTTTTGAGCGTGTTTTACAGTAAGTTTTATATTTATATTTGTTTTAAAGTAAAAAATTAATTTTTGATATATTTTATTTCGTTTTTAGATTTCTCTGTTTTAACTTTTTTGAAAATAAGTTGAAAAAAATAGATAAATTGATGTTAATTTTATTAAATTAGTTTTTTGAACGTCTTTCACAGTAAGTTTTATATTCCGATTTGTTTTAAAGTAAAAGATCAATTTTTGATATCTTTTATTTCGTTTTTAGATTTCTCTGTTTTAACTTTTTTGAAAATAAGTTGAAAAAAATAGATAAATTGATGTGAATTTTATTTAATTAGTTTTTTGAACGAGTTTCACAGTACATTTTATATTCCGATTTGTTTTAAAGTAAAAAAATAATTTTTGATATCTTCTTTTTTGTTTTTAGATTTCTCTGTTTTAACTTTTTTAAAAATAAATTGAAAAGAATAGATAAAATGATGTGAATTTTATTTAATTAGTTTTTTGAATATGTTTTACAGTAAGTTTTATATTCCGATTGGTTTTAAAGTAAAAGATCAATTTTTGATATCTTTTATTTCGTTTTTAGATTTCTCTGTTTTAACTTTTTTGAAAATAAGTTGAAAAAAATAGATAAATTGATGTGAATTTTTTTTAATTAGTTTTTTGAGCGTGTTTTACAGTAAGTTTTATATTTATATTTGTTTTAAAGTAAAAAATTAATTTTTGATATCTTTTATTTCGTTTTTAGATTTCTCTGTTTTAACTTTTTTGAAAATAAGTTGAAAAAAATAGATAAATTGATGTGAATTTTATTTAATTAGTTTTTTAAACATGTTTTACAGTAAGTTTAATATTCTGATTTGTTTTAAAGTAAAAGATAAATTTTTGATATCTTTTTTTCGTTTTTGATTTCTCTGTTTCAACTATTTTGATAATAAGTTGAAAAGAATAGATAAAATGATATGAATTTTATTTAATTAGTTTTTTGAACGTCTTTCCCAGTAAATTTTATATTTCTGTTTGTTTTGAAGTAAAAGATCAATTTTTGATATCTTTTATTTCGTTTTTAGATTTATCTGTTTTAACTTTTTTGAAAATAAATTGAAAAAAATAGATAAAATGATGTGAATTTTATTTAATTAGTTTTTTTGACGTGTTTTACAGTAAGTTTTATATTCCGATTTGTTTTAAAGTAAAAGATCAATTTTTGATATCTTTTATTTCGTTTTTAGATTTCTCTGTTTTAACTTTTTTGAAAATAAGTTGAAAAAAATAGATAAATTGATGTGAATTTTATTTAATTAGTTTTTTTAACGTGTTTTACAGTAAGTTTTATATTCCAATTTGTTTTAAAGTAAAAGATCAATTTTTGATATCTTTTATTTCGTTTTTAGATTTCTCTGTTTTAACTTTTTTGAAAATAAGTTGAAAAAAATAGATAAATTGATGTGAATTTTATTTAATTAGTTTTTTGAACGAGTTTCACAGAACGTTTTATATTCCGATTTGTTTTAAAATAAAAAACTAATTTTTGATATCTTCTTTTTTGTTTTTAGATTTCTCTGTTTTAACTTTTTTAAAAATAAATTGAAAAGAATAGATAAAATGATGTGAATTTTATTTAATTAGTTTTTTGAATATGTTTTACAGTAAGTTTTATATTCCGATTGGTTTAAAAGTAAAAGATCAATTTTTGATATCTTTTATTTCGTTTTTAGATTTCTCTGTTTTAACTTTTTTGAAAATAAGTTGAAAAAAATAGATAAATTGATGTGAATTTTATTTAATTAGTTTTTTAAACATGTTTTACAGTAAGTTTAATATTCTGATTTGTTTTAAAGTAAAAGATAAATTTTTGATATCTTTTTTTCGTTTTTAATTTCTCCGTTTCAACTTTTTTGAAAATAAGTTTAAAAAAAATAGATTAAATGATATGAATTTTATTTAATTAGTTTTTTGAACGTCTTTCCCAGTAAGTTTTATATTCCAGTTTGTTTTAAAGTAAAAGATCAATTTTTGATATCTTTTATTTCGTTTTTAGATTTCTCTGTTTTAACTTTATTGAAAATAAGTTGAAAAAAATAGATAAATTGATGTGAATTTTATTTAATTAGTTTTTTGAGCGTGTTTTACAGTAAGTTTTATATTTCTATTTGTTTTAAAGTAAAAACTCAATTTGTGATATCTATTATTTCGTTTTTAGATTTCTCTGTTTTAACTTTTTTGAAAATAAGTTGAAAAAAATAGATAAATTGATGTGAATTTTATTTAATTAGTTTTTTGAGCGTGTTTTACAGTAAGTTTTATATTTCTATTTGTTTTAAAGTAAAAACTCAATTTTTGATATCTTTTATTTCGTTTTTAGATTTCTCTGTTTTAACTTTTTTGAAAATAAGTTGAAAAAAATAGATAAATTGATGTGAATTTTATTTAATTAGTTTTTTGAGCGTGTTTTACAGTAAGTTTTATATTTATATTTGTTTTAAAGTAAAAAATTAATTTTTGATATATTTTATTTCGTTTTTAGATTTCTCTGTTTTAACTTTTTTGAAAATAAGTTGAAAAAAATAGATAAATTGATGTTAATTTTATTAAATTAGTTTTTTGAACGTCTTTCACAGTAAGTTTTATATTCCGATTTGTTTTAAAGTAAAAGATCAATTTTTGATATCTTTTATTTCGTTCTTAGATTTCTCTGTTTTAACTGTTTTGAAAATAAGTTGAAAAAAATAGATAAAATGATGTGAATTTTATTTAATAAGTTTTTTGAACGTCTTTTACAGTAAGTTTTATATTCCGATTTGTTTTGAAGTAAAAAATCAATTATTGATATCTTTTTTTTCGTTTTTAGATTTCTCTGTTTTAACTGTTTTGAAAATAAATTGAAAAAAATAGATAAATTGATATGAATTTTATTTAATTAGTTTTTTTAACGTGTTTTACAGTAAGTTTTATATTCCAATTTGTTTTAAAGTAAAAGATCAATTTTTGATATCTTTTATTTCGTTTTTAGATTTCTCTGTTTTAACTTTTTTGAAAATAAGTTGAAAAAAATAGATAAATTGATGTGAATTTTATTTAATTAGTTTTTTGAACGAGTTTCACAGTACGTTTTATTTTCCGATTTGTTTTAAAGTAAAAAAATAATTTTTGATATCTTCTTTTTTGTTTATAGATTTCTCTGTTTTAACTTTTTTAAAAATAAATTGAAAAGAATAGATAAAATGATGTGAATTTTATTTAATTAGTTTTTTGAATATGTTTTACAGTAAGTTTTATATTCCGATTGGTTTTAAAGTAAAAGATCAATTTTTGATATCTTTTATTTCGTTTTTAAATTTCTGTTTTAACTTTTTTGAAAATAAGTTGAAAAAAATAGATAAATTGCAGTGAATTTTATTTAATAATTTTTTTGAACGTCTTTCACAGTAAGTTTTATATTCCGATTTCTTTTAAAGTAAAAGATCAATTTTTGATATCTTTTATTTCGTTTTTAGATTTCTCTGTTTTAACTTTATTGAAAATAAGTTGAAAAAAATAGATAAATTGATGTGAATTTTATTTAATTAGTTTTTTGAGCGTGTTTTACAGTAAGTTTTATATTTCTATTTGTTTTAAAGTAAAAACTCAATTTTTGATATCTTTTATTTCGTTTTTAGATTTCTCTGTTTTAACTTTTTTGAAAATAAGTTGAAAAAAATAGATAAATTGATGTGAATTTTATTTAATTAGTTTTTTGAGCGTGATTCACAGTAAGTTTTATATTTATATTTGTTTTAAAGTAAAAAATTAATTTTTGATATATTTTATTTCGTTTTTAGATTTCTCTGTTTTAACTTTTTTGAAAATAAGTTGAAATACATAGATAAATTGATGTTAATTTTTTTTAATTAGTTTTTCGAACGTGATTTATAGTAAGTTTATTATTCAGAATTGTTTTATGGTAAAAGATAAAGTATTAGTATCATTTTTTTTGTTTTCAGAATTTTTTGTTTTAACAATTTCGTAAAATAGGTGAAAAAAATAGTTAAATTGATGTGAGTTTTATTAATTTAGTTTTTTGAAAATGTTTTTTAGTCAGTTTAATATTCCTGTTTGTTTTAAAGTAAAAGATCAATTATTGATATCTTTTGTTTTAACTTTTTCAAAAATTAGTTGAAAAAAATAGATAATTTGGTCAGAAATGTTTTTTATTGGTTTTTTGAACGTGTTATACAGTTAGTTTAATATTTCGAATTGTTGTAAAGTTAAAAATTAATGTTTGTTGTCTTTTATATTGTTTTTGAAGAATTTTTTGTTTAAAGTTTGTCGAAAATCAGTTGAAAAAATTATTGAAATGGATGGGAATTTTATTTAATTGTTTTTTTTAACAAGTTACAGTTTTAGTTTAATACTGGGAATTATTTAAAAGTAAAAATTAATATTTGTTATCTTTTATATTGTTTTTAGTATTTTTGATTAAAATTTTTTGACCACCGTTTGAAAAAAATAGAGGAATGGATCTTGATTCTTTTAATTTGTTTTTTTTACAAGTTAAACATTTATTTTAACATCTGAAATTGTTGTAAATTTAAAAATCAATGTTTGGTACCTTTGTTATCGTTTTTTTAGACTTTTTTTTGTTTTTAATTTTTAGTAAGTTAAATTCAAGAAGAAGGAAGTTAATTTCTTGTATTGTATTCTTTATTCTTCTCTGTTCTTCTCTTCTGATTTGTTTGTCGTGGTTCCTCTTGTTTCCTATATTTTTATGCTTGTGGTCCCGCCTACTTGTAGATTTCATGTGATTGTGTAGAAATGGTTTCTTTTTCTTCTTATTTTGACCTGAAAAAATGGTTATTTATGAATTTTTTGTATCTTTGATAAATATGATTGTTTAATGTTTAAGATTAATTTTTAATATTTCAATTTTTTTGTTTATCTTATTCCATAGCCTGGTATTATTGTCTGCTAGTTGTTGATGCTTTCTTTTTTTGACTTAAACGGTGAATTGTTGTGTTATTTTCTTCTGTATTTTTATTAAAATTCCTAGCAGTTAAATATGAAACATTTTTCTTTGTTTTGCAAATATTTTTTGAATCCAGCCTCGATAACACAAGTTGCCAATATGTTAGCTAAGAAAGTGATGTATCTAATTACATAGAAATTACTTTTTGAGACGTTGATTTTGCCCTGTAACAGATGTTATTAATAATATTATTAATTGTTATCAATTATTTGTCAGTTTGTTTGTTTTAGACCTTGAAAGAAATTTTAGTTATTATGTTTAAATTTATTCTTTTCGAAAATTACTAGCAAAAAGATGAATTGAAATGTGAATTTTTGCTTTTCTTAAAATATTGATTTTTATTTATTCTTTTTTGTTTATTAAAATGTTTAGTGTTTGTTAGGTTAGTTTGACATTCACTTTCATGAAAATTGAAAATTTTGCACGTATGTCCTTAAGAAATTATTGTTAAAGTTATTTGAAATGGTTATTAGTAAAGTATTTTTATTTATCTTACAGCCAAGGACCATTCCATGATGCTAATCCAAGTAGTTTTCTTTTCAGTTTTTATTTGTTTCCTTTTTTTGTCACACCATAAAATTTGTTTCTCCTGTTTTCTACACTTTTTATTTCTGAGTTGCACTATTCCTGACATTATGTATTTATTTATTTATCTTTTTATTTGCATTTTCTTTATGCATAAACACTAGTTGTTTCCCATAAACACTTTATTTATTTTATGCGGTTTTTCAAAAATTTTTAAAACACTATTGCACTCAATAATTTATCCTTTATTCTCTGCTCACTTTTCACCTTTTTTTTTATTACTTATCACTCCTTATTATTTATATTTTTAACTTTTTTCCCGAAATACGTTAAAAGTTGAGGTTATGTTTTTTTGTTTGGAACCCTGACTGCTCCCAACTCGAGTTTTTGATGATACACTCCTACACATTATAAAGGGGCTGATTCATAGTTCGGCGTTCTTACTGTATAATACCAAGAACCGCTACCAGATCGCAGCACCTGACGGATGCTTTTTGATAAAAGACTTGATTTATTCATAAATCAAATTAAAAGTCTGTTTAATAATATGAATAATAAAAATTAATAATAATTATAATGATAATAATTAAATTATAGCAAATGATAATAATAACAATTCGTTTCTTAACCTATTAAAAATTATGTTAAAACAAAGCCAAAAAATCTATCAGCTAATCATTTTATTGAAAGCATTTGCCAAAACTATATTTCAGAAATACAAAATTTCATTCATATTTTCTTACGATTAAAAACCGACAAAAGAATTTTCAAGACCTAAAATTCATAAAATTTTATAATCAAATACTTAAAAAACACTTAATACTCAATTTTTTTTCAAGTTTTTGCAGTTTTATAATTTCTATTAAAAAAATAGTAAAAAAAAAAAAAAACGAATCTTTGAGATTCGAACCCAGATTTTCCGGGCACAATCCGGCGCCCTAGCCAACTGAGCTATCAGACTTACTTAAAAGACGTCCATAATAGATTCTACTTACACTACAGATATTTTGTTTTGACAGACAAAATTTTTTTATGGAACCAATTCAAGAATTGGTCCCATATTAATATTCAGTATTATTTTTACTTAAACAATAATTTAAAAGTATAATTTTTATTACTAGTTCCCGGAAAAATAATTTTTACGTATTCTGTTTATTTCGCAGAGCTTGCGAAATAAATTTAAAAACTTTATGATTATTATTAATATTACTATTATTATTATGAATAGTATAATAATTATAATAGAAATAATAATAAAACGATAAATTAGAACATTTATTATTATAATCATAACAAACGTTCGATCTAACCTATTTGAAAATAATATTTACACTTAAAATATAATGCAGTTTTAAACTTACCACAAACTGACAATCCTTGTTTTCTATTTCCAAAGATGACAATTCACTTTTTTTCACTACACTGCACATTTTAAATAGTTTTAAAACACCATCCCGACAAACATATAACCAAACTGTTTATGAAAATGATTAAAAGTGGTTCTCAGTCATAACAAAAATTGTCTTGACAGTTGATTAACCATAGAAAGTACGATTACAAGTTTGGCACAGATACTCATTTTGACTCTGCAACTTCAGCTGGAAGGCATTCGTACGGGCTACTGTACTCCTATTAAAATGATAAAGAGTAAATAAACCATCTTTATTCTGGAGTCCATTTCCTAGAACATAATTTTGGTGTTACTAACTTTATAGATTATGATAAATATTATGGTGGTGGTGACCACAAAATTGACACTTTCTAAAACTCTTTTTTTCTTTTGGAAGATTTGATTGGGGAGTTTGTTGAGATGTTGTCTGAGTATTAGTACTTGTAGAAGGTTGTTCGTTGTCGTTTGTTATAGTCATTTGTTGAAAAGCGTTATCTAAAGAATTTTCCAATGAATTCTGATTTCTATTTATATTGTGTAAATTTGCTAGAATTTTTAATGCTACTAAGGCTTTCGTTGTCATGGAACTTCTGGATAACTCTGATTTTTTTATTTCACCTACGCTTCCAATTACAATCCAGTTGATGTTACTAGGTGATGTGTTTGCTTTTATGATGGCATATTTAGGATTTGGTAAATTATTATTATAACAAAATTGGTTCAGTTTTTGAATCGCTCGAATTTTGAACATTGTTTTTGTTTTATTTAGTAAGGATTCTTTATTCTTAGTTAGAATTTTTAGTAATTGGTAGGCTGCATTTTTTTCTGATAAGAGATAGTCGTGACTTGTACTACAGATGACATAATTTTTGTACTCAATTTCTGTGATAAATTGCGGTTGAATGCCTGCACTCGGCGGTGATTGATACATAGTTTTAATCAAAATTTCTTCTTTTTTATTATTTTTTAGCAAATCATTTAATATATTTAAAAAATTTACAACCAATGTATTTTGCATTTTTATAGGTGAAAATTATTGGATGATTTACTAGTGTTTTCAATAGGATCTAATTGATCCTATAATTGTATTAATTAATTGTATAATTGTATAATTATTGTATAATTGTATAATTGTATAATTAATTGTATAATTGTATTATCTCTTCTTTGTTGATATTAGCTTCTGTTTTTGCAAGTAGTTGGTTTTCTTCTGAAGGTGCAGAGGGTTTCTTATCTTCTTGTTTACTTGTTGTTGTTGTTCCAGTAGTTGATGTTGTGTTTTTCGAACCTAAATGAAATAGTACATTAGTTACAGAGTCCCCAAAAGATGAAAAGATCATCCAAACACACTATATAAGGCGTAGCCATGAAGGAATGTGTCGGCTATAAACTTTATACTTTTTAATAGGACTAGTATTCCTATTAAACCTGCGCTTACAGAGCCAAAACTTGTAAATGTTGTCCAAATTTTTACCCAGGCAGAATTTGCTATCTTATCTATTGTACTTTCATCTAAAATATTTGAAAATCCAAATCCAGGATTAGGGATATTTTTCCCTAACATTCCACGTGCTAGTGTATTTAAAATTATGAGTTTTTCAGCTGGTAACATAATGTGGTTTCTTAATTTTTCTAAGTCTTTTTGTGAATATAATCCGCTGGTAGCAAGATTCGCTGGATTTTTATATTCCCATGTTTCTCTAGTTTCTGGTTTCATAATTGCCGGTTTGACTGCTGGTACCAAATTCGGTAGCATTTAAAACTATGCGTTTCCTAACATGAACATGGCAGGTAAAAATGAATTACACTCTATTGGGGTCACAACTGTTGTCAAAACATGAGTAATAGGTGTAAGAAAGTATGTTTTGTTTTCTCTACTTACGGGTAGTTGCATGTAACATTCTGTTGTTTGTCTATGTTTCACCTCTATTGGTATGCATTTGACCATATGTATAACTTCTCTTGCTAGAATCGACATATATCCTGGTTTTTTCATAATATGATAAGAAAATTCATCTGGTGCTTGAGTGTCAAGAATTAACGCATTTTTAAATATTTTTTGTTCCATTAAACAACGTCTGGTTAAGACATCATAATAGAGTTCGTTCATTTCTTTTCTTATGTTTCGTTAAACGTAAATAAACTTAGAATTTATAAACGAAAATATATCCATATTTTGTACTAAAGGTTTTTTATTTTGTATAGGTGAACCTCCCGGTCTTGTTTCTAAAATAATTAATTTAGGATGTTCCGTTTTTACAAAATTGTATTCACAAATTATTTCTCTTGCTTTTTCTGCTAAAGCAAATGTTATATCCTGTGTTTTTAAAGAATATATGGTTTCAAAATCTTTTTGATCCCCCTCAGTTGTTTTATTCGCTAAACCTTCGTAAAGTATCTCATATTTTTTCATACTACATATGTCATCCGATAGTGTGTTCCAAAATGTATTTCTATTTTCCTGGTCTATACACGATCCTTCTGATGAAGCGCAAACTGTACCTGATTGTAAATGAATTTTATCCGTATCTAAATTAATTGTCGCATAATATTCTTGTAATGTGATTTTGTATGATGCTTGTACTACCACATCAGTCCAGCTACCGCACCGTAAGCATCAGTGTATATAGTTCCTTTGCATTTCGCATAAAAACTTAATGACCCTGCAAAAGTTATGGTACTATAATTTGTTGCATTTACCTTTAACCCGTCAATATCTGCATTACTACTTGGTTTATAAATTCCCATGAGATGCATGGATCTACACACATCATAAGCTACTTCCTTAATATGTTCCCCTTGTCCTTGAGAAACTGGGGACGAATGTGAGTGCATACCGCAATGTTCGATAGCACGCCTAAATTCTACCTTACATTGGATAACCCTGGTCGTTGCAAATCCATTCATTTGGATTAATTGTATGTAAGTTTGATCAGTTTTTACCGGTTTCTTTTTTATATCGCATTCGCCAACATTAAGCAATGATAGTGTCGTGATGTTGAGTTCCGTTGATCCACAGTCATATCCAATAATAGCATGAATTGTACTTATTCCCGAAATTAGTAAGAGAAGATGTAAGAGTTCCTTTATTCCAGTTGCCGTCATCTGGGAACAGACAACATTTATTTTTATTTTTATTTTTTTTATTATATTCGTATGTAGTACATTTAATACCTTCATGAATACTTGTATTGTAGGAAAACATAGCGAACAACGTGTAGGTATTTGATCGGGTTGGTGAGGGACTTGTGGTACCCTTTACGGGATATCACAGAGTTTCTTAGCCGACTGGGTCGGGTACTTGAATGTCATTTGAGATGGGGTTTCTGATACCCCAATCAAGCGCCTCCCCAGGTGGCGGATAGGGGAAGGCCTCTGAGATATGGGAGGTACTGAGGAAATTAGAATACCCGGGGCGGACCAAAAGTCAGATAGGGGTGGGCAACCGATATAATTGTCCACTCTGTGTTGGGATAACCTCCCACACAGAGTATTTGCGGTTACGACGACTGTAACGCGCAGTGCCACCTACAATAGGTCTCTCTCGGATGGAGATCAGGGTTCAGTTGGGAGTGGATTTTGACATCCATCGAGCCAGTTTGGAGTGCAATAAGCGAACAGCGAGGGTGCAAGAGAGGTCTGGCAGGTTGTAGGGAGAACCTATTGATTGATAGGTGTATTACCCAAGACGCGATATTTTATCGACGTAACCTGTCAATGGCTTGGATTGATTACCGAAAGGCATTTGACTCTACAAGTCATGAGCTGATCATCAAGCTCCTTGAATGCTTAGAGGTACATCCGAACATTGTGAGATGCTTAAAGGAGCTAATGCTCATGTGGAGGACAAGGTTTGTTATAACATCCAACAAACAGCAAGTGATGACTAACATCATCTCGTTTGGAAGAGGAGTTTTCCAAGGAGACTCCCTAAGTCCTCTACTTTTTTGCATCTCCCTCTTGCCACTGTCTGTAGTACTCCGAGAAAAATACTCTGGATACATGTGTGGAAAACCCAGAAATAGAGTCCATAAGATCAACCATCTGTTTTATATGGACGATCTTAGGCTATATGGATCCAGCAAGGACGAATTAAAAATTCTGGTGTTTGCAGTAGCCGAGTACTCCAGAGCTATTGGTATGGATTTTGGATTAGATAAATGTGCTGTTATCCATTTAATTAAAGGGAGACGAGAAACAGCTGAAATGTCGAGCGACTCTGAGAATATTCAGCTCATTGGTGGCAATACCATTCATCACCTTGGTGTTGGGGAAACTTACACATATCTTGGAATTCCTCAATCGGAAAGTCAAGATTTGTGTGGGCTTAAAGATCATCTCCATATGAAATACCATGGTCTTCTCAGAAAAATTTGGGCTTCTGAACTATCTGGGAAGAATAAGATACAAGCCACAAACACATTAGCCATTCCTTTACTACTCTATACATTTGGAGCAGTTAAGTGGAATGTGAATGAGTTGAAGGAACTAGATAGAGAAACTCGCAAGATGATGACTATACATCGAAGTCATCATCCTAGGTCTTCCGTACCTCGCATTTACCTTCCACGCGATCGGGGAGGAAGAGGTCTTTTAAATTTAGAGTGTCTTAATCGTAGAATTGTTTTATCTGCAGCATGCTCAGTCATAAACAGTAGAGATCCTCTTATGCAATTTGTTCACCATCATGAAATTGCAAATGTTGGGGCGTTTTTATATCGAGCGGCAGAAAGAGCTGCAAGTGAACTTAGTCTCCCATTTGAAACCAGGGATATGGAACACGGTTTAGCATCTTTAACACCATTAATGCTTAAAAAACGTGTTAAGGAAGCAGAACATGCGCTTCTGTTACAGGAGCATATTGACAAGCCTGTGCATGGACGGTTTTTCAGTCTCATAAAAGAGTTGGGACTGTCTGGGGTTTTGTCATTTGCTTTCCTCAAGTCTGCTGGTTTGAAATCGGAGACTGAAGGATTTTTATTTGCTTGCCAGGATGGAGTGATAAATACTTTGGTGTATCGCAGTCGAGTGATGCATATATCTGTCGACAATACCAACTGTCGAGCGTGCAGGCAATATCCGGAGACACTTAGTCACATTCTAAGTGCGTGCCCGAAGTATGCATGTTACAGATATGTAGAAAGACACAATGCTGCGCTTAAGGTGTTGTATTATCACTTTCGACACCAATATGGTATAGATAAAGAACCCATCTTGCCGTATGCCCAGGGGGATCAGGAGTCCGTTGTGGAAAATGATCAGTGTAAGATCTACTGGAATTTTTCTTTTTCCACCACTCATCGTATCAGCGCCAATAAACCTGATATAGTGCTCCAGGATCATAAAAGTAAGGTCATTTGTGTGATAGAGTTTTCGGCACCTGCTGAGAGTAATATCACTCAAAAGGAGGATGAGAAGCGGACAAAGTATCAAGACCTTCTGTTTGAATTGAGTAAAATATATCCAGGCTACAGGGTCAGATTAATTGTTCTTGTACTCGGTTGTTTAGAAGGGATGCGAGCTTCATTTGTGAGCCAATTACAAAAAATTCCTAGCTGCGAGCACAAGGCTAATGCGTTGGCGGTTCGCATGCAGAAGGCTGTTTTTCTGAACTCTCTAAATCTGGTTCGGCAGCACTGTTCATTATAAGATCCTATTCGGTAGCTCTAAAAAAGCATCCAACAACGTTCTTGACCACCGCTTAAGAATATCGGCGGCAATGGGTGAGAACAACAGTGTAAGAAACGAAAATAACAACTCTAGTAAATGAATCTTCGCTTTTGCTTACCCTCCAGGACGGATGGAGCAATAGTGGATTAGAATATGTAAAGCAAGAATGGGAGAGGTTGTTTTAGTGAGGTATTACCACAGCACGTGGTCGAGTCCCACACAAACAAGTGCGTAAATGCATTTTTTCCTCTCCTAAACTTGTTTTGTAAAAAAAAAAAAAAAAAAAAAAATTTATAAGATTGCTTAAAAAATCGGTTCCTTGGTCTGTTAGAACTCCTTTAGGTGATCCATAGATACAAATAAATTTTTTTATAAATGCGTCAGCTATTCTGCTAGCTTGGTGATTTGGAAGTGCTATCGTTTGTAATAAAATGGAGAACTTTTGTAATCTCCGAATTTGTATAATGTTCATTTTCTTGAAATACAATTTTTATTATTGATTGGGGATATTTACTTACCTCCAAAGTAGAATAGGAATCATTGTCCTTTAGTAGAGATTGCTTTTTGCAAATTTTTTGTATAATAGAATGGAGACATTTTTCTATCTCCGATTTATTTTCTGACAATTGTTTTTTATTATTAAAAATACTCTTTATCAAAGAATGGAGAAGTTTTACTTGCTCCGAATTTTTGTTTTCTTGAGATGCTTCGAAATGAACACCTTGTTCATTTTTTTATGAGTTTCTTCTTGGACACTTCTGAAAGTGTATTTTTGACAATCTTCTTGAATTTTTGTTTCGATTTCAGGTATGTTTTCTTGCTTTATAATCTGGAATTTTCCCTCATTATTTCCCTCATTATTTTCTTGATATGGATTTCGAGACAAAGCGTCAGCGTTGACGTTTGTTTTACCTGCTTTATAGGCAACACTAAAATCATACTCTGCTAATTTTAATTTCCATCTTGCGGCCCTTAAACATGAATCTTTTGAATTTTGGAACCAAACCAAGTGTTTGTGATCCGTTACTAAAGTGAATTTTCTTCCTTGGAGATATGGTCGAAAATGCTGAACACAATATATAATTGCTAATGCTTCCTTTTCATATGTATAGTATTTTCTTTCTGTTTCGCTTAAAGTTCTTGAAGTATATGCAACTGGTTGGTCTTTCCCTATTATCCCTTGGGATAAAATGCCTGCTATTGCAAAACCTGATGCGTCATTGTTAAAATAAATGGTAGGGAAAAATCTGGTCGTTTTAAAAGTGGTTCTTCACAAAGTTTATTTTTTAAAGTATCAAATGCTGTTTGTTGTTTTTCTGTCCAAAGAAAAGGTACATCTTTTTCAAAAGTTCATTTAAAGGATTTGCGATTTTTGAAAATTTATCTATAAATCTACGATAATATCCAGAGAGTCCTAAGAATTGTTAGATATTTTTAACACTTTTTGGAATTGGGAATTTTTGTACTGCTTCTACTTTTTTAGGGTGTGGTCGTACTCCGTTTTGATCAATTATATGTCCTAGATAGCATACTTCTAACCGTAAGAATTCGCATTTGTCAGGTTGCAGTTTTAAGTTTGCAATTCGTAAACGTTCCATAAATTTTGAAAATTTTTCTTCATGTTCCTCTAATGTGTTTGCATAAACTACTACGTCGTCTAAATAAACAAATAATTCGATTCCTTGTAAACCTAATAACACCTGATCTATGAGTTTTTAAAAAGTGCTTGGTAAATTATTTAATCCAAATGGCATTTTGTCGAATTCATAGTGTCCGTAAGGTGTTGAAAATGCGGTTTTGTGCGCGTCTCTTGGATCCATTTTAATCTGATGAAAACCGGAAGCTAAATCAAAGACGGAAAAATATTGCGCGTTTGATAATTGATCTAATAAGTCGATTATATTAGGCAAAGGATAAAATTGTCCAACTGTGCGTTCGTTGAGTTTCCTAAAATCTAGTACTAGTCTCCATTTTTTATTTCCATGCGAATCGTCTTTCTTTGGCACTATCCAAATAGGTGTATTGTATGGTGAATCAGAAGGTTTAATAATTTTTTGTTCTAACAATTCATTTACTTGACGTGTTATCTCTTCTTTGTGAACTGGTGAAAATCTATATTGTTTTGTTACAATAGGCGTATCATCGGAAGTTATTATTTTATGTTTAATAAAATCAGTTGCTTCTAAATATTCTCCAGGTGTATGAAATCTATCTGAATATTTATTTATTAATTCCATAACGTGTTCTAGTTCTTCTTTATTTAAATGTTCTAAACGAAGTAACTTTTTTATTTGTTCTACCCTGTCAGTTCCCATGATATTAAAAATTTTATCGGTTTTACTTTTGTTTGTAAATGTATCAACTATTTCTTTAATTAAAATATTTTCGTTACTATTTTTCTGATTTTTATTTTTTAATTCTTTGAAATCTTCTAATTCTCCATTGAGGATTGGTAAATTAATGGGTTCATTACGAGTATTAAATGCTTTTAAATATGCTTTTCCTTGTTGGTTTACTACTACCGCGTTACCTAAGAAAACACCTTCTCCTGTTGATTGTTTGGGAATAAAACCTATTTTTTTATCTTTATTTGAAACTTTAACATGAATGTTATAAACTGATCTTGCTGGTATTGTAAAGTAATTCTTTGACTCAAAGTTAATTTTTTGTTCAATTATTTTAAATGTCTTTCTTCGTAATTTATTTTAACTTTATTATTAACAAAAAATTCTGTCCCTAATATTCCATCATGTTCTATTGGAACTTCATTAGATAGTAAATTAAAAATGGTAGGTATGCCAAAAATGTTAAGTTTTATCTGTCCTAAGGTATAAACTGCGTGTTCATTAATTCCTGTTAATTGAAGACATTTATTTTTATCAATTTCTATATCAGGATAAATTGCTTAAATTTTTAATAAATTGGGTCCTGCTCCTGTATCAATCATCATAGTTATTGGTACATTTATTCCATCAGTATCTATCCGAACATATGGTATTGAATTAGTTTTTGCTAAATTGATGTGTTTAGTTGAAAATTCATTGTTACTGGATGCGTTTAATTTTTTCCATCTGTCCTCAGACCACCCTATCGAGGAAGGGTTTTGGAGTTTTCCGAATTTTCTATTGAAGCATGGGTTTGTTGTTGGCTATTGTTATATATTCTTTTCCTACATTCGCTTATGGTATGTCCCGGTTTTTTGCAATAGTTACATGATATACTTTGATTATTGTGAGTGGGATTTATTGGTGGATTATTTCTACTTGTGCTTGGTCCTTGTTGTTGTGTTTGTTCTTTTTGTTGATTTTGATATCTATTTTGATATGGATATTAATTTGTCTCTGATTTTGGTATGAATTTTGAAATGGTTTTTGCGCTGAATTTCTATTTTGGTTTTGAAATTGGTTTTGATATTGATTTCGCGGAGAATAATTTTGGTTTCGATTTTGAAATGTATTAAATGGTTGGCTTTGATTTCTATCATTAAAACGATTTTGATATTTAAAAGGTGGTTTATGTTGATTTCTATTACTGAAACGACTTTGATATTGATTAGATGTAGAGAATGATTGATTTTGATTTCTGTTAAAACGATTTTGATATTGATTTTGGTTTGAAAAATTTTGTTTTGAATGCATAAAATTTTCTTGTCTCTGTCACAATAATTTATTAATTTGAAAACAATTAACTGCAAAATGTCCTTTTTTACCACAAAGTAAACAAGTAATTGTTTCATCCTGGGCAACACTTATTTTTGTTGTTCTAGCGAATTCTTTATTATTTCTAAACATATGTTCATTTTCATTTTTTGGTATATTTCTTCTTAACTCATTGCGCGACAATAATTTCCTTTCTACATCTATTGCCTTATTTACTGCGTCTTTAAATGTATCTGATGTGCCTACTCTTAATTCTAATTCTGGTCTTAGTCCTCGCGTGAAACAATCGACGGTAGTTTCTTCTAACCCTGTTCTAAATGTTGCATCTCCTGTATTTTCATTATTTATTCTATGTGCATCTAGAATTCTTTCTGCCGCTTCTGCGATTCTTGAACCGTATGAAACTACATTTTCATTTTCCCACATATACATTGCCCCTAACTCCCCTTGCAATAGGTAAACTGATTTAGCCGGCGCGTATATTGTTTTTAATCTCTCTGCTAATTCTTGAACTGTGTTAAAACTATTCCCTTATATAATTTTTCTTGCTTCTCCCGAAATTCTGCCTCGAATTAGTTTTACAAGATTTTTTTCAACTTCAGCATTTTCTGGAAGCATGAATTTCGCTTTGTGAAAACCTTAAATTTAGGGGAGGGGGGTTGGGTCTCAAAATAAAAAAAAATTTAAATAAAATAAAATAATTAGAACTTAGCGAAAACCCCGAAATTATAATTCGTCAACTGCTGATCCAACCTAGACTAATCGAGCGTCAACCCAACTCTCAATTCAATCAACACAATTTTTCCCTAACAACTGAAGTAAAACTTCAAAGCAACATGAATAAATTTTTTTTTCTAAATTCAGTACTATAAAATCTTAACTTAGCTGACTGACTGAATTAACTAACAAAAGAAAGAAAGAGAGTTTATTCATTCTAAGCTGATTTGTTGGGCGCCTAACTAACTAACTAGCCATCGTAACTACCAACGTAAATGACCGAAAACTAAACAACTGAAATAAAATTTTAATTTAAAAATAATTAAGTTTCGAGAATTGAGAGAGAGGAGCTTTCATTTTTCCCGGCTAGCGTAACTGAAATCAAGGGAGAGTGGGAAGGTTCGTCCCCGTTGGAAGAGTTAAAAAAAAAGAAAATAAAGTACGATTTATGACATCAAACAGATTTAATTAGATTTAGTGAACTCAGTTTTACATCTTATCATTTAGTGACAATATAATAAAGCGCAATTTTAATTTAGTTCGGAAATAGAGTTTCAAGATTAAGTAAAATTAACAAATTTTACAAAAAAAGGAAATATTATGACTCAACTCATTCTTAATGTCCGAAGCCAAATTAAATGAGAATTTAACTATCACAATTAGCGGCATCAAAAAGAATTAATCAAAAATAAATTGAAAAGAATTATACTAAAAAGAAAAGAAAATACAATCTCCGCTATTATGTCACAGTTGTCGCTCAACTCCAGGATCCGATAAACCACAATCGATCAAAGAAATTCTAAAATCTCAACGCGAAACATAACCAAATATAAAGGAAATATTTAATTGCATGAAACTTCCGACATTACTACCCTTAGCCCCGATAGCGAGTTGCCGATTACTCTCAAGACACTTTGCCTCCAGGATTCTACTATTATTAATTGAGTTTAATACTTCTTTTCACTTTTCTTTCCTGACAATAAATTGACTCACCGGATGTCATTTCAAACCGGAACGTTACGAGAAGTTAGCGTCACTGAGATCCTCGGCCACTCCGACCACGCACAGAATTTTGAAGTTCAAATTAAATTCGAGAAATTCTAATAAAATTCAAATAAACAAATAAATTTAACGTTCTTGACTCGACCTATTTGACACTCGGAAATTCACACTTACACGGACAAAATATTCAGGATATGTCGATAACAAGCGTGGCGTGCTCCCGCCATTAGTAAAAATTCTCATTTTTAAAATTTTCAAAATGATTAGATTAAAATTTCCATACGGAATCTAAACAAAACTTATGCATAATTGAGTCGTAAACATAATACAAACAACTTAGCAAACAAAATCTAAACTTAAACGGTTGGCTTCTATTTAAAATCTTTTGCAATAATGTCTTTTATAGCTAATGCAAAAATGCTTTTCACCAAGAGCGAGATCTAACAATAATAATCGTTTATTCAGTCTGAATCGAAGAAGACCCGAGAACAATATATAGAGCGGAATCTTTTTGGCGGCGATTGGCGAGTCCTCTATAGCGTAACTGAGCGCTGATTAGTGGACACATTCTCCGAATCTGTAAGTGGCGCGAAAACCGATCAAATTCAAATTCTTGTTAAAATCCAATCGAAATTAAATCAACTTTTCTTCAGATATCCAGTCTTGACTTGAAGTCCAAACCACTTCCCGTGACAATTTGCTGAATTTCTTGTTTCCAAATCTCGGCAAACAATTAATTTCCAACTAGTATTTAAATTAATTGAGGACTCTAGAGGGCCAGGTGATGATAGGTGTCGCCAACTAGGGGGTCCATCTGAGTACCAAATGTGAATCTAGTCCCGTTGTTGGCAGCAGTGTCATAACAAAACATCCTAACCTCAAACTCATCTGTCATAAAGCAGAGTCTTGCTTTTCGGTCAGGATGTGTTAGCGTAACGAAAATGGTGCCTCTTCGGTAAGCTCATCCAATTACTAAGGTTTGAGTCTTGCCATACCAAAAGGGGTGATCCAAACTGACTTTTCTCTCGTCGCGCTCATCTGTAACGAAGCTCGAGTCCTGCAGCGGCGAAGGTAAAGTATTGTTCCAAACGTAAAAACATCGTCTGAGTCCTTTTATCGCTGCAGAAGCTGGTAGATAGTGTCAGGAAGCGGCAAAATAGTGTCGGGATCTGGATTTTTGTTGACAAAATAAACTTTCGTTTGGCCATTCCAGACAGAAGAATAGTGTTTCCCCTTCGACTCATCTTCTTCCTGGTTGAGGATTCTTAGTCCTTGGGTAGCAGTGACTTAACAAAAAAAGAAAAACAAAAGGCAGAATATCCCAAAATAAAATACATTCAACGCTATTCATGACCGATTCGAGGAGTGGAGTTTCGTCGAGGACCTCGCTCTCGAGGTAATCCATTTTAACGTGAGGTAAAAATACAAATTAATGGGTTGAGCTGGTGCATCTTCACTTTTCTAAATGAAATTTTTGTGACGTGCAAAATTGCAACGTCACAACTATTCCCTCCCTGGGGGGAAGGACGAATTAGGACGTAACGAAACTAACGTAACAGAGCAAACTAATAGCTGAACTTAATCCAAGCAAAACAAAAGATTTTGGGTGAAGTTGCACCAACAGCCCCTCAAACATTTACAAAACTAGTTGGTTCCACCATGTCTCCGACTCAACTTTAGCGGCAGCACTCCACTTAACGAACGGTCACCAGCGTAACATAATAGAATTCAATATGTTAATAAAATAAATAAATTAAATTGTTTTTCTTTAACAATCTTAAGTGACTAAACCAGGTAAATAAAATTAATTAAGAAACAACTAGATTTTTAAGTAATTTAACGTATAATCATTGGTAATACATACTAGCTTAGCTAGTCTGGTCTCAGCTATACATCTTGCGACTATCATAACTTGTCGCCATGTAATGACTGACTTCACGTAAAAGAAAATTTTTAATCCTAAAAGTAACAAGGCGATTCGGTAATTAGTTAACTTTACTATCTCTATTTCTAAATCTTAGATTAACCCCAGTGCTTACAACAACAACAACAAAAAATAGTAAAAAATAAAAAAAGTTATTCTAAAAGTGATTTGAAAAAAAAAAATTTATTCTTGTGGCACTAATTGGGGTGGGAAACAATAAAAGGTATCAAAAAAAATTGTAGAAGACTCAGCGATAAAAAAAAATCGATAATGAGTCGGCAATAGTTATAGTAAGATATAAGTAGCGTGGTCTTTTCCACATAATGAAACAAAAAGAAAGAAATATCATTTTAGTTCCCGTTAGGGAAGGGTTCTTAGTGCGAGGGGGCACTTATTCCTGGTTTCGCCCATTGCAATTGGGACAATCAATGGACTTGTATCCATTCATGCCACAATGATAGCAGAACCGACGATTAAAAGGCCTTGTGAAACTAGGATAGTAATGGTCATCGCTAAAACAATTCCAACATCCACTACCCCTTTGAAATTGTCCTTGCCAGGGTCGTAGCGGTCTTCTAATTGGATGTGGAGGTCCCGCGTCCTGGGCATCTTCGATCTCTTCCTGTTCTTGTTCGACCACTGGAGCAACCTGAAGTTGCTCCGCCGGAACTGCTGGTATATTAGCAGGTCCAAGACCTACATCGGGGGCTACATGTGGTAGTCCCGTGACATTTTCTTGAACAGCCTCCTGGGCTGCGTTAACCAGCTCATTGATTGGAGCAACAAGTTGGGCGACCACTTCCTGATGGTTGGGTGACTCGCTTTCGGTTTGGGTGTAGGCGTCCAGTGAGAGTGTAACCTTTACTCTTTTATTTGGAGCACTGGCGTCTGGGCGATCAGTTAATTCATTGGTCCCATTGCTTGGGCCGGGACGTTCCACGTCGGCCACAACATGCGGAAACTCAAAAGCCTCTAAATCTCGAGTTGAGCGGCCAATCCACTCGTCTCGCTCTCTTATGCCTTCTTGACTCTCTTGTAACTTTTGGTCAAGGTAGGCATTTCGCGAGTGTGTAGCGTTGGAGAGGCTTTTACAACGAGCGAATTCTGCTCCTATCTTATTCACGAGTGCTCCCAACTCCTCGATAAAGTTCGCAAAATCTTCGGTCATCTCGGTGATTTTGAATTCTAATCTGCAAATTTTATAATAAACACTTATTGGGTTCGAATTTGGGCTGACGAAGATTGGTAGGGCTTTAAAAAATATCCTATTACATGAATTTATTCTTTACTAAGTCTTAATTTAATAATCTCAATTTATACATACACTGTGAGAAATTTATATTGAATTTTCCTCTTGATGTGTAAATCGTTTAACAGGACAGTCCTGTTAATATTACCAACTTTGAGGAAATTTCCATCGATTCTCGGTGTAATGTTATTACACTATATGAATTTTCCACTGTGGGTCGATCTAAAATTACCGTATCTGTTTAAAATTCGACCGACAGTCGGTTGACATAAAATTACACAGGACGGTCCTGTTAATTTTACATAAATGTGGAAATGTTAAAATTTCTTAAAGTTGTTGAAAATACCATATTTTGTATAATTCCTTTTACACAAAATGTGTAAAAGTCACTAGTAACGTTGAAATTTACCCAAGTTTTTGGAAATTATATATTTTGTGTAATTTGATTACACAAAGTGCGTAAAAGTCCACTACTTGTTGAAATTTATTAAAGTTATTGAAAATTATATATTTTGTGGAATTTTCCTCAAAATGTGTAAATTACACGTTCGTTAAGACTCGCGAACTTTCGGAAATTTTCGTACTTCGTGTGAACTTGGTGAGGACGCCTCTTTCATTTGCATTCACTCATATGCATTCACTCGTTCGCAGTCATCAGGCATGCATGGCGTCCCTTCGGCCGCTCTAAACCGTCACAGACATTTTAACACCTGCGGCGAAGAGGAACACCTGCTGGGTACATAATTCAGAATAAAGTGTCCAAAGGTAAGTTTGTTAAACTTATTATTATTAGTGTTTTTATTTTATTTTTATTTTAATTAGTACACGGGTTTACAAAATATACCCTTTATAATTATAAAAAAGTCTTAAAATTAAGTTGAAGAAAGGTAGTGTGATCCTAAAATAAAAAAAAATAAAAAATCTTTTAACTAAGTAGACAGACCGTGCCCAAACCTAGATTTACAATAAGAGGTGGATGATAAGCATCCGGCGATAACAAAGCCTCGTCCGCCAAGTGTACAGTACTATAATCATATAATCATATAAATACTTTTACGTATAAAAAACTAATTTTTCTATAAACAAATTAAAATATCTTTTTGAGTGCTAGTCGAGCATAATTTGAATTTCGACGAAGATGCAAAAGTATTATAATTAATTTGCCTACCTCTCTCAATGAAAAATAAAATTAATCGCCCAGTAAAGAAAAGAAGTAAAAAGAATACCCAGTATATGATAAGGTTCATTTGGCACATTGTTATAGACGTCATTTAAATTGTCAAAAAATTGTTTATTTATTTGTCACTATCAATGCCTGAATGGAGCCATGTTTCGGTAAAAAACATAGATTGAAACTAAGAAAGATGTAAGAGACTTTTTTTAAGAGCTATTATTTTGGTACGAAGGCACGAGAATTTCCCTACCAAAGGTTTAGAATATAGAGTCTATGAAACAGGAGTGCATATATTACTATGTCCTAACGATCGCACGCTGATTATTAAGAAACCACTGGCTTCTCTTTCCTCACAATCTTTGGCTCTCCTCTCACGTCTCTGATGACTAGGTCCTGCTCGCCTACCCTCTGACGCTCCTTCAGCTCTGCGTTGATCTCTCTGAGGCGTGCTATTTGAAGTAAGGTTAAGTCCCTTGACAATGATAACATCGTGGCACCCGTTCCCCTCAACTCCTTCCTCTTCTTCCAAAAGGCATGTAAAGTTTTCCACATCAGGCTTTCGTTTTCATATGAGATTCGAATTGGACGAGGTGACGTAGAATCCTGTTGACGTTTGCCAAGTCTTAAAACTTTTATCGATCGAGAATCATGCGTGTCCAATTTCTTGATTCTCCCCACAGCATCATCCAATTTGGAAGAATAAATGGAGACGGTGGACGTCAAAGCTGTAATTTTAGTCTCCACATCATTAATTTTAGCGCCAATAAAATTCTCAGATTCTGTTTTAGCCTTGGCATAGTTGTTTCCCAAAATTTTTTCAATTTGTTCTATTGTGATACTGGTAGATGAACTAGGTGACAAGGACCTAGATCATGATGGTTTGAATAAGCAGCACTTTCTTTTGCCCGTCGACTTACTCACAGCAAGGCCAATACAACTAGGGTGGTAAAAAGATCCACATGGACAGGAATTGGCATCTCCAACAATATTTGCATTACAATGTCCACAAGCACGTGGATCCGGCATGGTAAGAGTCAGGTTCAGCAAATGTTCACACAGCCCTGGGATCGGGACAATTTAATCTGTATGGTTAGTACACCACGAAAAGATAAAAGCACTTTAACAAAAATTTGCACATAAATAAATAATATTTCGTGCAAACAATTATCACAGTTTGGGCAGAAGCACACAATCACTCCAAGAGTACCAGAACGAGAACCGAAAAGTCACTCAGAACACGACAAAAAACAATGAAAAATAGAGCGGTTCACAACACGTGCTAATAGATTGCGGCCAAAGAGGTATCTCAAATAAAGTTTAAAAATGAAGCAAAAATCAGAACACTATCACTTAAAGCTTATTTTTCAGCAATATATAAAGCCATAGGAATAATCCTATATAATAATTTGCCAGTGTCCCTTTAGCTGAAAATTTTCGTTTCAAAATGGGCGGAGATTTGGCATTGTTCTCCTATTGTTCTCCTTTTGTCTGCATTATAATGAGTCTATTGTTGTCCTTTTGTCCAAATAACTATGACCCCATTATTAGCCTTTTGACAGTGTCCCTTTTCCTTTTAGCTGAAAAGTTTTGTTTCAAAATGGGAGGAGATTTGGCATTGTTCTCCTATTGTTTTCCTATTGTTTTCCTTTTGTCTGCATTACAATGAGTCTATTATTCTCCTTTTGTCCAAATAACAATGAGATCATTATTAGCCTTTTGTCAAAATTACAATAACCTCATTATTAGCCTTTTGTTAGAATTACGATGAGGTGATTATTAACCTTTTCGTTACCTTTAAGAAGTAAGGGTATTCTGGGCGTTTACTGGAAATTACCAAATGATTCGATTGGTAATTTCTGTGGGTAAGGTTCGCCTCTTTTTTTAAAAATGATGTTGATGAGAGGGGATAGTTTTGTTTTGTAAGGCCGAGTGATAAGATCGTCCTGAGTCAACGCGAAGAGGATCTGAGATAAATTTTTGACAGGTAAGTAATTTTACTTGTTTATTAGGGTGGTCCAAAAATGTACAGTAAAACAGTATTCCATAATTTATTAAATAATTTATTAAAAATAGTATTTAGTAAAGTTAACCACAACAACAATTTGCAATTGTTTAAACAAATTATTATTAATAATAATTAATTCTTTACAAATGCACCCAGGAAGACAGAAGTTTTTCTTAATTTTACAAATAAATGGGCTCTGGTTAGAAAAGGAAAAATTATTGACTGTAAATTATTATTTTTAATTTGTTTAAACAATTTATTATTATTAATTTACAGCTATTATTCAAATAAACCTAGCAAGTTGTAGTTTTTTCGGACTTATATATTTTTTATATTTAAAATGAAAAAAGGATTCAGTAAATTTAACAACAACAACAATTTGCAATCGTTTAAACAAATTATTGTTATTAATAATTAATTTTTTACAAATAAACAAAAAAAAATACAATTTTTTCCTAATTTTACAAATAAATAGGCTCTAGTTAGAGTAAGAAAAATTATTTATTGGAAGTTAATATTTTTACATTGTTTAAACAATTTATTATTGTTAATTTATAACTATCATTGAAATAAACCTAGCGAATTTTAGTTTTTTCTGTCTTAATTATTTTTGTTATTAAAAATGAAAAATAGGGTTTAGTAAAACCAAGACATATTTTTTGCCCTTATTTTACAAGTTGTGTCGTTCAAGGATCATTTGTATACAATCAATAATTATTATCAATAATTGGTTTAAACAATTTTAAAAGTTGTGGCTACAGATAATTTTGCAGAATAGCTTATTGCTTTCAATTTAAAAAGTTATTAAGTTATGAAACCTACAAATCACTAGGAGTTTTAGGATAAAAGTTATAAATGAACAATACTTTGTTTAAACAAAATAAAAATAATAAATTCTAGTCAATAATTTTTCCTACTTTAACCAGAGCCCATTTATTTGTAAAATTAAGAAAAACTTCTGTCTTCCTATGTGCATTTGTAAAGAATTAATTATTATTAATAATAATTTGTTTAAAGAATTGCAAATTGTTGTTGTGGTTAACTTTACTAAATACTATTTTTAAATGTAAATGTAAAAAATAGTAAAGTCAAAAAAAACTACAACTCGCTAGATTTATTTGAATAAAAGCTGTAAATTAACAGTAATAAATTGTTTAAACAAATGAAAAATACTTAAAAATATCTATAAACATTCGTAAATTGACAATATGTAACAATTTTGTTAAAAAATTCTTAAGAAACTATTAATTTGTAATTTAAACAAATTTGTTATTTTTTTGCATTTATGGGGGTTGTTTATAACCCTTTAAAAAATAGTAAATATTAAGATGGACATTTCGTATATAATTTTAAGATGACAGCTCCTTATGCTTTCTGTCATTTTTGTTGTTTGTATAGACGAAGAAAAAAAAGTTTTCTTATATGTTTTTCTTAATTTGGTAAATTTATTTAAATTTATGATTTAGAATGAATAATTAACGTTATAATATTGTTTATTTATCGTATAATAATATTTTTAAATTATTTTACTAATTTTGTGTTTGTATAGAAAATTTTACTGGGAATAAAAAAATTGTGTCATGTACCCTAAGATGGACAGGCCCAAAATCTCAATGTATTTATTTTCATATTTTCGATTTTACACTTTTCTCAATAATTTTTTGAACCAATTAAAATTTTTTATTTTCCAACACAAAATGTGATGTTATCGTTAAAGAATTTGATATATCGATAGTTTTCGATATCTTATTACTTTTTACTGTGAATCTATTAAATTAAAGTATTTAGGAATGCTATTTCTTAATAAATAAACAAATTAGGTTAAATTAATTTTTAATATATAATATTTTATTCGGTTTTAATTCTAGAGCAATAAATCGAAAGGGTGTTCATCTTGGGTCCCTTTATTTTATATATATGAAATGTTTGTACCCTGATATTACTGAAATACAATAAAGCATGTTTATAAAAAACGTATTTATTTTATCAAGCAGGGTTGTTTAAATAGCATAAAGATAAAATCAATTTTTATGTAAATAACTTTCTTTTTTTTCAGGTCCCACTGAAGAAGAGAAATTTATACTATACTTGTTGCATATGTTTCAAAATTCTGAAATCTTATGAAGTGCATAAAATGTTTCAAAAGTTTCATAATTTATAATATAATATGTTTGGGTAAAAAAAAATACAATGGATTCTACAAATAAAAAAATATACTTTATATTAGATGAAAAAGATCAAAACATTCTTATTCGGGGAGAAATGCTTACTGATAATCACATTTACAAATTTCAAGAACTATTAGAAGTCGATTCTGGTGGTCATTTTCAAATGCAAAATGTGGGTTATTTACAAATGTTGGATGAAGTTAAACCCATTCGAAAAGATAAGAAACATATTCAAATCCTATTCAGTGGTTCAAAAAAAAGGTCAATGGATTTGTACTTACTATGATTCAAATACTCTCTTTGTTTATGACAGCATGAATAATAAATTTTTAAATAATGATCAATGTCAATATCTAGCTAGATTATATCCGTTTAGACCTTATGTACTTTTTCCCACTGTTCACAAACAACCCAATTATGTGGATTGTGGTGTTTATGCAATTGCTTTTGCAACTTCTGTATATTGTAATGTTAAACCTGAAAGTGTAGTATATAATCATGCAATAATGAGAGAACATTTACATACAATGTTTTTAAGTAATTGTTTATGTCATTTTTCTCTTATTTCAGATAATAGTAAAATTGCAAAGAGTTTTAAACAAAATGTTAATAGCGATTTTTACGTTGACAATGAAAAAAAATTAACTGAACTTATACAACATAAGGGAATACAAAACATATTCGAGGATATTGGAAAAGATAAACAATTTTTCAGTTTTAATAAGAATGATTTAGAACTTATTATTGCAGGAAAAATGTTAAGTTACAATCATATTTATAAATTTCAAGAACTTTTAAAAATCGAGTCTAGGGGTGATTCGCAAATGCAAAATGCAGGTTATTTACAAATGTTGGATGAATCAATGTAAAATAAAAAATCTAAATGAACATATTTCTTTACAAATGTTAAATGTAAAATCAATACAAAACTTATATTAAGGTAATATTACAATTATATTACTATCATATTGAAGTAATATTACAAATTTATTTAACATTAAATAAATTATTTTAAAAACTTTCGGCTCAGTCGGGGTTCGAACACTCATGATTCGAGACAGCGCAAATACGCCTTCTACCTCTGGACCATCTAGGTCTTCGAATGTATTTCAGAAAATGTTCTTATATTTTACCAAAGATAATTACAGGTAATACATGAAAAATACTTTCCGAAATACATTCCAAGAGCTGGATGCCCAAGAGGTACAAGGCGTATTTGCGCCGTGTCGAACCTTCGGTGTTCGAACCGCGACTGAGCGCAAAATTTTTTAAATAATTTATTTAATGTAAAATAAATTTGTAATATTACCTCAATATCACTGTGATATTCATGTAATATTACGTGCTGTTTGGGCACCTATAAATATTTTCTCTTTTTACAAAACTGCGCAGTATTTCTTTCGTTCTTATTATCAAACTTTTCTATTGTCTTTGACAAAAATTTCAAACTTCATTTTACCACATTAAGAAGGAATCGCACAAACAATCGGAACAAAAGTTAGTCGAAATGAATAATTTTGATTTTTGATATAGAAGTCACATAAGTTAATGTAATTTTTTTCAGGGGAAGTGTTGACACTTGCAGTTTTTACAAAATGAGCTGTTAAAAATTGCAATTTGATAAAAATTAAAAAAAATTGACGTTGTAAACGATTATTCAATTTCGGTTATTTTAAAACTCAAATTGAATAATCGTTCCCAAAACGTCTATTTCTTTAAATTTTCATCAAATTGCAATTTTTAACGGCTCATTTTGTAAAAACTGCAAGTGTCAACACTTCCCCTGAAAAAAAAAAATTAACTTATGTGTCTTCTATATCAAAAATCAAAATTATTCATTTGGACTGACTTTTGTTCCGATTGTTTGTCCGGATCCTCTTTAATCTATCATTAATCATCATTACTAACTTCACGCGCGCATGTGCGCGCCCAATATCTTGCTAGTAATCTAATAATATATTTAAATCATTTCGATTTTTAATGTTAATATTTTATAAATATTTCAAATGGAATTTGTTTATTTTAAGAAAATATCTTTCTGAACATGTGCGCGCCAAAAATTTGTTCCAGTTGTCACTTTTAAAAGCTTAATTATTCAAAATTCTTAAATACTATATATTATATCTTATCAAAAACATAAATCAGTTTGTTTTGCATATAAAATCTATGGAGTTTTTATAAAATTATTTTATTTACAGTTATTAATCGAATTTTGCAATTTTTATGTTGAAACAAATTTTACTATTACAGCTTGTAACTTGCTTCTGATAATTCTTAACGATTCAAGGATTGAAGATATTTTTGTTTTTACTATATTTTATTTACGACTGAAATTTGAGGAAGGTATTTTGCTTTGCTTTTAACTGTTAAATTATAATTGATTAGAAACTCAAATAATTTAAACTTCAAGTAAACTACTTTTAATAGGTTTAACAATTCTTAAATAAGATGTCAATTATTTTCTTTAAGTCTTAATTATTTTGATTATTTGCCAAATAATCTTCCATATTTTAAACTTTACTTTTAGAAAATGTTAATTATAATCTTCAATTTATTCAATTTTTGTCAAATTACGATATGTATTAAATTCTTTAATTTCTTTAAATTAAATTGAACATTTAAAGACAGTTTCTCTATTTCAATTATCCTTTTTAGTAATTTGAATTATTAGCAAGATTTTAATTTTTGAATGCAAGATAAATTGTTTTATTGCTTTAGTTGTTTTATAACATTTTATTTGCTTGTATGAACTGTTAATGTCCTTTTCCTATTATTTAAATGATGGTTTTAAATTTCTAATTACTTATAATGTTTAATTGTTTTGTTACATTGTAAATAATTTTTTCAATCTCCAGATATATATTTAATTTAAAAAATTTCTCCTTTTACTTTCAATAACATTCTTTATTTTTTAAAATATTCTCTTCAATATTTTAGTTTCTTTTTTTAATGCATAATTATTTCAGACATTTTTTTATCTTGAATTATTTAATAAAGAATGTATTTTTCAATGTTTTCAATTATTAATATTTCAATTGTTCTATAAAAGAAGAGAATTTTCATATAACTTTTCTGGAAAATTGGACTCATATCATTTTGTTTAATTCCTAATGAGATTTCCTGTTTAAAGTAAATATTAAATTTAATGGTGGAAAAACAAATTAGTGTCCATATCCTGCAATATGTACGTAATTAACAAGGTGAAAATTATTTTTGTGCATGTGCCGTATTTTCATTACAATAAAAAAGTATCTTTCTTTACATTTGCTGATATAAACTGCATGTGTTCAGATTTAAAAATTTTTAAATTATTTTCGATTTTTTCAGAAAATGCGAGTTTTTGACCTCTATAACGAGAAATAGGAGTAATCGATTTTGTTGACAGATTTTTTTATTGGTATTTTAAAAATTTTAGGCCTCGGATTTCCGATACTATTTTATAGTCATTTTTTAACTGCTTTTTAAAAAAATTAAGTTTGTTTTACAACTACATTTCATATTAACATTTTTATCAGTTAAGATCTTGAGAATTGTTGAAAATTACATTTTTTTCGTTATTTGACCCAATAATAATTTACTAAGAATTAAGTAATAAATAAATTTTAAGATGTCTAATAATTTTAGCTTTAAAAAAACACTTGGAAAGTTACTAAAATGTTAACCAAGTTTTCATAAATTGATACGTTATTTCTAAATTTTTTCTAACTTAAAATCTTGAGAATTATGATTTGTATCTTTCTTTGTTCGTTGACAAGTTTACATAGAGAAACAAAAAATTTGCCCTTTTGTCGATAGAGCGCTCCGGTCGAGTGTAAAAATGAAAACAAACAGAGCAGTGCAAATCATTTTTTACGTGCTGCACACTTGCAGGGCTACCAGTGACTCACTTTTACTCACTTTTTTTAGAAAAACTCACTTTTCTCATTTTTTTAGTGAAATGTTTATTTCAATTCCTATGAGGGAGGCAAGGGTTCCTATTAATAGGAGCCTAACTAATAAATAATTTACCTTATAAATCAATTAGTTTGTACATATTCCAATTACATAGTCAACTTTCTAATTACAGTCTACAAAAACTTAATTTCTTCACCTCTTTTCAATTATTTTTGTTATTTTTAAAGTACTATTGTCAATTTTCAAGTATTTTTGCGATTTTGAATTTAATTTTTTTAACTATCAATTATTTTCTTCAATCTTTAAATTATTGTTATGAATATTTAAATTTATTACACAAGTTTTAATTTATTTTTGTCATTTTTCAATTATTTTCTTAAAATTTCAATTATGTTCTTCAATCTTTAAATTATTGTCAGTACTATTTAATTTTTTACTACACAAGTTTCAATCTACTTTTGTTATTCTACAATTATTTTTTTTCAAATTTCAATTCTTTTTTTCATTATTCAAGTATTTTTGTCTTTTTCCAATTATTTTCTTCATTTTTATATTATTTCTCTCATTTTATAATTTTCTACAAATTTCAATTATTTTATTCAATTTCTGTTTTATTTTCAGGAATATTTAAATTTCTTACACCAGTTTCTAATTATTTCTTTCAAGTTTCAATCATTTTCTTAATTCTTTTTTATTATTGTCACGAATTTAATAATTTTTTACTTTTTCAATTACTTTCTACGAAATTCAATTATTTTCTTCAAACTTTTAATATTTTCTTCACATTAAAATTTTTTTTGACACTTTCTAAATATTCTCCTCAAATTTCAATTATATTCTTCAAATTGTAATTAGTTTCTTTAAGTTTTAATTATTTCAAAGAAACAATGATTATTTTTTAAAATTGTTCAAATATTGTCTATAAATTTTTTATTTTTATATCATCTTTCAATTATTTATGCCATTATTCAATTAGTTTGTAAACATGTCCATTTTTTGTCAATTTTTCTTCAAATTTTTCACACCAGTTATCAATTATTTTTGTCATTTTCTCCATTATTTGTTTTAAATTACAATTATTTTTGTCAATATTGAAATATTTTTAAAATTTTTGAATTATTTTTTCAATTATTTTCTTGAGACTTTTTATTTATTTTTTTCAATTTTTTAACTATTGTCTAAAAAGTTTAATTTTTAAATCACCTTCCAAATATTTATATCATTATTCAATAAGTTTCTTCAAATTTCAATTATTCTGTTAATATCGTAAATTATTGTACACAAAATTTTTATCTTTTACACCAGTCTCAAATTTTTTTTTAATTTTAATTATTTTTGAAGTTTTTTAATTTAATTTATTTATTTATTTATTTAATAATATAAACGGGTAACTGTGACCCAATTTATTGAAATTGCAATTATTTCGTTTCAATTCTTCAATTTTGGTCTTTGTTTTTTGATTTTTAATCAATTTTTTAATTATAGTTTTGTCATTTTACAATTTTGTTTCCAAATTTAAGAAATATAAACGGGATATACCCTTTACAAATGTTTTTTTGAACTAAACAATAAAATATAATAGTTAACAACGACTAGCTTAGTAGATATGATAAATATACATAAGATATGAATAAGGTCTAAAGTTCTAAAATTAGCCTTTTCAATTCTGAGATAAATCTGCCAAGTCCAGGACCAAAAAAGTTCAATTCATCAGACCGAGTATTAGCCTCTTTATTAATTCTGTTGAAAACAGAGTGCTTGCCGTAGTTTGTTCTATTGTAGGAAATGTAAAATGTTTGGTTAAATCTCAAAGACCTCATAGGGGCCGAGAAGTTAATACATGACAGTACTACAGAGCTACGCACGTCTCCGTTTATTATTTTAAAAAGAAAAAGGAGATCAGAATATACAAATCTGGCCTCTATCTTAGGTATTCCCAACACTGCTCTTAGCTCATCATAGTTATGTGTGATGAATAATTTGAATTATTTTTGTCATTTTTCAATTATTTCCTAAAAATTTCAATTGTGTTCAATCACTAAATTATTGACAAAAATATTTAAATTCTTTACACATGTTTCAATTATTTTCGTCAAATTTCATTTACTTTAGTCGTTATTCAATTATATTTTTGTCCTTTTCCCATTATTTTCTTCATATTTCTATTATTTTTGCAATTTTAGAATTATTTTCCACAAATTTCAATTATTTAATTCAATTTTATTTTATTGTCATGAATTTTTAAATTTCTTACATCAGTTTTCAATTTTTTTTTTAAATGATTTAATTATAATCATTTTTTTTTTATTATTGTCACGAATTTATTAATTTTTTAGGCCTTTTACTTCAATTATTGACCTCAATTTTCCATTTCTACACCAGCTTTCAATTATTTATGTCATTATTCAATTATTTTTCTCATCTCTCAATGATTTTTTTCAAATTACAATTGTTTTCGTCATTATTCAAATACTTTTGACATTTTTTTATTATTTTCTTTAAATGTTATTTTCTTCAATCCGTTTATTATTATAATGAATTTATTAACTTTTGAACACCAGTTTTCAATTACTTATGTCAATATTCAAAAAGTTTCTTCACATTTTTATTATGTCGATAATTTTCAATTATTTTATACAATTTTCCAATTAATGTATTAATTTTTTTATTTATTATTCCACTTTTGAATTATATATTTCTCATTTTTTGTTAATTTTTTTCTAAATTTTAGTTATTTTTGTCATTTTTCAACTGTATTCTACATATGAACCGTTCGCCGGAAAAACGGCTTAAGTCGACTTAAGCCGTTTCGTATGACACTTTCGTATTAAGTGTCATCTAAACTATAATATTCAATTGAAATTGTTCATTTATGAACGTTTTTAAAGTTTTAATTCGAATTTTGAAGTACGCGCCGGCCAAACGTCGCGACGCGACGCAGCTTGCCTAGGTCGTACCTCGTGCATATGTACCGCGTTGTCTTTCGTGTTGATGTTAGAAATATAGATAAAAAAGATATTATCAATTATGAATTACTCTTCTGATCTTTTGTCTTTCACTCTTTTTCTAATTCCAATCAATCGAGAATTTTATAAAAACATTTTGACTTTTGCAGAGATTAGCAATAACGAAGAATCAAACAATTAACACAAGCGCGATGAATATTAACCCAATAACGCCCATGATTAGGAAAAAATTGTTATCAAAAAAGTGAATACAGGAAAGAGGACTGTAGACCAAACAATGATTTTTGACATTAAAAATTGTTTAAAAAATAATTTTTTTAAACAATTTGTTAAAAACAAATAGAAAAAAACTAAAACTTATGAAAAATAAAACAGCGCCATTCGATTGTACGCGAAAAATTACGAAAGTAATATGTGTGACATTTTTTAATTTTTTACTCTATTTGTTATAAATAATTAATAATCAATAACAATGACCACTTAAACCAATCTTAGCCCATACTTAGAGAAATGTTGATATCAAAAATGTGAATAGGGAAAAGAGGATCGTGGAGAAAATTAATAATGCTTTTTGACATTAAAAATTGTTTTAAAAAACATTTGTTTATAACAAATTGTTTAAACAAATTATTTTTTAAACAATTTTTAATGTCAAAAATCATTATTTGGTCAACGGTCCTCCTTTTCCGTATTCACTTTTTTGATATAAATTTTTTCTTAAGCAAGGGCGTTAATGGGTTTACCAGAAATTTTTTAATGTTGGGTAAAACTCATGTTATTTTGCATATAAAACTGTTCATATTTATACATTTTTAACAAAGACTATACAAAAGTTAAATTGTTGGCCGATAGTATACCTTTGTAGTAGAAATGAAAATGCTGATAATAATGCATTAAATTACTTATAACTTACAAATGAATCTTAAATTTAAGATTTCTCAAAATGTCTATTTCCGACTTAAGCCGTTTTTCCGGCGAACGGTTCATATATACAATTTTTTTTACATTTTAAAATTATTTTCTTAAACTTTCAATTATTTTCTTGAAACTTTTTTTTTTTCATTTTTCAACTAGTGCCTAAAAAATTTCATTTGTACACCAGCTTTCAATTATTTATGTCATTATTAAATTAGTTTCTTCACATTTTAATTATTTCGTCAATACTTCAATTATTGTACTTAAAATTAAAATTTTTTATACCACTCTGAATTTTTTCCCCAAATTTTATTTACTTTTGTCATTCCCGTGTGGCAAAATCTTAGGGAACTGATTGGGCACTAGCCAGACCGTCTGTGGCCTACTCTGGCTCTAGTCAGACCGTCTCATCGGGGCGCTAGTCAAAATGGTGACGCTTTATCCATGCTGTGGTCTGATTAGACGAGCTATTCATGGTCTAACGAGCATTACTAGTCAATTCTAAAGTAGCTTACTTCATAGACGGTCTAGTTTATAATATATAAATAATTATGGAAAGATAATCAATAAATCCGCTATTTGGATCAGAATTTTAAACAATTTTTTTACTGCATAAATTAAGAAATAAGAAAAAGACTTTATTCAGATAAGTTTTACAAATAATTAAAAATTTTATACCTTTCACATTTTGAACAGTAAACTATAGAATAAATTTGCTGACTCTATTAAAACAAATGTTAATTACTTAATTTTGAGATTCTTTTTTTTTTTTGTTTCGCAGTGATCTGTAGCCTTCCCAATATTTCGCATTAGATATCGTTGTTCCCAAAGCTTAAAAAAATCATTCTCCGTTAATGTGATATTGTTTGAATTTTCACTGCAATTATACTTTGCATGCAAAACACCTAAAAGAAAATTTTGCTGAATTAAAATTGATATGCATTGTTAAGTGTTAATGTATATTTTATTAACAAAATTTGTAATCAGATTTTTAATTGAAATATTTGTACCTTGTAGGGCTTTACAAAAATTAGTTTCCTTGAATAACAACTTATTATCCACTTTTTTCTGTGTGGTAAACTGTAGAATTACATTTCTAGAAATATATTTTTTTAATATATTCTTTAAAGTTCGCGTTAAAATGTTATCTTTATCAATTAAAGCGAATAAAGTTTGTTTATGGAAAGAATAAGAAAAATTAGTCAAGCTTGTGATATAAGCGTATAAAATAGATAAATTAAATTTTTTAGTAGATGGTTCAGCTTCAAGTTAATACAGCCGACTCTCGATAAATTGAATCTCAAGAGGTATTAAAAAAAGTTCAAATCATTGAGAGCTTTACTTAATGAGAGTTTTGACTATTCAGAATTTTTTAAGGAACCTTAAAACACTTTAATTTACTGAGAGATTCAATTTATCGAGAATTAACTGTATATCAAGATTATTTATACTTACAAAAGCTTTTCGAAAGTCTCGTTCTAACAATTTATTATCAAAATCTAGATAATCATTTATATTTTCAAAAGGCAAATCCAAATCGTAATCATCTGCAAGTTCTATAAGTTGCTTTGTAGTAGAAGAGTTAGAACTAGGAGAATTTTCTAAACACACGGAGATACGAGAAAGCTCTTTGAGCATGTTTTTTGTTCAACATACATTAAATGCTAATTAGTTAATAATCTTTGGTAAAGTAGAAGCGGATTCTCTGAAAACAAACAAAAAAATTATTAAAAGAAATTGAGATTAAAATATTAGAAGGTTTATAAAAAATATAATTATATTAACCTCTTTCATTTTCTGATATATCTGTGCTAAAAGTATAATGCTTTGGCTTATTATTATTAAGACTTTTATTTTCTTTATCATTCTCTGTAAAATTTTATATAAATTAGATATTTTGTAATAAGACTCTTGATTAAGGAGGAATGGTACACGTTGTGAAAAATAGGTTATGTTTAAATTCATTATTTTGCTTTTTGAAAAAACTAACTTTTTATGTAATTATAATTAAAACCAGAAGTTGAAAACTTAATTTAAAACAAAATAAACTATTAAAACTTATAATAGGATTAAAATAAAAAATTATTTGATTATAGAAATGTTTCTAAAAAAATCGTCCGCCTCTTGAGAAACATTTCTATAATCAAATAATTTTTTTTTTAATCCTATTATAAGTTTTAATAGTTTATTTTGTTTTAAATTAAGTTTTCCACTTTTGGTTTTATTAAAATTACATAAAAAGTTTGTCTTTTTTTCAAAAAGAAAAATAATGACTATACCTAAACATAACTTATTTTAGACTATGTGTAACATTCTTTTTTAAGCCTTTTCTAGGTTTAACTATACTTTGATTTGAATTTATTTTAGAAGTAGTAGGATTATCTGAAAAAATACGAATTTAGAGAACAAACATAAATTTAAAATGTTGCTGCTTATTTAGATCTAATTAATATTTATAATAAATATATACAAATAAACCGCTGACAAGTTTTAACTAGTCTAAAAAAATATCTCTAAAATTAAATTTTAAATAGTTTTCATTCTTTAAACATCAGTAAGTACTGATGAGTGTTAGTAAAAACTTGCAAAAAGCTAAATATTGATAAAAACCAATTAAATTTATTTAAATTTCAGTAGAAACTCCAAGTAATAAACAAGAGCTTAATGTAAAAAAACTGAGCTAAATTTCTATTTCAAAGTCTAGGTATATTTTATTTTAAAAAATGTGACGCTCGACGAGAGAAAGGACCTTAGGTTAAGCGAGTAAATAAGATCCCTTCTTTCGTGGAGTATTGCTAATAAATAAATAAAACATAATAAAAATCTTCGACATATAATGAAATCTACACATCCTTCATACATATCAAATTGAAAAAAAAATAATAAAAATTTCATTAATTAAAAAAATTATTTTCTTACTCTTTTAATAATAATAATTTCATTTTATAAGTTAATAATTACCAAAGCGGCTGTCAATTCCTGATGCAGTACTCAAAGGATTATTATGGTTAATCATCTTTAATAGATTTAAACTTTCTGATGAATTTACGCCAGTTTTTGGATGTGTTTCTTCTGAACATAAAAAATAAACTCACTTAAATAATTATTATGTAATTTGACAAATCTATTCTGATCATATAACCTTAAATTAAGACCAAATTTAAATAATAAGTTTAATGGCTGCAATTTATATTTTTTATATTTATATTTCTAAAATACTTAGTTTTTAAAATTTGTATCATGAATTAACCTTCATATTGTGTCTCTTGTTCGATTGTAGTAGGCAATAATGAATTGCTATCATCACCTAAAATTATTGTCAATTAAATACAAACGTTATTTTAGTTTGAATATTTAGAATTATTTTTAGGAGGCCATTTTAAAAAATTATAAGATTCTTATTTTGCAGAAAATAATTTTATAAGTTACTTGTTACCAATGTCGCTGTTTATGTTTGATGCAACTCTCAATGAATCATCAAGACGAATAAACTTTTATGGGTTTAAATTTCCTGATGAACTACAACCTCTTTTCTCCACTGCTTTTTCTATTTAAATAAATTCAACATATTACATTTTTATGATTAGGTGATAGATTATACAGTTAATTTAATAAACATACTTTAATTATTGTGCAATATTAAAGAAAGAATAAATTTTAATAAGTATAAAAGTTTCATTTAGTTAAATAATTTACGTCTTTGATTTATTTAAAAATGTTGTCTTATTGAAAAAATTATCATGAACTAACCTTCAATTCGATCTTCTTCTTCAACTGTATCAGATAAATAATTTCCATTAACTCCTACAAAAATGTTTTAATTAATATATTAATTATTAGTTTTAGTTTTATTAAGTATTTTTAAGGTATCATTTTAAAGTTACCTGTATTTTCGTTTCTCTGGGATAGAAAGTTTACAAGTGGGAAAAAATTATTCCCGTTAGTGTCTGATTCAATAATTTTAAAAAATTAAATTTTTGTTAAGTTTAATTAATACTTTTCATAACTAAAAATTTGAGTGTATTTAAATAATATATTAGATTTATAATCTAGTTTATAAGTTAATTTTTAGAATTCGACAGTGATATTTTATATAATTTGCTATATTTCAAATTAATAAAAACAAAACTATGAAATAAATTTTTACTTTATATATTATATATTTTTCTACTATACAAACACAATTTCTTGAATTCTTGACTCTGCATTTAATTTTATTTTAAATTTAAAATAATTTTTCTAAAAACCATCTGTTATTTCTCAATTCCTATTTCCAATTAATAATAATGAATAAATGCATATTAAGGGCATGTGGTGGAGAATGACGTCACTGGTACAGACAAAATTTGCCCGTAAACTTTCTCTTAAAATTATAAATATTTTGACACCAAACTTTGTAGAATTACTTAAAATATCAATAAGAAGTTCTCTCTGACCCAAATTTGATTAAATTTTGCCTTAAAATTAACTTTTTAAAACATTATCTGATTTTCCGAAAATTAAAAAAATTAATTTTAAGACAAAACTTAAGCAAACTTGGGTCAGAGAGACCTTTTTAATGATATTCTAAGTAATTCTACAAAATTTCGCGTCAAAATATTTATTATTTTAAAAGAAAGTTTACGGACACCTTTTGTCTATACCAGTGACGTCATTCTTCATCACATGCCCTTGAATGATATTTTTTTTTATATGTACCTGCTATTCTTGTTCTGTTCCATAGTTTCTGCAAAATATAAAAAATTTTGAATATTATAAATTGATGAAACTGATATTCATCTTTTTATTGTCTAAAGTATATTTTTTATCTAAACAAAATAATTTTAAAAGAGGCCAAATAACATTAAACATATATTTTAACTGTAATATATAATTCGTAACGTCATAAAAATTTAAATTATTAATTACCTACCTTGTTATTTTGACGCTTAGATGCATGTAGTTTCCTTTTGAATTGCTCTTTAGTTGCAAATATATGGAGATTGTACACTTACGTGCATGTCTTCGAAGTTCAACCGGATATTCTGGCCAAATGTTTAGAGGTGATAACCAATTTCTAACTAACGACCGAAACTCATTAATAACTTTTTTGTCCGTATATGGTGGGGGTGGGTAGCGAGTTAGTACTTTTCCTGTCTTCCCATCTATTCTTAGCCAATGTGAAGGAAGAAAATCTACTTCCTTTATTTTAATTTCAGAGGCATCTTCAATGTCATTATCTGATTCAGAAATTCATCTGAACAATCTTCTGTTTTTCCTTTTGAGTTTAAAAATAACACCACTTGATAATTTTTAACTTCAACACTGGAAGTTCCTTAAACAAAAAATGATTTTGAAAATTTCCGCCTAACAGTTAGTGATACTTAAGAATTGTAAAACAAAATAAAAAAAAACAATTATAATTTTGAATAATACATATTCACTGTAAAATTTTATTGTAAATAACCTATTATGCATGCGACTTGCACTTCTACTCGAAAATCTATTGAAACACTGAAGCGATAAACATAAAAAATTAAAATTGACATTGGAATTTTGATATTTTTTACACCCCTTTGCTATATTTTTTTTTAGTTGTTCTTACATATTTCGAATATATGCAAATTAACAAAGGGAATTAATTTTAAACTCATTTATATAGAAATTTATATTTTATACACTTGCATAGCAAATTATAAGCCAGTAAAAAAAGGAATTCCCAAAGTTTTTAGGAGAAACATAACCTAACAAATAATCGATATCGATTATTTCTTTTTAAATTTGTCAAATCTTTTTTTAATTAATATTTATTTTAAAAACAGATAAATATTTCTCATTATGGTGAAAATAATATTTTATATTAGTTATATTCAATCTAAATTTGAAAATTGTATTTAATAATTTATATAATTAAAAGATTTTTAAAAATTAAAAAATGGCTATAGCGGCAGACATGTATTCAACTTTAGTTCTATACACATTCGTTTTTAAGGAATAAACATAAATATTACCTGGTGCTGGATGCTTTTTCATTTTTGCACTCAATAATAATCAGTTTTACACAAATTTTATATCAATATTATAAACGAAAACAGTCTTTTTCCAACAAATAACTCAATTCCGAGGATTATAAATGCAACGGTTAAATAGACAAGGTCTATACAATAAAGGAGTTCATACAAGTGAAGCTCCAATTCTGATTGGTCCCTTCTTTTTAACTGGATTTTTGGAAGTTTACTGCAATTTCTTTTCATTGGCTAAAAGTTAGCTTTCTCATTGGAAATGTTCTCATTGGTTGCTTCATTTACATACTATATTTAAATTTCAAATTATTAAATTGCCTAGAAAAATTGTACTTTCGAATTTATGAAAAGACGTTTCTCGCTTTTAATAAAATTAGTAATATTTATAATTAAAAATTATTTTTTTTAACGAAGTTAAATGTGTCTATGTTAAATTTAAATCTTAAAATAGTTTAGAAACCTTTTTCATTATTTTATTCGTGATAAACTGTTTTTGAGATTTTTAAAACAATTAATTTTTTGACTAAAATTGTTTCTCAAATAATTTTTTAAAAAGTATATAAAATTAATGTTTGCATGTTACACTTTGAAAAGGTTTTTCAGTTTAATTCTTACAATTCCTTCAGAATTTGATTATTTAAGAAAAACATGTAATTTGTTCCTAAAAATTGTTGAAGGAGGATGTTAACAGTAACATAACCTCTAACTAAAAAATGTTTTTTTTTTAAAAAAACAAAAATATAATCAAAATTAATTGCAAATAATTCTGAAAGATCTGGTTATTCAATTTTTAGAAAAAAGTAGGTGGATCCAAAATTTGTTGTAAACTAATAATTTTTGCACATATTGTGTTTTTTATGTCAGCTTAGACAAAAATCGCATTTTTATCAAATTTTTTTGAATATTTGCGTGTTTTAGTTCTTGAAATATTCTCAACGATCGTAATCATTTCAATATTGCTTAAAGTTCGATTTTAAAGAAATATAAACAATACAAATTGTATTTGTTAAATAATTATTAAGCAATAAAATTTTAAGAATATTAAAATGAATATGTTTGTAGAGAATTTTTTAAGGAGTAAAATAAGCTAATATTTACAAAATTTTGATAAAAATTACGATATTTGACTGAGCTGAAAGAAAAAGTCGAAAATATTGAATAATTAGGTATTATTTGACGACACATTTTGACTTAATTTTTTTTCTTGAAAATTTTACCAACTATGTATTTTAAAATTGACTGTAATTAATATTGATTATATTTCTGTTTGCTTAAAAAAACATTTTTACTTTAAGGTTATTTTACTGTCACTATCCTCCTTAAGATGCCGTGTTTGGAAAATTTTTGATTTTCAATTCAAGAAATCTTGTTTCTGATATTTGAATATTTATTAAACTTAAAAGTTAAACTGCTTCAGGTTTGTTTTCAAAATAATTTAACTTTTTGAAACAAGAATTAATTAATTATTTATTTTTAATGTTTTTAAATTTAGGAAATATGGACTGGTGTAATGAAAAACGATTCTTTTATATTATTATTTACAGATTTTTGTGTAGTTATCAAAGTAATTTTTAATGCTTATATTTTTTGTAAATTAGTTTTTTGCAATAAAATTTTGGAGGTTTGTAATACGGAAAATTGTTGATTATTTACAGCAATTATTTTTTATAAAAAAAACGTATAAAAAAAACTACTTTAGTTCTATATTATTTCAAAAAGCAATACACTTTGAAAAAATACCTTGAAATCACAACTTTTTCTTTTTAATGAAGAAGAAGTACTGCGTAGATACGTGTTATTCCGTTCATTATTACGTCAGTGGGCAAATAACACATTTTCCTTGAAAATAATTTAATGGAAAAATTTTTAATTTCTTCAATTGGTTCTCTTTCTAATTCCCACATATCTAGTAGACTCGAGTCACAAGGATACTCAAATATAGATCTCTTCTTTTTCCAAATTTTTCCTTCTAATATGAGAGACTGAACCGGCCCAGTTATTGTTTCAACTTTCAAAATCTCTCCATTTTGTAGTAAAATTAAATTATCAGGTGATTTACAAGAAATTATAAACTCTTTATATTTTATTTGTGAATGCGTATTACCATTGCCTTTTAAAATATTTACTTCTGGCGGTATATGGGCTTTGTAGTTTTTTACAAAGTATTCTTCGTGAAGTCTTCTACAAAGTTGGGCAAGCGGTCTCAACGCAGTACGGAGTTTCTGTTTCATTTTACCTAACAGACTTTCAAATGGAAAAGCAGTAATGCTACTGACGTTGCACTGCATCTTTTCAATGTCATGAGGAAAGTGTACTAAATGATCACAGTTTAAAACCTGAGATTTTGGCCCATAGTAACCAGGTAAAGTTTTAAGACAAGTTAGTAAATATTGTTTTGCTTGTTGAATGTTGTTTAGGCAAAGAATTTTACAACTTAAAAGCCTACACGCAACGTGAAACAAAAGAAAGTGCTTATAAAGTCGAGTAGGCAAAATATTTTTTAGGACTACTGGTCCACAGTATAAAAGCATAAAACGGAATTCTGTCGCCTTCCATCGAGCTAAAAATTTTGCTGATCTGGTTTTTCTTTGAAACTCCGCGGGAACAAATTGTTTTAAACTTTCAAGTCGTTTTGAAAGTTCTGCCTTCATTCTATAACCTAAACGAACATTTAAATCCCCATCCATCCACCATTCCATCAGCCTTTTCATGACTCCCAACTAACAAAGATGCATGAAGTCCAACACAAAATGAAATATCATGTAAATTTGAGGATTTATTCGAAGCAGCGGTGATGGCATATGGTGATGATCCCTTTGACTCATCGCTCTAAAAGATTCATTTGTCCTTTCCTGACAATTAGTAGAAGGATATACAGTTGTTTTATTTACTTTTCTACCTTGAACGTTACACCGTTCGCAAGCATTTTTACCTGTATGGCCGACAATACATTTTAAAAATGCTCGAGCTGGCGTATCGCATATAAAGCATTTTAAGATAATTTCGAAGTGACGACCAGAAATATCAATGCCATGTTCAAGTAAATAATTTATTTCCTCAATGAAATCGTTCAAATATGCATCAGCACTTATTGGTTTTGAATTATCATAAAAATTGCGACCGTAAAAGGCTTATATATGTCCGTAGGGAAATAAATCTTGGCTGCTAAGACCCACATTTGCTTTCCTCCCGATTTCGTCAACGGCACGCCATCTGCGTCTATCATTAATTCTATAACGTCACTTGTATGGGTATTCGGATCAACGCATCTTTCTATTCCTTTCTTTAAGGTGAAATAAACGAATTCTCCGATGTCACCATTGGCATCTTTCATCTCAATAATATGATCAATGCTTGTTGTAGCCTCAGAAACATTACTGGATTCGCTATCGTCGTCAGGGTTTGCAGGCAAATTATTCATTAAATTAACATCTTCCTCTAAAGAATCAGCTGGCAGCTCAGAGTCACTAGGATGATCTGATCTAGTGTCATTTTCAGACGGAATAAGTTGGTTTTGTTAAATATCAGCTTCTACAGATGCAGATCGATCGGACTGATTAACTTCATCATTACCATTTATTTCTTCTCTTTCTAAAGGTTCGTGGTCAATGACATTTTCTCCTAGGATTAAAAATATAAGTATTAAATTAAATTTATTTATTTTATTGAAACAAATTATAAATCACAGTATAAAAAAAACCTCCGAGTCAACTCATCCCAAAAATCATGTATTTGGCACTTTTTGAAAATTTCTACCTGGTAAATCCGACGTGCTAGAGACTTGTCCTGGACAAGTCTGTAATTTTTTAATTACGACATAAATTCCATATTTATCGTTATTCGAAACTCCATATTTCCCAAGTCAAGTGCTTGGACAAGTCTCTAGCACGTCGGATTTACCCGGTAAAAATTTTCAAAAAGTGCCAAAAACTTCATTTTTGTGAGTTTTACCCCCACTTTCTCAAAATCCTAAAGTATGTCAGATTTTCGTTACCAGATTCGGATTCAGCCCACCAAAAACTACGGGGAATGACTTATAGATCTTAAACAACGAAAAAAAGTATTTTTTTGCAAGCTTCTGTAATATTTAAATCAATCAGACTTTGCACGGAGTGTCCGAACTAATCTTAAATGACACCGAGATCATCCCAATTTCTTTTTAAATTCAAAGCAGGAGTACACTTTATAAATAGATATTATTTAAAATTATTGATTAAGGAGAAATTAGACAAAGAATCGGGGAAAAGTTAGTCCATCTCGACATTTTCGAATATTTTAACAAAAAAATTATTTAAATTTTCTTAAGCGTTTTTGGGAAGGAGTGACAAATTTTACATTTAACCTCTTTATCAATTAAAAGTAGTACTTAAAAAAAAATTTAATTTTCTATCAATTGAAAACGATTTAAATAAAATAACCTAAATTTTGACAATTGTTTAGAATAGAAAGAAAATTTTTATTTTGATTTAAACACAACTTTGAATTGATTAAAATATTCAAAATAAACTTTGTCGACTTTCTAGTATTACGGTTTTAAAATTTAAATTGTTTCTTTATTTAAAATATACAAAAATATGGAAGTAAACTGACTTATTTTCTGATTTTTTGTCTGATTTCTCCTTAATAAGAATGTAGATTGGTAATATAAATTTTGTCAATAAAAGTTAATTAAAAAAAATGTTTTATAAAACTCCCTCCGGATTTCCTTATGAAATGATGGTAATGAAGTACATAACGTAAAAAATTACGTTTTTTTTTTCTATATTATCATAGATTTAACTCAGTACGGATAAAAAAAATGTTCCACACCCATATTTATATAATTGTTGCATAATATAAGGCTATAATAGCAATAAAAAAAAAAATTTCGATTATAAGGATAGCCTTCCGCCCTCGATATTGCCAACATCATAAACGATTATAGGGCCATTTTTTACCCTCCTTCGAGTGCCCTAGATTAGAAGAGTTAGGTTTTTTATTTTCTCTGGGTAATTATCAAAAAACCGATAAAAATGACAGTTTTTGCCAATAACGACAGCCTTCCGCCCTCGATATTGCCAATTTTATCAATGATTATAGGGCCATTTTTTACCCTCCTTCGAGTGCCCTAGATTAGAATAGTTAGGTTTTTTATTTTCTCTGGGAAATTATCAAAAAACCGATAAAAATGACAGTTTTTGCCAATAACGACAGCCTTCCGCCCTCGATATTGCCAACTTTTTCGATGATTATAGGGCCATTTTTTACCCTCCTTCGAGTGCCCTAGATTAGAAGAGTTAGGTTTTTTATTTTCTCTGGGTAATTACACAGCCCCACAAAAAAAAAAGTGTCATGTACTTTCGACCGGAATACCCTAGCCCTATGTATTTTGACGCGCTGAACACGAATCCGAAGTCCATTTTGCTCCATCACGTCAGGATTTTTTTCTAACCTCAAAAAACATGTCGGATTTTGAGAGGTAGGCGATTTTTTAAAAAAATTTATGGATTTACTTCAGACTTGGTATCTGGGGGTTTTTTGGGTCGCTGGTTACGAATCTGAAGTTAGATTTTCAAAATTCAAAATGGCGGATCCAATATGGCGGACGAATTTTGAAAAAATTTAAAGATTTACTTCAAACTTGGTATCTGGGGGTTTTTTGGGTCGCTGATTGCGAATCTGACGTCATATTTTCGAAATTTTTATGAAATTTGGTATCTTCAGGTTTTTAAGTTGCTGAGTGTGATTTCGAAGCGAGTTTCTCACATTTTCAAATATGACTTCTATTACAATTTTATCATAAAATATTCCTTGGTAACAGATTGGATATGTTTGGTGCAGAAGCCAAATAAGAAAGTACATTGTTCCATTCTGCATCTTATTCCTGATAAATCTTCAAATTTTTTAAAAATTCGTCCGCCATATTGGATCCGATATTTTGAATTTTAAAAATCTAACTTCAGATTCGTAATCAGCGACCCAAAAAACCCCCAGATACCAAGTTTGAAGTAAATCCATAAATTTTTTTGAAAAATCGCCTTCCTCTCAAAATCCGACATGTTTTTTGAGGTTAGAAAAAAATCCTGACGTGATGGAGCAAAACGGACTTTGGATTCGTGTTCAGCGCGTCAAAATACGTAGGGCTAAGGTATTCCGGTCAAAAGTACATGACACTTTTTTTTTTGTGGGGCTGTGTTATCAAAAAACCGATAAAAATGACAAATTTTGCTAATAACGACAGCCTTCCGCCCTCGAGGAATATCGAGGGCGGAACACTTCTTATCTAGGGCACACGAAGGAGGGTAAAAAATGGCCCATTAATCATTGATAAAGTTCGCAATATCGAGGGCAGAAGGCTGTCGTTATTGGCAAAAACTGTCATTTTTATCGGTTTTTTGATAATTTCCCAGTGAAAATAAAAAACCTAACACTTCTAATCTAGGGCACTCGAAGGAGGGTAAAAAATGGCCCATTAATCATTGATAAAGTTGGCAATATCGAGGGCGGAAGGCTGTCGTTATTAGCAAAAACTGTCATTTTTATCGGTTTTTTGATAATTTCCCAGAGAAAATAAAAAACCTAACTCTTCTAATCTAGGGCACTCGAAGGAGGGTAAAAAATGGCCCTATAATCATTGATAAAATTGGCAATATCGAGGGCGGAAGGCTGTCGTTATTGGCAAAAACTGTCATTTTTATCGGTTTTTTGATAATTACCCAAAGAAAATAAAAAACCTAACTATTCTAATCTAGGACACTCGAAGGAGGGTAAAAAATGTCCCTATAATCATTGATAAAGTTGGCAATATCGAGGGCGGAAGGCTGTCGTTATTAGCAAAAACTGTCATTTTTATCGGTTTTTTGATAATTTCCCAGAGAAAATAAAAAACCTAACTCTTCTAATCTAGGGCACTCGAAGGAGGGTAAAAAATGGCCCTATAATCATTCATAAAGTTGGCAATATCGAGGGCGGAAGGCTGTCGTTATTGGCAAAAACTGTCATTTTTATCGGTTTTTTGATAATTTCCCAGAGAAAATAAAAAACCTAACTCTTCTAATCTAGGGCACTCGAAGGAGGGTAAAAAATGGCCCTATAATCATTGATAAAATTGGCAATATCGAGGGCGGAAGGCTGTCGTTATTGGCAAAAACTGTCATTTTTATCGGTTTTTTGATAATTTCCCAAAGAAAATAAAAAACCTAACTATTCTAATCTAGGACACTCGAAGGAGGGTAAAAAATGGCCCTATAATCATTGATAAAGTTGGCAATATCGAGGGCGGAAGGCTGTCGTTATTAGCAAAAACTGTCATTTTTATCGGTTTTTTGATAATTTCCCAGAGAAAATAAAAAACCTAACTCTTCTAATCTAGGGCACTCGAAGGAGGGTAAAAAATGGCCCTATAATCATTCATAAAGTTGGCAATATCGAGGGCGGAAGGCTGTCGTTATTGGCAAAAACTGTCATTTTTATCGGTTTTTTGATAATTACCCAAAGAAAATAAAAAACCTAACTATTCTAATCTAGGGCACTCGAAGGAGGGTAAAAAATGGCCCTATAATCATTGATAAAATTGGCAATATCGAGGGCGGAAGGCTGTCGTTATTGGCAAAAACTGTCATTTTTATCGGTTTTTTGATAATTACCCAAAGAAAATAAAAAACCTAACTATTCTAATCTAGGGCACTCGAAGGAGGGTAAAAAATGGCCCTATAATCATTTATAAAGTTGGCAATATCGAGGGCGGAAGGCTGTCGTTATTGGCAAAAACTGTCATTTTTATCGGTTTTTTGATAATTACCCAGTGAAAATAAAAAACCTAACTCTTCTTATCTAGGGCACTCAAAGGAGGGAAAAAAAAGGCCCTATAATCATTTATAAAGTTGGCAATATCGAGGGCGGAAGGCTGTCGTTATTGGCAAAAACTGTCATTTTTATCGGTTTTTTGATAATTACCCAGAGAAAATAAAAAACCTAACTCTTCTAATCTAGGGCACTTGAAGGAGGGTAAAAAATGGCCCTATAATCATTGATAAAGTTGGCAATATCGAGGGCGGAAGGCTGTCGTTATTGGCAAAAACTGTCATTTTTATCGGTTTTTTGATAATTACCCAGAGAAAATAAAAAACCTAACTCTTCTAATCTAGGGCACTTGAAGGAGGGTAAAAAATGGCCCTATAATCATTTATAAAGTTGGCAATATCGAGGGCGGAAAGCTGTCGTTATTGGCAAAAACTGTCATTTTTATCGGTTTTTTGATAATTACCCAAAGAAAATAAAAAACCTAACTATTCTAATCTAGGGCACTCGAAGGAGGGTAAAAAATGGCCCTATAATCATTGATAAAATTGGCAATATCGAGGGCGGAAGGCTGTCGTTATTGGCAAAAACTGTCATTTTTATCGGTTTTTTGATAATTACCCAGAGAAAATAAAAAACCTAACTCTTCTAATCTAGGGCACTTGAAGGAGGGGTAAAAATGGCCCTATAATCATTGATAAAATTGGCAATATCGAGGGCGGAAGGCTGTCGTTATTGGCAAAAACTGTCATTTTTATCGGTTTTTTGATAATTACCCAGAGAAAATAAAAAACCTAACTCTTCTAATCTAGGGCACTCGAAGGAGGGTAAAAAATGGCCCTATAATCATTTATAAAGTTGGCAATATCGAGGGCGGAAGGCTGTCGTTATTGGCAAAAACTGTCATTTTTATCGGTTTTTTGATAATTACCCAGAGAAAATTAAAAACCTAATTCTTCTAATCTAGGGCACTCGAAGGAGGGTAAAAAATAGCCCTATAATCATTGATAAAGTTGGCAATATCGAGGGCGGAAAGCTGTCGTTATTGGCAAAAACTGTCATTTTTATCGGTTTTTTGATGATTACCCAGAGAAAATAAAAAACCTAACTCTTCTAATCTAGGGCACTCGAAGGAGGGTAAAAAATGGCCCTATAATCATTGATAAAGTTGGCAATATCGAGGGCGGAAGGCTGTCGTTATTGGCAAAAACTGTCATTTTTATCGGTTTTTTGATAATTACCAGGAGAAAATAAAAAACCTCACTCTTCTAATCTAGGGCACTTGAAGGAGGGTAAAAAATGGCCCTATAATCATTGATAAAGTTGGCAATATCGAGGGCGGAAGGCTGTCGTTATTGGCAAAAACTGTCATTTTTATCGGTTTTTTGATAATTACCCAGAGAAAATAAAAAACCTAACTCTTCTAATCTAGGGCACTCGAAGGAGGGTAAAAAATGGCCCTATAATCATTTATAAAGTTGGCAATATCGAGGGCGGAAAGCTGTCGTTATTGGCAAAAACTGTCATTTTTATCGGTTTTTTGATGATTACCCAGAGAAAATAAAAAACCTAACTCTTCTAATCTAGGGCACTCGAAGGAGGGTAAAAAATGGCCCTATAATCATTGATAAAGTTGGCAATATCGAGGGCGGAAGACTGTCGTTATTGGCAAAAACTGTCATTTTTATCGGTTTTTTGATAATTACCCAGAGAAAATAAAAAACCTAACTCTTCTAATCTAGGGCACTCGAAGGAGGGTAAAAAATGGCCCTATAATCATTTATAAAGTTGGCAATATCGAGGGCGGAAAGCTGTCGTTATTGGCAAAAACTGTCATTTTTATCGGTTTTTTGATGATTACCCAGAGAAAATAAAAAACCTAACTCTTCTAATCTAGGGCACTCGAAGGAGGGTAAAAAATGGCCCTATAATCATTGATAAAGTTGGCAATATCGAGGGCGGAAGGGTATCCTTATAATCGAAATTTTTTTTGTTTTAAGATTTCGAATGTGTTTATCGCTATTATAGCCTTATATTATGCAACAATTATATAAATATGGGTGTGGAATATTTTTTTATCCGTACTGAGTTAAAATCTATGATAATATAGAATATGAATTCTATAATGCAAAAAACAAAATCTAAGTTGTAATACTGCTTACATTCTAAGCACTATTATACTGCTTTATTTATGTATATTTTCTGGAATAAATGCCTACTTTACAAATAAAATAAATATATTATTAGAGATACTTACAAAATTGTTTACACTATTCCTTTAGACAATCTTTTCACTAACATCAGAGGACCACAAGAATATCTCAATGTTTGGTGTCACAAACTCACATAACATAACCAACAAACGTATGGTTCTAGTGCGCATCCTATAGACGAAGTCTAGCCAGTCTTAGCAGTGACTTGTAAGACAGACATATTTCTGCCCGTCTAACTAGTTTTCAATACGGTCTCTAAGTAGGCCATCTAGTTTAGACGGTCTTGATCATTGCTAGTCCGGAAATCTTTGGACTCTAGACTTCCACAGAATTTTTCCACACGGGTTCTTCAATTATTTTTTTGTAACTTCAATTATTTTCTTTAAATTTCAATTATTTCCCTTAAATTTCAATTATTTCGTTTCAATTTTTCAATTAGTTTTTGCATTTTACAATCTTTTTTTTAAAATTTGAATTATTTTGGTCATTTTTCAATTATTTTTTTCAGATTTCAATTATTTTTGCTATTTTTGAATTATTTTTTTAAAATTTAAATGGCCTTCCCTACTGGAGGGCCTCAAATCAATATCAGTAATTTTAAACTCATTATTGCTTACTCAATTTTCCACTTAAATACTCACTATTTACTCACTTTTTTCACTTAAAAACTTACTTTTTTTACTAGTTTTAATCTTCAAGTCCGCTGGCAGCCCTGCACTTGTCTTTTAAAATTGTCGTTTTAAAAAATTTGAAATTAAATACAAAAATGCTCAGTTGATTTTCATCTTGTCGTTTCTAGATTTGGAAACAAAAAACAGAATTGCGAAAGATTAATTTCGGTATTATTTTATTATTTAGGAAGTCATTTATTATTTATAATACGTGGAGTTTTGAAATTTTATTTTGTTTTTTATGTTAATGAAACACTGAAAAAATTAATTCATTCATTTTTACATAACTATTTAGAACTGGCGGATACAGCCATCTACAGAACTTGATTTTGTACATGGAAAAAATTAATTCAGTGGATTTTACATACCTAAATGTTTTACAATAGCGCATGGACAATCAACTGAGTTCTGTAAAATGTGGTGAATATTCCAGGATAAACTGCACGACTTTTCTAGTTTGTCCTATATATATGCCAATTTTTGCCATATTTTGTGCATGCCGTATTCAATAACAGTTATGCAAAATCCATTGAATTCACTTTTTTCATTTACGGAACTAAGTTTTGTAGATGTCTGTATCCGCCAGTCCTAAATAGTTATGTAAACATGACTAAATTAATTTATTTGGTGAATGGCTGGATTTAAACCAAGTTAAAAGTTTTTATTCAATAATTTAATTAACAAATATCATTAATGTTTAAATAATTTTATCAAAATTAAAAAGAATATAATAGAATTGAATAAAAGTTATGTAAATAAACCACATATTTTCATTTTAAATAAATATTTTAAGCAATTTAGAATTTTTATTCCACAAAAAATGCAAATTTTTAAAATTGAACTACTCTATATAAGTTTTACAGGATTGCCACGTGTCATGGGAATGTCAGGGAATTTAATAAAAAATGCTGGAAAATTTTTAATTTAATGAAGAGCTTAAATGACAGCTTTACAGACGTCCCCCATTATCCCTAAAAGTCCCCTATTTGGAAAGTTTCCCCTAATATTTCCTATTTTTCACAAAAATCTATATAATGTTTAACTATCTAGCGATTCAAGAAATTGCTGGCAATTTAGTACATTAAGATAAAAACTGTGAATTTATAAAAAAAATTTGAAAACTTTTAGAGTGATCCGGAATTTTTTAAGAAATTCTAGGAATTCGTAGATAAATATACAGAATATTTTCATTTTTATCTTATATTCCTCACCAACTTGAAAATTTGAATTGAAAATTGTTCAGAATACGATTCAACTCGTTATTCTTATTTATTATGGTTGATGATAAATTATCCTTTATCCTTTAATAAACCTCTTATTTCTTCATTATTAAATTATTTTATTTACTTTATCTTTTAACATAGGCGTAACTACATAGGGGCCAGGGTGGGCCAGGCCCATCTAAAACCCATGTAGGCCACCCTACAAAAATATCCTAGTTACGCCTTGTAACCGTTCTCTCTCTAACACACACAACTTATCGTGACAATGCGTGCGAGAGAGAAAGGTTATTGTGAAACAAACTGACTTACCACAATGGCCGACGCCCGATCCCGACTTGCAAGCCTTACGCTTTCAGCTTGCGAGACTCGTTTAAATTTGTAACTGCGCCAGGCGGAAAATTCCACTCGGGCTCTTCCGAGATTGAGATCCCCTGGCCACGGTACCGACCGGCTAGCTCTTATCCCACGGCGTGCATCTTCTCGCGGACGAGTGAGAGAGAAAGAGATAATCGAGCACAATTTAAGAACACAAGACACTCACGCTTTATTCCGGTTGAACACAGTAAAACAACTCGAGTTTATTTAATTAGCTTTAATGAAATTACGAACTACTAAAGAAAACACGATTCACAAGAATCAAATAAAAAGGGAAAATAACACTGTGCACCTTGGCTCAGCACAGCCGCGACCGTGCACAATGATGCTCTTCGAGCCACCGATTCCGAACTTGAGAAAAGACTAACCTTTAAGCCGTCGAAGGACCTCTCGTGCTCCGGACATCTTTCTTGGCGTGGTCTTTGCCGCAACGACTCCACTTGCTCTACAAAATCGGTCTTGATAATCCACGAACTGACGGGCACTCTGTATTCGTTGACTTCTCAGTACACACTGAGCTCTCCAGGGCCCGGCGCACGCAACGTTGGTTCATGCGCTTGCCAGTTGGTGGCCCTGGTTTGCTGTTTAGTCCCGTCCGCTGCTGGCCCCATGTGGCCTCTTTCGGGACTAACTGTTATTTTGCCGTCTGCTTGGCCAGATGTCAACAAGGTTCGATTAGCTGGCCAACGATCGCGACATCGATCGTCCGGATCCTCTGCGTCGACCTCTTCGTCGTGGTTCGGGTGTCGGGTAGTGTAGTATTTGTGCCGATCGGTTCGCGGACTGTGCTTTGCGTCGGTAATTTACAAATACTAATGAAAGTAGCCGTTATTTTTACATCGTGTTTTCGAGAAACAAAACAGACGATTTACAGAATATCAAGAGTTAGTTAGTTTACATAAGTTCACGTCGGCAAACAAATGGTAATTTGTGTTGAGTGCGTACTGAGAGTGTTTCGTGGATTTAATTTTTTTAAGTTTCCGTGTGCCCGGCGATCAGGTGAGGTTTGCTTCGGCGAAATCCCGGAGGTTTGTTTTCCAACGTGTGTTTTCTCAAAAACCACGTTACAGCCTATGTCCTTTAAATATCTACATTACATGACTTTTCATCAATATTTGTTTCTAAATCTTTTAAAAATGTGTCCGGTGTAAAATAATTTTGTTTGTTTTATTTTCTTCAGTTATTTATTTCTTTTTAAATTGTCTTCATTTTGTGTATAATTTTTTAAACTTTTGCATTTTTGAAGGAATTTGTCATTTTTTTCATAATAATTTGTACTTTTATTTTTACATTCTCTTCTTTTGTTCTTACTGTTCTTTTGTTTGTACTTTTTTTTCCTCTAGTTCTTCTTCTTTAGATTTTTATCATTTTCAATGCGTTGCTTTATTTTTATTTTATTTTCTTTCTTTAAATATAAGTTGGTTCCAATTTACTGGCGTTTTGCGAGCGGAAAATTGGGGAAAATCGGGAATTTACTGGACATTTTGAGATATATCCAGGGATTTTTAATTTTTTCTCCAATTCGTTAAAATATACAAAATATTCCAATTTAAATATTCTTCTTCAACAATTTTCACAGTTGGTACTCAGAACGATTTGCATCAACATCTCTTTGCACATGACATGATATTCTTCATGCTTGTTATTAATTGTTTGGAAAATTGAAATTTTCATTTTTTGCAGGACACGTTCAAGTTATCTTTTAAATTGTTTTATAATTTCATATTTTTAAAAAATTAATGTTTTGCTTCCTCCTTGAGAAAGAAAATCTTTTTCCTGAAGTGACAGCAAAATGTTCATGAGATGAACATAATTTTTAACTTGCTTTAATCCTTTAACGTCTAATGGGACATACGCTGTTCCATAAACTTATTTAAAATGACATAACTTTTGACCATATAAATAAATTTTAATAAAAATTGGTAGCCAAAGGTTTCTGGGGTCCCTGATTCCAAATCTGTAATTGTATTTTCAAAATTCAAAATGGCGGATCCAATATGTCAGATCACTTTTTTTTCATAAAAAAAACTTATTTTTATGAAACTGGGTATTTGGGATCGCTGATTACGAAACTGTGTTCACATTTTCAAAATTTAAAATAGAAGATGCAATATTGCAAACCAACTTTTTGACAAAAAATTAATTTTCATAAAACTTGGAATCTAGGGGTTTCTGGGGTCACTGGTTACAAATTTGTCTTCAGACTTCCAAAATTCAAAATGGAGGATCAATTTTTGAAAAACTTTCTAATTTTTATAAAACATGGTTTTTGAGGTCGCTGATGACGAATTTATCAGAAGATTTTCATAATTCAAAAGGTGGATTCAACTAAGCGGATCAATTTTTGGAAAAATGTTTAATTCTTATAAAAATTGGGTTTTGAGGTCTTAACAGTTTTTTAACATCAAGCGTGATATTTTGCTAACACCCCCCCCCCCCCTCAAGTATCACATGCTGTGTGGTTGGCCCCTTAGCAGATTTTCAAAATTAAAAATGGCAGATCCAATATGGCGGATTTTTTTTATTAAACTTGGTATCTGGGGGCTTTTAGTGTCGCTGATAACGAATTTGTCATCAGATATTCAGAATCCAATATTGCGGATAAATTTTACAAAAAATTACATTTTTATGAAACTTCGTATTTGGGAGTTTTTGGGGATGCCGATTAAGAAACTGTGCTCAGATTTTCAAAATTCAAAATTGAATATCCAATATTCCAAACCAATTTTTTACAAAAAAATTAATTTGCATAAAGCTTGGTATCTGGGAGTTTTTGGGATTGATGATTACGAATTTGTTATCAGATTTTTAAAATTCAAAATGGCGGATCCAATATGGAGGACCAATTTTTGAAATATTTACATTTTTACGAAAATTGGTATCTGCGGGTTTCAAATGTAGCTGATTACGAATTTATCAGCAGATTTTCAAAATCTTCCGCCATATTGGATCCGCCATTTTAAATTTTGAAAAAGTATTAACAGATTTGTTATTAAACGGTCTGTGTTATGAAATATTGTAAATTTTGCATTACAAAAATGTGTTTTTCTTACTTATTACTATTTTCAATTACGTATACTGCCATAAATCGGCGCGCCGCCGCCCCTTACGCCGATTGTTTTGTAGTTTAACACCGTTGCCATTAAAATTTCCATCGGCGCAGGATTCTCTTTTATGCCTTTTAATAATTTATCTAATATTTTTAGTCAGTTCTTCTTCAAACTAATATTAATGTTTTTTCTTAATAAAAATGACAAAATATTTCAAACTGTTTTTTTTCAAGACTTCTTTTAAACTTCTTAATATTTGAATAGTACAGTTATTAATCATTAAAGTAATAAATCTGGGATAATTATAGTTTACGATCCGGAAAAGCAGGGAATTTGGTAAAAATAATTCGCTATACACTCTGAATTTACTAATAATTCGAACTTCAATTTATGAAATTTTCAATCGATTCAGATTTCAATCGATCCAAATTCCCATTCTTTTTTAAAATTTTTTTAGCTTCTATGACTTTTAGACGAAAGTCAGTGGATTGACCCACTGATATTTGGCAATGTTAAAAAATCATAATTTAAACAAACTTGGGTTAGGGAGACTTCTTAAATGATATTTTAACTAATTCTACAACGTTTGGTATCAAAACATTGTATTTTAGGTTAAAATTTTATTACCCCTTGCAATGCTTAAAATTGAGATATTTAGGTTCGAAATTCCAATTTTTATTATTTTTCATACAAAATTGGAATTTTGAACCTGAATATCTCAATTTTGAACATTGCAAGGGGTACTGAAATTTTAACTAGATAGAAGACACATATAAAATAGTGTTTTTTCGCAATTTAAAGAAAATCCACAGAAAATCGATTTTTTCAAGTATAACAGCGGGAGAACTACCTTAAATTAAATTTAGGTTAAATGAGATTTAGGTTAAATGGAATTTAGGTTAAGTGGGAATTAGATAAAATGAAATTAGGTTAAATGGGATTTAGGTTGCATGAAATTTAGGTTAATTGGAATTTAAGTTCAATGGGATTTAGGTAAAATGAAATGTAGGTTAAATGAAATTTAGGTTAAGTGGGATTTAAGTTAAATGAGATTTAGTTTAAATGGAATTTAGGTTAAATGGGACTTAGGCTAAATGGAATTAAGGTTAAAAGGAATTTAGGTTAAATGGGGTTTAGGCTAAATGCATTTTAGGTTAAATAAAATTTATATTAAATGGGATTTAGGCTTCCGTTTCCGGTACCGATGAGTAGTTGACGCGTTTTGTGTAGGGGAGATAGGTTTTTGAAAATCTGTTAATATTAAGTATAGGGTGGGTAGTGTAGTGATTGGTTAGTATAGAGTAAATGACTGTGAGTTAAATGGAAAAATTGTATGTAGAAGTAATTGTGAAATGAATGGTAAAAAGACGTGAGAAAGGAGGCAAAATTGTGAGGTTAGGATAAAAGCGTGTTGAGTGACAGTGAGAGAGCGAGAGAGTGAGAGAGCGAGAGAGTGACAAAGATAAAAGTAGTGCTTCTGGGTAGATAAGGTAGAACTTGACAATGTTGAATAAAGAGGAAAGCAATGACGCAAGTGGTAAAGGCGGGAATGAATCCAAGGCGCGAAAATTTGAAAAAGAGGTTTAAGCAAATTGATCTGGGAATTTTCCGGCTTGTGCAAGCTCGTTATACACTTTGAGCATGTATTCTCCTTTATCTTGAGCTAGGCACTTAACGACTTATGGTAGAAACATGCTAGGTCCTGGAGCTTTTCCTAGCTTTATTTTTTTGCATGTCTTCTCGCAGTCCTGTTCCGTAAAAGCTCTAAAATCAACACTTTCCTCAATATAGAAATTTACAGGGTCATGTCGGGGAAAGAGCTTTCCTGCGATATCCTGCATGGCCTCCATAGACATCATTTGTCCTGGCGTATTTCCTAGCCGTTTTTTTTTTATAATTTGGTAGCCTCTTCCCCAAGCGTCCCTGTCTATATCCTGGACTATGATCTGCCAGCTTCTTCTTTTAGACTCTTTTATAGCCTTTTGGGGCGATTTTTTCCTTTTTTGGTAGGAGTCCTACAGTGTTTCTGCTACCAGGGCATCCTTCTTTTTCGCTGCTCTGATGTATTGTCTTCTGGCCTTTAGACAACTTTTCCTAAGATCCGCAATTTCTGGGTTCCACCAGTAAACTGGACCTCTCCCTCGATTTAGGCTTTTTTCTTTAAGACATGTGTGACATATGTCTTTTAGCATATCTGTAAGACCTTCTACTGTTGCTTGATATTGTGATTCCTTAATGCTTTTTATCGTCTGTGAGATTTGGCTTTTTTCCACATTTCTCGTGCTCCAGCCTCTATGAATCATTGCTTTTGATCTGTTGTGTTCTGATCCTAAATTAACTGTAAAATTTATATATTTATGATCACTTAACGATTCTTTACTCAACACCTTCCAGTCGGTAATCTTCCTACTGATTTGCCCAGTTGCCATAGTCAGGTCCAGAACAGATCCGTAGTCCTTCCTTGTGAAGGTTGGAGTTTTGCCAACGTTTTCAATGACCAGGTCCAGTTTACCTACCCACTCTGCAACGATGTCTCCTCTGTCGTCTGGCTTCCTAATGCCCCATTGACTGGATTTCGCGTTGAAGTCGCCGACAATTATGGCTTCCCAGTGGGCACCAGGATGTTCTAAACACGTACTTAGAACGTCCAATAATGTTCCGAAACAAAAAAGGACATTGTACCAAGATGTTCTAAAAATGTTATTAAAACGTTTACACAACGTCTTATGTCCGCCATATAACGTTCTTTTGTCAAAAAAGCCATACTTAAAAAAATATTTAAATCTCTGATATTTAATTATTCTAGAAGTCTTGTACTTTGTCAGAATAAATCTAGGGCATTACATTTTTAGGCAATATTCATATTTAAAAACACTTATAATCTAGGACTTAAAAATTTTTATAGTACTTTTTCCACTTAACAGATTTACGCAATTATAGAGTATATACATTCTTTAAACAAATTTAAAGAATTTAAATGAAATTTATTTAAATTTTCTTCTTAACAAATTTACACAAATAAATGAATTTTAAAAATTTTACAAGCGACCTCTTTTTTTAGAGAAATCTTTACAATTAGGGATATTTTTAATAATTTTGAGGATTAAAATTAGAATACCTTTAGAACCTTTTAAAAACGTTCCATTTATGCACAAAATGCTTGACAATTCACAAATTTTAATATTTTGAGAGGTAATTTTTCTCGAAAAAGAATTCCATTAAAAAAAATTTCCTTCCCTCATACTGAATCTAAGGTAACAATTAAAAAATGCGTACTAAGACCAAATTTCTACTTACGAAAAGTCGACAAACATATTCACCTAATTCAAAAATTTTTATCAAATTTCCGAGAGAAGCTAATATTAAATAGTGGATTTTTAAACTTAACTAAAAATTAAGCATAAATTAAGGTTTCTAAAACTATTACGATTTGTACATTTTAAAAACGTTTCTAAAGCGTTCTACAACAACCCATTCATAATAAAGGCAATCTTGCAAACAATCGGTGAAACTAACATTTTTATAAGCACCTCAATTACAGAGATAATTTTTAGAAAATGATTCAGAACATTTGGGTTTGAAACTCATTGCGAAATGAAGCATAAATGTAAATTTGTCTGAAAGTGACAAGTACGTTTTGAAAACGTTTTTCGTACGTTCTAAAAACGTTTCCATCCCTTAAAAGACAATGTTGCTTAAAATTGGTGAAAAAATATCAATTTTTCTCTTTAAATAGCTTTTTTCTTCAAAAACTGTGTATGAAAAAAGAAAACGGTATTCCTTTAATGCACATAAGATAACAATCGGAAAATACCTACTATCTCACACATTCGAATCCCACAACTGACTTTCTTTTAATTTTAGTTCTAACGAAGACGTAGAGTTATTATCATATTTTTTAATAGTGATTGAAAATTCATGGAGATACAAGTAGAATGGTCATGGTTGGAAAGTAATTAAAAAAACTTGGATTTAAAACTCATTGCGAATTGAAGCATAAATGTAAATTTGCCTGAATGTGAGAAGTATGTTTCTAAAACGTTTTTCTTTTTAATTTAAGTTCCCACGACGACGTAAAATTTTTATTATATTTGTTAAATTAACTGAGAATTTATGGAGATACAAGTGGATCGAAAGGTAATGGTTGGAAACTAATTAAAACACTTGGGTTTGAAAATCATTGCGAATTGAAGCATAAATGTAAATTTCCATGAATGTAAAAAGTATGTTTTTGAAACGTTTTTCGAACGTTCTAAAATAGTTCCTATCACTTAAAACACAATGTTGCAAAAAATGGGTGGAAACTTACGAATTTTACTGATAAGATTGCTTTTTTTCTTGATAAACTGTGTATTAAACAAGAAAACGGTATTTCTTTAATGCACGTAAGATAACAATCGGAAAATACCTACTATCTCACACATGCAAATCCCTCAACTGACTTTCTTTTAATTTTAGTTCTAACAAAGACGTAGAGTTATTATCATATTTTTTAATAGTGATTGAAAATTCATGGAGATACAAGTAGATTGGTCATGGTTAGAAAGTAATTGAAAAAACTTGGATTTGAAACTCATTGCGAATTGAAGCATAAATGTAAATTTGCCTGAATGTGAGAAGTATGTTTCTAAAACGTTTTTCGAACGTTCTAAAAACGTTCCTATCACTTGAAACACAATCTTGCAAAAAATGGGTGGAAACTTACGAATTTTACTGATAAGATTGCTTTTTTTCTTGATAAACTTTGTATAAAACAAGAAAACGGTATTTTTTTAATGCACATAAGATAACAATCGGAAAATACCTAGTACCTCACACATGCGAATCCCTCAACTGACTTTCTTTTTATTTTAGTTCTAACAACGACGAAGAATTATTATCATATTTTTTAATAGTGATTGAAAATTCATGGAGATACAAGTAGATTGGTCATGGTTAGAAAGTAATTGAAAAAACTTGGATTTGAAACTCATTGCGAATTGAAGCATAAATGTAAATTTGCCTGAATGTGAGAAGTATGTTTCTAAAACGTTTTTCGAACGTTCTAAAAACGTTCCTATCACTTGAAACACAATCTTGCAAAAAATGGATGGAAACTTACGAATTTTACTGATTAGATTGCTTTTTTTCTTGATAAACTTTGTATAAAACAAGAAAACGGTATTTTTTTAATGCACATAAGATAACAATCGGAAAATACCTAGTACCTCACACATGCGAATCCCTCAACTGACTTTCTTTTTATTTTAGTTCTAACAACGACGAAGAATTATTATCATATTTTTTAATAGTGATTGAAAATTCATGGAGATACAAGTAGATTGGTCATGGTTAGAAAGTAATTGAAAAAACTTGGATTTGAAAATCATTGCGAATTGAAGCATAAATGTAAATTTGCCTGAATGTGAGAAGTATGTTTCTAAAACGTTTTTCGAACGTTCTAAAAACGTTCCTATCACTTGAAACACAATCTTGCAAAAAATGGATGGAAACTTACGAATTTTACTGATTAGATTGCTTTTTTTCTTGATAAACTTTGTATAAAACAAGAAAACGGTATTTTTTGAATGCACATAAGATAACAATCGGAAAATACCTAGTACCTTACACATGCGAATCCCTCAACTGACTTTCTTTTTATTTTAGTTCTAACAACGACGAAGAATTATTATCATATTTTTTAAAATCGACTGAAAATTCATGGAGATACAAGTGGAAAGTTAATGGTTGGAAACTAATTAAAACAATTGGGTTTGAAAATCATTGCGAATTGAAGCATAAATGTAAATTTGCCTAAATGGAAGAAGTATGTTTTTAAAACGTTTTTCGAACGTTCTAAAATAGTTCCTATCACTTGAAACACAATGATGCAAAAAGTGGGTGGAAACTTACGAATTTTACTGATTAGATTGCTTTTTTTCTTCATAAACTTTGTATAAAACAAGAAAACGGTATTTCTTTAATGCACATAAGATAACAATCGGAAAATACCTACTATCTCACACATGCGAATCCCTCAACTGACTTCTTTTTAATTTAAGTTCTCACGACGACGTAGAATTTTTATTATATTTGTTAAATTAACTGAGAATTTATGGAGATACAAGTGGATCGAAAGGTAATGGTTGGAAACTAATTAAAACACTTGGTTTTGAAAATCATTGCGAATTGAAGCATAAATGTAAATTTGCATGAATGGAAGAAGTATGTTTTTACAACGTTTTTCGAACGTTCTAAAATAGTTCCTATCACTTGAAACACAATGATGCAAAAAGTGGGTGGAAACTTACGAATTTTACTGATTAGATTGCTTTTTTTCTTGATAAACTTTGTATAAAACAAGAAAACGGAATTTTTTTAATGCACATAAGATAACAATCTTAAAATACCTACTATCTCACACATGCAAATCCCTCAACTGACTTTCTTTTAATTTTAGTTCTAACAAAGAAGTAGAGTTATTATCATATTTTTTAAAAGGGACTGAAAGTTCATGGATATACAAGTAGAATGGTAATGGTTGAAAAGTAATTCAATAAACTTGGGTTTGAAACTTATTGCGAATTGAAGCATAAATGTAAATTTGCCTGAATGTGAGAAGTATGTTTTTAAAACGTTTCTCGAACGTTCTAAAAACGTTTTTATCACTTAAAACACAATCTTGCAAAAAATGGGTGGAAACTTACGAATTTTATTGATTAGATTGCTTTTTTTCTTGATAAACTGTGTATTAAACAAGAAAACGGTATTTCTTTAATGCACATAAGATAACAATCGGAAAATACCTACTATCTCACGCATGCGAATCCCTTAACTGACTTCTTTTTAATTTAAGTTCTTACGACGACGTAAAATTTTTATTATATTTGTTAAATTAACTGAGAATTTATGGAGATACAAGTGGATCGAAAGGTAATGGTTGGAAACTAATTAAAACACTTGGGTTTGAAAATCATTGCGAATTGAAGCATAAATGTAAATTTGCATGAATGTGAAAAGTATGTTTTTAAAACGTTTTTCGAACGTTCTAAAAACGTTCCTATCACTTGAAACACAATGATGCAAAAAGTGGGTGGAAACTTACGAATTTTACTGATTAGATTGCTTTTTTTCTTGATAAAATTTGGATAAAACAAGAAAACGTTATTTCTTTAATGCACATAAGATAACAATCGGAAAATACCTACTATCTCACAAATGCAAATCCCTCAACTGTCTTTCTTTTAATTTTAGTTCTAACAAAGACGTAGAGTTATTATCATATTTTTTAATAGTGATTGAAAATTCATGGAGATACAAGTAGATTGGTCATGGTTAGAAAGTAATTGAAAAAACTTGGATTTGAAACTCATTGCGAATTGAAGCATAAATGTAAATTTGCCTGAATGTGAGAAGTATGTTTCTAAAACGTTTTTCGAACGTTCTAAAAACGTTCCTATCACTTAAAACACAATCTTGCAAAAAATGGATGGAAACTTACGAATTTAACTGATTAGATTGCTTTTTTTCTTGATAAACTGTGTATTAAACAAGAAAACGGTATTTCTTTAATGCACATAAGATAACAATCGGAAAATACCTACTATCTCACACATGCAAATCCCTCAACTGACTTTCTTTTAATTTTAGTTCTAACAAAGACGTAGAGTTATTATCATATTTTTTAATAGTGACTGAAAATTAATGGAGATACAAGTAGAATTGTAATGGTTGGAAAGTATTAAAAAAAACTTGGGTTTAAAACTTATTGCGAATTAAAGCATAAATGTAAATTTGCCTGAATGTGATAAGTATGTTTTTAAAACGTTTTTCGAACGTTCTAAAAACGTTCCTATCACTTAAAACACAATGTTGCAAAAAATGGGTGGAAACTTACGAATTTTACTGATAAGATTGCTTTTTTTCTTGATAAACTGTGTATTAAACAAGAAAACGGTATTTCTTTAATGCACGTAAGATAACAATCGGAAAATACCTACTATCTCACAAATGCAAATCCCTCAACTGTCTTTCTTTTAATTTTAGTTCTAACAAAGACGTAGAGTTATTATCATATTTTTTAATAGTGATTGAAAATTCATGGAGATACAAGTAGATTGGTCATGGTTAGAAAGTAATTGAAAAAACTTGGATTTGAAACTCATTGCGAATTGAAGCATAAATGTAAATTTGCCTGAATGTGAGAAGTATGTTTCTAAAACGTTTTTCGAACGTTCTAAAAACGTTCCTATCACTTGAAACACAATCTTGCAAAAAATGGATGGAAACTTACGAATTTTACTGATTAGATTGCTTTTTTTCTTGATAAACTTTGTATAAAACAAGAAAACGGTATTTTTTGAATGCACATAAGATAACAATCGGAAAATACCTAGTACCTCACACATGCGAATCCCTCAACTGACTTTCTTTTTATTTTAGTTCTAACAACGACGAAGAATTATTATCATATTTTTTAATAGTGATTGAAAATTCATGGAGATACAAGTAGATTGGTCATGGTTAGAAAGTAATTGAAAAAACTTGGATTTGAAACTCATTGCGAATTGAAGCATAAATGTAAATTTGCCTGAATGTGAGAAGTATGTTTCTAAAACGTTTTTCGAACGTTCTAAAAACGTTCCTATCACTTGAAACACAATCTTGCAAAAAATGGATGGAAACTTACGAATTTTACTGATTAGATTGCTTTTTTTCTTGATAAACTTTGTATAAAACAAGAAAACGGTATTTTTTTAATGCACATAAGATAACAATCGGAAAATACCTAGTACCTCACACATGCGAATCCCTCAACTGACTTTCTTTTTATTTTAGTTCTAACAACGACGAAGAATTATTATCATATTTTTTAATAGTGATTGAAAATTCATGGAGATACAAGTAGATTGGTCATGGTTAGAAAGTAATTGAAAAAACTTGGATTTGAAACTCATTGCGAATTGAAGCATAAATGTAAATTTGCCTGAATGTGAGAAGTATGTTTCTAAAACGTTTTTCGAACGTTCTAAAAACGTTCCTATCACTTGAAACACAATCTTGCAAAAAATGGATGGAAACTTACGAATTTTACTGATTAGATTGCTTTTTTTCTTGATAAACTTTGTATAAAACAAGAAAACGGTATTTTTTGAATGCACATAAGATAACAATCGGAAAATACCTAGTACCTCACACATGCGAATCCCTCAACTGACTTTCTTTTTATTTTAGTTCTAACAACGACGAAGAATTATTATCATATTTTTTAATAGTGATTGAAAATTCATGGAGATACAAGTAGATTGGTCATGGTTAGAAAGTAATTGAAAAAACTTGGATTTGAAACTCATTGCGAATTGAAGCATAAATGTAAATGTGCCTGAATGTGAGAAGTATGTTTCTAAAACGTTTTTCGAACGTTCTAAAAACGTTCCTATCACTTGAAACACAATCTTGCAAAAAATGGATGGAAACTTACGAATTTTACTGATTAGATTGCTTTTTTTCTTCATAAACTTTGTATAAAACAAGAAAACGGTATTTCTTTAATGCACATAAGATAACAATCGGAAAATACCTACTATCTCACACATGCGAATCCCTCAACTGACTTCTTTTTAATTTAAGTTCTCACGACGACGTAAAATTTTTATTATATTTGTTAAATTAACTGAGAATTTATGGAGATACAAGTGGATCGAAAGGTAATGGTTGGAAACTAATTAAAACACTTGGTTTTGAAAATCATTGCGAATTGAAGCATAAATGTAAATTTGCATGAATGGAAGAAGTATGTTTTTACAACGTTTTTCGAACGTTCTAAAATAGTTCCTATCACTTGAAACACAATGATGCAAAAAGTGGGTGGAAACTTACGAATTTTACTGATTAGATTGCTTTTTTTCTTGATAAACTTTGTATAAAACAAGAAAACGGAATTTTTTTAATGCACATAAGATAACAATCTTAAAATACCTACTATCTCACACATGCAAATCCCTCAACTGACTTTCTTTTAATTTTAGTTCTAACAAAGAAGTAGATTTATTATCATATTTTTTAAAAGGGACTGAAAGTTCATGGATATACAAGTAGAATGGTAATGGTTGAAAAGTAATTCAATAAACTTGGGTTTGAAACTTATTGCGAATTGAAGCATAAATGTAAATTTGCCTGAATGTGAGAAGTATGTTTTTAAAACGTTTCTCGAACGTTCTAAAAACGTTTTTATCACTTAAAACACAATCTTGCAAAAAATGGGTGGAAACTTACGAATTTTATTGATTAGATTGCTTTTTTTCTTGATAAACTGTGTATTAAACAAGAAAACGGTATTTCTTTAATGCACATAAGATAACAATCGGAAAATACCTACTATCTCACGCATGCGAATCCCTTAACTGACTTCTTTTTAATTTAAGTTCTTACGACGACGTAAAATTTTTATTATATTTGTTAAATTAACTGAGAATTTATGGAGATACAAGTGGATCGAAAGGTAATGGTTGGAAACTAATTAAAACACTTGGGTTTGAAAATCATTGCGAATTGAAGCATAAATGTAAATTTGCATGAATGTGAAAAGTATGTTTTTAAAACGTTTTTCGAACGTTCTAAAATAGTTCCTATCACTTGAAACACAATGTTGCAAAAAGTGGGTGGAAACTTACGAATTTTACTGATTAGATTGCTTTTATTCTTGATAAACTTTGTATAAAACAAGAAAACGTTATTTTTTTAATGCACATAAGATAACAATCTTAAAATACCTACTATCTCACACATGCAAATCCCTCAACTGACTTTCCTTTAATTTTAGTTCTAACAAAGAAGTAGAGTTATTATCATATTTTTTAAAAGTGACTGAAAATTCATAGAGATACAAGTAAAATTGTTATAGTTGGAAAGTAATTAAAAAAACTTGAGTTTGAAAGATTTGCGAATTAAAGCATAAATGTAAATTTGCCTGAATGTGAGATGTATGTTTTTAAAACGTTTTTCGAACGTTCTAAAAACGTTCCTATCACTTAAAACACAATCTTGCAAAAAATGGATGGAAACTTACGAATTTAACTGATTAGATTGCTTTTTTTCTTGATAAACTGTGTATTAAACAAGAAAACGGTATTTCTTTAATGCACATAAGATAACAATCGGAAAATACCTACTATCTCACACATGCAAATCCCTCAACTGACTTTCTTTTAATTTTAGTTCTAACAAAGACGTAGAGTTATTATCATATTTTTTAAAAGTGACTGAAAATTCATGGAGATACAAGTAGAATGGTAATGGTTGGAAAGTAATTAAAAAAACTTGGGTTTGAAACTTATTGCGAATTAAAGCAAAAATGTACATTTGCATGAATGGAAGAAGTAAGTTTTTAAAACGTTTTTCGAACGTTCTAAAAACGTTCCTATCACTTGAAACACAATGATGCAAAAAGTGGGTGGAAACTTACGAATTTTACTGATTAGATTGCTTTTTTTCTTGATAAAATTTGGATAAAACAAGAAAACGTTATTTCTTTAATGCACATAAGATAACAATCGGAAAATACCTACTATCTCACAAATGCAAATCCCTCAACTGTCTTTCTTTTAATTTTAGTTCTAACAAAGACGTAGAGTTATTATCATATTTTTTAAAAGTGACTGAAAATTCATGGAGATGCAAGTAGAATGGTAATGGTTGGAAAGTAATTAAAAAAACTTGGGTTTGAAACTTATTGCGAATTAAAGCAAAAATGTAAATTTGCATGAATGGAAGAAGTAAGTTTTTAAAACGTTTTTCGAACGTTCTAAAAACGTTCCTATCACTTGAAACACAATGATGCAAAAAGTGGGTGGAAACTTACGAATTTTACTGATTAGATTGCTTTTTTTCTTGATAAAATTTGGATAAAACAAGAAAACGTTATTTCTTTAATGCACATAAGATAACAATCGGAAAATACCTACTATCTCACACATGCAAATCCCTCAACTGTCTTTCTTTTAATTTTAGTTCTAACAAAGACGTAGAGTTATTATCATATTTTTTAAAAGTGACTGAAAATTCATGGAGATACAATTAGAATGGTAATGGTTGGAAAGTAATTAAAAAAACTTGGGTTTGAAACCTATTGCGAATTGAAGCATAAATGTAAATTTGCCTGAATGTGAGAAGTATGTTTTTAAAACGTTTTTCGAACGGTCTAAAAACGTTCCTATCACTTGAAACACAATCTTGCAAAAAATGGGTGAAAACTTACGAATTTTACTGATTAGATTGCTTTTTTTCTTGATAAACTGTGTATTAAACAAGAAAACGGTATTTCTTTAATGCACATAAGATAACAATCTTAAAATACCTACTATCTCACACATGCAGATCCCTCAACTGACTTTCTTTTAATTTTAGTTCTAACAAAGACGTAGAGTTATTATCATATGTTTCAAAAGTGACTGAAAATTCATGGAGATACAAGTAGAATGGTAATGGTTGGAAAGTGATTACAAAAACTTGGGTTTGAAACTTATTGCGAATTAAAGCATAAATGTAAATTTGCCTGAATGTGAAAAGTATGTTTTTAAAACGGTTTTCAAACGTTCTAAAAACGTTCCTATCACTTGAAACACAATGATGCAAAAAGTGGGTGGAAACTTACGAATTTTACTGATTAGATTGCTTTTTTTCTTGATAAACTTTGTATAAAACAAGAAAACGGTATTTTTTTAATGCACATAAGATAACAATCTTAAAATACCTACTATCTCACACATGCAAATCCCTCAACTGACTTTCTTTTAATTTTAGTTCTAACAAAGAAGTAGAGTTATTATCATATTTTTTAAAAGTGACTGAAAATTCATGGAGATACAAGTAGAATGGTAATGGTTGGAAACTAATTAAAACACTTGGGTTTGAAAATCATTGCGAATTGAAGCATAAATGTAAATTTGCATGAATGTGAAAAGTATGTTTTTAAAACGTTTTTCGAACGTTCTAAAATAGTTCCTATCACTTGAAACACAATGTTGCAAAAAGTGAGTGGAAACTTACGAATTTTACTGATTAGATTGCTTTTATTCTTGATAAACTTTGTATAAAACAAGAAAACGTTATTTTTTTAATGCAAATAAGATAACAATCTTAAAATACCTACTATCTCACACATGCAAATCCCTCAACTGACTTTCCTTTAATTTTAGTTTTAACAAAGAAGTAGAGTTATTATCATATTTTTTAAAAGTGACTGAAAATTCATAGAGATACAAGTAGAATGGTAATGGTTGGAAAGTAATTAAAAAAACTTGGGTTTGAAACTTATTGCGAATTAAAGCATAAATGTAAATTTGCCTGAATGTGAGAAGTATGTTTTTAAAACGTTTTTCGAACGTTCTAAAAATGTTTCTATCACTTGAAACACAATCTTGCAAAAAATGGGTGAAAACTTACGAATTTTATTGATTAGATTGCTTTTTTTCTTGATAAACTGTGTATTAAACAAGAAAACGGTATTTCTTTAATGCACATAAGATTACAATCGGAAAATACCTACTATCTCACACATGCGAATCCATCAACTGACTTCTTTTTAATTTAAGTTCTCACGACGACGTAAAATTTTTATTATATTTGTTAAATTAACTGTGAATTTATGGAGATACAAGTGGATCGAAAGGTAATGGTTGGAAACTAATTAAAACACTTGGGTTTGAAAATCATTGCGAATTGAAGCATAAATGTAAATTTGCATGAATGGAAGAAGTATGTTTTTAAAACGTTTTTCGAACGTTCTAAAATAGTTCCTATCACTTGAAACACAATGATTCAAAAAGTGGGTGGAAACTTACGAATTTTACTGATTAGATTGCTTTTTTTCTTGATAAACTTTGTATAAAACAAGAAAACGGTATTTTTTTAATGCACATAAGATAACAATCTTAAAATACCTACTATCTCACACATGCAAATCCCTCAACTGACTTTCTTTTAATTTTAGTTCTAACAAAGAAGTAGAGTTATTATCATATTTTTTAAAAGTGACTGAAAATTCATGGAGATACAAGTAGAATGGTAATAGTTGGAAAGTAATTAAAAAAACTTGGGTTTGAAACATATTGCGAATTGAAGCATAAATGTAAATTTGCCTGAATGTGAGAAGTATGTTTTTTAAACGTTTTTCGAACGGTCTAAAAACGTTCCTATCACTTGAAACACAATCTTGCAAAAAATGTGTGAAAACTTACGAATTTTACTGATTAGATTGCTTTTTTTCTTGATAAACTGTGTATTAAACAAGAAAACGGTGATTCTTTAATGCACATAAGATAAAAATCGAAAAATACCTAGTATCTCACACATGCGAATCCCTCAACTGACTTTCTTTTAATTTCAGTTCTAACAACGACAAAGAGCTATTATCATATTTTCTAAAATTGACTGAAAATTCATTGAGATACAAGTGGAAAGTAAATGGTTGGAAACAAATTAAAACACTTTAGTTTGAAAATCATTGCGAATTGAAGCATAAATGTAAATTTGCCTGAATGTGAGAAGTATGTTTTTAAAACGTTTCTCGAACGTTCTAAAAACGTTTCTATCACTTGAAACACAATCTTGCAAAAAATGGGTGGAAACTTACGAATTTTATTGATTAGATTGCTTTTTTTCTTGATAAACTGTGTATTAAACAAGAAAACGGTATTTCTTTAATGCACATAAGATTACAATCGGAAAATACCTACTATCTCACACATGCGAATCCCTCAACTGACTTCTTTTTAATTTAAGTTCTCACGACGACGTAAAATTTTTATTATATTTGTTAAATTAACTGAGAATTTATGGAGATACAAGTGGATCGAAAGGTAATGGTTGGAAACTAATTAAAACACTTGGGTTTGAAAATCATTGCGAATTGAAGCATAAATGTAAATTTGCATGAATGTGAAAAGTATGTTTTTAAAACGTTTTTCGAACGTTCTAAAATAGTTCCTATCACTTGAAACACAATGTTGCAAAAAGTGAGTGGAAACTTACGAATTTTACTGATTAGATTGCTTTTATTCTTGATAAACTTTGTATAAAACAAGAAAACGTTATTTTTTTAATGCAAATAAGATAACAATCTTAAAATACCTACTATCTCACACATGCAAATCCCTCAACTGACTTTCCTTTAATTTTAGTTCTAACAAAGAAGTAGAGTTATTATCATATTTTTTAATAGTGATTGAAAATTAATGGAGATACAAGTAGAATGGTAATGGTTGGAAAGTAATTAAAAAAACTTGGGTTTGAAACTTATTGCGAATTGAAGCATAAATGTAAATTTGCCTGAATGTGAGAAGTATGTTTTTAAAACGTTTTTCGAACGTTCTAAAAATGTTTCTATCACTTGGAACACAATCTTGCAAAAAATGGGTGGATACTTACGAATTTTATTAATTAGATTGCTTTTTTTCTTGATAAACTGTGTATTAAACAAAAAAACGGTATTTCTTTAATGCACATAAGATAACAATCGGAAAATACCTACTATCTCACACATGTAAATTCCTCAACTAACTTTCTTTTAATTTTAGTTCTAACAAAGACGTAGAGTTATTATCATATTTTTTAAAAGTGACTGAAAATTCGTGGAGATACAAGTAGAATGGTAATGGTAGGAAAGTAATTAAAAAAACTTGGGTTTGAAACCTATTGCGAATTGAAGCATAAATGTAAATTTGCCTGAATGTGAGAAGTATCTTTTTAAAACGTTTTTCGAACGTTCTAAAAACGTTTCTATCACTTGGAACACAATCTTGCAAAAAATGGGTGGAAACTTACGAATTTTACTCATTAGATTGCTTTTTTTCTTGATAAACTGTGTATTAAACAAGAAAACGGTATTTCTTTAATGCACATAAGATAACAATCGGAAAATACCTACTATCTCACACATGCGAATCCCTCAACTGACTTTCTTTTAATTTTAGTTCTAACAAAGCCGTAGAGTTATTATCATATTTTTTAATAGTGATTGAAAATTAATGGAGATACAAGTAGAATGGTAATGGTTGGAAAGTAATTAAAAAAACTTGGGTTTTAAACTTATTGCGAATTGAAGCATAAATGTAAAATTGCCTGAATGTGAGAAGTATCTTTTTAAAACGTTTTTCGAACGTTCTAAAAATGTTTCTATCACTTGAAACACAATCTTGCAAAAAATGGGTGGAAACTTACGAATTTTATTGATTAGATTGCTTTTTTTCTTGATAAACTGTGTATTAAACAAGAAGACGGTATTTCTTTAATGCACATAAGATAACAATTTTAAAATACCTACTATCTCACACATGCAAATCCCTCAACTGACTTCTTTTTAATTTAAGTTCTAACAACGACAAAGAGTTATTATCATATTTTTTAAAAGGGACTGAAAGTTCATGGATATACAAGTAGAATGGTAATGGTTGGAAAGTGATTACAAAAACTTGGGTTTGAAACTTATTGCGAATTAAAGCATAAATGTAAATTTGCCTGAATGTGAGAAGTATGTTTTTAAAACGGTTTTCGAACGTTCTAAAAACTTTCCTATCACTTGAAACACAATTTTGCAAAAAATCGGTGGAAACTTACGAATTTTACTCATTAGATTGCTTTTTTTCTTGATAAACTGTGTATTAAACAAGAAAACGGTATTTCTTTAATGCACATAAGATAACAATCGGAAAATACCTACTATCTCACACATGCGAATCCCTCAACTGACTTTCTTTTAATTTTAGTTCTAACAAAGCCGTAGAGTTATTATCATATTTTTTAATAGTGATTGAAAATTAATGGAGATACAAGTAGAATGGTAATGGTTGGAAAGTAATTAAAAAAACTTGGGTTTGAAACTTATTGCGAATTGAAGCATAAATGTAAATTTGCCTGAATGTAAGAAGTATGTTTTTATAACGTTTTTCGAACGTTCTAAAAATGTTTCTATCACTTGAAACACAATCTTGCAAAAAATGGGTGGAAACTTACGAATTTTATTGATTAGATTGCTTTTTTTCTTGATAAACTGTGTATTACACAAGAAAACGGTATTTCTTTAATGCACATAAGATAACAATCGGAAAATACCTACTATCTCACACATGCGAATCCCTCAACTGACTTTCTTTTAATTTTAGTTCTAACAAAGCCGTAGAGTTATTATCATATTTTTTAAAAGTGACTGAAAATTCATGGAGATACAAGTAGAATGGTAATAGTTGGAAAGTAATTAAAAAAACTTGGGTTTGAAACATATTGCGAATTGAAGCATAAATGTAAATTTGCCTGAATGTGAGGTGTATGTTTTTAAAACGTTTTTCGAACGTTCTAAAAATGGTTCTATCACTTGAAACACAATCTTGCAAAAAATGGGTGGAAACTTACGAATTTTATTGATTAGATTGCTTTTTTTCTTGATAAACTGTGTATTAAACAAGAAAACGGTATTTCTTTAATGCACATAAGATAACAATCGGAAAATACCTACTATCTCACACATGTAAATTCCTCAACTAACTTTCTTTTAATTTTAGTTCTAACAAAGACGTAGAGTTATTATCATATTTTTTAAAAGTGACTGAAAATTCATGGATATACAAGTAGAATGGTAATGATAGGAAAGTAATTAAAAAAACTTGGGTTTGAAACCTATTACGAATTGAAGCATAAATGTAAATTTGCCTGAATGTGAGAAGTATGTTTTTAAAACGTTTTTCGAACGGTCTAAAAACGTTCCTATCACTTGAAACACAATTTTGCAAAAAATGGGTGGAAACTTACGAATTTTACTGATTAGATTGCTTTTTGTCTTGATAAACTGTGTATTAAACAAGAAAACGGTATTTCTTTAATGCACATAAGATAACAATCGGAAAATACCTAATATCTCACACATGCGAATCCCTCAACTGACTTTCTTTTAATTTTAGTTCTAACAAAGCCGTAGAGTTATTATCATATTTTTTAATAGTGATTGAAAATTAATGGAGATACAAGTAGAATGGTAATGGTTGGAAAGTAATTAAAAAAACTTGGGTTTTAAACTTATTGCGAATTGAAGCATAAATGTAAATTTGCCTGAATGTGAGAAGTATGTTTTTAAAACGTTTTTCGAACGTTCTAAAAATGTTTCTATCACTTGAAACACAATGTTGCAAAAAGTGGGTGGAAACTTACGAATTTTACTGATTAGATTGCTTTTATTCTTGATAAACTTTGTATAAAACAAGAAAACGTTATTTTTTTAATGCACATAAGATAACAATCTTAAAATACCTACTATCTCACACATGCAAATCCCTCAACTGACTTTCCTTTAATTTTAGTTCTAACAAAGACGTAGAGTTATTATCATATTTTTTAAAAGTGACTGAAAATTCATGGAGATACAATTAGAATGGTAATGGTTGGAAAGTAATTAAAAAAACTTGGGTTTGAAACCTATTGCGAATTGAAGCATAAATGTAAATTTGCCTGAATGTGAGAAGTATGTTTTTAAAACGTTTTTCGAACGGTCTAAAAACGTTCCTATCACTTGAAACACAATCTTGCAAAAAATGGGTGAAAACTTACGAATTTTACTGATTAGATTGCTTTTTTTCTTGATAAACTGTGTATTAAACAAGAAAACGGTATTTCTTTAATGCACATAAGATAACAATCTTAAAATACCTACTATCTCACACATGCAGATCCCTCAACTGACTTTCTTTTAATTTTAGTTCTAACAAAGACGTAGAGTTATTATCATATGTTTCAAAAGTGACTGAAAATTCATGGAGATACAAGTAGAATGGTAATGGTTGGAAAGTGATTACAAAAACTTGGGTTTGAAACTTATTGCGAATTAAAGCATAAATGTAAATTTGCCTGAATGTGAAAAGTATGTTTTTAAAACGGTTTTCAAACGTTCTAAAAACGTTCCTATCACTTGAAACACAATGATGCAAAAAGTGGGTGGAAACTTACGAATTTTACTGATTAGATTGCTTTTTTTCTTGATAAACTTTGTATAAAACAAGAAAACGGTATTTTTTTAATGCACATAAGATAACAATCTTAAAATACCTACTATCTCACACATGCAAATCCCTCAACTGACTTTCTTTTAATTTTAGTTCTAACAAAGAAGTAGAGTTATTATCATATTTTTTAAAAGTGACTGAAAATTCATGGAGATACAAGTAGAATGGTAATGGTTGGAAACTAATTAAAACACTTGGGTTTGAAAATCATTGCGAATTGAAGCATAAATGTAAATTTGCATGAATGTGAAAAGTATGTTTTTAAAACGTTTTTCGAACGTTCTAAAATAGTTCCTATCACTTGAAACACAATGTTGCAAAAAGTGAGTGGAAACTTACGAATTTTACTGATTAGATTGCTTTTATTCTTGATAAACTTTGTATAAAACAAGAAAACGTTATTTTTTTAATGCAAATAAGATAACAATCTTAAAATACCTACTATCTCACACATGCAAATCCCTCAACTGACTTTCCTTTAATTTTAGTTTTAACAAAGAAGTAGAGTTATTATCATATTTTTTAAAAGTGACTGAAAATTCATAGAGATACAAGTAGAATGGTAATGGTTGGAAAGTAATTAAAAAAACTTGGGTTTGAAACTTATTGCGAATTAAAGCATAAATGTAAATTTGCCTGAATGTGAGAAGTATGTTTTTAAAACGTTTTTCGAACGTTCTAAAAATGTTTCTATCACTTGAAACACAATCTTGCAAAAAATGGGTGAAAACTTACGAATTTTATTGATTAGATTGCTTTTTTTCTTGATAAACTGTGTATTAAACAAGAAAACGGTATTTCTTTAATGCACATAAGATTACAATCGGAAAATACCTACTATCTCACACATGCGAATCCACCAACTGACTTCTTTTTAATTTAAGTTCTCACGACGACGTAAAATTTTTATTATATTTGTTAAATTAACTGTGAATTTATGGAGATACAAGTGGATCGAAAGGTAATGGTTGGAAACTAATTAAAACACTTGGGTTTGAAAATCATTGCGAATTGAAGCATAAATGTAAATTTGCATGAATGGAAGAAGTATGTTTTTAAAACGTTTTTCGAACGTTCTAAAATAGTTCCTATCACTTGAAACACAATGATTCAAAAAGTGGGTGGAAACTTACGAATTTTACTGATTAGATTGCTTTTTTTCTTGATAAACTTTGTATAAAACAAGAAAACGGTATTTTTTTAATGCACATAAGATAACAATCTTAAAATACCTACTATCTCACACATGCAAATCCCTCAACTGACTTTCTTTTAATTTTAGTTCTAACAAAGAAGTAGAGTTATTATCATATTTTTTAAAAGTGACTGAAAATTCATGGAGATACAAGTAGAATGGTAATAGTTGGAAAGTAATTAAAAAAACTTGGGTTTGAAACATATTGCGAATTGAAGCATAAATGTAAATTTGCCTGAATGTGAGAAGTATGTTTTTTAAACGTTTTTCGAACGGTCTAAAAACGTTCCTATCACTTGAAACACAATCTTGCAAAAAATGTGTGAAAACTTACGAATTTTACTGATTAGATTGCTTTTTTTCTTGATAAACTGTGTATTAAACAAGAAAACGGTGATTCTTTAATGCACATAAGATAAAAATCGAAAAATACCTAGTATCTCACACATGCGAATCCCTCAACTGACTTTCTTTTAATTTCAGTTCTAACAACGACAAAGAGCTATTATCATATTTTCTAAAATTGACTGAAAATTCATTGAGATACAAGTGGAAAGTAAATGGTTGGAAACAAATTAAAACACTTTAGTTTGAAAATCATTGCGAATTGAAGCATAAATGTAAATTTGCCTGAATGTGAGAAGTATGTTTTTAAAACGTTTCTCGAACGTTCTAAAAACGTTTCTATCACTTGAAACACAATCTTGCAAAAAATGGGTGGAAACTTACGAATTTTATTGATTAGATTGCTTTTTTTCTTGATAAACTGTGTATTAAACAAGAAAACGGTATTTCTTTAATGCACATAAGATTACAATCGGAAAATACCTACTATCTCACACATGCGAATCCCTCAACTGACTTCTTTTTAATTTAAGTTCTCACGACGACGTAAAATTTTTATTATATTTGTTAAATTAACTGAGAATTTATGGAGATACAAGTGGATCGAAAGGTAATGGTTGGAAACTAATTAAAACACTTGGGTTTGAAAATCATTGCGAATTGAAGCATAAATGTAAATTTGCATGAATGTGAAAAGTATGTTTTTAAAACGTTTTTCGAACGTTCTAAAATAGTTCCTATCACTTGAAACACAATGTTGCAAAAAGTGAGTGGAAACTTACGAATTTTACTGATTAGATTGCTTTTATTCTTGATAAACTTTGTATAAAACAAGAAAACGTTATTTTTTTAATGCAAATAAGATAACAATCTTAAAATACCTACTATCTCACACATGCAAATCCCTCAACTGACTTTCCTTTAATTTTAGTTCTAACAAAGAAGTAGAGTTATTATCATATTTTTTAATAGTGATTGAAAATTAATGGAGATACAAGTAGAATGGTAATGGTTGGAAAGTAATTAAAAAAACTTGGGTTTGAAACTTATTGCGAATTGAAGCATAAATGTAAATTTGCCTGAATGTGAGAAGTATGTTTTTAAAACGTTTTTCGAACGTTCTAAAAATGTTTCTATCACTTGGAACACAATCTTGCAAAAAATGGGTGGATACTTACGAATTTTATTGATTAGATTGCTTTTTTTCTTGATAAACTGTGTATTAAACAAAAAAACGGTATTTCTTTAATGCACATAAGATAACAATCGGAAAATACCTACTATCTCACACATGTAAATTCCTCAACTAACTTTCTTTTAATTTTAGTTCTAACAAAGACGTAGAGTTATTATCATATTTTTTAAAAGTGACTGAAAATTCGTGGAGATACAAGTAGAATGGTAATGGTAGGAAAGTAATTAAAAAAACTTGGGTTTGAAACCTATTGCGAATTGAAGCATAAATGTAAATTTGCCTGAATGTGAGAAGTATCTTTTTAAAACGTTTTTCGAACGTTCTAAAAACGTTTCTATCACTTGGAACACAATCTTGCAAAAAATGGGTGGAAACTTACGAATTTTACTCATTAGATTGCTTTTTTTCTTGATAAACTGTGTATTAAACAAGAAAACGGTATTTCTTTAATGCACATAAGATAACAATCGGAAAATACCTACTATCTCACACATGCGAATCCCTCAACTGACTTTCTTTTAATTTTAGTTCTAACAAAGCCGTAGAGTTATTATCATATTTTTTAATAGTGATTGAAAATTAATGGAGATACAAGTAGAATGGTAATGGTTGGAAAGTAATTAAAAAAACTTGGGTTTGAAACTTATTGCGAATTGAAGCATAAATGTAAATTTGCCTGAATGTGAGAAGTATGTTTTTAAAACGTTTTTCGAACGTTCTAAAAATGTTTCTATCACTTGAAACACAATCTTGCAAAAAATGGGTTGAAACTTACGAATTTTATTGATTAGATTGCTTTTTTTCTTGATAAACTGTGTATTAAACAAAAAAACGGTATTTCTTTAATGCACATAAGATAACAATCGGAAAATACCTACTATCTCACACATGCGAATCCCTCAACTGACTTTCTTTTAATTTTAGTTCTAACAAAGCCGTAGAGTTATTATCATATTTTTTAATAGTGATTGAAAATTAATGGAGATACAAGTAGAATGGTAATGGTTGGAAAGTAATTAAAAAAACTTGGGTTTTAAACTTATTGCGAATTGAAGCATAAATGTAAAATTGCCTGAATGTGAGAAGTATCTTTTTAAAACGTTTTTCGAACGTTCTAAAAATGTTTCTATCACTTGAAACACAATCTTGCAAAAAATGGGTGGAAACTTACGAATTTTATTGATTAGATTGCTTTTTTTCTTGATAAACTGTGTATTAAACAAGAAGACGGTATTTCTTTAATGCACATAAGATAACAATTTTAAAATACCTACTATCTCACACATGCAAATCCCTCAACTGACTTCTTTTTAATTTAAGTTCTAACAACGACAAAGAGTTATTATCATATTTTTTAAAAGGGACTGAAAGTTCATGGATATACAAGTAGAATGGTAATGGTTGGAAAGTGATTACAAAAACTTGGGTTTGAAACTTATTGCGAATTAAAGCATAAATGTAAATTTGCCTGAATGTGAGAAGTATGTTTTTAAAACGGTTTTCGAACGTTCTAAAAACTTTCCTATCACTTGAAACACAATTTTGCAAAAAATCGGTGGAAACTTACGAATTTTACTCATTAGATTGCTTTTTTTCTTGATAAACTGTGTATTAAACAAGAAAACGGTATTTCTTTAATGCACATAAGATAACAATCGGAAAATACCTACTATCTCACACATGCGAATCCCTCAACTGACTTTCTTTTAATTTTAGTTCTAACAAAGCCGTAGAGTTATTATCATATTTTTTAATAGTGATTGAAAATTAATGGAGATACAAGTAGAATGGTAATGGTTGGAAAGTAATTAAAAAAACTTGGGTTTGAAACTTATTGCGAATTGAAGCATAAATGTAAATTTGCCTGAATGTAAGAAGTATGTTTTTATAACGTTTTTCGAACGTTCTAAAAATGTTTCTATCACTTGAAACACAATCTTGCAAAAAATGGGTGGAAACTTACGAATTTTATTGATTAGATTGCTTTTTTTCTTGATAAACTGTGTATTACACAAGAAAACGGTATTTCTTTAATGCACATAAGATAACAATCGGAAAATACCTACTATCTCACACATGCGAATCCCTCAACTGACTTTCTTTTAATTTTAGTTCTAACAAAGCCGTAGAGTTATTATCATATTTTTTAAAAGTGACTGAAAATTCATGGAGATACAAGTAGAATGGTAATAGTTGGAAAGTAATTAAAAAAACTTGGGTTTGAAACATATTGCGAATTGAAGCATAAATGTAAATTTGCCTGAATGTGAGGTGTATGTTTTTAAAACGTTTTTCGAACGTTCTAAAAATGTTTCTATCACTTGAAACACAATCTTGCAAAAAATGGGTGGAAACTTACGAATTTTATTGATTAGATTGCTTTTTTTCTTGATAAACTGTGTATTAAACAAGAAAACGGTATTTCTTTAATGCACATAAGATAACAATCGGAAAATACCTACTATCTCACACATGTAAATTCCTCAACTGACTTTCTTTTAATTTTAGTTCTAACAAAGCCGTAGAGTTATTATCATATTTTTTAAAAGTGACTGAAAATTCATGGAGATACAAGTAGAATGGTAATAGTTGGAAAGTAATTAAAAAAACTTGGGTTTGAAACATATTGCGAATTGAAGCATAAATGTAAATTTGCCTGAATGTGAGGTGTATGTTTTTATAACGTTTTTCGAACGTTCTAAAAATGTTTCTATCACTTGAAACACAATCTTGCAAAAAATGGGTGGAAACTTACGAATTTTATTGATTAGATTGCTTTTTTTCTTGATAAACTGTGTATTACACAAGAAAACGGTATTTCTTTAATGCACATAAGATAACAATCGGAAAATACCTACTATCTCACACATGCGAATCCCTCAACTGACTTTCTTTTAATTTTAGTTCTAACAAAGCCGTAGAGTTATTATCATATTTTTTAAAAGTGACTGAAAATTCATGGAGATACAAGTAGAATGGTAATAGTTGGAAAGTAATTAAAAAAACTTGGGTTTGAAACATATTGCGAATTGAAGCATAAATGTAAATTTGCCTGAATGTGAGGTGTATGTTTTTAAAACGTTTTTCGAACGTTCTAAAAATGTTTCTATCACTTGAAACACAATCTTGCAAAAAATGGGTGGAAACTTACGAATTTTATTGATTAGATTGCTTTTTTTCTTGATAAACTGTGTATTACACAAGAAAACGGTATTTCTTTAATGCACATAAGATAACAATCGGAAAATACCTACTATCTCACACATGCGAATCCCTCAACTGACTTTCTTTTAATTTTAGTTCTAACAAAGCCGTAGAGTTATTATCATATTTTTTAAAAGTGACTGAAAATTCATGGAGATACAAGTAGAATGGTAATAGTTGGAAAGTAATTAAAAAAACTTGGGTTTGAAACATATTGCGAATTGAAGCATAAATGTAAATTTGCCTGAATGTGAGAAGTATGTTTTTAAAACGTTTTTCGAACGGTCTAAAAACGTTCCTATCACTTGAAACACAATTTTGCAAAAAATGGGTGGAAACTTACGAATTTTACTGATTAGATTGCTTTTTGTCTTGATAAACTGTGTATTAAACAAGAAAACGGTATTTCTTTAATGCACATAAGATAACAATCGGAAAATACCTAATATCTCACACATGCGAATCCCTCAACTGACTTTCTTTTAATTTTAGTTCTAACAAAGCCGTAGAGTTATTATCATATTTTTTAATAGTGATTGAAAATTAATGGAGATACAAGTAGAATGGTAATGGTTGGAAAGTAATTAAAAAAACTTGGGTTTTAAACTTATTGCGAATTGAAGCATAAATGTAAATTTGCCTGAATGTGAGAAGTATGTTTTTAAAACGTTTTTCGAACGTTCTAAAAATGTTTCTATCACTTGAAACACAATCTTGCAAAAAATGGGTGGAAACTTACGAATTTTATTGATTAGATTGCTTTTTTTCTTGATAAACTGTGTATTACACAAGAAAACGGTATTTCTTTAATGCACATAAGATAACAATCGGAAAATACCTACTATCTCACACATGCGAATCCCTCAACTGACTTTCTTTTAATTTTAGTTCTAACAAAGCCGTAGAGTTATTATCATATTTTTTAAAAGTGACTGAAAATTCATGGAGATACAAGTTGAATGGTATTAGTTGGAAAGTAATTAAAAAAACTTGGGTTTGAAACATATTGCGAATTGAAGCATAAATGTAAATTTGCCTGAATGTGAGGTGTATGTTTTTAAAACGTTTTTCGAACGTTCTAAAAATGTTTCTATCACTTGAAACACAATCTTGCAAAAAATGGGTGGAAACTTACGAATTTTATTGATTAGATTGCTTTTTTTCTTGATAAACTGTGTATTAAACAAGAAAACGGTATTTCTTTAATGCACATAAGATAACAATCGGAAAATACCTACTATCTCACACATGTAAATTCCTCAACTAACTTTCTTTTAATTTTAGTTCTAACAAAGACGTAGAGTTATTATCATATTTTTTAAAAGTGACTGAAAATTCATGGATATACAAGTAGAATGGTAATGATAGGAAAGTAATTAAAAAAACTTGGGTTTGAAACCTATTGCGAATTGAAGCATAAATGTAAATTTGCCTGAATGTGAGAAGTATGTTTTTAAAACGTTTTTCGAACGGTCTAAAAACGTTCCTATCACTTGAAACACAATTTTGCAAAAAATGGGTGGAAACTTACGAATTTTACTGATTAGATTGCTTTTTTTCTTGATAAACTGTGTATTAAACAAGAAAACGGTATTTCTTTAATGCACATAAGATAACAATCTTAAAATACCTACTATCTCACACATGCAAATCCCTCAACTGACTTTCTTTTAATTTTAGCTCTAACAAAGACGTAGAGTTATTATCATTTGTTTTAAAAGTGACTGAAAATTCATGGAGATACAAGTAGAATGGTAATGGTTGGAAAGTAATTCAAAAAACTTGGGTTTGAAACTCATTGCGAATTGAAGCATAAATGTAAATTTGCCTGAATGTGAGAAGTATGTTTCTAAAACGTTTTTCGAACGTTCTAAAAACGTTCCTATCACTTAAAACACAATCTTGCAAAAAATGGATGGAAACTTACGAATTTAACTGATTAGATTGCTTTTTTTCTTGATAAACTGTGTATTAAACAAGAAAACGGTATTTCTTTAATGCACATAAGATAACAATCGGAAAATACCTACTATCTCACACATGCAAATCCCTCAACTGACTTTCTTTTAATTTTAGTTCTAACAAAGACGTAGAGTTATTATCATATTTTTTAATAGTGACTGAAAATTAATGGAGATACAAGTAGAATTGTAATGGTTGGAAAGTATTAAAAAAAACTTGGGTTTAAAACTTATTGCGAATTAAAGCATAAATGTAAATTTGCCTGAATGTGATAAGTATGTTTTTAAAACGTTTTTCGAACGTTCTAAAAACGTTCCTATCACTTGAAACACAATGATGCAAAAAGTGGGTGGAAACTTACGAATTTTACTGATTAGATTGCTTTTTTTCTTGATAAAATTTGGATAAAACAAGAAAACGTTATTTCTTTAATGCACATAAGATAACAATCGGAAAATACCTACTATCTCACAAATGCAAATCCCTCAACTGTCTTTCTTTTAATTTTAGTTCTAACAAAGACGTAGAGTTATTATCATATTTTTTAATAGTGATTGAAAATTCATGGAGATACAAGTAGATTGGTCATGGTTAGAAAGTAATTGAAAAAACTTGGATTTGAAACTCATTGCGAATTGAAGCATAAATGTAAATTTGCCTGAATGTGAGAAGTATGTTTCTAAAACGTTTTTCGAACGTTCTAAAAACGTTCCTATCACTTGAAACACAATCTTGCAAAAAATGGATGGAAACTTACGAATTTTACTGATTAGATTGCTTTCTTTCTTGATAAACTTTGTATAAAACAAGAAAACGGTATTTTTTGAATGCACATAAGATAACAATCGGAAAATACCTAGTACCTCACACATGCGAATCCCTCAACTGACTTTCTTTTTATTTTAGTTCTAACAACGACGAAGAATTATTATCATATTTTTTAATAGTGATTGAAAATTCATGGAGATACAAGTAGATTGGTCATGGTTAGAAAGTAATTGAAAAAACTTGGATTTGAAACTCATTGCGAATTGAAGCATAAATGTAAATTTGCCTGAATGTGAGAAGTATGTTTCTAAAACGTTTTTCGAACGTTCTAAAAACGTTCCTATCACTTGAAACACAATCTTGCAAAAAATGGATGGAAACTTACGAATTTTACTGATTAGATTGCTTTTTTTCTTGATAAACTTTGTATAAAACAAGAAAACGGTATTTTTTTAATGCACATAAGATAACAATCGGAAAATACCTAGTACCTCACACATGCGAATCCCTCAACTGACTTTCTTTTTATTTTAGTTCTAACAACGACGAAGAATTATTATCATATTTTTTAATAGTGATTGAAAATTCATGGAGATACAAGTAGATTGGTCATGGTTAGAAAGTAATTGAAAAAACTTGGATTTGAAACTCATTGCGAATTGAAGCATAAATGTAAATTTGCCTGAATGTGAGAAGTATGTTTCTAAAACGTTTTTCGAACGTTCTAAAAACGTTCCTATCACTTGAAACACAATCTTGCAAAAAATGGATGGAAACTTACGAATTTTACTGATTAGATTGCTTTTTTTCTTGATAAACTTTGTATAAAACAAGAAAACGGTATTTTTTGAATGCACATAAGATAACAATCGGAAAATACCTAGTACCTCACACATGCGAATCCCTCAACTGACTTTTTTTTTATTTTAGTTCTAACAACGACGAAGAATTATTATCATATTTTTTAATAGTGATTGAAAATTCATGGAGATACAAGTAGATTGGTCATGGTTAGAAAGTAATTGAAAAAACTTGGATTTGAAACTCATTGCGAATTGAAGCATAAATGTAAATGTGCCTGAATGTGAGAAGTATGTTTCTAAAACGTTTTTCGAACGTTCTAAAAACGTTCCTATCACTTGAAACACAATCTTGCAAAAAATGGATGGAAACTTACGAATTTTACTGATTAGATTGCTTTTTTTCTTCATAAACTTTGTATAAAACAAGAAAACGGTATTTCTTTAATGCACATAAGATAACAATCGGAAAATACCTACTATCTCACACATGCGAATCCCTAAACTGACTTCTTTTTAATTTAAGTTCTCACGACGACGTAAAATTTTTATTATATTTGTTAAATTAACTGAGAATTTATGGAGATACAAGTGGATCGAAAGGTAATGGTTGGAAACTAATTAAAACACTTGGTTTTGAAAATCATTGCGAATTGAAGCATAAATGTAAATTTGCATGAATGGAAGAAGTATGTTTTTACAACGTTTTTCGAACGTTCTAAAATAGTTCCTATCACTTGAAACACAATGATGCAAAAAGTGGGTGGAAACTTACGAATTTTACTGATTAGATTGCTTTTTTTCTTGATAAACTTTGTATAAAACAAGAAAACGGAATTTTTTTAATGCACATAAGATAACAATCTTAAAATACCTACTATCTCACACATGCAAATCCCTCAACTGACTTTCTTTTAATTTTAGTTCTAACAAAGAAGTAGATTTATTATCATATTTTTTAAAAGGGACTGAAAGTTCATGGATATACAAGTAGAATGGTAATGGTTGAAAAGTAATTCAATAAACTTGGGTTTGAAACTTATTGCGAATTGAAGCATAAATGTAAATTTGCCTGAATGTGAGAAGTATGTTTTTAAAACGTTTCTCGAACGTTCTAAAAACGTTTTTATCACTTAAAACACAATCTTGCAAAAAATGGGTGGAAACTTACGAATTTTATTGATTAGATTGCTTTTTTTCTTGATAAACTGTGTATTAAACAAGAAAACGGTATTTCTTTAATGCACATAAGATAACAATCGGAAAATACCTACTATCTCACGCATGCGAATCCCTTAACTGACTTCTTTTTAATTTAAGTTCTTACGACGACGTAAAATTTTTATTATATTTGTTAAATTAACTGAGAATTTATGGAGATACAAGTGGATCGAAAGGTAATGGTTGGAAACTAATTAAAACACTTGGGTTTGAAAATCATTGCGAATTGAAGCATAAATGTAAATTTGCATGAATGTGAAAAGTATGTTTTTAAAACGTTTTTCGAACGTTCTAAAATAGTTCCTATCACTTGAAACACAATGTTGCAAAAAGTGGGTGGAAACTTACGAATTTTACTGATTAGATTGCTTTTATTCTTGATAAACTTTGTATAAAACAAGAAAACGTTATTTTTTTAATGCACATAAGATAACAATCTTAAAATACCTACTATCTCACACATGCAAATCCCTCAACTGACTTTCCTTTAATTTTAGTTCTAACAAAGAAGTAGAGTTATTATCATATTTTTTAAAAGTGACTGAAAATTCATAGAGATACAAGTAAAATTGTTATAGTTGGAAAGTAATTAAAAAAACTTGAGTTTGAAAGATTTGCGAATTAAAGCATAAATGTAAATTTGCCTGAATGTGAGATGTATGTTTTTAAAACGTTTTTCGAACGTTCTAAAAACGTTCCTATCACTTAAAACACAATCTTGCAAAAAATGGATGGAAACTTACGAATTTAACTGATTAGATTGCTTTTTTTCTTGATAAACTGTGTATTAAACAAGAAAACGGTATTTCTTTAATGCACATAAGATAACAATCGGAAAATACCTACTATCTCACACATGCAAATCCCTCAACTGACTTTCTTTTAATTTTAGTTCTAACAAAGACGTAGAGTTATTATCATATTTTTTAAAAGTGACTGAAAATTCATGGAGATACAAGTAGAATGGTAATGGTTGGAAAGTAATTAAAAAAACTTGGGTTTGAAACTTATTGCGAATTAAAGCAAAAATGTACATTTGCATGAATGGAAGAAGTAAGTTTTTAAAACGTTTTTCGAACGTTCTAAAAACGTTCCTATCACTTGAAACACAATGATGCAAAAAGTGGGTGGAAACTTACGAATTTTACTGATTAGATTGCTTTTTTTCTTGATAAAATTTGGATAAAACAAGAAAACGTTATTTCTTTAATGCACATAAGATAACAATCGGAAAATACCTACTATCTCACAAATGCAAATCCCTCAACTGTCTTTCTTTTAATTTTAGTTCTAACAAAGACGTAGAGTTATTATCATATTTTTTAAAAGTGACTGAAAATTCATGGAGATGCAAGTAGAATGGTAATGGTTGGAAAGTAATTAAAAAAACTTGGGTTTGAAACTTATTGCGAATTAAAGCAAAAATGTAAATTTGCATGAATGGAAGAAGTAAGTTTTTAAAACGTTTTTCGAACGTTCTAAAAACGTTCCTATCACTTGAAACACAATGATGCAAAAAGTGGGTGGAAACTTACGAATTTTACTGATTAGATTGCTTTTTTTCTTGATAAAATTTGGATAAAACAAGAAAACGTTATTTCTTTAATGCACATAAGATAACAATCGGAAAATACCTACTATCTCACACATGCAAATCCCTCAACTGTCTTTCTTTTAATTTTAGTTCTAACAAAGACGTAGAGTTATTATCATATTTTTTAAAAGTGACTGAAAATTCATGGAGATACAATTAGAATGGTAATGGTTGGAAAGTAATTAAAAAAACTTGGGTTTGAAACCTATTGCGAATTGAAGCATAAATGTAAATTTGCCTGAATGTGAGAAGTATGTTTTTAAAACGTTTTTCGAACGGTCTAAAAACGTTCCTATCACTTGAAACACAATCTTGCAAAAAATGGGTGAAAACTTACGAATTTTACTGATTAGATTGCTTTTTTTCTTGATAAACTGTGTATTAAACAAGAAAACGGTATTTCTTTAATGCACATAAGATAACAATCTTAAAATACCTACTATCTCACACATGCAGATCCCTCAACTGACTTTCTTTTAATTTTAGTTCTAACAAAGACGTAGAGTTATTATCATATGTTTCAAAAGTGACTGAAAATTCATGGAGATACAAGTAGAATGGTAATGGTTGGAAAGTGATTACAAAAACTTGGGTTTGAAACTTATTGCGAATTAAAGCATAAATGTAAATTTGCCTGAATGTGAAAAGTATGTTTTTAAAACGGTTTTCAAACGTTCTAAAAACGTTCCTATCACTTGAAACACAATGATGCAAAAAGTGGGTGGAAACTTACGAATTTTACTGATTAGATTGCTTTTTTTCTTGATAAACTTTGTATAAAACAAGAAAACGGTATTTTTTTAATGCACATAAGATAACAATCTTAAAATACCTACTATCTCACACATGCAAATCCCTCAACTGACTTTCTTTTAATTTTAGTTCTAACAAAGAAGTAGAGTTATTATCATATTTTTTAAAAGTGACTGAAAATTCATGGAGATACAAGTAGAATGGTAATGGTTGGAAACTAATTAAAACACTTGGGTTTGAAAATCATTGCGAATTGAAGCATAAATGTAAATTTGCATGAATGTGAAAAGTATGTTTTTAAAACGTTTTTCGAACGTTCTAAAATAGTTCCTATCACTTGAAACACAATGTTGCAAAAAGTGAGTGGAAACTTACGAATTTTACTGATTAGATTGCTTTTATTCTTGATAAACTTTGTATAAAACAAGAAAACGTTATTTTTTTAATGCAAATAAGATAACAATCTTAAAATACCTACTATCTCACACATGCAAATCCCTCAACTGACTTTCCTTTAATTTTAGTTTTAACAAAGAAGTAGAGTTATTATCATATTTTTTAAAAGTGACTGAAAATTCATAGAGATACAAGTAGAATGGTAATGGTTGGAAAGTAATTAAAAAAACTTGGGTTTGAAACTTATTGCGAATTAAAGCATAAATGTAAATTTGCCTGAATGTGAGAAGTATGTTTTTAAAACGTTTTTCGAACGTTCTAAAAATGTTTCTATCACTTGAAACACAATCTTGCAAAAAATGCGTGAAAACTTACGAATTTTATTGATTAGATTGCTTTTTTTCTTGATAAACTGTGTATTAAACAAGAAAACGGTATTTCTTTAATGCACATAAGATTACAATCGGAAAATACCTACTATCTCACACATGCGAATCCATCAACTGACTTCTTTTTAATTTAAGTTCTCACGACGACGTAAAATTTTTATTATATTTGTTAAATTAACTGTGAATTTATGGAGATACAAGTGGATCGAAAGGTAATGGTTGGAAACTAATTAAAACACTTGGGTTTGAAAATCATTGCGAATTGAAGCATAAATGTAAATTTGCATGAATGGAAGAAGTATGTTTTTAAAACGTTTTTCGAACGTTCTAAAATAGTTCCTATCACTTGAAACACAATGATTCAAAAAGTGGGTGGAAACTTACGAATTTTACTGATTAGATTGCTTTTTTTCTTGATAAACTTTGTATAAAACAAGAAAACGGTATTTTTTTAATGCACATAAGATAACAATCTTAAAATACCTACTATCTCACACATGCAAATCCCTCAACTGACTTTCTTTTAATTTTAGTTCTAACAAAGAAGTAGAGTTATTATCATATTTTTTAAAAGTGACTGAAAATTCATGGAGATACAAGTAGAATGGTAATAGTTGGAAAGTAATTAAAAAAACTTGGGTTTGAAACATATTGCGAATTGAAGCATAAATGTAAATTTGCCTGAATGTGAGAAGTATGTTTTTTAAACGTTTTTCGAACGGTCTAAAAACGTTCCTATCACTTGAAACACAATCTTGCAAAAAATGTGTGAAAACTTACGAATTTTACTGATTAGATTGCTTTTTTTCTTGATAAACTGTGTATTAAACAAGAAAACGGTGATTCTTTAATGCACATAAGATAAAAATTGAAAAATACCTAGTATCTCACACATGCGAATCCCTCAACTGACTTTCTTTTAATTTCAGTTCTAACAACGACAAAGAGCTATTATCATATTTTCTAAAATTGACTGAAAATTCATTGAGATACAAGTGGAAAGTAAATGGTTGGAAACAAATTAAAACACTTTAGTTTGAAAATCATTGCGAATTGAAGCATAAATGTAAATTTGCCTGAATGTGAGAAGTATGTTTTTAAAACGTTTCTCGAACGTTCTAAAAACGTTTCTATCACTTGAAACACAATCTTGCAAAAAATGGGTGGAAACTTACGAATTTTATTGATTAGATTGCTTTTTTTCTTGATAAACTGTGTATTAAACAAGAAAACGGTATTTCTTTAATGCACATAAGATTACAATCGGAAAATACCTACTATCTCACACATGCGAATCCCTCAACTGACTTCTTTTTAATTTAAGTTCTCACGACGACGTAAAATTTTTATTATATTTGTTAAATTAACTGAGAATTTATGGAGATACAAGTGGATCGAAAGGTAATGGTTGGAAACTAATTAAAACACTTGGGTTTGAAAATCATTGCGAATTGAAGCATAAATGTAAATTTGCATGAATGTGAAAAGTATGTTTTTAAAACGTTTTTCGAACGTTCTAAAATAGTTCCTATCACTTGAAACACAATGTTGCAAAAAGTGAGTGGAAACTATCGAATTTTACTGATTAGATTGCTTTTATTCTTGATAAACTTTGTATAAAACAAGAAAACGTTATTTTTTTAATGCAAATAAGATAACAATCTTAAAATACCTACTATCTCACACATGCAAATCCCTCAGCTGACTTTCCTTTAATTTTAGTTCTAACAAAGAAGTAGAGTTATTATCATATTTTTTAAAAGTGACTGAAAATTCATAGAGATACAAGTAGAATGGTAATGGTTGGAAAGTAATTAAAAAAACTTGGGTTTGAAACTTATTGCGAATTAAAGCATAAATGTAAATTTGCCTGAATGTGAGAAGTATGTTTTTAAAACGTTTTTCGAACGTTCTAAAAATGTTTCTATCACTTGAAACACAATCTTGCAAAAAATGGGTGAAAACTTACGAATTTTATTGATTAGATTGCTTTTTTTCTTGATAAACTGTGTATTAAACAAGAAAACGGTATTTCTTTAATGCACATAAGATTACAATCGGAAAATACCTACTATCTCACACATGCGAATCCATCAACTGACTTCTTTTTAATTTAAGTTCTCACGACGACGTAAAATTTTTATTATATTTGTTAAATTAACTGTGAATTTATGGAGATACAAGTGGATCGAAAGGTAATGGTTGGAAACTAATTAAAACACTTGGGTTTGAAAATCATTGCGAATTGAAGCATAAATGTAAATTTGCATGAATGGAAGAAGTATGTTTTTAAAACGTTTTTCGAACGTTCTAAAATAGTTCCTATCACTTGAAACACAATGATTCAAAAAGTGGGTGGAAACTTACGAATTTTACTGATTAGATTGCTTTTTTTCTTGATAAACTTTGTATAAAACAAGAAAACGGTATTTTTTTAATGCACATAAGATAACAATCTTAAAATACCTACTATCTCACACATGCAAATCCCTCAACTGACTTTCTTTTAATTTTAGTTCTAACAAAGAAGTAGAGTTATTATCATATTTTTTAAAAGTGACTGAAAATTCATGGAGATACAAGTAGAATGGTAATAGTTGGAAAGTAATTAAAAAAACTTGGGTTTGAAACATATTGCGAATTGAAGCATAAATGTAAATTTGCCTGAATGTGAGAAGTATGTTTTTTAAACGTTTTTCGAACGGTCTAAAAACGTTCCTATCACTTGAAACACAATCTTGCAAAAAATGTGTGAAAACTTACGAATTTTACTGATTAGATTGCTTTTTTTCTTGATAAACTGTGTATTAAACAAGAAAACGGTGATTCTTTAATGCACATAAGATAAAAATCGAAAAATACCTAGTATCTCACACATGCGAATCCCTCAACTGACTTTCTTTTAATTTCAGTTCTAACAACGACAAAGAGCTATTATCATATTTTCTAAAATTGACTGAAAATTCATTGAGATACAAGTGGAAAGTAAATGGTTGGAAACAAATTAAAACACTTTAGTTTGAAAATCATTGCGAATTGAAGCATAAATGTAAATTTGCCTGAATGTGAGAAGTATGTTTTTAAAACGTTTCTCGAACGTTCTAAAAACGTTTCTATCACTTGAAACACAATCTTGCAAAAAATGGGTGGAAACTTACGAATTTTATTGATTAGATTGCTTTTTTTCTTGATAAACTGTGTATTAAACAAGAAAACGGTATTTCTTTAATGCACATAAGATTACAATCGGAAAATACCTACTATCTCACACATGCGAATCCCTCAACTGACTTCTTTTTAATTTAAGTTCTCACGACGACGTAAAATTTTTATTATATTTGTTAAATTAACTGAGAATTTATGGAGATACAAGTGGATCGAAAGGTAATGGTTGGAAACTAATTAAAACACTTGGGTTTGAAAATCATTGCGAATTGAAGCATAAATGTAAATTTGCATGAATGTGAAAAGTATGTTTTTAAAACGTTTTTCGAACGTTCTAAAATAGTTCCTATCACTTGAAACACAATGTTGCAAAAAGTGAGTGGAAACTTACGAATTTTACTGATTAGATTGCTTTTATTCTTGATAAACTTTGTATAAAACAAGAAAACGTTATTTTTTTAATGCAAATAAGATAACAATCTTAAAATACCTACTATCTCACACATGCAAATCCCTCAGCTGACTTTCCTTTAATTTTAGTTCTAACAAAGAAGTAGAGTTATTATCATATTTTTTAAAAGTGACTGAAAATTCATAGAGATACAAGTAGAATGGTAATGGTTGGAAAGTAATTAAAAAAACTTGGGTTTGAAACTTATTGCGAATTAAAGCATAAATGTAAATTTGCCTGAATGTGAGAAGTATGTTTTTAAAACGTTTTTCGAACGTTCTAAAAATGTTTCTATCACTTGAAACACAATCTTGCAAAAAATGGGTGAAAACTTACGAATTTTATTGATTAGATTGCTTTTTTTCTTGATAAACTGTGTATTAAACAAGAAAACGGTATTTCTTTAATGCACATAAGATTACAATCGGAAAATACCTACTATCTCACACATGCGAATCCATCAACTGACTTCTTTTTAATTTAAGTTCTCACGACGACGTAAAATTTTTATTATATTTGTTAAATTAACTGTGAATTTATGGAGATACAAGTGGATCGAAAGGTAATGGTTGGAAACTAATTAAAACACTTGGGTTTGAAAATCATTGCGAATTGAAGCATAAATGTAAATTTGCATGAATGGAAGAAGTATGTTTTTAAAACGTTTTTCGAACGTTCTAAAATAGTTCCTATCACTTGAAACACAATGATTCAAAAAGTGGGTGGAAACTTACGAATTTTACTGATTAGATTGCTTTTTTTCTTGATAAACTTTGTATAAAACAAGAAAACGGTATTTTTTTAATGCACATAAGATAACAATCTTAAAATACCTACTATCTCACACATGCAAATCCCTCAACTGACTTTCTTTTAATTTTAGTTCTAACAAAGAAGTAGAGTTATTATCATATTTTTTAAAAGTGACTGAAAATTCATGGAGATACAAGTAGAATGGTAATAGTTGGAAAGTAATTAAAAAAACTTGGGTTTGAAACATATTGCGAATTGAAGCATAAATGTAAATTTGCCTGAATGTGAGAAGTATGTTTTTTAAACGTTTTTCGAACGGTCTAAAAACGTTCCTATCACTTGAAACACAATCTTGCAAAAAATGTGTGAAAACTTACGAATTTTACTGATTAGATTGCTTTTTTTCTTGATAAACTGTGTATTAAACAAGAAAACGGTGATTCTTTAATGCACATAAGATAAAAATCGAAAAATACCTAGTATCTCACACATGCGAATCCCTCAACTGACTTTCTTTTAATTTCAGTTCTAACAACGACAAAGAGCTATTATCATATTTTCTAAAATTGACTGAAAATTCATTGAGATACAAGTGGAAAGTAAATGGTTGGAAACAAATTAAAACACTTTAGTTTGAAAATCATTGCGAATTGAAGCATAAATGTAAATTTGCCTGAATGTGAGAAGTATGTTTTTAAAACGTTTCTCGAACGTTCTAAAAACGTTTCTATCACTTGAAACACAATCTTGCAAAAAATGGGTGGAAACTTACGAATTTTATTGATTAGATTGCTTTTTTTCTTGATAAACTGTGTATTAAACAAGAAAACGGTATTTCTTTAATGCACATAAGATTACAATCGGAAAATACCTACTATCTCACACATGCGAATCCCTCAACTGACTTCTTTTTAATTTAAGTTCTCACGACGACGTAAAATTTTTATTATATTTGTTAAATTAACTGAGAATTTATGGAGATACAAGTGGATCGAAAGGTAATGGTTGGAAACTAATTAAAACACTTGGGTTTGAAAATCATTGCGAATTGAAGCATAAATGTAAATTTGCATGAATGTGAAAAGTATGTTTTTAAAACGTTTTTCGAACGTTCTAAAATAGTTCCTATCACTTGAAACACAATGTTGCAAAAAGTGAGTGGAAACTTACGAATTTTACTGATTAGATTGCTTTTATTCTTGATAAACTTTGTATAAAACAAGAAAACGTTATTTTTTTAATGCAAATAAGATAACAATCTTAAAATACCTACTATCTCACACATGCAAATCCCTCAACTGACTTTCCTTTAATTTTAGTTCTAACAAAGAAGTAGAGTTATTATCATATTTTTTAATAGTGATTGAAAATTAATGGAGATACAAGTAGAATGGTAATGGTTGGAAAGTAATTAAAAAAACTTGGGTTTGAAACTTATTGCGAATTGAAGCATAAATGTAAATTTGCCTGAATGTGAGAAGTATGTTTTTAAAACGTTTTTCGAACGTTCTAAAAATGTTTCTATCACTTGGAACACAATCTTGCAAAAAATGGGTGGATACTTACGAATTTTATTGATTAGATTGCTTTTTTTCTTGATAAACTGTGTATTAAACAAAAAAACGGTATTTCTTTAATGCACATAAGATAACAATCGGAAAATACCTACTATCTCACACATGTAAATTCCTCAACTAACTTTCTTTTAATTTTAGTTCTAACAAAGACGTAGAGTTATTATCATATTTTTTAAAAGTAACTGAAAATTCGTGGAGATACAAGTAGAATGGTAATGGTAGGAAAGTAATTAAAAAAACTTGGGTTTGAAACCTATTGCGAATTGAAGCATAAATGTAAATTTGCCTGAATGTGAGAAGTATCTTTTTAAAACGTTTTTCGAACGTTCTAAAAACGTTTCTATCACTTGGAACACAATCTTGCAAAAAATGGGTGGAAACTTACGAATTTTACTCATTAGATTGCTTTTTTTCTTGATAAACTGTGTATTAAACAAGAAAACGGTATTTCTTTAATGCACATAAGATAACAATCGGAAAATACCTACTATCTCACACATGCGAATCCCTCAACTGACTTTCTTTTAATTTTAGTTCTAACAAAGCCGTAGAGTTATTATCATATTTTTTAATAGTGATTGAAAATTAATGGAGATACAAGTAGAATGGTAATGGTTGGAAAGTAATTAAAAAAACTTGGGTTTTAAACTTATTGCGAATTGAAGCATAAATGTAAAATTGCCTGAATGTGAGAAGTATCTTTTTAAAACGTTTTTCGAACGTTCTAAAAATGTTTCTATCACTTGAAACACAATCTTGCAAAAAATGGGTGGAAACTTACGAATTTTATTGATTAGATTGCTTTTTTTCTTGATAAACTGTGTATTAAACAAGAAGACGGTATTTCTTTAATGCACATAAGATAACAATTTTAAAATACCTACTATCTCACACATGCAAATCCCTCAACTGACTTCTTTTTAATTTAAGTTCTAACAACGACAAAGAGTTATTATCATATTTTTTAAAAGGGACTGAAAGTTCATGGATATACAAGTAGAATGGTAATGGTTGGAAAGTGATTACAAAAACTTGGGTTTGAAACTTATTGCGAATTAAAGCATAAATGTAAATTTGCCTGAATGTGAGAAGTATGTTTTTAAAACGGTTTTCGAACGTTCTAAAAACTTTCCTATCACTTGAAATACAATTTTGCAAAAAATGGGTGGAAACTTACGAATTTTACTCATTAGATTGCTTTTTTTCTTGATAAACTGTGTATTAAACAAGAAAACGGTATTTCTTTAATGCACATAAGATAACAATCGGAAAATACCTACTATCTCACACATGCGAATCCCTCAACTGACTTTCTTTTAATTTTAGTTCTAACAAAGCCGTAGAGTTATTATCATATTTTTTAATAGTGATTGAAAATTAATGGAGATACAAGTAGAATGGTAATGGTTGGAAAGTAATTAAAAAAACTTGGGTTTGAAACTTATTGCGAATTGAAGCATAAATGTAAATTTGCCTGAATGTAAGAAGTATGTTTTTAAAACGTTTTTCGAACGTTCTAAAAATGTTTCTATCACTTGAAACACAATCTTGCAAAAAATGGGTGGAAACTTACGAATTTTATTGATTAGATTGCTTTTTTTCTTGATAAACTGTGTATTACACAAGAAAACGGTATTTCTTTAATGCACATAAGATAACAATCGGAAAATACCTACTATCTCACACATGCGAATCCCTCAACTGACTTTCTTTTAATTTTAGTTCTAACAAAGCCGTAGAGTTATTATCATATTTTTTAAAAGTGACTGAAAATTCATGGAGATACAAGTAGAATGGTAATAGTTGGAAAGTAATTAAAAAAACTTGGGTTTGAAACATATTGCGAATTGAAGCATAAATGTAAATTTGCCTGAATGTGAGGTGTATGTTTTTAAAACGTTTTTCGAACGTTCTTGAAACGTTTCTATAACTTGAAACACAATCTTGCAAAAAATGGGTGGAAACTTACGAATTTTATTGATTAGATTGCTTTTTTTCTTGATAAACTGTGTATTACACAAGAAAACGGTATTTCTTTAATGCACATAAGATAACAATCGGAAAATACCTACTATCTCACACATGTAAATTCCTCAACTAACTTTCTTTTAATTTTAGTTCTAACAAAGACGTAGAGTTATTATCATATTTTTTAAAAGTGACTGAAAATTCATGGATATACAAGTAGAATGGTAATAGTTGGAAAGTAATTAAAAAAACTTGGGTTTGAAACATATTGCGAATTGAAGCATAAATGTAAATTTGCCTGAATGTGAGGTGTATGTTTTTAAAACGTTTTTCGAACGTTCTAAAAATGTTTCTATCACTTGAAACACAATCTTGCAAAAAATGGGTGGAAACTTACGAATTTTATTGATTAGATCGCTTTTTTTCTTGATAAACTGTGTTTTAAACAAGAAAACGGTATTTCTTTAATGCACATAAGATAACAATCGGAAAATACCTACTATCTCACACATGTAAATTCCTCAACTAACTTTCTTTTAATTTTAGTTCTAACAAAGACGTAGAGTTATTATCATATTTTTTAAAAGTGACTGAAAATTCATGGATATACAAGTAGAATGGTAATGATAGGAAAGTAATTAAAAAAACTTGGGTTTGAAACCTATTGCGAATTGAAGCATAAATGTAAATTTGCCTGAATGTGAGAAGTATGTTTTTAAAACGTTTTTCGAACGGTCTAAAAACGTTCCTATCACTTGAAACACAATTTTGCAAAAAATGGGTGGAAACTTACGAATTTTACTGATTAGATTGCTTTTTGTCTTGATAAACTGTGTATTAAACAAGAAAACGGTATTTCTTTAATGCACATAAGATAACAATCGGAAAATACCTACTATCTCACACATGCGAATCCCTCAACTGACTTTCTTTTAATTTTAGTTCTAACAAAGCCGTAGAGTTATTATCATATTTTTTAATAGTGATTGAAAATTAATGGAGATACAAGTAGAATGGTAATGGTTGGAAAGTAATTAAAAAAACTTGGGTTTTAAACTTATTGCGAATTGAAGCATAAATGTAAATTTGCCTGAATGTGAGAAGTATGTTTTTAAAACGTTTTTCGAACGTTCTAAAAATGTTTCTATCACTTGAAACACAATCTTGCAAAAAATGGGTGGAAACTTACGAATTTTATTGATTAGATTGCTTTTTTTCTTGATAAACTGTGTATTAAACAAGAAGACGGTATTTCTTTAATGCACATAAGATAACAATTTTAAAATACCTACTATCTCACACATGCGAATCCCTCAACTGACTTTCTTTTAATTTTAGTTCTAACAAAGCCGTAGAGTTATTATCATATTTTTTAATAGTGATTGAAAATTAATGGAGATACAAGTAGAATGGTAATGGTTGGAAAGTAATTAAAAAAACTTGGGTTTGAAACATATTGCGAATTGATGCATAAATGTAAATTTGCCTGAATGTGAGGTGTATGTTTTTAAAACGTTTTTCGAACGTTCTAAAAACGTTCCTATCACTTGAAACACAATCTTGCAAAAAATGGGTGGAAACTTACGAATTTAACTGATTAGAATGCTTTTTTTCTTTATAAACTTTGTATTAAACAAGAAAACGGTATTTCTTTAATGCACATAAGATAACAATCGGAAAATACCTACTATCTCACACATGCAAATCCCTCAACTGACTTCTTTTTAATTTAAGTTCTAACAACGACAAAGAGTTATTATCATATTTTTTAAAAGGGACTGAAAGTTCATGGATATACAAGTAGAATGGTAATGGTTGGAAAGTGATTACAAAAACTTGGGTTTGAAACTTATTGCGAATTAAAGCATAAATGTAAATTTGCCTGAATGTGAGAAGTATGTTTTTAAAACGGTTTTCGAACGTTCTAAAAACGTTCCTATCACTTGAAACACAATTTTGCAAAAAATGGGTGGAAACTTACGAATTTTACTCATTAGATTGCTTTTTTTCTTGATAAACTGTGTATTAAACAAGAAAACGGTATTTTTTTAATGCACATAAGATAACAATCGGAAAATACCTACTATCTCACACATGCGAATCCCTCAACTGACTTTCTTTTAATTTTAGTTCTAACAAAGCCGTAGAGTTATTATCATATTTTTTAAAAGTGACTGAAAATTCATGGAGATACAAGTAGAATGGTAATAGTTGGAAAGTAATTAAAAAAACTATGCGAATTGAAGCATAAATGTAAATTTGCCTGAATGTGAGAAGTATGTTTTTAAAACGTTTTTCGAACGTTCTAAAAACGTTCCTATCACTTGAAACACAATCTTGCAAAAAATGGGTGGAAACTTACGAATTTAACTGATTAGAATGCTTTTTTTCTTTATAAACTTTGTATTAAACAAGAAAACGGTATTTCTTTAATGCACATAAGATAACAATCGGAAAATACCTACTATCTCACACATGCAAATCCCTCAACTGACTTCTTTTTAATTTAAGTTCTAACAACGACAAAGAGTTATTATCATATTTTTTAAAAGGGACTGAAAGTTCATGGATATACAAGTAGAATGGTAATGGTTGGAAAGTGATTACAAAAACTTGGGTTTGATACTTATTGCGAATTAAAGCATAAATGTAAATTTGCCTGAATGTAAGAAGTATGTTTTTAAAACGTTTTTCGAACGTTCTAAAAATGTTTCTATCACTTGAAACACAATCTTGCAAAAAATGGGTGGAAACTTACGAATTTTATTGATTAGATAGCTTTTTTTCTTGATAAACTGTGTATTAAACAAGAAAACGGTATTTCTTTAATGCACATAAGATAACAATCGGAAAATACCTACTATCTCACACATGCGAATCCCTCAACTGACTTTCTTTTAGTTTTAGTTCTAACAAAGCCGTAGAGTTATTATCATATTTTTTAATAGTGATCGAAAATTAATGGAGATACAAGTAGAATGGTAATGGTTGGAAAGTAATTAAAAAAACTTGGGTTTGAAACTTATTGCGAATTGAAGCATAAATGTAAATTTGCCTGAATGTGAGAAGTATGTTTTTAAAACGTTTTTCGAACGTTCTAAAAATGTTTCTATCACTTGAAACACAATCTTGCAAAAAATGGGTGGAAACTTACGAATTTTATTGATTAGATTGCTTTTTTTCTTGATAAACTGTGTATTAAACAAAAAAACGGTATTTCTTTAATGCACATAAGACAACAATCGGAAAACACCTACTATCTCACACATGCAGATCCCTCAACTGACTTTCTTTTAATTTTAGTTCTAACAAAGACGTAGAGTTATTATCATATGTTTTAAAAGTGACTGAAAATTCATGGAGATACAAGTAGAATGGTAATGGTTGGAAAGTGATTACAAAAACTTGGGTTTGAAACTTATTGCGAATTGAAGCATAAATGTAAATTTGCCTGAATGTGAGAAGTATGTTTTTAAAACGTTTTTCGAACGTTCTAAAAACGTTTCTATCACTTGAAACACAATGTTGCAAAAAATGTGTGGAAACTTACGAATTTTACTGATTAGATTGCTTTTTTTCTTGTTAAACTGTGTATTAAACAAGAAGACGGTATTTCTTTAATGCACATAAGATAACAATTTTAAAATACCTACTATCTCACACATGCAAATCCCTCAACTGACTTTCTTTTAATTTTAGTTCTAACAAAGCCGTAGAGTTATTATCATATTTTTTAAAAGTGACTGAAAATTCATGGAGATACAAGTAGAATGGTAATAGTTGGAAAGTAATTAAAAAAACTTGAGTTTGAAACATATTGCGAATTGAAGCATAAATGTAAATTTGCCTGAATGTGAGGTGTATGTTTTTAAAACGATTTACGAACGTTCTAAAAACGTTCCTATCACTTGAAACACAATCTTGCAAAAAATGGGTGGAAACTTACGAATTTAACTGATTAGATTGCTTTTTTTCTTTATAAACTGTGTATTAAACAAGAAAACGGTATTTCTTTAATGCACATAAGAAAACAATCGGAAAATACCTACTATCTCACACATGCGAATCCCTTAACTGACTTTCTTTTAATTTTAGTTCTAACAAAGCCGTAGAGTTATTATCATATTTTTTAATAGTGATTCAAATTAATGAAGATACAAGTAGAATGGTAATGGTTGGAAAGTAATTAAAAAAACTTGGGTTTGAAACTTATTGCGAATTGAAGCATAAATGTAAAATTGCCTGAATGTGAGAAGTATGTTTTTAAAACGTTTTTCGAACGTTCTAAAAATGTTTCTATTACTTGAAACACAATCTTGCAAAAAATGGGTGGAAACTTACGAATTTTATTGATTAGGTTGCTTTTTTTCTTGATAAACTGTGTATTAAACAAAAAAACGGTATTTCTTTAATGCACATAAGATAACAATCTTAAAATACCTACTATCTCACACATGCAGATCCCTTAACTGACTTTCTTTTAATTTTATTTTTAACAAAGACGTAGAGTTATTATCATATGTTTTAAAAGTGACTGAAAATTCATGGAGATACAAGTAGAATGGTAATGGTTGGAAAGTAATTAAAAAAACTTGGGTTTGAAACTTATTGCGAATTGAAGCATAAATGTAAATTTGCCTGAATGTGAGAAGTATGTTTTTAAAACGTTTTTCGAACGTTCTAAAAACGTTTCTATCACTTGAAACACAATGTTGCAAAAAATGTGTGGAAACTTACGAATTTTACTGATTAGATTGCTTTTTTTCTTGATAAAATTTAAATAAAACAAGAAAACGTTATTTCTTTAATGCACATAAGATAACAATCGGAAAATACCTACTATCTCACACATGCGAATCCCTCAACTGACTTTCTTTTAATTTTAGTTCTAACAAAGCCGTAGAGTTATTATCATATTTTTTAATAGTGATTGAAAATTAATGGAGATACAAGTAGAATGGTAATGGTTGGAAAGTAATTAAAAAAACTTGGGTTTGAAACTTATTGCGAATTGAAGAATAAATGTAAATTTGCCTGAATGTGAGGTGTATGTTTTTAAAACGTTTTTCGAACGGTCTAAAAACGTTCCTATCACTTGAAACACAATCTTGCAAAAAATGGGTGAAAACTTACGAATTTTACTGATTAGATTGCTTTTTTTCTTGATAAAATTTGGATAAAACAAGAAAACGGTATTTCTTTAATGCACATAAGATAACAATCGGAAAATACCTACAATCTCACACATGCGAATCCCTCAACTGACTTCTTTTTAATTTAAGTTCTAACAACGACAAAGAGTTATTATCATATTTTTTAAAAGGGACTGAAAGTTCATGGATATACAAGTAGAATGGTAATGGTTGGAAAGTGATTACAAAAACTTGGGTTTGAAACTTATTGCGAATTAAAGCATAAATGTAAATTTGCCTGAATGTGAGAAGTATCTTTTTAAAACGTTTTTCGAACGTTCTAAAAACGTTTCTATGACTTGGAACACAATCTTGCAAAAAATGGGTGGAAACTTACGAATTTTACTCATTAGATTGCTTTTTTTCTTGATAAACTGTGTATTAAACAAGAAGACGGTATTTCTTTAATGCACATAAGATAACAATTTTAAAATACCTACTATCTCACACATGCAAATCCCTCAACTGACTTTCTTTTAATTTTAGTTCTAACAAAGCCGTAGAGTTATTATCATATTTTTTAAAAGTGACTGAAAATTCATGGAGATACAAGTAGAATGGTAATAGTTGGAAAGTAATTAAAAAAACTTGGGTTTGAAACATATTGCGAATTGAAGCATAAATGTAAATTTGCCTGAATGTGAGGTGTATGTTTTTAAAACGTTTTTCGAACGTTCTAAAAACGTTCCTATCACTTGAAACACAATCTTGCAAAAAATGGGTGGAAACTTACGAATTTAACTGATTAGAATGCTTTTTTTCTTTATAAACTGTGTATTAAACAAGAAAACGGTATTTCTTTAATGCACATAAGATAACAATCGGAAAATACCTACTATCTCACACATGCAAATCCCTCAACTGACTTTCTTTTAATTTTAGTTCTAACAAAGTCGTAGAGTTATTATCATATTTTTTAATAGTGATTGAAAATTAATGGAGATACAAGTAGAATGGTAATGGTTGGAAAGTAATTAAAAAAACTTGGTTTTGAAACTTATTGCGAATTGAAGCATAAATGTAAATTTGCCTGAATGTGAGAAGTATGTTTTTAAAACGGTTTTCGAACGTTCTAAAAACGTTCCTATCACTTGAAACACAATTTTGCAAAAAATGGGTGGAAACTTACGAATTTTACTGATTAGATTGCTTTTTTTCTTGATAAACTGTGTATTAAACAAGAAAACGGTATTTCTTTAATGCACATAAGATAACAATCGGAAAATACCTACTATCTCACACATGCAAATCCCTCAACTGTCTTTCTTTTAATTTTAGTTCTAACAAAGACGTAGAGATATTATCATATTTTTTAATAGTGATTGAAAATTAATGGAGATACAAGTAGAATGGTAATGGTTGGAAAGTAATTAAAAAAACTTGGGTTTGAAACTTATTGCGAATTAAAGCATAAATGTAAATTTGCCTGAATGTGAGAAGTATGTTTTTAAAACGTTTTTCGAACGTTCTTAAAACGTTTCTATCACTTGGAACACAATCTTGCAAAAAATGGGTGGAAACTTACGAATTTTACTCATTAGATTGCTTTTTTTCTTGATAAACTGTGTATTAAACAAAAAAACGGTATTTCTTTAATGCACATAAGATAACAATCGGAAAATACCTACTATCTCACACATGTAAATTCCTCAACTAACTTTCTTTTAATTTTAGTTCTAACAAAGACGTAGAGTTATTATCATATTTTTTAAAAGTGACTGAAAATTCATGGAGATACAAGTAGAATGGTAATGGTAGGAAAGTAATTAAAAAAACTTGGGTTTGAAACCTATTGCGAATTGAAGCATAAATGTAAATTTGCCTGAATGTGAAAAGTATGTTTTTAAAACGTTTTTCGAACGGTCTAAAAACGTACCTATCACTTGAAACACAATCTTGCAAAAAATGGGTGAAAACTTACGAATTTTACTGATTAGATTGCTTTTTTTCTTGATAAACTGTGTATTAAACAAGAAAACGGTATTTCTTTAATGCACATAAGATAATAATCTTAAAATACCTACTATCTCACACATGCAGATCCCTCAACTGACTTTCTTTTAATTTTAGTTCTAACAAAGACGTAGAGTTATTATCATATGTTTTAAAAGTGACTGAAAATTCATGGAGATACAAGTAGAATGGTAATGGTTGGAAAGTAATTAAAAAAACTTGGGTTTGAAACTTATTGCGAATTGAAGCATAAATGTAAATTTGCCTGAATGTGAGAAGTATGTTTTTAAAACGTTTTTCGAACGTTCTAAAAACGTTTCTATCACTTGAAACACAATGTTGCAAAAAATGTGTGGAAACTTACGAATTTTACTGATTAGATTGCTTTTTTTCTTGATAAACTGTGTATTAAACAAGAAGACGGTATTTTTTAATGCACATAAGATAACAATTTTAAAATACCTACCATCTCACACATGCAAATCCCTCAACTGACTTTCTTTTAATTTTAGTTCTAACAAAGCCGTAGAGTTATTATCATATTTTTTAAAAGGGACTGAAAATTCATGGAGATACAAGTAGAATGGTAATAGTTGGAAAGTAATTAAAAAAACTTGGGTTTGAAACATATTGCGAATTGAAGCATAAATGTAAATTTGCCTGAATGTGAGGTGTATGTTTTTAAAACGTTTTTCGAACGTTCTAAAAACGTTCCTATCACTTGGAACTCAATCTTGCAAAAAATGGGTGGAAACTTACGAATTTTACTGATTAGATTGCTTTTTTTCTTGATAAACTGTGTATTAAACAAGAAGACGGTATTTTTTAATGCACATAAGATAACAATTTTAAAATACCTACCATCTCACACATGCAAATCCCTCAACTGACTTTCTTTTAATTTTAGTTCTAACAAAGCCGTAGAGTTATTATCATATTTTTTAATAGTGATTGAAAATTAATGGAGATACAAGTAGAATGGTAATGGTTGGAAAGTAATTAAAAAAACTTGGGTTTGAAACTTATTGCGAATTAAAGCATAAATGTAAATTTGCCTGAATGTGAGAAGTATGTTTTTAAAACGTTTTTCGAACGTTCTTAAAACGTTTCTATCACTTGGAACACAATCTTGCAAAAAATGGGTGGAAACTTACGAATTTTACTCATTAGATTGCTTTTTTTCTTGATAAACTGTGTATTAAACAAGAAAACGGTATTTCTTTAATGCACATAAGATAACAATCGGAAAATACCTACTATCTCACACATGCGAATCCCTTAACTGACTTTCTTTTAATTTTAGTTCTAACAAAGCCGTAGAGTTATTATCATATTTTTTAATAGTGATTCAAATTAATGAAGATACAAGTAGAATGGTAATGGTTGGAAAGTAATTAAAAAAACTTGGGTTTGAAACTTATTGCGAATTGAAGCATAAATGTAAAATTGCCTGAATGTGAGAAGTATGTTTTTAAAACGTTTTTCGAACGTTCTAAAAATGTTTCTATTACTTGAAACACAATCTTGCAAAAAATGGGTGGAAACTTACGAATTTTATTGATTAGATTGCTTTTTTTCTTGATAAACTGTGTATTAAACAAAAAAACGGTATTTCTTTAATGCACATAAGATAACAATCTTAAAATACCTACTATCTCACACATGCAGATCCCTCAACTGACTTTCTTTTAATTTTAGTTTTAACAAAGACGTAGAGTTATTATCATATGTTTTAAAAGTGACTGAAAATTCATGGAGATACAAGTAGAATGGTAATAGTTGGAAAGTAATTAAAAAAACTTGGGTTTGAAACTTATTGCGAATTGAAGCATAAATGTAAATTTGCCTGAATGTGAGAAGTATGTTTTTAAAACGTTTTTCGAACGTTCTAAAAACGTTTCTATCACTTGAAACACAATGTTGCAAAAAATGTGTGGAAACTTACGAATTTTACTGATTAGATTGCTTTTTTTCTTGATAAAATTTAAATAAAACAAGAAAACGTTATTTCTTTAATGCACATAAGATAACAATCGGAAAATACCTACTATCTCACACATGCGAATCCCTCAACTGACTTTCTTTTAATTTTAGTTCTAACAAAGCCGTAGAGTTATTATGATATTTTTTAATAGTGATTGAAAATTAATGGAGATACAAGTAGAATGGTAATGGTTGGAAAGTAATTAAAAAAACTTGGGTTTGAAACTTATTGCGAATTGAAGAATAAATGTAAATTTGCCTGAATGTGAGGTGTATGTTTTTAAAACGTTTTTCGAACGGTCTAAAAACGTTCCTATCACTTGAAACACAATCTTGCAAAAAATGGGTGAAAACTTACGAATTTTACTGATTAGATTGCTTTTTTTCTTGATAAACTGTGTATTAAACAAGAAAACGGTATTTCTTTAATGCACATAAGATAACAATCTTAAAATACCTACTATCTCACATATGCAAATCCCCCAACTGACTTTCTTTTACTTTTAGCTCTAACAAAGACGTAGAGTTATTATCATATGTTTTAAAAGTGACTGAAAATTCATGGAGATACAAGTAGAATGGTAATGGTAGGAAAGTAATTAAAAAAACTTGGGTTTGAAACCTATTGCGAATTGAAGCATAAATGTAAATTTGCCTGAATGTGAGAAGTATGTTTTTAAAACGTTTTTCGAACGGTCTAAAAACGTTCCTATCACTTGAAACACAATCTTGCAAAAAATGGGTGAAAACTTACGAATTTTACTGATTAGATTGCTTTTTTTCTTGATAAAATTTGGATAAAAAAAGAAAACGTTATTTCTTTAATGCACATAAGATAACAATCGGAAAATACCTACAATCTCACACATGCGAATCCCTCAACTGACTTCTTTTTAATTTAAGTTCTAACAACGACAAAGAGTTATTATCATATTTTTTAAAAGGGACTGAAAGTTCATGGATATACAAGTAGAATGGTAATGGTTGGAAAGTGATTACAAAAACTTGGGTTTGAAACTTATTGCGAATTGAAGCATAAATGTAAATTTGCCTGAATGTGAAAAGTATGTTCTTAAAACGTTTTTCGAACGGTCTAAAAACGTTCCTATCACTTGAAACACAATCTTGCAAAAAATGGGTGGAAACTTACGAATTTTACTCATTAGATTGCTTTTTTTCTTGATAAACTGTGTATTAAACAAGAAGACGGTATTTCTTTAATGCACATAAGATAACAATTTTAAAATACCTACTATCTTACACATGCAAATCCCTCAACTGACTTTCTTTTAATTTTAGTTCTAACAAAGCCGTAGAGTTATTATCATATTTTTTAAAAGTGACTGAAAATTCATGGAGATACAAGTAGAATGGTAATACTTGGAAAGTAATTAAAAAAACTTGGGTTTGAAACATATTGCGAATTGAAGCATAAATGTAAATTTGCCTGAATGTGAAGTGTATGTTTTTAAAACGTTTTTCGAACGTTCTAAAAACGTTCCTATCACTTGAAACACAATCTTGCAAAAAATGGGTGGAAACTTACGAATTTAACTGATTAGAATGCTTTTTTTCTTTATAAACTGTGTATTAAACAAGAAAACGGTATTTCTTTAATGCACATAAGATAACAATCGGAAAATACCTACTATCTCACACATGCAAATCCCTCAACTGACTTTCTTTTAATTTTAGTTCTAACAAAGTCGTAGAGTTATTATCATATTTTTTAATAGTGATTGAAAATTAATGGAGATACAAGTAGAATGGTAATGGTTGGAAAGTAATTAAAAAAACTTGGGTTTGAAACTTATTGCGAATTAAAGCATAAATGTAAATTTGCCTGAATGTGAGAAGTATGTTTTTAAAACGTTTTTCGAACGTTCTTAAAACGTTTCTATCACTTGGAACACAATCTTGCAAAAAATGGGTGGAAACTTACGAATTTTACTCATTAGATTGCTTTTTTTCTTGATAAACTGTGTATTAAACAAGAAAACGGTATTTCTTTAATGCACATAAAATAACAATCGGAAAATACCTACTATCTCACACATGCAAATCCCTCAACTGTCTTTCTTTTAATTTTAGTTCTAACAAAGACGTAGAGTTATTATCATATTTTTTAATAGTGATTGAAAATTAATGGAGATACAAGTAGAATGGTAATGGTTGGAAAGTAATTAAAAAAACTTGGGTTTGAAACTTATTGCGAATTAAAGCATAAATGTAAATTTGCCTGAATGTGAGAAGTATGTTTTTAAAACGTTTTTCGAACGTTCTTAAAACGTTTCTATCACTTGGAACACAATCTTGCAAAAAATGGGTGGAAACTTACGAATTTTACTCATTAGATTGCTTTTTTTCTTGATAAACTGTGTATTAAACAAAAAAACGGTATTTCTTTAATGCACATAAGATAACAATCGGAAAATACCTACTATCTCACACATGTAAATTCCTCAACTAACTTTCTTTTAATTTTAGTTCTAACAAAGACGTAGAGTTATTATCATATTTTTTAAAAGTGACTGAAAATTCATGGAGATACAAGTAGAATGGTAATGGTAGGAAAGTAATTAAAAAAACTTGGGTTTGAAACCTATTGCGAATTGAAGCATAAATGTAAATTTGCCTGAATGTGAGAAGTATGTTTTTAAAACGTTTTTCAAACGTTCTAAAAACGTTTCTATCACTTGAAACACAATGTTGCAAAAAATGTGTGGAAACTTACGAATTTTACTGATTAGATTGCTTTTTTTCTTGATAAACTGTGTATTAAACAAGAAGACGGTATTTTTTAATGCACATAAGATAACAATTTTAAAATACCTACCATCTCACACATGCAAATCCCTCAACTGACTTTCTTTTAATTTTAGTTCTAACAAAGCCGTAGAGTTATTATCATATTTTTTAATAGTGATTGAAAATTAATGGAGATACAAGTAGAATGGTAATGGTTGGAAAGTAATTAAAAAAACTTGGGTTTGAAACTTATTGCGAATTAAAGCATAAATGTAAATTTGCCTGAATGTGAGAAGTATGTTTTTAAAACGTTTTTCGAACGTTCTTAAAACGTTTCTATCACTTGGAACACAATCTTGCAAAAAATGGGTGGAAACTTACGAATTTTACTCATTAGATTGCTTTTTTTCTTGATAAACTGTGTATTAAACAAGAAAACGGTATTTCTTTAATGCACATAAGATAACAATCGGAAAATACCTACTATCTCACACATGCGAATCCCTTAACTGACTTTCTTTTAATTTTAGTTCTAACAAAGCCGTAGAGTTATTATCATATTTTTTAAAAGTGACTGAAAATTCATGGAGATACAAGTAGAATGGTAATGGTTGGAAAGTAATTAAAAAAACTTGGGTTTGAAACTTATTGCGAATTGAAGCATAAATGTAAAATTGCCTGAATGTGAGAAGTATGTTTTTAAAACGTTTTTCGAACGTTCTAAAAATGTTTCTATTACTTGAAACACAATCTTGCAAAAAATGGGTGGAAACTTACGAATTTTATTGATTAGATTGCTTTTTTTCTTGATAAACTGTGTATTAAACAAAAAAACGGTATTTCTTTAATGCACATAAGATAACAATCGGAAAATACCTACAATCTCACACATGCAAATCCCTCAACTGACTTCTTTTTAATTTAAGTTCTAACAACGACAAAGAGTTATTATCATATTTTTTAAAAGGGACTGAAAGTTCATGGATATACAAGTAGAATGGTAATGGTTGGAAAGTGATTACAAAAACTTGGGTTTGAAACATATTGCGAATTGAAGCATAAATGTAAATTTGCCTGAATGTGAGAAGTATGTTTTTAAAACGTTTTTCGAACGGTCTAAAAACGTACCTATCACTTGAAACACAATCTTGCAAAAAATGGGTGAAAACTTACGAATTTTACTGATTAGATTGCTTTTTTTCTTGATAAACTGTGTATTAAACAAGAAAACGGTATTTCTTTAATGCACATAAGATAATAATCTTAAAATACCTACTATCTCACACATGCAGATCCCTCAACTGACTTTCTTTTAATTTTAGTTCTAACAAAGACGTAGAGTTATTATCATATGTTTTAAAAGTGACTGAAAATTCATGGAGATACAAGTAGAATGGTAATGGTTGGAAAGTAATTAAAAAAACTTGGGTTTGAAACTTATTGCGAATTGAAGCATAAATGTAAATTTGCCTGAATGTGAGAAGTATGTTTTTAAAACGTTTTTCGAACGTTCTAAAAACGTTTCTATCACTTGAAACACAATGTTGCAAAAAATGTGTGGAAACTTACGAATTTTACTGATTAGATTGCTTTTTTTCTTGATAAACTGTGTATTAAACAAGAAGACGGTATTTTTTAATGCACATAAGATAACAATTTTAAAATACCTACCATCTCACACATGCAAATCCCTCAACTGACTTTCTTTTAATTTTAGTTCTAACAAAGCCGTAGAGTTATTATCATATTTTTTAAAAGGGACTGAAAATTCATGGAGATACAAGTAGAATGGTAATAGTTGGAAAGTAATTAAAAAAACTTGGGTTTGAAACATATTGCGAATTGAAGCATAAATGTAAATTTGCCTGAATGTGAGGTGTATGTTTTTAAAACGTTTTTCGAACGTTCTAAAAACGTTCCTATCACTTGGATCTCAATCTTGCAAAAAATGGGTGGAAACTTACGAATTTTACTGATTAGATTGCTTTTTTTCTTGATAAACTGTGTATTAAACAAGAAGACGGTATTTTTTAATGCACATAAGATAACAATTTTAAAATACCTACCATCTCACACATGCAAATCCCTCAACTGACTTTCTTTTAATTTTAGTTCTAACAAAGCCGTAGAGTTATTATCATATTTTTTAATAGTGATTGAAAATTAATGGAGATACAAGTAGAATGGTAATGGTTGGAAAGTAATTAAAAAAACTTGGGTTTGAAACTTATTGCGAATTAAAGCATAAATGTAAATTTGCCTGAATGTGAGAAGTATGTTTTTAAAACGTTTTTCGAACGTTCTTAAAACGTTTCTATCACTTGGAACACAATCTTGCAAAAAATGGGTGGAAACTTACGAATTTTACTCATTAGATTGCTTTTTTTCTTGATAAACTGTGTATTAAACAAGAAAACGGTATTTCTTTAATGCACATAAGATAACAATCGGAAAATACCTACTATCTCACACATGCGAATCCCTTAACTGACTTTCTTTTAATTTTAGTTCTAACAAAGCCGTAGAGTTATTATCATATTTTTTAATAGTGATTCAAATTAATGAAGATACAAGTAGAATGGTAATGGTTGGAAAGTAATTAAAAAAACTTGGGTTTGAAACTTATTGCGAATTGAAGCATAAATGTAAAATTGCCTGAATGTGAGAAGTATGTTTTTAAAACGTTTTTCGAACGTTCTAAAAATGTTTCTATTACTTGAAACACAATCTTGCAAAAAATGGGTGGAAACTTACGAATTTTATTGATTAGATTGCTTTTTTTCTTGATAAACTGTGTATTAAACAAAAAAACGGTATTTCTTTAATGCACATAAGATAACAATCTTAAAATACCTACTATCTCACACATGCAGATCCCTCAACTGACTTTCTTTTAATTTTAGTTTTAACAAAGACGTAGAGTTATTATCATATGTTTTAAAAGTGACTGAAAATTCATGGAGATACAAGTAGAATGGTAATAGTTGGAAAGTAATTAAAAAAACTTGGGTTTGAAACTTATTGCGAATTGAAGCATAAATGTAAATTTGCCTGAATGTGAGAAGTATGTTTTTAAAACGTTTTTCGAACGTTCTAAAAACGTTTCTATCACTTGAAACACAATGTTGCAAAAAATGTGTGGAAACTTACGAATTTTACTGATTAGATTGCTTTTTTTCTTGATAAAATTTAAATAAAACAAGAAAACGTTATTTCTTTAATGCACATAAGATAACAATCGGAAAATACCTACTATCTCACACATGCGAATCCCTCAACTGACTTTCTTTTAATTTTAGTTCTAACAAAGCCGTAGAGTTATTATGATATTTTTTAATAGTGATTGAAAATTAATGGAGATACAAGTAGAATGGTAATGGTTGGAAAGTAATTAAAAAAACTTGGGTTTGAAACTTATTGCGAATTGAAGAATAAATGTAAATTTGCCTGAATGTGAGGTGTATGTTTTTAAAACGTTTTTCGAACGGTCTAAAAACGTTCCTATCACTTGAAACACAATCTTGCAAAAAATGGGTGAAAACTTACGAATTTTACTGATTAGATTGCTTTTTTTCTTGATAAACTGTGTATTAAACAAGAAAACGGTATTTCTTTAATGCACATAAGATAACAATCTTAAAATACCTACTATCTCACATATGCAAATCCCCCAACTGACTTTCTTTTACTTTTAGCTCTAACAAAGACGTAGAGTTATTATCATATGTTTTAAAAGTGACTGAAAATTCATGGAGATACAAGTAGAATGGTAATGGTAGGAAAGTAATTAAAAAAACTTGGGTTTGAAACCTATTGCGAATTGAAGCATAAATGTAAATTTGCCTGAATGTGAGAAGTATGTTTTTAAAACGTTTTTCGAACGGTCTAAAAACGTTCCTATCACTTGAAACACAATCTTGCAAAAAATGGGTGAAAACTTACGAATTTTACTGATTAGATTGCTTTTTTTCTTGATAAAATTTGGATAAAAAAAGAAAACGTTATTTCTTTAATGCACATAAGATAACAATCGGAAAATACCTACAATCTCACACATGCGAATCCCTCAACTGACTTCTTTTTAATTTAAGTTCTAACAACGACAAAGAGTTATTATCATATTTTTTAAAAGGGACTGAAAGTTCATGGATATACAAGTAGAATGGTAATGGTTGGAAAGTGATTACAAAAACTTGGGTTTGAAACTTATTGCGAATTGAAGCATAAATGTAAATTTGCCTGAATGTGAAAAGTATGTTCTTAAAACGTTTTTCGAACGGTCTAAAAACGTTCCTATCACTTGAAACACAATCTTGCAAAAAATGGGTGGAAACTTACGAATTTTACTCATTAGATTGCTTTTTTTCTTGATAAACTGTGTATTAAACAAGAAGACGGTATTTCTTTAATGCACATAAGATAACAATTTTAAAATACCTACTATCTTACACATGCAAATCCCTCAACTGACTTTCTTTTAATTTTAGTTCTAACAAAGCCGTAGAGTTATTATCATATTTTTTAAAAGTGACTGAAAATTCATGGAGATACAAGTAGAATGGTAATACTTGGAAAGTAATTAAAAAAACTTGGGTTTGAAACATATTGCGAATTGAAGCATAAATGTAAATTTGCCTGAATGTGAGGTGTATGTTTTTAAAACGTTTTTCGAACGTTCTAAAAACGTTCCTATCACTTGAAACACAATCTTGCAAAAAATGGGTGGAAACTTACGAATTTAACTGATTAGAATGCTTTTTTTCTTTATAAACTGTGTATTAAACAAGAAAACGGTATTTCTTTAATGCACATAAGATAACAATCGGAAAATACCTACTATCTCACACATGCAAATCCCTCAACTGACTTTCTTTTAATTTTAGTTCTAACAAAGTCGTAGAGTTATTATCATATTTTTTAATAGTGATTGAAAATTAATGGAGATACAAGTAGAATGGTAATGGTTGGAAAGTAATTAAAAAAACTTGGGTTTGAAACTTATTGCGAATTGAAGCATAAATGTAAATTTGCCTGAATGTGAGAAGTATGTTTTTAAAACGGTTTTCGAACGTTCTAAAAACGTTCCTATCACTTGAAACACAATTTTGCAAAAAATGGGTGGAAACTTACGAATTTTACTGATTAGATTGCTTTTTTTCTTGATAAACTGTGTATTAAACAAGAAAACGGTATTTCTTTAATGCACATAAAATAACAATCGGAAAATACCTACTATCTCACACATGCAAATCCCTCAACTGTCTTTCTTTTAATTTTAGTTCTAACAAAGACGTAGAGTTATTATCATATTTTTTAATAGTGATTGAAAATTAATGGAGATACAAGTAGAATGGTAATGGTTGGAAAGTAATTAAAAAAACTTGGGTTTGAAACTTATTGCGAATTAAAGCATAAATGTAAATTTGCCTGAATGTGAGAAGTATGTTTTTAAAACGTTTTTCGAACGTTCTTAAAACGTTTCTATCACTTGGAACACAATCTTGCAAAAAATGGGTGGAAACTTACGAATTTTACTCATTAGATTGCTTTTTTTCTTGATAAACTGTGTATTAAACAAAAAAACGGTATTTCTTTAATGCACATAAGATAACAATCGGAAAATACCTACTATCTCACACATGTAAATTCCTCAACTAACTTTCTTTTAATTTTAGTTCTAACAAAGACGTAGAGTTATTATCATATTTTTTAAAAGTGACTGAAAATTCATGGAGATACAAGTAGAATGGTAATGGTAGGAAAGTAATTAAAAAAACTTGGGTTTGAAACCTATTGCGAATTGAAGCATAAATGTAAATTTGCCTGAATGTGAGAAGTATGTTTTTAAAACGTTTTTCAAACGTTCTAAAAACGTTTCTATCACTTGAAACACAATGTTGCAAAAAATGTGTGGAAACTTACGAATTTTACTGATTAGATTGCTTTTTTTCTTGATAAACTGTGTATTAAACAAGAAGACGGTATTTTTTAATGCACATAAGATAACAATTTTAAAATACCTACCATCTCACACATGCAAATCCCTCAACTGACTTTCTTTTAATTTTAGTTCTAACAAAGCCGTAGAGTTATTATCATATTTTTTAATAGTGATTGAAAATTAATGGAGATACAAGTAGAATGGTAATGGTTGGAAAGTAATTAAAAAAACTTGGGTTTGAAACTTATTGCGAATTAAAGCATAAATGTAAATTTGCCTGAATGTGAGAAGTATGTTTTTAAAACGTTTTTCGAACGTTCTTAAAACGTTTCTATCACTTGGAACACAATCTTGCAAAAAATGGGTGGAAACTTACGAATTTTACTCATTAGATTGCTTTTTTTCTTGATAAACTGTGTATTAAACAAGAAAACGGTATTTCTTTAATGCACATAAGATAACAATCGGAAAATACCTACTATCTCACACATGCGAATCCCTTAACTGACTTTCTTTTAATTTTAGTTCTAACAAAGCCGTAGAGTTATTATCATATTTTTTAAAAGTGACTGAAAATTCATGGAGATACAAGTAGAATGGTAATGGTTGGAAAGTAATTAAAAAAACTTGGGTTTGAAACTTATTGCGAATTGAAGCATAAATGTAAAATTGCCTGAATGTGAGAAGTATGTTTTTAAAACGTTTTTCGAACGTTCTAAAAATGTTTCTATTACTTGAAACACAATCTTGCAAAAAATGGGTGGAAACTTACGAATTTTATTGATTAGATTGCTTTTTTTCTTGATAAACTGTGTATTAAACAAAAAAACGGTATTTCTTTAATGCACATAAGATAACAATCGGAAAATACCTACAATCTCACACATGCAAATCCCTCAACTGACTTCTTTTTAATTTAAGTTCTAACAACGACAAAGAGTTATTATCATATTTTTTAAAAGGGACTGAAAGTTCATGGATATACAAGTAGAATGGTAATGGTTGGAAAGTGATTACAAAAACTTGGGTTTGAAACTTATTGCGAATTAAAGCATAAATGTAAATTTGCCTGAATGTGAGAAGTATCTTTTTAAAACGTTTTTCGAACGTTCTAAAAACGTTTCTATGACTTGGAACACAATCTTGCAAAAAATGGGTGGAAACTTACGAATTTTACTCATTAGATTGCTTTTTTTCTTGATAAACTGTGTATTAAACAAGAAGACGGTATTTCTTTAATGCACATAAGATAACAATTTTAAAATACCTACTATCTCACACATGCAAATCCCTCAACTGACTTTCTTTTAATTTTAGTTCTAACAAAGCCGTAGAGTTATTATCATATTTTTTAAAAGTGACTGAAAATTCATGGAGATACAAGTAGAATGGTAATAGTTGGAAAGTAATTAAAAAAACTTGGGTTTGAAACATATTGCGAATTGAAGCATAAATGTAAATTTGCCTGAATGTGAGGTGTATGTTTTTAAAACGTTTTTCGAACGTTCTAAAAACGTTCCTATCACTTGAAACACAATTTTGCAAAAAAAGGGTGGAAACTTACGAATTTTACTGATTAGATTGCTTTTTTTCTTGATAAACTGTGTATTAAACAAGAAAACGGTATTTCTTTAATGCACATAAGATAACAATCGGAAAATACCTACTATCTCACACATGCAAATCCCTCAACTGTCTTTCTTTTAATTTTAGTTCTAACAAAGACGTAGAGTTATTATCATATTTTTTAATAGTAATTGAAAATTAATGGAGATACAAGTAGAATGGTAATGGTTGGAAAGTAATTAAAAAAACTTGGGTTTGAAACTTAATGCGAATTAAAGCATAAATGTAAATTTGCCTGAATGTGAGAAGTATGTTTTTAAAACGTTTTTCGAACGTTCTTAAAACGTTTCTATCACTTGGAACACAATCTTGCAAAAAATGGGTGGAAACTTACGAATTTTACTCATTAGATTGCTTTTTTTCTTGATAAACTGTGTATTAAACAAAAAAACGGTATTTCTTTAATGCACATAAGATAACAATCGGAAAATACCTACTATCTCACACATGTAAATTCCTCAACTAACTTTCTTTTAATTTTAGTTCTAACAAAGACGTAGAGTTATTATCATATTTTTTAAAAGTGACTGAAAATTCATGGAGATACAAGTAGAATGGTAATGGTAGGAAAGTAATTAAAAAAACTTGGGTTTGAAACCTATTGCGAATTGAAGCATAAATGTAAACTTGCCTGAATGTGAGAAGTATGTTTTTAAAACGTTTTTCGAACGTTCTAAAAATGTTTCTATTACTTGAAACACAATCTTGCAAAAAATGGGTGGAAACTTACGAATTTTATTGATTAGATTGCTTTTTTTCTTGATAAACTGTGTATTAAACAAAAAAACGGTATTTCTTTAATGCACATAAGATAACAATCTTAAAATACCTACTATCTCACACATGCAGATCCCTCAACTGACTTTCTTTTAATTTTAGTTTTAACAAAGACGTAGAGTTATTATCATATGTTTTAAAAGTGACTGAAAATTCATGGAGATACAAGTAGAATGGTAATGGTTGGAAAGTAATTAAAAAAACTTGGGTTTGAAACTTATTGCGAATTAAAGCATAAATGTAAATTTGCCTGAATGTGAGAAGTATCTTTTTAAAACGTTTTTCGAACGTTCTAAAAACGTTTCTATGACTTGGAACACAATCTTGCAAAAAATGGGTGGAAACTTACGAATTTTACTCATTAGATTGCTTTTTTTCTTGATAAACTGTGTATTAAACAAGAAGACGGTATTTCTTTAATGCACATAAGATAACAATCGGAAAATACCTACTATCTCACACATGCGAATCCCTCAACTGACTTTCTTTTAATTTTAGTTCTAACAAAGCCGTAGAGTTATTATCATATTTTTTAATAGTGATTGAAAATTAATGGAGATACAAGTAGAATGGTAATGGTTGGAAAGTAATTAAAAAAACTTGGGTTTGAAACTTATTGCGAATTGAAGCATAAATGTAAATTTGCCTGAATGTGAGGTGTATGTTTTTAAAACGTTTTTCGAACGGTCTAAAAACGTTCCTATCACTTGAAACACAATCTTGCAAAAAATGGGTGAAAACTTACGAATTTTACTGATTAGATTGCTTTTTTTCTTGATAAACTGTGTATTAAACAAGAAAACGGTATTTCTTTAATGCACATAAGATAACAATCTTAAAATACCTACTATCTCACATATGCAAATCCCTCAACTGACTTTCTTTTACTTTTAGCTCTAACAAAGACGTAGAGTTATTATCATATGTTTTAAAAGTGACTGAAAATTCATGGAGATACAAGTAGAATGGTAATGGTAGGAAAGTAATTAAAAAAACTTGGGTTTGAAACCTATTGCGAATTGAAGCATAAATGTAAATTTGCCTGAATGTGAGAAGTATGTTTTTAAAACGTTTTTCGAACGGTCTAAAAACGTTCCTATCACTTGAAACACAATTTTGCAAAAAATGGGTGGAAACTTACGAATTTTACTGATTAGATTGCTTTTTTTCTTGATAAACTGTGTATTAAACAAGAAAACGGTATTTCTTTAATGCACATAAGATAACAATCGGAAAATACCTACAATCTCACACATGCAAATCCCTCAACTGACTTCTTTTTAATTTAAGTTCTAACAACGACAAAGAGTTATTATCATATTTTTTAAAAGGGACTGAAAGTTCATGGATATACAAGTAGAATGGTAATGGTTGGAAAGTGATTACAAAAACTTGGGTTTGAAACTTATTGCGAATTAAAGCATAAATGTAAATTTGCCTGAATGTGAGAAGTATCTTTTTAAAACGTTTTTCGAACGTTCTAAAAACGTTTCTATGACTTGGAACACAATCTTGCAAAAAATGGGTGGAAACTTACGAATTTTACTCATTAGATTGCTTTTTTTCTTGATAAACTGTGTATTAAACAAGAAGACGGTATTTCTTTAATGCACATAAGATAACAATTTTAAAATACCTACTATCTCACACATGCAAATCCCTCAACTGACTTTCTTTTAATTTTAGTTCTAACAAAGCCGTAGAGTTATTATCATATTTTTTAAAAGTGACTGAAAATTCATGGAGATACAAGTAGAATGGTAATAGTTGGAAAGTAATTAAAAAAACTTGGGTTTGAAACATATTGCGAATTGAAGCATAAATGTAAATTTGCCTGAATGTGAGGTGTATGTTTTTAAAACGTTTTTCGAACGTTCTAAAAACGTTCCTATCACTTGAAACACAATTTTGCAAAAAAAGGGTGGAAACTTACGAATTTTACTGATTAGATTGCTTTTTTTCTTGATAAACTGTGTATTAAACAAGAAAACGGTATTTCTTTAATGCACATAAGATAACAATCGGAAAATACCTACTATCTCACACATGCAAATCCCTCAACTGTCTTTCTTTTAATTTTAGTTCTAACAAAGACGTAGAGTTATTATCATATTTTTTAATAGTAATTGAAAATTAATGGAGATACAAGTAGAATGGTAATGGTTGGAAAGTAATTAAAAAAACTTGGGTTTGAAACTTATTGCGAATAAAAGCATAAATGTAAATTTGCCTGAATGTGAGAAGTATGTTTTTAAAACGTTTTTCGAACGTTTTTAAAACGTTTCTATCACTTGGAACACAATCTTGCAAAAAATGGGTGGAAACTTACGAATTTTACTCATTAGATTGCTTTTTTTCTTGATAAACTGTGTATTAAACAAAAAAACGGTATTTCTTTAATGCACATAAGATAACAATCGGAAAATACCTACTATCTCACACATGCGAATCCCTTAACTGACTTTCTTTTAATTTTAGTTCTAACAAAGCCGTAGAGTTATTATCATATTTTTTAATAGTAATTGAAAATTAATGGAGATACAAGTAGAATGGTAATGGTTGGAAAGTAATTAAAAAAACTTGGGTTTGAAACTTAATGCGAATTAAAGCATAAATGTAAATTTGCCTGAATGTGAGAAGTATGTTTTTAAAACGTTTTTCGAACGTTCTTAAAACGTTTCTATCACTTGGAACACAATCTTGCAAAAAATGGGTGGAAACTTACGAATTTTACTGATTAGATTGCTTTTTTTCTTGATAAAATTTGGATAAAAAAAGAAAACGTTATTTCTTTAATGCACATAAGATAACAATCGGAAAATACCTACAATCTCACACATGCGAATCCCTCAACTGACTTCTTTTTAATTTAAGTTCTAACAACGACAAAGAGTTATTATCATATTTTTTAAAAGGGACTGAAAGTTCATGGATATACAAGTAGAATGGTAATGGTTGGAAAGTGATTACAAAAACTTGGGTTTGAAACTTATTGCGAATTGAAGCATAAATGTAAATTTGCCTGAATGTGAAAAGTATGTTCTTAAAACGTTTTTCGAACGGTCTAAAAACGTTCCTATCACTTGAAACACAATCTTGCAAAAAATGGGTGGAAACTTACGAATTTTACTCATTAGATTGCTTTTTTTCTTGATAAACTGTGTATTAAACAAGAAGACGGTATTTCTTTAATGCACATAAGATAACAATTTTAAAATACCTACTATCTTACACATGCAAATCCCTCAACTGACTTTCTTTTAATTTTAGTTCTAACAAAGCCGTAGAGTTATTATCATATTTTTTAAAAGTGACTGAAAATTCATGGAGATACAAGTAGAATGGTAATAGTTGGAAAGTAATTAAAAAAACTTGGGTTTGAAACATATTGCGAATTGAAGCATAAATGTAAATTTGCCTGAATGTGAGGTGTATGTTTTTAAAACGTTTTTCGAACGTTCTAAAAACGTTCCTATCACTTGAAACACAATCTTGCAAAAAATGAGTGGAAACTTACGAATTTAACTGATTAGAATGCTTTTTTTCTTTATAAACTGTGTATTAAACAAGAAAACGGTATTTCTTTAATGCACATAAGATAACAATCGGAAAATACCTACTATCTCACACATGCAAATCCCTCAACTGACTTTCTTTTAATTTTAGTTCTAACAAAGTCGTAGAGTTATTATCATATTTTTTAATAGTGATTGAAAATTAATGGAGATACAAGTAGAATGGTAATGGTTGGAAAGTAATTAAAAAAACTTGGGTTTGAAACTTATTGCGAATTGAAGCATAAATGTAAATTTGCCTGAATGTGAGAAGTATGTTTTTAAAACGGTTTTCGAACGTTCTGAAAACGTTCCTATCACTTGAAACACAATTTTGCAAAAAATAGGTGGAAACTTACGAATTTTACTGATTAGATTGCTTTTTTTCTTGATAAACTGTGTATTAAACAAGAAAACGGTATTTCTTTAATGCACATAAAATAACAATCGGAAAATACCTACTATCTCACACATGCAAATCCCTCAACTGTCTTTCTTTTAATTTTAGTTCTAACAAAGACGTAGAGTTATTATCATATTTTTTAATAGTGATTGAAAATTAATGGAGATACAAGTAGAATGGTAATGGTTGGAAAGTAATTAAAAAAACTTGGGTTTGAAACTTATTGCGAATTAAAGCATAAATGTAAATTTGCCTGAATGTGAGAAGTATGTTTTTAAAACGTTTTTCGAACGTTCTTAAAACGTTTCTATCACTTGGAACACAATCTTGCAAAAAATGGGTGGAAACTTACGAATTTTACTCATTAGATTGCTTTTTTTCTTGATAAACTGTGTATTAAACAAAAAAACGGTATTTCTTTAATGCACATAAGATAACAATCGGAAAATACCTACTATCTCACACATGTAAATTCCTCAACTAACTTTCTTTTAATTTTAGTTCTAACAAAGACGTAGAGTTATTATCATATTTTTTAAAAGTGACTGAAAATTCATGGAGATACAAGTAGAATGGTAATGGTAGGAAAGTAATTAAAAAAACTTGGGTTTGAAACCTATTGCGAATTGAAGCATAAATGTAAATTTGCCTGAATGTGAGAAGTATGTTTTTAAAACGTTTTTCAAACGTTCTAAAAACGTTTCTATCACTTGAAACACAATGTTGCAAAAAATGTGTGGAAACTTACGAATTTTACTGATTAGATTGCTTTTTTTCTTGATAAACTGTGTATTAAACAAGAAGACGGTATTTTTTAATGCACATAAGATAACAATTTTAAAATACCTACCATCTCACACATGCAAATCCCTCAACTGACTTTCTTTTAATTTTAGTTCTAACAAAGCCGTAGAGTTATTATCATATTTTTTAATAGTGATTGAAAATTAATGGAGATACAAGTAGAATGGTAATGGTTGGAAAGTAATTAAAAAAACTTGGGTTTGAAACTTATTGCGAATTAAAGCATAAATGTAAATTTGCCTGAATGTGAGAAGTATGTTTTTAAAACGTTTTTCGAACGTTCTTAAAACGTTTCTATCACTTGGAACACAATCTTGCAAGAAATGGGTGGAAACTTACGAATTTTACTCATTAGATTGCTTTTATTCTTGATAAACTGTGTATTAAACAAGAAAACGGTATTTCTTTAATGCACATAAGATAACAATCGGAAAATACCTACTATCTCACACATTCGAATCCCTTAACTGACTTTCTTTTAATTTTAGTTCTAACAAAGCCGTAGAGTTATTATCATATTTTTTAAAAGTGACTGAAAATTCATGGAGATACAAGTAGAATGGTAATGGTTGGAAAGTAATTAAAAAAACTTGGGTTTGAAACTTATTGCGAATTGAAGCATAAATGTAAAATTGCCTGAATGTGAGAAGTATGTTTTTAAAACGTTTTTCGAACGTTCTAAAAATGTTTCTATTACTTGAAACACAATCTTGCAAAAAATGGGTGGAAACTTACGAATTTTATTGATTAGATTGCTTTTTTTCTTGATAAACTGTGTATTAAACAAAAAAACGGTATTTCTTTAATGCACATAAGATAACAATCGGAAAATACCTACAATCTCACACATGCAAATCCCTCAACTGACTTCTTTTTAATTTAAGTTCTAACAACGACAAAGAGTTATTATCATATTTTTTAAAAGGGACTGAAAGTTCATGGATATACAAGTAGAATGGTAATGGTTGGAAAGTGATTACAAAAACTTGGGTTTGAAACTTATTGCGAATTAAAGCATAAATGTAAATTTGCCTGAATGTGAGAAGTATCTTTTTAAAACGTTTTTCGAACGTTCTAAAAACGTTTCTATGACTTGGAACACAATCTTGCAAAAAATGGGTGGAAACTTACGAATTTTACTCATTAGATTGCTTTTTTTCTTGATAAACTGTGTATTAAACAAGAAGACGGTATTTCTTTAATGCACATAAGATAACAATTTTAAAATACCTACTATCTCACACATGCAAATCCCTCAACTGACTTTCTTTTAATTTTAGTTCTAACAAAGCCGTAGAGTTATTATCATATTTTTTAAAAGTGACTGAAAATTCATGGAGATACAAGTAGAATGGTAATAGTTGGAAAGTAATTAAAAAAACTTGGGTTTGAAACATATTGCGAATTGAAGCATAAATGTAAATTTGCCTGAATGTGAGGTGTATGTTTTTAAAACGTTTTTCGAACGTTCTAAAAACGTTCCTATCACTTGAAACACAATTTTGCAAAAAAAGGGTGGAAACTTACGAATTTTACTGATTAGATTGCTTTTTTTCTTGATAAACTGTGTATTAAACAAGAAAACGGTATTTCTTTAATGCACATAAGATAACAATCGGAAAATACCTACTATCTCACACATGCAAATCCCTCAACTGTCTTTCTTTTAATTTTAGTTCTAACAAAGACGTAGAGTTATTATCATATTTTTTAATAGTAATTGAAAATTAATGGAGATACAAGTAGAATGGTAATGGTTGGAAAGTAATTAAAAAAACTTGGGTTTGAAACTTAATGCGAATTAAAGCATAAATGTAAATTTGCCTGAATGTGAGAAGTATGTTTTTAAAACGTTTTTCGAACGTTCTTAAAACGTTTCTATCACTTGGAACACAATCTTGCAAAAAATGGGTGGAAACTTACGAATTTTACTCATTAGATTGCTTTTTTTCTTGATAAACTGTGTATTAAACAAAAAAACGGTATTTCTTTAATGCACATAAGATAACAATCGGAAAATACCTACTATCTCACACATGTAAATTCCTCAACTAACTTTCTTTTAATTTTAGTTCTAACAAAGACGTAGAGTTATTATCATATTTTTTAAAAGTGACTGAAAATTCATGGAGATACAAGTAGAATGGTAATGGTAGGAAAGTAATTAAAAAAACTTGGGTTTGAAACCTATTGCGAATTGAAGCATAAATGTAAATTTGCCTGAATGTGAGAAGTATGTTTTTAAAACGTTTTTCGAACGTTCTAAAAATGTTTCTATTACTTGAAACACAATCTTGCAAAAAATGGGTGGAAACTTACGAATTTTATTGATTAGATTGCTTTTTTTCTTGATAAACTGTGTATTAAACAAAAAAACGGTATTTCTTTAATGCACATAAGATAACAATCTTAAAATACCTACTATCTCACACATGCAGATCCCTCAACTGACTTTCTTTTAATTTTAGTTTTAACAAAGACGTAGAGTTATTATCATATGTTTTAAAAGTGACTGAAAATTCATGGAGATACAAGTAGAATGGTAATGGTTGGAAAGTAATTAAAAAAAACTTGGGTTTGAAACTTATTGCGAATTAAAGCATAAATGTAAATTTGCCTGAATGTGAGAAGTATCTTTTTAAAACGTTTTTCGAACGTTCTAAAAACGTTTCTATGACTTGGAACACAATCTTGCAAAAAATGGGTGGAAACTTACGAATTTTACTCATTAGATTGCTTTTTTTCTTGATAAACTGTGTATTAAACAAGAAGACGGTATTTCTTTAATGCACATAAGATAACAATCGGAAAATACCTACTATCTCACACATGCGAATCCCTCAACTGACTTTCTTTTAATTTTAGTTCTAACAAAGCCGTAGAGTTATTATCATATTTTTTAATAGTGATGAAAATTAATGGAGATACAAGTAGAATGGTAATGGTTGGAAAGTAATTAAAAAAACTTGGGTTTGAAACTTATTGCGAATTGAAGCATAAATGTAAATTTGCCTGAATGTGAGGTGTATGTTTTTAAAACGTTTTTCGAACGGTCTAAAAACGTTCCTATCACTTGAAACACAATCTTGCAAAAAATGGGTGAAAACTTACGAATTTTACTGATTAGATTGCTTTTTTCTTGATAAACTGTGTATTAAACAAGAAAACGGTATTTCTTTAATGCACATAAGATAACAATCTTAAAATACCTACTATCTCACATATGCAAATCCCTCAACTGACTTTCTTTTACTTTTAGCTCTAACAAAGACGTAGAGTTATTATCATATGTTTTAAAAGTGACTGAAAATTCATGGAGATACAAGTAGAATGGTAATGGTAGGAAAGTAATTAAAAAAACTTGGGTTTGAAACCTATTGCGAATTGAAGCATAAATGTAAATTTGCCTGAATGTGAGAAGTATGTTTTTAAAACGTTTTTCGAACGGTCTAAAAACGTTCCTATCACTTGAAACACAATTTTGCAAAAAATGGGTGGAAACTTACGAATTTTACTGATTAGATTGCTTTTTTTCTTGATAAACTGTGTATTAAACAAGAAACGGTATTTCTTTAATGCACATAAGATAACAATCGGAAAATACCTACAATCTCACACATGCAAATCCCTCAACTGACTTCTTTTTAATTTAAGTTCTAACAACGACAAAGAGTTATTATCATATTTTTTAAAAGGGACTGAAAGTTCATGGATATACAAGTAGAATGGTAATGGTTGGAAAGTGATTACAAAAACTTGGGTTTGAAACTTATTGCGAATTAAAGCATAAATGTAAATTTGCCTGAATGTGAGAAGTATCTTTTTAAACGTTTTCGAACGTTCTAAAAACGTTTCTATGACTTGGAACACAATCTTGCAAAAAATGGGTGGAAACTTACGAATTTTACTCATTAGATTGCTTTTTTTCTTGATAAACTGTGTATTAAACAAGAAGACGTATTTCTTTAATGCACATAAGATAACAATTTTAAAATACCTACTAT